>CM026427.1:13476429-14076429 GCA_014871385.1 Ceratodon purpureus
TGGAAAATCCTTTTTATAATTGGCCGGTCCAGGTCCTTCACATGTACAAGCTTGTGTAATAGCTCTAGGCCTTCGTAGGAGTCAGTTGCAGCACTTTGGAATTATTTCAGCACCTTCATTGGATTCCTTCTACATTCAGATTTATCTACTAATAGCAAACTATTAGAATATTCAATGCAATTGACAGAGGGACTAAGTGGAGCATCTCCCAAACCATGGCGCAGGATAGGTCGTTCTGCGTCACTGACCCAGTTTAGCATTGACAGTATTTAGAGGCTCATCGATACTGGTTTTCGATACTCGGTTCTATGTTCATTGGATAAAATAAACAAAATTGGAGTAAGACATAATACTAGCCTAAATTCTATATTTGATTATTCACATAAAGTTTTCGAATGTCGCCGTTATTCGTCCTCACCTAATACTATTAAAAAAATCCCATTTAATGGAATGAGCATTTTCGACGTTTTCCACTTTATCATTAAATTCTTTACAGTTCCATAAATACATGTCCCCTACAACGCCAGAATTAGGGGAATCAAAGTTCTTAAAAGGCCTAACATTGCATGCCAGAACCAAGGTCATTTTTTAAAATGTTTTTCTGAAACAAATGAAAGTTAATTTCATTGCAAACGAGTAAATAAGAACAGTGCCCAGCTACAGGTGATCCGGGTGAGGAACCAAGGTTATTTTCATGTTGTCTCTTGCAAGTACTCAACTTAGTCTAGTAGATTTTGAAAAACATCTGAAGCTACTTTGATCGAAAATATATTGCTGTTCTTCTCTCACTGGACCTCTCTCAAATGGTGTCTCTGTTTCTCAAATACACTGAATGTCATTCATTCTTTATAAAGGAAGAAGTTAGAGTTAGAATACTTTGCAGTTTTAACTTGAACATTTCATTTGATGTACAATACACAACTTCCGGGAATTAAGGTTTCCATCTAAATTTGGAAGTTACACCCCCAATATCATTGGCTTCTTCAAGTAATGGTATTTGAGTAACGTCTACCAAAGGGTCTGGGTACATTTCATTTCTAAGGACGGTTTTGCATTCCTATTTATCCAGTTACCATTAGTAAATGAATAGATGATGAATATGATAATGTATTCAAACTTGAGAGCGTCGTAAATCCATAGAGTAATTTATTATTAAAGAAAATTTTATAAAATAGTTTGATAAATTCAGTAATAGGCAATTCGTAATATACCGCATGAATGTGTTTTTTTTTTTTTTTTTTAAATTTTTTTTTTGATCTACATGAATGAGCTACATGAATTTACTTCACCAGTAAAATATTGCCATAAAAACTCTTTGATAATATATTCAAATTTTATCCATTTTAATGACTTCATTCAAGAAGGCTTCATTGCAAGCTGGAAATATACTTTGAATTATTTTTTAAGCTTCTTTACACCATTCTTCAAGTAAGTCTAATACCATTGGCAGAAACTACCAAACACAAACCACGACTTCATGATATGTATACTCATTTGATGAGATAGATCTGACGTTTTTGCTTTCGCTGGATGTCCAAGGAAACTGAAGAGTCCAGTTTGTCTAATTCCATCATTGTCTACAATTGTAGTAAATATCATTTCATGGCATGATTTGGTGGTGATCGACGTCTCTTGAGTATTCAGTTCACATCATTTGCTTGAACATGATCATCCATCATGTAACCGCCAGCACTATCCTAATTTTATCAATGACTGATTTTCATTTCCCGCCACCTCCCATTATACTTATTTGTGTAATGAGTGTGTTTATCAAGCGTTCCCATCGGTTCCCAAATACATTTCCTCTACTGTCCTACCGTTCGCCACATTTCCCTTTGTTCTAATCATGTTCGAATACCCTCTGGCCTGCATCGACCTCCTCCTCCCTCTCCTCACTCTCCTTCATTTTGCATCCTCCTTGTGTTAGTCTATCTGTTTTCTCTCCTGAGTCTTTCCTTGTGGACTTCTGGCACATCCTACTGGAGAGCGCACCAATACACACCCATATCGATTTGTCCAGTACTGAAGACCTTTTATGTCATTTCCTACTTAGTTACACATCGGTGTAGTATAGAGTGGATTGCAGTGTTTTTGTCCTTCTAGGTTGATCTGTCTCGCACCTTCCCACTCCAAGTTATACGTGAGCGGTGTTACATCTATCAGCATTTTTACAATTGGTGGGAGGACAGGGTTGTCACGGTCGTCCGGGACGCTTGGGACGTGGGGACGTCCGCGGACGTCCGCCAGCGCCAGGGGACGTCCTGTGACTTAGAAAAAAAAAATCACCCGCATAGGTTTCACCCCGGGGTGAAACCACATCTTCTACGCGGCGGAGGGGTTGCGGGGGAGGGTGCGGCCGTCGCCGCGGAGCGGGGGGGGGCCGTCGGACGCGTCGGGAAGGGGCCGTCCCCGGCGACGGCCCCTTGCCGTCGCCGCGGAGCGGGGGGCCCTCCCCGGCGACGGCCCCTAGCCGTCGCCGCGGTGGGGGGGGGGGCCGTCCCCGGCGACGGCCCCTTGCCGTCGCCGCGGTGGGGGGGGCCGTCCCCGGCGACGGCCCCTAGCCGTCGCCGCGGTGGGAGAGGGCCGTCCCCGGCGACGGCCCCTTGCCGTCGCCGCGGTGGGGGGGGCCGTCCCCGGCGACGGCCCCTTGCCGTCGCCGCGGTGGGGGGGGCCGTCCCCAGCGACGGCCCCTTGCCGTCGCCGCGGTGGGGGGGGCCGTCCCCGGCGACGGCCCCTTGCCGTCCCCGCGGTGGGGGGGGCCGTCCCCGGCGACGGCCCCTTGCCGTCGCCGCGGTGGGGGGGGCCGTCCCCGGCGACGGCCCCTTGCCGTCGCCGCGGTGGCGGGGGGCCGTCCCCGGCGACGGCACCTTGCCGTCGCCGCGGTGGGGGGGCCGTCGCCGCGGAGACGGCCGCAAATTTTTTTAAAAAAAATCCCGAATCTTAAAATCTTCATAACTTCTTCAAAACGTCTCCAAATCGGGCTTATGAGGTGTTTTTTGGCATCTACATTTCCTGTAGATGCCAAAAAACATCTCATAAGTCCAATTTGGACAAGTTTTGAAGAAGTTACGGGAATTTGGAGATTTCGGGGAGTTGAGGGGTCGGCCGTCGGCGGGGACGGGGGGCCGACCCCCGGGGACGGCCGTGGGGACGGCAGGCCGTCCCCGGCGACGGCCGCGGGGACAGCCGCAAATTTTAAAAAAAAATCCCGAATCTTAAAATCTTCATAACTTCTTCAAAACGTCTCCAAATCGGGCTTATGAGGTGTTTTTTGGCATCTACATTTCCTGTAGATGCCAAAAAACATCTCATAAGTCCAATTTGGACAAGTTTTGAAGAAGTTACGGGAATTTGGAGATTTCGGGGAGTTGAGGGGTCGGCCGTCGGCGGGGACGGGGGGCCGACCCCCGGGGACGGCCGTGGGGACGGCAGGCCGTCCCCGGCGACGGCCGCGGGGACGGCCGCAAATTTTAAAAAAAAATCCCGAATCTTAAAATCTTCATAACTTCTTCAAAACGTCTCCAAATCGGGCTTATGAGGTGTTTTTTGGCATCTACATTTCCTGTAGATGCCAAAAAACATCTCATAAGTCCAATTTGGACAAGTTTTGAAGAAGTTACGGGAATTTGGAGATTTCGGGGAGTTGAGGGGTCGGCCGTCGGCGGGGACGGGGGGCCGACCCCCGGGGACGGCCGTGGGGACGGCCGGCCGTCCCCGGCGACGGCCGCGGGGACGGCCCCCCGTCCGCTTGGAGGCGGGGTCTCGGATGGCCTTCCTTCTTCTCTTGCGTTTTCTCTAGAGACGGCCATCCCTCCCCTCCTCCTCTCGTCCAACCTTGACAAAAAAAATTCTATTTCTAGATACTCTAAAAACAAAATCAATACCGAATTAGAAATTTCAGACATATCCCTGAAATTATGGAAAATGTCCAAAAGATTTTGTAATCGGGATTGTGGGATCCGCCTTGATGTTGGGGTATACTTTAGAAGGAGATATTTATGCCGTTCAATTGTTGGTGCTCTACTATGGTTTGCAAACATAATCTCAATGTTTAGAAGGAAGAATCCATTTGTTTTGGAAATGAAATTATGGCCCATGGGCCTATAGACGAGGGAGGTATACGATGGGGGGTACAACTTAAAAGGTAATGAGAAGCTTATAAAAAATAATATTCTTTTATTTGAAGACATTAGGTAATAAAATTAAAAGAGAACTTGACATGGATTTCTCTTACATTAATATGACAAGTTTGTATGTTTTTGGCTTTAATTTTATATGGCAAGAAAAATTCCTTTTTCCATAAATGGAACATTGGAATTAAATAAAGGATAAACTTGAAATTTAGAAATGAATTTCAATGAGAGGATTTGGAAGGTATGTTGTAGAGGACGTAACACTTAAAAATTAGATTTCAAATCAAATTAGATAGAAGTTGAAATTGTGTGAAGGAGGTTGGAGGACACATTAAATAGAATTGAGGATTGTAAAGTTGAATTAGAAGTCGAAGATGGTGGACAAAAAATTCATTATAAGTGATAGAGGATAGAAATTTAAATACAACAAATTTTAGTTCTAATAATAAATAAATTGATTAATTAATTAAAAAACCAAGCAATCTGACAAGGATGGATGTTTAATTTTAAAAGGTGAGTGAATTTTGAAGGTTTGGGAGTTGACATTAAGAGAACTGTTTCTTGCTTTTGAAATGAAAGATATGCTAGTATTACATTTGAGTACTTGGGCAAGTGAATGCCACATTGTTTGCCTTCCATTCCTTTTAGACAAACACCAAGTCTATATGGCTTAAAGTTTAACAAATTTCGTCAATTTTTTATTCTGAGACTTATGATTTCTTTCCATCTTAAAGGTGATTCATAATCATTATTTTTATGAATGAAAGACATAACATGTGGATTCATCTAAATGTGGAAATACAAACACATACTTCATAGCCAAAAATTTATATTTGTTTATTTATTTATTTAAGTATTTAATTATTTTGTATTCTTTTCTTAGTCTCCGATTCTACCTTTTATTTTTATACTTTTTCCATTTGCCTTCTATGCTATCTTCTTGTTATTTTATTATTACACTATTATTCCATTCTATACTCTGAACTTTTTATTATTACACTATATTTCCATTCTATCGTCTCTTTAGTTTTTCATCTTAACATTATTCTTCCATTTTATCTTCTCATTTTCCTATCCTTCCATTCCTCTCCCATCATCTATTTATTTATTTAATATTCCTCTAATCTGTCTCCCATTCTATCTTTTTACTTTTGCCTATCGGAAGAAAGGAAAAATAAATAAAAGATTAGGGGATTATATTATGTACAAGACAATAATAAAAAACAGACAATTGAAATAAAATACAATATGACAGTAAATGAAACATAACAAATAACCGCGAGACAGACAAACTACAATGGGAAAAGGTTTGAAGGAAATAGATGTGTATAGAGAAGATAGATATCAAGGGAAAAAACAAAAAATAAAAAAAATACATGAGAGGTAATAATAAATCAAAAAGATAATTAGAATAAAAGATCAAATAAAAAATAATAATAATAATTGCAAGAGTGGAAATGACATACAAGAAGAAATGAGGAGTATGAAGTGAATAGAAAAAACCATGTCATGGTGATAACATTATGGCAAAAGAAGAAACTAAATAAAAATATCCAACTTAGAAAGGACTTTTTTCTTAAAGATTAAAGGATTGGATAAAGCACGAGACAATAATTGGAAAATAGTTAATTAAAATTACATAGAATAAAATGGTATTTGAAAACATAAGAAATAAGTTCAATAACACTAAGATATACAAACTACAGTGGGCATAATTTTAAATACCCAAGAAAGCAATTAATTAGGAAAAGAGCATTTTCATGGAAAAAAGGATTTGTCTTGCCTTATAAAATTAAAGCCAAAAACATACAAACTTGTCATATTAATGTAAGAGAAATCCATGTCGAGTTCTCTTTTAATTTTATTACCTAATGTCTTCAAATAAAAGAATATTATTTTTTATAAGCTTCTCATTACCTTTTAAGTTGTACCCCCCATCGTATACCTCCCTCGTCTATAGGCCCATGGGCCATAATTTCATTTCCAAAACAAATGGATTCTTCCTTCTAAACATTGAGATTATGTTTGCAAACCATAGTAGAGCACCAACAATTGAACGGCATAAATATCTCCTTCTAAAGTATACCCCAACATCAAGGCGGATCCCACAATCCCGATTACAAAATCTTTTGGACATTTTCCATAATTTCAGGGATATGTCTGAAATTTCTAATTCGGTATTGATTTTGTTTTTAGAGTATCTAGAAATAGAATTTTTTTTGTCAAGGTTGGACGAGAGGAGGAGGGGAGGGATGGCCGTCTCTAGAGAAAACGCAAGAGAAGAAGGAAGGCCATCCGAGACCCCGCCTCCAAGCGGACGGGGGGCCGTCCCCGCGGCCGTCGCCGGGGACGGCCGGCCGTCCCCACGGCCGTCCCCGGGGGTCGGCCCCCCGTCCCCGCCGACGGCCGACCCCTCAACTCCCCGAAATCTCCAAATTCCCGTAACTTCTTCAAAACTTGTCCAAATTGGACTTATGAGATGTTTTTTGGCATCTACAGGAAATGTAGATGCCAAAAAACACCTCATAAGCCCGATTTGGAGACGTTTTGAAGAAGTTATGAAGATTTTAAGATTCGGGATTTTTTTTTAAAATTTGCGGCCGTCCCCGCGGCCGTCGCCGGGGACGGCCTGCCGTCCCCACGGCCGTCCCCGGGGGTCGGCCCCCCGTCCCCGCCGACGGCCGACCCCTCAACTCCCCGAAATCTCCAAATTCCCGTAACTTCTTCAAAACTTGTCCAAATTGGACTTATGAGATGTTTTTTGGCATCTACAGGAAATGTAGATGCCAAAAAACACCTCATAAGCCCGATTTGGAGACGTTTTGAAGAAGTTATGAAGATTTTAAGATTCGGGATTGTTTTTTTTTAATTTGCGGCCGTCCCCGCGGCCGTCGCCGGGGACGGCCGGCCGTCCCCACGGGGTCGCCCTCGCGGTCGGCCGCGGGATCGGACGGCCCTCCGCGGCCAACCATGCCGGCCGCGGGCCATCTGATCCCGCGGCCGTCGCCATTGCCGACCGCGGGGTCGGCCAAGGGGACGGCCGCGGGATCGGACGGCCTGCGGTCGGCCGCGCCGCTCGAGCGGTCCCCGATGGCCTGCGCGGAGGTCGATCCGGGCCGTTGGATCCCGCGGCCGTCCCCGAGGCCGTCCCCGCGGTCGGCCACGGCGACGGCCGTGGGATCCGACGGCCCAGGAGGGCCGCCCACATCCGACGGCCCGCGATGTGCCAGCACGGCCGCATCTTGGCCGTCGGATCGACGTGCGGCCGTCCCCAACGACCCCGCGGCCGTCTCCGCGGCCGTCCCCGCGGCCGTCCTCGCGAACGGACGGCCGAGATGGGGCGTGGTGGCGGGATCGGCCGATCGGACGGCTGGGGAATGTTTTTACCCCTCCGGGGTCGCAAAATTATTACCGCGACGTAATTCTCGAGCGTCGGGGACGCCACGTCCGGGACGGGGGACGTCCGGGTCGGACGTCTTGACGTCCGGAGCCGGGTCGGACGTCTATTTGAACAACCCTGTGGGAGGAGAAGCGTTTGGGAGGAGGACCGTTTTGGAGGAGGAGCTTTTCGGAGGAGAATGAGCGTGCATGTTGTTTCTTAAACCAGACAGCGTATGTCAGGTATTACTGAATATCTATGTTGTTTGTGCTGTGCCGTCTGATTTGAAAAAGGTTTTGTTCAAGTTGAATAACGACTAATTGTTAAGCTCCTCTCTTGTCCTCTCTAACTTCGATCTCGACAAGTACTGTATCTGGGCAATTTCCATTTAGCTACCTAGTCAGTCTTTGTTTGCTGGCGACCCTGGTTGCTTCTGTCAATAGGTCCGCGCAATGCGTGTTTTAGATCGCCAACCCGGTCTTCCTATCTCCCCGAGAGCGTCGTTTTCTCAATCACATGCCCTCAGTTCTGCTGTAGTTTCCAGCTTCCCTGTTACCCTCTGTACACATAATTGTTGACTATCCGTGACTGCATTTTTCTAGTTCGTGATTGATTTAGTCATAGAACCCCTTGTTTATGTTTAGCTTCATTATGTGGGATTACAATGCATTGGCGGTTGTTTTTAGGCTACACTACGAATTCTGACACATTTCTTCTATCCCCGAACTCGAATGAACGTAGATGCTCAAAACTATATACCTAAGAATATTCGATTGAATACGAACTATGTACAAAACCATTTAGTCCTAATGAATTGACAGATTCTCTTATTGGCTTAGCTTTGCTAAAGGATTAGTCAGTTAGGATTAAGTAGGTCACCTTAATTAGCAATGCATACATATATTTCCTTTTCTAGCGTACGCAAATAAGGTGACCATCTTAATCCCGAGTCATCATATAATGGGCTTGGCTTGTTTAACTTCCTATTGATTCTGTATTGCACGTAAACTGCTTGTATGGGGCTTCAACTGCTCAGATAACTTTGGTGCTTTGAATGTGAGTAGTTTTATGTTTCTCTGCCTCTTCAGATTAACCTGCCCATGTTAAAAACATTTCTCTGAGTTCATGATCAACGTTATGATGTGCATAGTAGAGTCAGAATAGACGTCATTGATACTGTGAAGGATCATGTCATCTAATTTGCTTGTTTTTTGTATATGTAGGATGGGAACAGACGATCCCTTTCTTTTCAGGGTTGCTATTCGACAGGATCTCTGTCCCAGTGATTGTGACACTGATTTTTTTGAGGAAATTGAGGACGTCAAGTTTACAATCCAAACCGACGTTGTTGATACGAGCGCAGGATGGTTCTTGGCGAGGGAGAACCTCACGTCTTCGAAACCCTCTCTTTTCATAAAGTTTGTTGGATCCCAAGATTATGTTCCTGTTACAGGGCATTCAGTTATATCGTGCAAAGCAACACATCCGTACGTATACATACTTCTTCAGAGGCCCGATTCTGTTCGAGAAGCGCTTCTTATCAACACCGTGGTGTTTTCAATAAACCATGTGGAGTTGCGTAATGCGTGGAAGGATACTCCACTGGCAGCGTTCATTCTGGAGGCATTTAACAAGGACTCGAACAAGGCGGGGGTGACGCAGACACAAGTGGAGAAGCTAATAGCAAAATTGAAGGAATCGGTTTCAAAGAAAAAGAAGAAGGATAAGATTCCGAAGATAGACAAGGGGAGTTCATCCGGGGTCACCGAATCAGGTGCACTTCCAGAGAAAGCAGTTTCAGTGAGAGGCGCTCCTAAGAAGGTACCCAGATCGAAGGCAGCATCTAAGAAAACGGCGGGGGAGAAATCTACAGGGGGTGATGAGGATCCTGCCGATGCTGATGATAATGAGGAGATACCAGCTGGGCATCACCTGCCTTCCACCCGCAACTCCGATGGATCAGTCGTCGCGGAGGAGTGCATCCGAAGATTCAAGAACTTCAAAGACGATTTTGGGAAGTACTACCCCCTTGGATACGACACATTGGTGGATGTTGATGTTTCGAAGGTTGACATTGCGCCCTGCAACTACATCGTGCGAGTACTTGAAGGTGACGGTGTTACTACTGTTTACAACACCTTGCTGACACAAGTTATTCCGAACAAGCAAGTGCTTTGCCTTTTTCCACAGGGATTGACTTCCGTTCCTACCAGTTGGGAGCAAATTAAGAACCTAAGATTCTACGCAATTAACGGCCAGCATACGGTTAAGGCAGCTCAACGAATTCTCGCAACTCCTGGAGTTGACAGTGCAAGAAAAGAGATGGTCCGAAATTGGAAGGCGCAGATTGTGTGGGATTTAGAAGCGTGGAAAATTCAAGCTATATCGGACTATTACAACCAGTCGAATCAAATTAATCCATTCAAGCCAACCTGGGCGTCTAATCTTGTTCATGTGAGGCGTATCTGGGTGGAGATGGGGAAGCCAGAGAGAGTCCGCTACAACGCATCCGATAAGACGAGCCCCGAAATGTCACGCAAACGGAGCGATTGGAATGTAAGTACATCGCATTCCTATTGTCTAACCCTGAATCCAGTTTCAAAAGTTTTTGTTATTAAGACTGTCACCTCAATTTGTGGTCCTTCAAACTTTACATATTCACAGTAATACTTGTTATTCTGAATCAAAGTGAGCGAGAGTAAAAGGATTAGACAGTTGAGAACGAAGTACGTTAGAATCAGTCCACTTTTTCAATTCCAGTCCGCAAATGAATCAATTTCCAGTTGTTGAAGTTGTAAGGAAATCTCTGCTTGCTTGTCACATAAGCTGTTTCTACATGTAATGGTTGAAATGACTAACTTGTTAATATGAATGATCGTTTGAATTTGTCAGTGTAAATTAAAAAAAAATGCAAATAATTATAACTAATTTTCTAGCATGCATACATCAATCATCATTAGATGCCCTTCTTAATCTTGCGCTACTGAGTTAGAGTCTAATGTGCATAAGATTAAGAACGTCATCTGAATTCAACCACATGATATTCGATCAAAACTCAGTATAGGTCCCCTGCGTGGAACCCCATGTCCTAGATTTGTAACCGCATACTAGAGAGATATCTGTGTCGTTAAATTGCTAAAACCCGATCTGAAATTGAGGTGATCAGCGTAATATGAGACTGGGAATGACTGCATCTATTCAATCTCGGTCTGACGTAGATTTAAACAACTTGATTGAGCTGATACTAACACACATTGAGGTGGTCACCTCAATCTTAGACTCAGATATCGTTGTCATTCAAAATTGAAGAAGTTAAGGGTTGTAACTACATTTGATTTCCTATTGATGTTTCTGTTCTTACAGTGTCTAAAATGCTAAGCCACATAATCGAAGTTTAAAAATTACATTTCAGAAAATGTAAATGATTTGCATATCATTTATCCTATGGAGGTTTCACAAGGTAATGTATTCATAATATACTTTGTGTACTATAGTCGTGAAGCTAATTTTCTGTGAACGACTTCTTCTTACAGAGGTTTTTGAACTCCATGATCCAAACTCTGTCGAGTGTAAGATCCAAGAAAGACCAGTTGGAGAAAGACGACAAGTTGATAAAGTGGACATACAATGAGGTGAGATTCGAGTGGACGTTGGTGCGGTCAAGTGACGCGTGCTGGGAGAAATGGGAACGTTTTTTCGAAAAACACATAAAAGGGGAACTCGTCTGTCCAGAATTCGGTCACTACATCAAAGACACTCCTAATTTCAAGAGCAACCTGAAGGCGATTGCACCATTGACGAAGAATTGGTTTAAGTGTGTGGAATCACTCACAGAGAAGGAGATTGAAAAGCTGGTGACATATCTTCTGAATGAGAAGACTGATGATTTGAAGCCAATTCCAGTGTACCCCAAGGTGATTCCTTTTGCAGTGAAGGGTGTTTGTAAGAGTCGTAACATATTGTCTGCGTTGGAGTGGGGCAACAGGAAAAGAACCAAGCGTCATGTTATTGGAGAGTTCAATCGCTATACTGGGGGAAAGTTTAATCTTATCGAGACAGGTTCAGCTAAAGGATTGGACGAAGCCCACGACGTCCACCGGGAGAACTGGAGAACTTTTAAGAAAGCACACATGATCTCATCCAAGACTATGGCTAATGTAATACAGTCTGCCGGGGACAAATTTTTCAACAACTATGAGGGTAGAAATCGGCTTGACAAAGGCTACCTACCTCCACCATTCATCGAGTCACTTCGCTCGGTAGTGGAAACTAAGTCGGATGAGGCTCTGACCACAGATGTAGGCATGTGCATGCTTTTAGCCCAGGATTATAAGACATTGGGGGGCGAGGTAGTGAAGAAGGGAAACTATACAGCAGTGGGGGATTTGAAGAAGATGGACATCCGAGAAAAGACTAAGTCTGATTGGGCTGCCTTTATCGATTTTCGGAATGTTGAAGGACTTGTAGAGGGTTCGGACGTGGAGCACCCATTTTGGGAGGCGTTTGTAAAGAGGTTGGAAAGTTTCAAGATCCCGAGATGGGCTGAAACTCCTATTTGGATCTGGATAGCAGATGATACTCGAAAGGAGCAAGTGCAGGAGTTATATAAGCGGAAATTAAGAACCACGCATCAGAAACCAGTGGAGGCTTTTTATCACCCTGATCCTATAGAAGGGTTTAAAAGTGATAAAAAGGTGAAGGGGAAGGTAGTCACAGTGTACTACATCGTGAAGGAACACTGCAAAGTGCCCACACTCACAAATATCTTCAGATGTGACACTAGGTTAAAGGGATATACCGAGGGCAAATACCGATACTACCCAGGAGAGTTTCGGATGGAAACTTACCTCCGAATGCTTCAGGACGTGTCTGGCGCATACAAGGCAGTTTTTAACATCTTTGGCGGGCGGAAACTCATGCTTGCTTGTCAGGTAATCTGCTTCACCATATAACGTTTAAAATTATTATGATGTTTGTAGTATTGAGTTAATAATTTATCAGCTTATTCCAAGAAGGACGCAGCAACTTCAACTACTCATTTGGCATGGACACTACAATCAGTTTAAGATGCTCTTCTTAATCTTGCGCTATTGATCAAGAGAGTATTGTACATAAGTTTAAGATGGTCATCTTAATCCGCCGAGATGATATTCCATTATGAAATAGTTCTATGTCCTAGGGATCCTACATTTTAGATCTGTCACCGCGTATCAGAGTACTATTCCTGTTGCGTAAAATTTCTGCGATCTGATCTAGATATATGTGGTTGATTATTTTCATAATTAAGGTGACCTCCTTAATTTGACGATGAAGTCCTTCACAGTCATTATGATCTCTACTATTATTTGTTAATGCTGGAAACTACCCATCTTCACCATGATGAAGCAGATCTCTACTGTAATTTTCTTACCAATACCGTACTCTAGATTCAGGAGGTCATCTTAATTGCGATTGTTTGTTGCAAGTCTTTTATTTATTCTCATTGATACGCATTTTACAGGAATATGAAGAGTTTATCTAATAGTCTATTTGCTTATGCTCGATTGCAGATGTTGAAAATACATGTCTACACGTACTGTGACCAAGATTGTGTTGATGAGCTGATCTCCATGAAGTCTAAGGCAGCAGCAATGAACTACACAGACTTTCTCCAACCTCAACGCTCTATTGTAGCCGACGTTAGTAATGCGCAGTCCGGAGGTGTTAGTACTGGGCAGGAAGAACCTAGTTTAGGAGCCTTTCCATCCACTGATCATAGGGTAGTTGGTGCTCAAAGCGGATCCTTTACAAACCGAACAGAAGGCTCGTCAGACGACAACATGGATTCAGATGTTCCTCAAAGCCAACAAAACCGTAAGCGTCCGCATGGAGGAGAGTCCTACGAAATGGATGTAGGAGCTTACGAAGATGAATACATGAGCTATGGGAGTTCGCCAACGTTCAATCACTCTGGCGGTCCTAGTGAACAGAGGGAGCCAAGGGTTGATTCTGCAAAGAAATCTTGTGTAAGCCTAGTCGATAACGATCCGGATATCATTGCATTGCAGAAGCAGATCAGGATGGCAGAGATGGAGGTTACATTGAAATCTCTAAGGGATAAGTTACAGCCCCATCCCGTAGTTAGCAGCCCGCATGGTGGATTTAGGCCCAACATGTTCGGTTATCATCCGGGTTACCGAATGGGGGTATATGGTGAGGCTAGTGCGTCGCAGATGGAGTATGATTACTTGAATGACGAGGCTGCGATGGTCAACTCTCATCTCTACATGCGGACACCACCAAACCAACTAGTTGGACGGACTGAGCCCTACACGGCTCCGAGGAACACTTTGTCGAGATTCCAGAAGCAGTTAGCAATCACGAATGTGATCAATGCGTCCCCTATCCAAGAAGGTCCGTATGTGGACCATCCCATGGAGGATAGTTTCAATGTTGGTGAAGTTGATCCCATCCCCGCGAGTTCAGTGATAATTTTGCAGACTGTTCCTGAGCAGCGGATCAATGTCACCCCTGTCGTTGAAGAGGACCAAATTCAGGAGACTACAATAGCTTGTCCGGTCTCAATTTTAGGGAGTAGTCATGTGCCACCTGTGGTGCCAATCCCCCGCAGAGAAGAGCTCTCGGAATCGACCTCCAAACCTTCTGGTGACGAACAGGATCAGATTGAGGTGGCTCCGTTAAATTCCTCCCCATGTGGAACTAAGCAGATTAAGGAGACATGTGACATCGAGATGACTTCTGACAGCCCTCCTGATGAAGTGGATCACATGAAAGTCGTACCAATTATCTCCCACGAATGTGAAACTGCACAGCCCAAAATGTGCGTTACTTTAGAGCCAATCCCTTCACAAGTCATGGAAGATGGAGCTCATAGGATTGAGGAGGGCACCTCAATTCAATCCGCAGTTGGCGGCAGCGATAGTCACGAAGTTCCGTCCGGTGAGAATACAATAGTCGACGCAGCAAGCCCTGGTCGAGGTAAATTATCGGTGGAAGGCAGTGATGGTTGTGCTTTTAGTGGTGATCCTAAAGCACTAAGTGGGGAGCCTGAAACAGAAGATGGGGATCCTAAAGGAATGGATGGGGATTCTGGAGGAATGGTACGAGATGAAATGCCAGCTGGGGCAACCCTAAACCTAGGTGACCAGGTGGACGTCGATAAGGGCGACGATGGGGACGGTAAGGAGTTGGAGACCGATACCATTGCTCTTCAGTTAGTCACCCCGACTGGTGACAATGTTGACATTCCTGAGCAGACGAATGAAGACATTGGATGCAATAATGAGCCGGTGCAAATCAGTACTGAGGAGCCCTTGCAGACGTTGAAAGCTGGGACAGTAGCCCATAGCACAAGATCATCTCAACGACTTGGTTTAAAAACAGACAAGTCTGCTGGAAACTCTACACTTCCAGCTCATCACAACGCTTCTAAATCTGAGGATAGGAGAATGAAGCAACCATCGACTCCTAATGCTACTCTTGCTTTGAAGACAACGGCTGTTCTGGAGCTATCGACGGAGAAGAAATGCAGAGAAAACGAAAAAAACCAGACAGCAGTGTGGGCAGGAAAGGGGAAGGTACGTTATATTAAGGATTTTGATTAACCTTTATAACCATCTGAATCATATAGTGTTGGTCAAATGTCAGTTCAGAAGTGACCATAAATTCGTAGTAGGTTTAAGGTGTCCTCCTTAATCCGCGTCCGATAATAGGTGACGTAGATATCTTGGTTGCACAGGATCGCAATCTGCCATATGGGATCGACGCGGGAACGTTGCTTCCCAACATCCGAGCACCACCGGAAGTTGATGTCCGAATGAAAACCTACTTTGTTGTTTTTGAAATTCAAAGAGTATTGGCATTTATTCAGAATCGTGGGGAGTCTGATATTTCGGGGCTTGTTCACACACCCCAAGATTGTTGCTTTGATGAAGTTTCTGTCACTCTAGTTGGAAAAAGTGATCTAGTTCGCGTCCGAACCGATTTCGTAGAGTTCTGGGAGAAGTTGTCTGCGCTTGAGAATGTCTTCCCAGTCATTTGGAGTGAACTTCGTTATGATCGTGTTCGGGACATCTGTTCCTTTCTCTTTCAGGAGTGTAGCAGAAAACCAGGTAGAATCTTTTCTCACTACGACATGGTAGAAATGCGTGATAGAAGTGGGTATAAGCATAGGAAACCTGTCGCCCCAGGGTCCATCCAACGGCATGGTGATGTCTATCATTTGAAAGATGTAAAGGAAGTTCTCTGGTCGAGGACTCACAACTGGCAATTCAACCCCATGCCGCCTAGTGGAGTGCATCCAGATTTGACAAACACTTTACTGATTGATCCAAATCAGGAGACCAACATATCCTCTCCAGGAAATGTTTTGTTCCCTCTACCTTGGCATAATATTTTAGACCGTCACTCTAGCTTGGTGAGGTATCTGTTCCCATTTATCGACGAACTAGCCCATTCAGGTGAAAATGTGAGGGAATTTGTGAAGAAGAACCGGTTCAAAGTTCCTGGTCTAGATCCCGTAGGTAGCAAGAGTCATGTTGCGGTAGCTCTTAAGAAGTGGCGACTTTGTAGATAGATGTTCGGTCATCTAGATTTTACTGCAACCCTTCTTGTGTATATTTTCCACTTCGGATATTGTTTTAATACACTTACCCTGGAGTAATCTTTTTGGAGGCCTTGGTGCTTGATATCACGTGGTTGAACTTAGAAATCTGAATGTTACTTTCGGACATAATCACTGGAAACAAGTTCTGTTTGAGTTATCTCAGTATGTTGAATGTTACAGCGTGTTCAATTTTGGTCATGCGTTAGTTTGATAGCTGGATTGAACTTGCTAATTAGTAGTGTCTACATCCCAGCTCTTTGGCGATCCAGTATTTGTTTCTCGTGATTTCTTATATCTTGATTTGGAATTGGATGCGTCGTCGTATTCCTGTAGTTTTGAGTCAGAATGTCTACTATTATTCTGTAAAATCAAAGTTAGATTTGAATAAGTCACGGGGCAATTGTTTCTGGAACTGGGTGTTTATTTCGGCATGGTTGACATCTGTTTGTATTTCAGGATGACGTAATGTGTTGCCCCGTTGGTAATAGCTTGTTGTAATTAATTGATTTTGACTTAATTCGAAATTAAAAGCCATGGCAGTGTGATTTTGTGAATTAATGGATCACCTAATAAGTCTCATTATTCAGCAGGAAATGAATAAATAGCTTCTGTACCTAAACTGTTTGCTTGCCCGGCATGGTTTTAGGATTAAGGTAACCTTCTTAATCGTGTGTTGAGACCTCGTTCACACTAGCTTTTTGGCGCTTGTCTCCTCTATTATTCTCCATACTTTTTGTTTATTCGCTATGATTGTTTACTGTTATTGAGCTTGCCTATCTCAAGCTGTTTCTGCTTTATGGATTAAGGAGACCTCCTTAATCCGTATCACGTTGGGAGAATTGGATTTACTTTTGGATAAGTCTCGAGTCATTTGAAAATTTGTTTCATTTTGGGTCCTGATATCTTGGACGTGTTTCTGAGAATGTTGCATGGTTGAACCACAAAGAAGACTTCAATAATTGCCGTGATTCTGTAGGAAAATTTTAAGATGGTCATCTTAATTTTTGTACGACTTCTAGTTTTCGAAAATCATCATACTTATTGCCTCCGGTACTATTGTGTTGGGCCTTTTCAGATGTTGGATATCACTTGATTTCTAATTTCCTCGCCTTTCTTTGTTTTGGGTTTTGAATGGGTATCGATATGTCCATTGGTCAAAATTATATTCATATATGATGAATTTGATTTTCAGTTAGATTTCGATGTATTCAATCTGGACACCGTTTTACGAATTACGGTAGTACTCCTGTATTAAGTGGATCCAGGATTAAGGTGGTCATCTTAATTCTTCACCTACTAGATTGATTAGGATGATTAGTCTTATATCACTCTCTCCGCCTTGATGATAAGATGAATACTTAGATTTTATCAGTAGTCTTTGTGAGTCTTCTTGTAATATTTTTACTTATTTGTCTTCAGAGGACCTCAAGATTGTGTAGACGAGACTCTACTTGCGATATGGCGATGTACTCTGAGGGTGGTACCTGTAGAGAATTACCTCTCAAACCAATCTACCGAACCCGCTCGACAACAAGATCTGGGAGACAATCATAGTTCTGACGGTCAGCTTTGTACGACTTAGTGAGTGCGGCACACGTAAAGTGTGCTGGACTAAAATCAATAGCACAAGTCAGTTTAGAAGATTTCGTTGTTTTGGAACTGTGCCAGGTACTGGTAGTCTTAATGTTGGTGGCTTGTTTAATTCATATTGGTCTTGAGATTTGGCGTGTCGTTATTCTCCACAGGATAGCTGGGGAGATGCTCCAAGGATTCAGAAGGCCCCGTCTGGCCTAAGTAGGACAAGATTGATCATTCTTGACTTGAACCACGTGCTATGCAACATCGTTTTTGTCCACGGCAAGAAAGACGATATACCCCCACATACTTATGTGGACATCGGGGAGGAGATCCAATACGAGAAGCCGGTGCTAATAAAGGCTGACAAAAGGGAGAAGTACAGACTAGTGACTGCCCGTCCGAATGTCCGATTATTTTTAGAGAAGCTAACCTCCATGGCACATGTCAGGGTTTGGACTTGCATGGCAAGGGACATGGCTGCGCCAATAGTTTCTTGGTTGTTTGGGGAGTGCCATCCTCTATTCCTTTTGTCTCAAGAGCATTGCACGACCCTGAAACATGAGCAGAAGAATGTTATGTATCGGTCTGAGGATGGACAGCATGAAGCGTTTTTTAAGGAACTTCAGCTTTTCTGGACTATGCAGTGGCCTTTAGATTTAAAGGGATTCGTACCTAAACCCGAAAACACATTGATCGTGGATGATAGCCCGTTGAAGTGTTTCCTGAATCCGCCAGAGAATTGCTTTCACCCGCAACCATGGCGTAGCTCAAATGAATCACACAGTAATATTTTGAAAGAACTTGGAGTACTTTTTAGTGTGAGTCGAGACAGTATGTCAGTCCCGGAATTCGTGAATATATTGATGGTGGATCTTGAGGGATCTAGAGTCTTCGGTCAAGATCCGGTGTCAAAGAACAGTCGTATTGGGAAGACATTAGACCCTTTCACTAGGTTGATTAGGCCCAGCATTCTCATGCTGGTTCGTACCGGTTGTAAATAGCTGAATACTCAGTCTTAGATTAAGGCGACGATCTTAATCATCTTGATACTTTTGAGGTTGCTCGGTATACATGTTTTGGTTTTTCTGCGATTTTGGAGAGTATGGCAGAAGTAAAACTTGATGGAAACTTTTTGGACGCGCGTGAATCTTGATGAGATGTTCTGTATTATGTTCTAGTATGTTGAAATCATAGCACTTCATGGTGCACAAAACAATTTAAGATGTACTCCCTTTAATTGTATGCAATCTACAAAAGGTGGAAAGGATTTACTTATGTTGGGGAAAATGAGTACTGTTTTTTCGGCTATTATCCTCGACGATACGGAGGACAATGTGGGCTTTCTGTGCATTTCTCAACGCGTGAGCACAACAAATATGACTTCCAGAATTTGAGCACTTTATGGTTACAATGTACTGCAATGTGCACACTGCTTTGGCAGAGTATTTGTTGCCTTTCTTGATAGTGTAGGATCATTGTAGAAGCGTGTGTTTTTCTTACAAGTGTTTCAGTGAAAGTTGCCCTTCTACCTAGCTTTATTTTGAAACCTGAACGGTGAACTGTAATAAAAACCGGTATATTGTGATGTAATATGTTCATTTTGAATAAAAATTTGAAGAACTGTCTCGTCGATGCCTTTGATTTGCTAAAACTTGAGCACATTTTAACGTAACTTGCTTTAAATTTCCCAGGGCTTCAGAGACGGAGCTGCTTGCAGTTTGCAATGTGCACTTAAGAATTCTACCAAACGAGGGGTGCGTCGAGATGCACGTGACTGCCATGTTCTTCCAGCAATGGACTATTCTTTACCTTCAGAACTAGAGGTTGGCGTCGTCAATAGCTGGCCACATCGGCCAAAACAAATGGTGAACCCACGTAGGATAGTTCATGCGTATTCAGATGTGAATACCTCTTTCCATGGGAACACGTACACAAAATTTCCAGGAAGGCGATCAGGAACTGGAATACCATCGAAAATCAAGGTCATTGGCCCCATGCCCCGTGGAAGTACTAGATCAAATAGAGATGCAGTTATGAAAATATACGAAGAGAGAAAGGCTGCTGCAGCGGCAGGAATTTCTCACTGGACTGATAGTATGTAGTGAATTACATATATAGATCGTCGACAGCTCCATGCGTTGGAACCTCCAGCCCCTCCGGGTTGGTTAGTTTTATTTAAAAAATAAATTAAAAAATAAACCCATTGGATTTTGTGATTCTTTATTCCTTCTGACCAGCAGTGATCTGCTTGGCATTTGTACTTTATTTGCAACGAGTAATGAAGCTTCTCGTTTGTGTCAAAATAAAATAAAATAAAAAAATTTACATATATAGATGTGGACGCATAGGTTTCAGCTAAACCCGTATTGGGCAAAAGTATATGTATTACATACCACATAAATGGAATGAAGATGATTTTTAGCAGGAAAAGGTGCTCATTGTTCTACATAGATCTTGTGAAATGGAAGTTGCAAGCAAGTACGCATTCAGTGTATGTGAAGTATTCTCAAAGACACACATCGAGTGTTCAAAAACGTCACAGAATTCTCATGTATTTCTAGAGGTCCGTTAACCCTAATTCAATTAATTCTAATGAACTCTGATTGAAATCAGTGTAATTAAGAACATGTTATTGATTTTACAACCTTATGATACAAACTCTGAAGTGAAATGTATGACGAACTTTAATGAGTTTCAAAAAGGCTAAAAGACGCAATTCACCACCAATGTCCCAAAATCGCCCCCTTTTCCCAATTTAATGAATATCGTGTTAACATCTTTAATTGAAACTTAATTTGACCACTAATTCAAAATCATGAAAATGAACTTTTCCAAAGTCTTAATTTCTTCATTTGGTGTCCTCTATTGTCTTTAGAGTATGTTTTTTCCAATTTAAAAAACAATGTTCCGTAAAAAAAATCTCACAAAAAGTACCGCAGAAGTGACCATTTAAAAAACATCCTCGCGGTACTTTTGGAACGCTAAATAGATGAACTAGTAAATGAAATGACCATTCTTATGGAGGGCACCACACTAGCAAAAGTGATTTTTAATAGTTTTTGATTCTTTTTTAGCCACCTTTTCAAATGACTGCATTCACTTCCCTTGGATTTAAAGCCTTTGTATAATAACTTTAAAGTATCTATTTTGCACAAAGCTTTTCTAAGTTGTAGAAAAATAAGTTGAGAATCTAGATTACCCAAAACAATTAAACTCAATTACATCTTTCCATCACTTTTGTGCAATTTTTACAAAAAGGCTGAAATTGACAATTAGATAACCACTTTTTTCGTCCACTATATTGTGCTTCCCATTTTATAGATACTCAAATTTGAAATAAAAAAGTTTGTAAATGAAAATTTCTCAAAAATTCACGAATTCATCCAAAAAATCACACAATTGAATTTCTCTAAAATCTTAGTTCACAAAAAGATTCACCCCAGAATATTACTTTTTACTGCTTCTTCTAAGCTGCCCATAATCATTTGGACGAGGTCGGTCTTAAAGAAGCTTCACGGATTGGATGCGCTCATACGCAACTTCAGATAATAGCTTAAAGGGGGAAGAGCACAATAAAGTGACCACAAAGTGCAACATGTGATCACTAGAAAGTGGATATGAAGTGTGCTGTTTTTCAAAGCTCAAAGCTGATTTTGAGCATTTTTGTGTAGTTTATGAGCATTTCGGTCGCTTTTTAAGGGTGTCATGAGGTATCTCCCACGCATCTACGTTAAAAGAACATCTTCAGTTGAAACTTAATTTGACTACTAGTTCTAACTTCTAAATCATGAAAATAAACTTTTCCAAAGTTTTAATCTCTTCATTTGGGGCCCTCTATTGTCTTTAGAGGATGTTTTTTCCAATTTTGAAAATCAATGTTTGGTGAAAAAAAACTGACTAAAAGCACCGTAGAAGTGAACCTCCTAATAAACATCCTTGCGGTACTTTTGGAACCCTAAACCAATTAATGAATATATGAATTGACTATTTTAGAATACCTCTTAAACATACAAAGAACACCACTAAATTAAAAGTGATTTTTTGATAGTTTTTGATTCTTTTCTTGCCACTTTTTCAAATGACTGCATTCACTTTGCTTGGATTTAAAGCCTTTATACAATAACTTTAAAGTGTCTACTTTGCATGAAACTTTTCCAAGCTGTAGAAAAACAAGTTGGGATCTATATTAGCAAACAAAATTGACTTCGATTACGTCTCTACATTACTTTTGTGCACTTTTTGCAGAAAGGCTGAATCTGACAGATACTTAAGATGGAATCACGGTTGCATCCTAGAATCCATATATAATCCTATTGAATGTTTTAGGATTTTTATATGCACACGTTAAATTATATTATTGAGTAGCAATATAATTGTATACACTAGATCATTTTGCATTGAGAAAGTATTACATATATTGTAACACACAAACTTAAAGTTACATAATTACTTTAAGAAGTACAAGAGAATAAGTGTCACGCATAGTAATTTGGTAAATGTGTTCAAATTTTCCTATGATTCAGTAAAAGTATGACACAATTTGTTTCTATTCGGGTGGCAGTCACCAAGAAGCAATCTGCCTATTCCAGAAATATTGTCCACATCATCATACATTGTGCTCAGAAAGAGTAAAGAGAACACAACTTCATGTAGCTCATTCTTGGAACGAAATCCTCTAAAAAAGTCTGAAAGACCAAATATTTGATACAAAAATAGATATTAACAAATTCTTGCTTGTTTGAAGAGTCTAACTTACTTTGATGATTCAATCTATTTTATGTGTAGAAATTTAATTTATACTGATCTACATTTACTTCAACTAAATTTCCAATCAAGTTTTTGATCATGTTGATGGATCAATATATAAATTGTGCAACTATAATGCCCTCAAAGATCTTTATAAGAAATTCCAAAATAAGAATCTAACAATTCATAAAAATTACATCAATTTGATTTCATACTTCACTCTTGAACTCAAGCTTATCAAAAGAGTGGAAACATTCAAATTAAAACAAAATGTGTAGATTGCCCTTGTTATAATGGTAAGTGTGACTTTTTGAAGTTTAAACTATTTTGACACTATTTGACCTGTTGCTTGTGTATCCTTGACTATTGTCTAATTTCTTATTAGTTTCTTTTCATTTCTACTTTTTTTTTTTCAAACATTTGTTTTTAAGAATATTATATTTGATAATTTGAATTATTCTAATTTTTTCATGTTATTAAGACCATATGAATTTTAAAGAGCTTCACAATTGCCATGGACTCAAAACCACAATACTCATCAATGGAACTATTCACAATTCCAGGTTAGGGCGTTGATAAAAAAAATTAAAAATTAAAATGACTATTTTTGAGGAGTAGTACTAGTGTCCATCTTTCAACAATGCACTCATGATTCTACTCTTGTAAATAGTTTAGACTTGGCTCAATTTTAGATGT
Source organism: Ceratodon purpureus (assembly GCA_014871385.1). Taxonomy (NCBI): domain Eukaryota; kingdom Viridiplantae; phylum Streptophyta; class Bryopsida; order Pseudoditrichales; family Ditrichaceae; genus Ceratodon; species Ceratodon purpureus. The sequence continues at coordinate 13,499,567 of CM026427.1, forward strand.
AATAAGTAATAATTCATCATAACACATATCATTTGTAATTTCGATTTCAAAAAAATAGCCCTTAAAAAAAAATTTACTTTCAAAAATTGAGGTTACTTTAATATCGTGAAGAAAATCATAAAATAAATTACATTTTCAATAGAGTTTTTTTTTTCCTACCAAAGAACATTTTGTACTCATATACATACCATAAAAAATCAAAACAGCTTAAACTAGATGATATAGGACATTCCATGTTTTTAGCTTACAATAAATGTAAAATTGCCAATCAACTCTCAATTTTTATTTTTTAATATCCACATTATACAAATATTATGAAATTTTAATGGTGGTACTTTTAAAGTACTAATTACAAATTTATTTAAAAAAAAAAAAAAGCCCTTTCAATTGGTAGAATAGTAGTACTATATCCTCCAAAATAAACTTTTAAAAAAAAATAAATCCAAATAGTCAAGATCTTTGTAATTTCACTTTATTTTAAGTTATTATTTTGGACTTTACTCTTCATTTCATTATCATTGCTCTACAGTAGGCCAAGACCATTCTCATCGGATGTATACCAAAACTTTTGGCTACAATTCTCCTTACAATCACATTTATAATGCTATCATTTAAGAACAAACTACCTTGCATACAATGCCCTCATCAAATTCAAGAACAAGGTAACCATTTAAATAACCCATAACAAGGTACACTTGCATCTTTGGATTGGAGCCCAAGATTTTTATAGCCCAAGTTTTTTTCAGCTCAAGTTTTTTGCAGCCCAAGAAGAACTACCCTAGAAAAACTACTCTCACATGTTTAAATGTCTGTTTGAATCAATACAACTTTCAAATTCACTTCATGTAACTTTTTGATATACAATTTGTATTCTACACCCCTATTTTCTATAGAAGAAATTCTCACATTCAATAATGTAATTAATAATAAAGCTAATTGTTCTGGAAATTGATTTGAATTGACCGTTTTTCATATGTTGTATATATCTACATAAATCAATATTATGCCAAATAGTTTGTATCTAATTTAAATTTCATTAATATGATTTTTCATCATTTGTGGTAATTCATCTTTATTTAAATCATGGTTAAAACAATTCATTTTTTAATGAGTTTGTTCAAAAGAAGAAGATGAAAACAATCTTATAATAATTCAAGATATTATTTTCAGTTCATACACAATTTTTTAGAATAAGAAAAATGATTAAAGTAGACATAAATATTCTATATCAATTTCCATAGTAATGAGTTTTTTGTTGCTTGCTTGGTCTACCAATGGCCATATCTTTATCTTGATCAAGATATGAAATCTAATTTTTATTTTATTTTCTTCCAAACATGTACAACATCACCACATCTCCTTCAAAAGTAATCATTACAACATAGTCAAGATCGTTTATTAATTATAGAAATGCTAAATTTATGAACATTTTCATAGTTTAGATCTTTGTTTTCTCCCCAATTTGCTCTTTTAAAATAAAACTTACGAACACGTTGGTGACAAATTTGTGACACATAAACTCCGTCATCACAAAATAACCATTTACACGCAAGGCTTTGTCCTTCATCACATATGTATATTTTGCTCAATTTTTACATTAGTTTCGGTAAATTGGCAACAAGTTGATGCCAATCATGCAAACTTATATAGTCCACTTGAATTCTACAATCTATCCCCAACTATTGTTTTTGTCATTTTCTTTGAAATGAAAATGAAAAATGACATTATTAAGATGGAATATCATAAAAACAAATTATGTAGATTACCCAAATTAATGTTAAAATTAAGCAAAATATACATATGTGATGGAGGGCCAAGCTCCGACCGCCTCATGTGTGAAATTGTGAATGGTTTTAATTCAAGAGGATGGAGTGTATGTTTCTCAAATTTGGCCTCGACGAGGTCATAAGTTTTAGTTTAAGGGGCAAGAAATGAGAAGGGTAGTTCCAACCTGCCTGCCAGCAACGTAGAAGCAGGCCAGAAGCGAAAGAAGCAGCAGCAAAACCAGCATGATGATGTTGCTCCGGATGTTTCCAGAAGATTGGTAAGTGGAGCCCAATCCTGGCAGCTGCAGAGAATTAGCAGGACTCCCCCATTGGCATCCCTCCATTGCTAATTCCCATCGGCACCACCATTCCTCCTCTTCTCACATTACATACTCCTCTGCAACAATACCAACACCAACATTCCTCTCAACTCAACTGAACGCAACTCAACTCCCCCAATTGCAAACAAACTCTCACATAACTCATTCCTCCAATTTCTCCAATAACTCATTCCTCCAAGGCTCTCATTCACTCACTCAACCAGCTGCAGCCACCCAACTTAATTGCAGGCTAACTCATTCCACCATGGCCATCAAATTATCAATTTCCAGTCTGCAATATGTTTATTTTTGGTGCAGGCTCCTCAGCCCATAGGTGGCTGAGACCTTAGGAGCACAATGATGGAGAAAAATGCAGCGATTTCAGTATTTTGCTCGACTTAGAAGCCAGTTGTGTGGAGTTTGATTCGAAGGAATTGGAGGTTGCAACCCTTACTTATTCGGTGCTTGATGATGATGATGAGGATAACCGCTAAATGCAGTTCATGACCTTTACCCGAAACTGCCATTTTGTACCCCTGCTGGAAAAACTGTAATTTTCTGTTATCTTTATCCAAAAGAGCATAATCTGATCGTAAGATCTTACAACTGACTTCATCACGTAGATATGTACCAAAATTTCACCGTCCATTCGTTATCATTGCAAGGATAGTAAAGATTTTTTAAATTTTTTTTAATTTTTTTTTTTTTATTTATTTAATTTTTGGGACGCAAAGAAAGATAATTCAGTATTAAGATACAGTAGTAAAGTTTGAAGTTATTTGAAATTGTTTTTTTCGGCTCTTTGTGGGAGACATTTTGGGCTCTACCTGGGAGACATTTTGGACTCTACCTGGGAGACATTTTGGGCTCTGCATGGGAGATATTTTGACAGTGTTTGCAGTATAATGCAAGAGTTCTGAGATTTTTGGACTCTGAGGATTTTGAGGTGCTTCTAGAGCATGAGGAAATTGACAATGTGTAGTGGTGGGAAACAATGCGAAAACCATTTCCTTGCTCCCAGCGCGTGAGAAATTGTCTATTTGTAAGTACTTTATATGTTTCCAAGTATTTGCTGTGTTTTTAAATTTTGACCATATGTATTTTGATAGTTGAAGAATTCCAAATTGAGATTTTATTTTTTGGAGTGAAGTAAGTTATGTTTCACCACCTCTAAAATCAAAATTCATGCTAATGCTTCAAAGATTTCAGGACTGTTATTTGCATTTCCACACTCCGACCAGAATGTGGTCTCCTGGTCGTTACAGGTTAATAAGGACTCCTTCTCCAGTACTGCCCAGTTTTGTCGCTGCAGGTAAACATTCACCATCATTAGAGTATAACGATATATGATTGTCCCTCATACTAGTAGTATCAAGATGTGTAACGATATATGATTATCCAATACTCAGGCTAGTAGCATCCAGATGTGTAAGTAATATCGTCAGCAATTAAGCAATAATTGACTCCTAAACACCAGAAAATAAGCTCAGATTCTAATTGACACTGACCTTCAGCAAAACAGGACCCCTTGTCAAGTGGTCGCACTAAACTTGTCTTTCATACTAAGACAGAGTTCTGTGTTATGGTATTCTCCACTATCTCTACCGAATTTCGATGAAGTGATCATAAGTTACACGGTGATCGTGTATGTGCGATTGCATGTGTCTTGAATACCGCAATTCTGCCCTGGGTACATTTCATGATCTACACCGCAATAGCCCAAAGCAGACTCGTGTCCCTGTTCGAAGTGTCGCTCTAACAGGTGACGTCATCGGCTTTACCGTCGAACTTAGATTTCAGTGGAGCGAGACTGGTCATCTCAAATTACAAATCATGCATGGGCGCTAAAAGCTCACTAGTTGCACCGGATTTAGGTTGATGCCTGAAAAGTGTACTTTGGAAACAGTAAGTACCCTGACTTTGTACTTTTGAGCGTCGGTCTGCGGAGGGGCTCTGGGGTCGGCTTGTACTATTCTGGGTTTGTTTTCGAAACCAAGGATCAGTCGTGGTACCCGAAGGCTTGCTGGCGTGTGTTGGACCCAAGTATGCCCTCCGAGATTTCAGTTTGGGCACCCGCACTTTGTTCCACTTGAAAGAACAGCTGCCTTGGAACCGGCCACATGAACCATGCCGGTATTTCGTCAATACATGCTGAACGACATCAAGGGTCATTGATAGTGTAAGTCTTCAATATTAACTGCATCTTTGCTCCGCATTAATTTTGACTCTCCAACTGGCGGTCTGCATGTCTAGATTCCTCGAAGTCTGGTGTCTGTTCCTTCCCTCGCCTCCCGCTGTTTCACTGTCAAGTTAATCTTTTGAACTTCCGCCTGGGATTGCAATAGGCCCCAGCATGCTGGCTCCAGCAACTCCTGTTCTCGGTGCCACACGGTGCGCTTTCCTTTCACTACGCCTCACGGTGGCTTTCGCAGTACAATAATGGTACTCGGATCTCCCCGTTCGCATTATTACGTACCACGGTCAAAAATTGTAACAGGTCGATCTTCAATCCTCGAAAGATGAAAAAGAACTGTAGATTCAATTATGACTGCCTCAATTGTCTCGGACATAAATTCTCATGTAGGAACCGGGTATGGCCCATGTCCTGATACTGTGCTCCTTCAATTTCTACTTCGTCGGGCAATATCGATGAACCACAAATCCACTGCAAATTCGCATTTGAAAAGCCCTGCAGGACTTCAAGCGGTGCAGTAGGAGCCAACTAAGCGGAATTGCGCACCGATGAGGAGATAAGAGCTTGTACATGTAGGCGAGAGAAGCAGAATATCGAAATCGGAGTTCTTGCTTGTGGGCAACACGTCAACTCAGGGAGGCGTCGCGACTCGGGAGCCCCTGTGGTTTCCTCAAATTAGAAACCCAGCCCAGAATCGTAAAGCGGGCCGCCAGGAGCTTGGAAGCGGCTTCCAGAAAGAGCAAAGACACACAACTTCAAAACTTTCGCTTTGTGGTTAATTGCACCTAAATTTGGTTCTCTAAGCACGCTTTCTAGCACTGGTACGAGGTTCCTAAATCCACGATAGAACTGGTATGAGATGGCCGACCTGGCTCCACTGAAGTTAAAGCTGGGCAATCAATTTGATCAACTGATGACGTACACGGTTCACTTTCTAAGTGACGAGCATGCAGCTCGGGTTCATCAAGCGATGCTGATTATACATGCATTTGAGAAAAATGATAGTTGACATGAAACTCAGATTGACTTCTGCACGTAGTAAACCAGGTAGAACCTGAAGAGCAAAATGTCAACGTTGTGTGGGTAACTAATTCGAAAGGCCAGGTGACTTATGCCGGTCCACACCGCCAGGAAATGGAACAAATTACACTAGTTTGCCGAAGGGTGACTGAATATTCGCCACGAATATGATCCTGGCACGGTAAGTGGCGAATGGAACTAGGAGCGCAACCTACAGCTCTAATGCCAGCTGGAACAATCCATTTCGAAAAGAGATTGAACTGGGAAGATCATCCTGAGTCCACCGGAGGACGTTCAGTCGGCCTCGACCTCAAAGAGGCGGGCCTAAACACGTATAAATATGCAACTTCTGCCAGAGGAAATCACAAGTCTCCCACTCGAGCATCATAGCAGTCCGCAAGACCCTCGTGAGCCCGGATTGCGCAGCAGTGACACAGAGAAATCTGCTGCAGCTACCATGGCAGCTGGGATTGTGAGCCCGGTGAGAAACTGCCCGTCGATGATGACGGGCTCAGCATTGCTTGTGGTCGCCGTTTTGTCAGTCATGATGGCCGCTGGAGGAGCGAGCGCTCTGCAGTCTGGCTTCTACGCCAGCAGCTGCCCCCAGGCCGAGGACACGATCTACAGCACATTGCAGCAGCTCCATGCCAACGACCCGGATCTGCCTCCAGTTCTGCTTCGCCTCCACTTCCACGACTGCTTCGTTCGCGTCAGTACTCCGATCCTCAGGCCCTGATTGCAGTCTCGTTCAATATGTGATTGATCAATCCACAACTTCTGTTGTGGACGACAATGTTCTCGTCATTGTGTAGCATTTCACCTATTAGGTTTGAATGAAGTACCTATTGCAGCTCATCATGATAATTTAGGCTCTAGATGACTTTGAAACTGGGGTGACTGACGAAGTAGTAGTAAGTACTGGTTGCAACGTCCGACATGTACGTATTCATGAACTTGTTCCATGCGACGCCAACTAACGGGATGACGTGATCGATGTGGTGTGCAGGGCTGCGATGGGTCCGTGCTTCTGCAAGGATCCGGCACCGAGCGGACGGCCCCTCCCAACGCCCGCCTCGAAGGCTTTGCCGCCATCGACGCCGCCAAGGCCGCGGTCGACAAGCTGTGCCCGGGCGTCGTGTCGTGCGCCGACATCCTGGCGTTCGCAGCGAGGGATAGCGTGAAGATGGTCGGGGGGCCGGGCTGGACGGTGCCCGCGGGACGCCGCGACGGGACCGTGTCGCTGGCGTCGGAGGCGTCGAGCAACCTGCCCGGGGCGCAGATGGACGTGAACCAGCTGACGGCCAACTTCGCGAAGCAGGGCCTCACGCGCGACGACATGGTCATCCTGTCGGGGGCGCACACCATCGGCGAGGCGGCGTGCGTGCACATCGACAACCGGATCTACGACTACCCGAGCGCGTCGGGGGTGGACCCGCTGTTGCCCAAGGACTTCGCGGCCAAGCTGAAGAAGAAGTGCAGCACGCGCGGGCTGACGGACCGCAAGTTCGACCTGGACTCGGGCACGAGCGCGGTGTTCGACGCGCAGTACTACAGCAACCTGGCCAAGCGCACAGGCCTGCTGACGTCGGACCAGGTGCTGTACGAGGACGCGCGGACGCGGCCGCTGGTGATGGAGAGCAGCAACAAGGCCAACTTCTTCCCCAAGTTCACGCAGGCCATGGTGAAGATGAGCCAGATATCGGTGCTCGAGGGCGCGCAGGGCCAGATCCGCCAGCGCTGCGGCTACGTCAACGCTTAGGGCGACGTCGTTCGCACGCTTAATTGGAGATTTATTTATGTCGACAGACGTTGTGGACAGAGGGCGCGCAGGAACTATGAACAGCGATCGGCTGGGCTCGGATCCGGCGCTCATCGGAAACAAGTGTTAGAAGACATGAGAATAGGATCGCTCGTAAGGGGCGTTGCGGCCACGGCCGTCGCGGGGATGCCTGTTGAAGGCTGTTAGTGAGGTAGAGTGCCTGTAGGCGCCACTAGTGTTAACTTGGTCGGAGGTGAAGAGTTAGGGTGTGCGCAGGGTGTATGAGAACTGTGCACTTATATGGCCAATGCCTGGAATGTACATATTATTTTCCGTAACGAATCTTCCCTTTCTGATCTAGGTTTGATCCAACTTGCTCGTGTGCTTATGAGAGGTTTTTTTAGAGCTTCAGATCGTGCTAGTTTTGAGGTGGTTATGGTGTCTGATGGCATGAGTGGTGGGAGTGTTGGATTTTATATTTTGAAGGAGATGTATGTGACAGTTTTGACGAGTGTGATGTCCCCTAGCGCGGTGCTTAGGTGCGGTCGCGTGCACTTGTGATCGTTGATATGCGAGACTTGGAATGTGGAACGTCGTTTGTTTTTTTTTGTTAGTTGAACTATTGTGTACTTAAACTTCGATGTAGTTACTTGCATCGCTGTGAAAAGACTGTTAGGTAGCATATGAGCCTTTTTCCTCGGTTTCTTGAGTGCAATTTATCATGTGATTTTATCCCAGTGTTTGGTTTAAAATAACATGGAACTTTTGCTTCTTATATTTCTTATACGTATTTTTGTTTAGAGGTATATATTATCGTCGCTTGATCTATATTTCAGATCTGTACACATCCAGATTTATCACTCACACTGTCAGGAAGAGCGCAGGAATTGATTTATGAACAGTTGGGAGTGGAGTTGATCACTTTAAATTGGTACATAGATATGAAGTGTAATCGGAAAGATTGATAGGTCAGTATCTTACGATTGCATTCTAACTATATATATTTCATGAATGGTCCTGCGCAACAAATTGACAGGGATCGGTACCTGGCCCTTGGCTAGTGATAATGCATGCAACGTCCAGTTATGTTTAAGTGTTAATCGTACCGTGCTTCCAGCAATGTCAACTTTACAAAATTGAGAGGTCTTCGAAATTACTGATAATGGAAGCGAGGCTAGGAGTAAATCTTTGACTTTTAAATAATCTGGTAGATGACCGGATGTGTGATATAATCACGACTACAGAAGTTAGATCCTGCGGAGTGCTAAGCGAATCTCTTCTTAGATAGGGATGTGGCATTATCACAAATCTAGATCTTCATGTACTGTACATGCTAGTAATGTGCTCATCTCACTTTCACTGAAGCACAATACACACCTCGATAGGTGAAGCCTAATAATATGGATTAAACAAAGGCATTGCTCGAGAACGAACTCGATTACAGTATCCCCAACCTAGATCAAGCAGGAATTGGGCGATGTTATAACAACACCAAGTAAAGAACATGAACACAGCAATGCCCATACTTCCAAGGGAGAACCACAGAAAAACAAAAGAGCCTAAAACAGCAGTCGTCCATGCCAAGACCATGTGCGCGAAGGAGAGAGGAAGGAATACAAGCATTGCTGTCAAAGCCCATAATAGTTTCCCCAAGTCCCACAACTTACGCTCTATCATCCTTGGAATATGTTCGATGATGAGGGATGAGAGATGCGAAATTTGCAAGATAAGAGGGAGTTCGGGCCATTGAATAGGCCTTGGAGAAATTTCTGTGGGCTTGTATGTGGAGGAAGAGGCGCTGAGAACACGAAGAAGAATGTAATTTTTGGGGAGCTCATGAAGCCCACGCCAAACGCAAACCCCACGGCATTCTGGACAGCGAACGCATCGTTGACCCAGTCCGGATTCGAAAAGAAGGTGCTCCAAGCATACCTGCGTAATTAAGAAGAATCTCCTTTAGCTAATAGAAACCGATCCTTCACTATTGTCTAACAAAGAGACCATACAAATATAACGGTAGTACTGTAGCTGGTCATCGGGTCAAGAAAGATACCCTTGGCAGCGGTAAGTTCAATTACATAAATTTCAACAATTTAACAGTCTAATATTGTCCGATCTCAATTTTCAAATATTCTGTATAATTAAGAATTTCATTGGTTATTCAAACAAAGCGCCGCCTGGAATACAAGCAGTACCTCGAGTCGTCAGGAAGTACCTGACAAATAGTATGTCCACAATGTAAAAGACGTGGCATCCGTGGCCCATCGTCAAAACCATCCCAACATACTGGGCAGTCAGGCAGCTGCATTGATGAATTCCGCTTAACTTGAACCTTTTGCACAATTTCTTGTTCCTCCATTTCTACACTAGGTTCTCCTGACCACCAACTTTGCAAATCATTGCGTGAAGATGTAGGCTTATACATTTTCTGCGCCACGATATATAGGAGTACCAAGAGAAAGGGACCATCAAAAAAGTTTTAACAGGAAATATGTCAGCCACGGAACACCCAGCAACCCTAAACTTCAAACATGAATCTCAGATAGCTAAAAACATAGGACAACATATGCAGCATTCTACCCACAGGTAACATTTGTCTGCTTCATATATCGACAAAAATCAGAAATTGTTTCAATTCGACCAATTATCTGGACTCTCTCCTCGCTTCATAACTGTTAATAAATCTCAAAACATCATCAATAGGTAAAATAAACACTACAGGCTTCGAAAGTATGAGACTAATTCACATAAACTCACGGATTATTAGTAGCACAATACATCGGAAAATCACTTATATTATTAGGAAAATTATGCTTAAGGGCAAGAATCAACGCCACAAACATAAGACAAAATAAAATCCTCTGAAGGGCTTACAGATGTGTGAGCCGAATTTCGCCGTCCAGATCTTCGAGTCAAAAGTTCGCCTTCCAACAAACACCGTAGGTAGCCTTTCCGATGCCGTTACAGCGCTAGCTCTCTTCTTAAGGCGGAAAACACACTGGCTAAAATAAATCTCAATCGCAATTTTACCTCGATCGAAAATTAAATCTATCTCAAAACCCTGAAAATTGCTATTCGAGACAAATCACCAATGGACATACTATCCACACTGCATCTGCACACAGGCATCACGACACCTGACCTTCACAACAGCCACAATGCAAATTAATATCCCAAAAAAAAATCTGCAGAACCTGCGACGCCACTCTTCAACCAAGAAAGCTTTCCTGACAGCTCCTCAAGACCTTGAACAAACCATCTAAGAGCTATCCGCAGTCACCACAGAGTAAGCCAACAGCACCTCCCACCACCCAAAAAGTCCTCCACACCTGGCTCAAATCCCAGACATGATTAACCTCCAAAACAATACAAAAAAAACCACTCCGATCCGCACCCAACTTCGCCTCAAAAATCAAAACTACACCAAAGAAAAAATCTGACAGCCGAAAATTAACCTTCTTCACCGCTCACACTAAAAATCCCTCCTCAGAACGCAGTAACCCACCTCCACCACCTTTCAATCACCAGAAATTTCCTCCTCAGTCCAACGCGCCAGAAAAGTAGCCGCCAAATGGGTAAACCGAAAACCTCAGAAAAAAACATCCGATGAGTTCAGAAACGCAGCCTGATCATGTTCAACGCTAGAAGCAAACCGACGATCCTCACAACCCATCACAGAGCGAACTGGAGACATGAGCCCCATGCAGCGTCTCCACGTTCAAACCGCCATAACTTAGCCGATGCTGGACCAAATTTGACGAGAGTGGGCTTAAAAAAAACGGCACCACGGGGTGTAGGAGGACATGCGATAGCGGAGACGAGTTCGTGCGGCGCCGGCGAGGCAGATGCAGCGGAACATTGGTGAGTGATGGTTGTTGCGAGTGGCAGCGCAAATCGCCTCCGGAAGTCGATGCTCAAAACCGTCTTTAGTACCTATAACCGTCATTCCACCCTAAACCGCCGCCATCTATGAAAAGTGGATCTGGACTCTTCAAAAAGGGTGTCAGCTTTTGGGTGTTGTGAGGGTTTTGGGCCGCAGGTGTGTATCTATTTGTCGGGTTTGTGTTTTTGCTTCGGGTCTGATTTTTTGTCCACGTGGCGGCTGTAATGGTGGACTAGGTTGGGATCCGGCGAGGACTGGGTTGGGATCCGGAGAGGGCTGGGTTAGGATCCGGCGAGGACTGGTTTGGGATCCGGAGAGGTTGATGTCTGGGTGTGTGTTCGCAGAGTGTTTTATTCTGGGGGAATGTGTTTGTTGGTTTTTGAGTCTTTTGGTGAGTCACTTGAGGCCCATGCCATGCATTCGGGGAAACGGCGGGCACAGTGGGAGTGATGAGTCGACAGTGATGGTGGGTCACACCATTTGTTGCGGGTACAGTGCCATGGTGCCTAACTATCCCCTCAGTTTCAGTTGTATTTTGTTGGTGAAATATTTTTGGATATTATCGAAATGAATTACTCCTATGACTTTTTTAAATTTTTATTCAAAAGGTTTTCAATATTTTTTAGTACAACTGTTAACTTCACAGGTTTCTCAAATTCAGACATGGGTTATGGAACAAGTTTAAACATTCTAGTAGTGGTTATTGAATCCTATTATATCGTTTCTTTTTGTTAAAATATTGATATGTATACTTAATTGGGATCTAAAATCCATTTTTTTTTGAAAATACTACTGTATTGTCGTAGGTGTATATTGAAGTGAAATATAGAATTTTCAACCTTGCAATCTTGTAAAAAACTTGTAGAAATATGAATCATATTTAAATTCATGAAAGTTTGATGAATTGAAAGATTTGAATAATTTTTGTGTCAAGTATTATTTGAAACAATTTGTAGTATCTCCAATAATCTATTATTGATGATGTAGTCAATAATATTCCAAAGAAAACAAAAAAAAATATCATGCCTTCTGGTGTAATCCAAATATTACAACTTAGACTATATGTTACACGGATTCACAAATTATGCTACACTGGGCCACATAAGCCACGATCTTCTATCCATACTCTCCCTCTCCTATCTTACCAAGGGTCCATTTTCAGCCAGTATTCTTCTAATGATGTAAAATTTCAGCAGCTCGTGTATGATTTTGCTTGCATAAATTTGTAATTCAATGGACGTCCGGTGACATCTCAGTGAGTCATACTAATTGACTCCTGAAGTCGACGCCCTGTCTGGATCGCCGGTGAATGTCCCGAGATTAATTGTTGGAGTGAGCATGAGCTGATTGTCGATACGGCAGGCTTTGTGGCTTTATATTGGAATATTCTGTTCCCTGGACTATGAATCCCAGATTGGGCCAAAAGCAGGAATTCCTGCAGCGCGGCAACCATCAATAACTGTTTTGCTTCCTGCAGGGTTGCTGGTTACAATGACCACTTCCGCTTCACATTTCTTCACTCTGTCTACCACAAGCTTCGCCAAGTTTGGGCGACCCAGAATAGCGGTGTCGTGTACAATGAGCTTCTCCTGTGGAAATCTGCAGGCAATCGGGCATACAGGAAAATGATCGTTAAACTCATACATGTTGTATGATTTACTTTGAAATTTTCTCATGGAATTGATTGATAGACTACTGGTATCAATACATGCTGAAGAAGAATATGGATTAGAGACTATCATGTGTCACTGGTAAAATAATTTGGTATAATTTAATACCTGCTAAGAATATTCGTTATATATGGGCCGTATATTTGCTCGACGTTCTTGGCAATGAATATCAAATGGCAATCGACACGAGTCGGCTGCATGAGGAAAGAAAGGAACGGTCCAAGTCCCGAACCTGTAGCCACAAAGACAGCCCGTGTGTACAAATTGGCCAGATAAGTAACCCCTGCAAACCGGACTCTCCTAGTCCATATGTGAGAAGGAGGATGGCTCACAAGGCCCTTTGTAAAATCTCCTACAGCTCCACAAATCAGAGTGTTCTCAGAGAATCCATCGGAGGCGGCTCCAAAGGCATGCCATTCCTTGAGGGGGTTGCGTGCAATTCGTGCAAATGTACCAACTGGCAATCCGTCTGCGAAGGTGATTAGAGACAGAGACTGGTCCGGGCTTATCCATGTTCGAACTGGCACCTTTTTAATAAGAGCCCATGGCAAAAACACCAGGAGAGTGAGAACAGCGGCGAACCAGATGTCCAGTCGATTGACGAGACGGTGCCTACCATGCGAGCTGAAGTCGTAAACATTTCTGGATGGGTCATAACTGGCGAGCAACAGAATGAAGCACCAGATGAGCGCTAAGGCGAACCATCCACATATTCGATGCGTGTTCTCAAAGACATTGTGATGTACATGTCTGCACAGGTCCCCAATTACTAATTAGTCTCGTCATATTTCTCCTACCAGAGAACACTTATTGCATACTATTGATTAAGAGTACTCAGAGGGGTGAGTACCTATAGAAATGATAAGGAATTACTGCAAGGTATATAATGACCAACCTGAGCACGGGAACTGCCGCAAGACAACTGATGAGAAGCATGAAGATCACCACAAATAGGATGGCAATAGGAGGAGTCGGAACCGTTGCCCGGTGAACGAATAGCTCAACTACGGCATAGATTGACCATACAATTGATGCTGTTCCGCAACCAGCGTGGATACCACCTAAATTTTGAAGTCCATGTGTTATCCATAGCTTTAACCTGAGCGGAACAATTGAGTGTCCGAAGAGCTGTACCGTAGTTTCGTACGTCACCCGCAAGAAGATCTGCATTATGGTCATGGTAGTTAGCCTTGAATGTTCTTTGTAAACTGATATTTGGTAGATCATGATAATTTACAATAGATGTTTGGGACAATCTGCAGTGCAATATGACCAAACAGGTTAATTTTACCTCATTTCTCACAAGGGCGAGTAGAAGAACATTTCCTAGTGCAAAGAGGGCTGTATTATTGTGAGCGTAATTGAAGTGGCCCAATGCAGCAAGAATGAAGAGCACGATATTGATGATGAAGCTAAGTACAAAGAAGCGCTTATATATACTGAGCAGCTCTTGATCCTTAAGCAACACTTCCAATCGTGATTTCTTGGCCGGAGCAGATTTCTGAGCTGGTCATCAAATATCCAAGCTTTGGTTTGTAAGTAAAGACGGTCATACATCCAGACTAGATAATGGAAGTTGAACAGAAATTCAGGGGGCACTACATGACATATACCTCTGCATATCTCATGTGATCCTCTCTCTGAGTCTAATCGATAATTTAGGAAATTAGTGTAAATTCCAGAGATATAGGTTGGTAGTCACAAAAGGAGATGGTGACACGGAAGATTAATAAAGTGATGAAGGCGATTAGTAAGTTTGGCACCTGAAACACTACTTACCAGAGCTTTCAATAATTTGCGGGTAGATTTCGGCACGGTTCTCGATTGCATCCAAAGCACGATCACCCATTTCGAGGCAAATGTCAGTTGAGAACATCTCTGAAACTTCCTTAGAGACCGCGATCATCAACATATCGAAGGCCTCTTTCGAATTAGACTGCGCCATTTGTTGATTGTTACCAACGCGAGTTTCAAGCTGTATTACCTTGTTCATAAAACGGCTAGGTCTCTTGTCTATGTCGAACATTGGATCGTGAATTTAGACGCTACAAAGGAAAGAAACCGAACTTGGAAGCGTGGAGAAACTGCGACATGAAGTTCACTCAATATTGAAGCTCATAAAGACCGCACAAGTTCAACAATTGATCAACTAACAAGAAGTGTCTTTTTAAGGAGAGGACTCGACATAATCTAAAATTGGTCTTCGGACCGAAAGATTATTGAATGTTTGACGCTAGACTAATATTCTGTCATGACAATCGCTCTCATTTGTTTAGGCCGGAAAAGTCACAGCTGTTTGAAACAAAAAATCTCACACACAGGAAGACTGCACGGCAATATGTTGGGAGTCTTGCAAGAATAAAAATTATTCTTGCACCCCAATTGGTATTCAAGTGAGATCGAGATAGGGTTAGGGAGAAACGCCGCCCAAGCTGCTCCGCCTGTGACACAAACAGCGATCCGGTTCTCCAGGCCTGCATGAACAACTTGGACAACAATTACTCGACTTATAGATCTTTTAAACTCTCACTTCTCCATCGACCACAAAACTCTTACAAACATGCCAAGAATTTATAGGTCCAGACTGCAGCATATACCAATCCTACAAGATCGGTTCAAGTTCAAAAAACGTAAGATGACGTTGAAAAAGTGATCCTTCTATGTACAAGCCGGCCTTACCGGATAAGGAATCAGACGCGAATCGGAACTTACCACCTTAGTTGAAGTCAACTTGAGAAAAATCGCCTTAAAGAAATAAATATCCAACAAAACATGCAATAAAGTCTGCCAAAATTTGCCAACCTCTGTTCAGCCATCGGCACACCTCGTGGTTCATTTAATATATCGAACTGTAAGTCACTCAGTTGTGCCAAAGTCTTCACATCACGCGGTCTTCCCATGGCATTCAAAACAGGGTCGAGGACGTGTGTAAAGCAGCTTTAATGTCCCATTTCGTGAGTGGAGTTTTAGCACAATAGGTGCATCTAAATAACCAGAATTCGCTTGAATCTCCAATACTTTTAGTCCTCATAATTTGGGAGTCTAGATCCCAACTTGGTATCAATGGATTCAATCTCTCAAGATCTATCCATCAAAATGTGATTCGTTCAATAAAATGAAGTATTAAACGCAGACAAAGTATAAATGAACATGGTCCTAAAAGTGCTCATTACCTGTAAACAGTGAAGGTTTAGTCTACAAATCCAATGTCTATCGATAGATCTTGAAGAAATATTCAAGATATTCTTTCATGAATTGTTTAACTTGCGCAAGGATTGTGAAAGATAATACGGGTGAACTACAACCTATGAAGTTGTTCTGGTAATTGTTCGTAGTTAACTCCAGTCTAGGGAGCCTTTCATTTATACCGGGAACCCGGGTTTAAGTTAGGCTCACAAAATATGAAAAAAATAAAAAAATAATAAAGACATCTTCATAAGCAGGCTACATCTACACGGTGACATCTGTACGACCTTTTGAATTGATGCGCAATATTGTTTTTGTAATCCGGCTTCGGTACGTAAAGTCTTCGGATAGGAGCGCAGAATAGGCGCAAAATCTGCAAAGAAAATTACGGAATCCCAGACGCGAAGTCCAGCACGACGTCAGCATGATTCCACTGTGTGCATTCGGCATATATAACGTCTATATTCAGAATCTTTCATCACAGCGACGTCTGCAGCGACTGTTGTACCATCGATCTCAAACCAAACTTCGTCGACTTCTTTCCTATCAAGGCCTCGCGCAGCTTGCCCAACTGGACAGGAGTCTCAGATTCCCCCAAATCGCTCAACATGATCAAGTGAGTTCGTAGTGTAACTTCCTGCAGGTTCAACCGTACGTTGACTGAGGAAATTTACATCTCATTCCAAGTTTTCATGTTGACTTCAATCATATAGAACCAGCTGGATACATTTACTTTTATCACTACATTCAATAAGGTAGCGGTGATTTTTGGCTTTCTCAACCGAGGTGAATTTTTTCACTGTGAACTGTCAGGTGTGAATCACGAGTTATTTTTTACGTCATATGACGCATTGTTGATAGTACTTCTCAAGTTCTTTTTGAAACAAAAGGTAATAACTTATAAGGCCACTTGGTATTGTTACAGTAATAATGATTTGAGTAGTTTTTCATCATTATCATTGGGCGTAACGTTAATTTGAAGAAGTGTGTGTCACAAAAGAAAATAGCAATCATAGAAATGACAAAGAGCAACGTCGAGAAGGAAAAGCCTTGATAGTTAATTAATCATTTTATCTTCTAGAGATTTTTTTAGTGTATTATTTGTAATTTCAACCAAATCGAATCTTTTTTTTACTCAGTTTTAGTTGATGATGACCTATGTACAATCATGCGTACCTATGGTGCGCTACCATCAAAATAAAAAAGGCTATTTGACTACTAAATGTTATAGAATTCAATAAAATATGATATTCTATATAAAACAAACTAGCAGAAATCAATAGATACAAAGGGCCTTGAAGGATTATAGCAACTCAATAGTGTAATACCAACAATAGTATGACAATGTGCAAAAGAAAATGTTAATTCAACATGTATTATGTATATTAATAGTAAAATTTATCATCTTATAATATTCTTTATTCAAAAGACCCAGGTCTAATTATATCTCATGTAATTTTTTTTCCCTAGTAAGCTTGAGATGGGATTTCCAAAGATGTATCAACAATGATTATTAATATCAATTCATAAATTATAATATATAAATGAATTTAGATTGATTATTTTCATTGGTTTTTGTATAATAGAAGGTCTAATATTTATTGAAATCTAAAAAATCAAAATTTGGCAACATATTTGTTAATGTTCTATGAACGTTCATTATCTTTTAGAACAACACTTTTACAGACATGGGATTATTTGAGTTAGTTTGATGTCATTCTCTTCTTGGTTATGGAAAATTTAATATAGTTTGAACTTTAACAATGTCTAATTAACTCATATGCAAATAAAATGATAATGACCAGATTAATTGAACTAGCGGTATTTTCTGCCCCAATGTAATATCAACCATTTTTGTTGTAAAATTCTTACAATTAAAAGAAACTTCATACATGTTGTTTTTTGATTGTCGATTAATGAATCAATGATGAGAACTTGTTTCAAGAGTTTTGGGTTCTCTACCTTAATTCAATCTGCTCCTGTAGACTAATTTATCAAAAAAAAAAAAGAATCCAAGACCAATCATGTTGCATACAAATATATTGTTGTCGAATGTATGAAGAAAACACATCTTGAAACTAATAGATGTAATCATGTAACATACCTTAAATTATTAAGTTCCATGCAATCTATTGTGAACTTGTGATTTGCGGTGCTACAATTATTTGGATGAATTTTTTATCTTTTTTAAAAAAATTATTTTAAAAAAAAATCAGATTGAGATTGGTCTGCAAATCTGGTCATTCTGTAATTTAGCTGTTTGAAAAGAAGATCAATAAAATTTAAAATAGCAAACAATTTTATAGTGTACGAGTATTTAACATTTCACAAAATTAATGATGTTCCAGATATTGTATTTCATGCTTTTTTTGGCTTTTGATTACAACTTATGATTTTAATGAAACACAAAGAAACACATATTGAAGATAAAATTGTAATAATACGGAGAAGGGAACTAAACCAGGCTTTTGAAAATGGTGTACTCAAAGTTTTGTTTGGTGTAATTCGGCATCGGACATGGCTATTTCCGCGCAAGGGTGTGGGATCGAACTCGCGTCGTGGTCCCCACAAATCATGTTAAATATGGGCGGTAGTTGCTATTATGGTATTACCCAGCAGTAAAATCTTGCAATCTGGTAATTCAGTCGTTCCAGTAAACTATCGAATGCTGTTGAACATATGGATTACCTCCGTTGGAAGATAAATCATGGGAGGGTGAAATTCCGAGCGGATTTACTTAGGTCCTTAACATTACCAAGTCTACGGAGATTATTTTACTTTCTACTGAGCATATATCTGCATGTGAAGGTTGAATTGAGTGGAAGCCTCTATATACATGAGGACTGACGTTTGCTAGAAAATGCTTATGGAACATGTGAAAACAAACATGAATCTGTGATTGTGTGAAAAGATCCAACTAATTAAATCTCCAACAGTAACATCCGATAGTATTGAGGAAAGTGCAGATTTTCTAATATGGCCCGGAAAGCCAAATGTATCTGATTGGTGCCGGAATGTGAGGTACTCATGTACAATGCTAAAAGAGACCCCACACACATGGAAAACACACCACAAAGACCGAAAAATACTTATGTCCAATCAGGGTCCTCAATTTATAATAGATGAATATCAACTAGCCATCTAAGTGCAGTTGTGGATTGTTTGCACTAGTGTTTCCAAATCCCAATTAGCCATCTCTTCCATGATACCTTTGATTCTGCCTATCTTTTCTAACGACTATGGACATCCATATCAACACGACTCCTTCAAGCAGAAGTCTAAAGTATAAATAAGAAGTCACTTTGAGCTACTTTGAGTTACTTTATCCAGAGGTAAAAAGAAGCTTGACTATACTTGTCATTGGAAAAGAGATTTGAGAGAGGTGTAGGGTATTCATAGAATTAGGATTACAAATGACACAGCCCATGACTACTTTATATACATGTACCCCCAATTTAATCCTTTGAGTCCACACGTCTGAGATGATATTCTATAAGGTAGACGACCTGTTTCCGACCACCTTAAGCAATTCAGCATACTTCTGGTGAAGTAACAAATACGCAAATAATTTTGGAGCGTAGGGAAATAGATTTGAGTAAGATTATATATTTTTGAACAAATTTTGGAGCAATATTGAATTTACTATGAATTTTCAAAGTGAAGATTCTCTCCAACCCATTCTCACTATATAGGACGATCTATTTCAAGAACTGAAAAACTACATTCCAATACTAGTGCTACTTGATATCATATCCAAATATCAAACTTTCTTCCAATTAGAACCAAACACGTGTGAACTTTATACTATGTCGCCATTTACAAATCAGTTCAAAAACAATGTGAGCCTATGGTTGGAAATAGGTCGACCTACACTCCGTTATTGGGGGCCTGATCGGGAACAGGTCGTCTACCTTAGACTATATGCTTAGTTGTTTACAAGCTCCAAAGAAATATAGTAGAAAGCTCATAACGCAATGGCCAATATATCCATAGAAAACTACACCCTTATCTTCCAACTTTCCTTTTGAGATCAAGTAACTCAAATTGTCCTAGACCATCCAAATGTAGGAGTCATATTGGCATTCTTAGACTTTGTATGCTTAATCAAGCTTCATTTTTTATTTTTAATCTATATAACCAAATACATAATACATAAGCTTGAAGATATAATAACCCCTAAAATTCCTTGACTATTTTTCACCAAAAAACGCTCCAAAGATCTCATTTCCAATGTAAAAAGCATTAAGGACTAAAAAATCATTATTTTCTAATTCTAACCGTGAGATCTTCAGCTAGATTATTCTAGTAGACAACTCAAAAAATTTCATCATAATTGGCCATAAACAAAAGAAGACTATAGTCAAAATATTTGAAAAGAATTTTTTTTGACAAGATTTTTGACTAGGTTGACACACTTTAACTTTTTTTTTCTTAGGTTTTTTGCATTATGGATTTTGGGGATTTTAGTGCATGTCAAAGAAGATTGAGTTAGCTAATTTTATATAAGAAATTATACACAAAATTCAAGTGTAGCATCTTAAAAAAAATTATTAAGTTGAATACACAAGAATGCTAAATCTTATTTCTTTCCCCGAAATTTCATTATTTAATAAAGTCCCAATCCAAACGGTCAAAGTAAAGATTGATGTCCATCTTTTAAGTGGAAAAAAGAAAAAACCTAGAATAAGATTTTTTCTAGTTTTCATGAAAGAAAGGAGAAGTTTTTTTAGTACCCTGCCCAAAACAATGAGAAAACTTTGATATTTTGTGGAGTAAACATTTTGTACTGAAACAAGTTGTTTTTTAAAAAAATCTCAAAGATGACAAAATTAAGTAATTATAGAAAAAATCTCAGAGGTAACAAATGTATTTAACATGGCTACCCAAATTGCCACCGAACACAAAATTCCACTTCGGGTACTATAACTATTTTTTGAAATGTTTGTTTGAAAAAAAAATTAATTTCCCTCAAAGTCCTTGTTATGGCAAACGTTCACAAAAAGTTTCAAAAAAGATCGATTTAAATTGAAGTCACACTTACATGCCCAAACTCTAAAAAACCCAATTTTGCCCTTTAGAGGTTAATTTCCAAACATGCACCATAATAAATTGGCCTCGCCTATTAAGAAGACCCTCCCGTATAAAATTCACAAGTCTAAAACCGTTGAAAAAGTATATACTTTCACCCCTGAAAAATGTTATGACTGATAACAATACATTCCCCTAATTAGTAAATTGACCATGTACCCATTCTAACATAAAAATATTGTTGGTTATGGGAACCCTGTTGGTTTTAAGTGGCCTTGCCAACAAAACAGCACCACGCCACGCGTCAAAAAGCACCTATAGGAAAGCAAAACATACCTGGTTCATTCTCCGACGTGTCAACGAACTACAGGCTTGTCGGTGGCTTTAGCTGATCTGGTTCCGTGGTACAGCGGATGAACGCTCCCCATTAACAGATTCAGGAGATGAAATTCACCAACATTCATTCCCTCTGATCGTCTTCTCCGACCGAAGTCCCGGCTTCGAATTCCGCTGCTCTGGAAATCTAGATCTGTTTGCCTTGCCTGACTGCATGAGATCTTGTATAGTTCCACCAGGTCGCGAGATCGATGCGTAATGTAGTTGCCGACTCATGTTTCTAGGACTCACATGAACCCACTTGGGTCGCCGCATATCGATCTAGAGAGATCAGTCTTTCGGTTCCGCATTCGACTTTAAGCTCCAGTTGGAAGTATATGTGAGTGAGTTGTCGATCGAGGTATTAGGCTTAGGGTGCGCAGTCGACGACAATGCAGTCGTTTCTGCGATGCTGTGGGAGCGTTCGGTTTGCGCAGGAGATGGCGCGCGTCGCGCCGTTCTCGTCTTTGGATTTAGCTGTGGAGGCGGCGCGAGAGATTTGGTGGAATAAGGTGCGGTTTCTGGCTTTCTTGTTCGTTCCATGGCTTGTGAGTATGTGGTAGAGGATCTACTAGGGGTGTGTAGAAGGGGTGAGAGGGTAGTTTTTATATGCAGAGTACTTGCATCAGGAGTAGCTAGGTTGGTTGGACACTCCAACGCAATTAATCCTATCGCAGCCTGTGTCATTTAAAAGTATAAGAGGCGCGTCATTAGAGGAGGAAATTTGAAGGTTGTAGTTTTAGAGCTTTGAAGTGTTGTTACTTTGAGGGAGTTGGATTATTTTTTGGTTAGCCTCGCCGGATACAAGCTTTGTATTCTGCCTGGAGAGCTGTTTGCGAGACGATCATCTATGTTTGTACGCTGGAGGAATTTGCAATTAGGTCATAGTGTCTGGGAACTTCTGCTGAGTAGATCGACTTGTGAAGTTGATTTTTCTACATAGAGTGATAGACTTTGGAAATTAGGTTAGAGGATCAGCTAATACACTGTATCCTATGGATCGAAATATCCTATTAATGCACTTCCAGAGTTCGCCATTGAATTACTGTGCAGACATTTCTTTTGGGGTTGATCAGTCTGTGGTGTGAAATTCTGGTAGTCTCCTGCCGTTTAAATCACAATTTCACTACATCTTCTTAAATGGGCATTGAAGTATATGTCTACCATTGGGTGGAAAGGCGTGACCTAGATTGGGATGATTTTGATTGCAGGTGGACATATCAGGTTGGTTAGAGGCTTTTGCAGCACATCCACGAATTGGAGATGTGGAAACTTTGCGCTCCAAATATGCAAACGAGAGGTAAATGGTTCATCTTATGCCATCCTTGACCTTTCAGAGACCTGAAAGCACGTACCCGTGATTTGAGCAGGGCAGTCCTCTTTCTTGATATTACGTAGCCCGTCTAGTGTTCTCGAAAGCTCTTGTGCCTAACATCTTAAATTTGATCATTAAATCTTGAATTTATCCCAGGGGCTAGGGTAGAGTCAAGGCCGAAAGGAATAGCTTTGTTGAGGTATAAGTCAGGAAAGATGAAACGGTGTCATGGGGATCCGAGGAATATCCACCTTCTCTAGGAACAATTGGTTTTATAGCTCGTTACATCATGTTCGACTCGAAATTCTGCAGAATTTTACACGGATGCTTTTCCGGCATGACCGAGAACTTGGGATAATGATGGTATCTTTGTCATAACGGCTGTGAGATAAACTTACGGTAATCTTCAGGAAAACACGAGAATCTGTACCCTGAGCCTTGGCGTTGATGACATTTTTAGGATATGTTCAGAGGAGCAGGCTGCAGCTCTTAATAGTGCAAATGAGCATTTACTGCAGGTACATTCTGTAGATACATTTTCATTAAGCCAGATCTTAGAGTTTTACACCTTTTCGATGTTCAGACAGTTAGAGCTCTATGTCAATGGATGTTCAGAAAAATTTCCAACTGGGGAAGGTGATGAAGTACTAAGTTAGTGTTGAATGCCAGCGTCCTTGCTTTTCTCTTGTTGGATAGAAAACTTGGATAGTACTTAAGCCTGCAAATGAAGCCTCGAACATAGGTCGTTTCAGTATGCTTTACAGCATATATTCTGTGTAAAGCTTCAAATCACTCACTCCGTATCACACTGCTGCAGGAGCTTGTCGAGTGGAATCGACAGTACGAAGCAAAGTTTGGTTTTGTGTTTTTGATATGCGCACAAGATAAAAGTGGCAGTGACATTTTGGCTGCATTGAAGGTAAACATTCTCCTATCTCATCTCAGCATGCGCTCAATTGACATTGACCTTAGCACTGAGCACATAATTATGTGCTTAGGCACGAGGGCTATACAGAAATTCTTGATGAATACGTCTGCAAATGTCACCATTCATGGTCACGAAGGTGTTTTACTCTTGCTTCAATATTGAACCTCTATTATTGCATTTGCAGGAGCGATATTGTAACCGACCAATTGACGAACTCAACAACGCAGCTTCAGAGCAAGAGAAAATTACTGAGCTTCGCCTTGCAACGTTAATGTCTCCAGATTCGAATCCGGATTCTCACGGTAATTGACCTTCTACATGGAATCTACATCGTGAAGCACCACACTCTCTTAGTTGATTCATTCTACTGCAGTTCATTGATAGATATTGGAAACACCGATGGATTTAGAAGTGTCTCCTGGTACCTTCTGAGTTTTTATCTAAGCTCACCGTGGACCTTGTTCATCCACACACATCATGGCTAGCTGACAGTGTAGCATAGATTCTTTGTAAGGTTGCATCTTTTCAATAAGAGCCTGGATCAGTTTCTAACTTACATTCGTATTCTGGTTCCTCTTCAGAAGCTTCTAGGGGCCAGTTACCGAGCAATCTGCCTATGACAAGTTCAACATCTAATGACAATGAAGAAATATTTGCAACGCCCAAACCTAGCTCAGCTCCGGTTTCCAGCCTTCGTCCTCCAATTACTACACACGTACTGGATGTTGCCCTTGGTAGACCAGGGTCAGGCATTGATGTGGCCCTTCACTGGTGGTCAGACACTTCACATGCAGGTACTCTGGAATCAGACACAGTTGATCATGGATGCTGGGCTCCCGTTGGACGTTCTGTCACCAACAAAGACGGCCGATCAGGACCCCTCATGCCAGCCTCAAACCATCTCCAACCTGGTAAATACCGTTTAACTTTCAACACAGGAGATTACATGCTAAGAGTTCATGGCGGTGATAAGCATGAGGTGTTCTATCCCTTTGTAATGGTAGTGTTTGAGGTTAAGCCTCCGCAAACCTCTGAGCATTTCCATATCCCTTTATTGCTGGCTCCTTACTCATACAGCACTTACCGAGGAAGTTAAACTCTACTGGGTGCAACGAGAAATGAAAGCTAATTTATACTCAAGCGTAGTGAAGCAGGAGTTGAGCAGTGTCTGAGTAGGGCCTGCAAAATAATTTTGATCACCGAGCCATGCGCTTGAGGCATTCCATCATCCATGACTGGCTGTGCGAATGGTACTGCATGAGGCGTGAGGATTTCTTGCGTTGCACTTACACCACTTGAATCAGAGAGGGTTCGCAAATAGTTTACCCTGCTGATTAGAAAGAGAAAAATTAAAACGATCACTGTGGGACTCGAACCCACAATCTCCCGCTCCGGAGGCGAGCGCCTTATCCATTAGGCCAAGCGACCGGTGATGATCAAAAGGTGAAACTGAAAAAAGAGGTAACTTCAAGTTAAATGGTGGAAAATAATAAATAAA
The DNA here is from genome assembly GCA_014871385.1 of Ceratodon purpureus. Taxonomy (NCBI): domain Eukaryota; kingdom Viridiplantae; phylum Streptophyta; class Bryopsida; order Pseudoditrichales; family Ditrichaceae; genus Ceratodon; species Ceratodon purpureus. The sequence goes on from CM026427.1 coordinate 13,524,509, forward strand.
TTACGAAAATACAGGGTAAAATAGACGATAGCAAAAACGAGGGCTTACAGCTATTTACTATCTACTTTCAAATTTGTATGGTGGCTGATAGAAAATATAAAACAAAACAACCTAGAGGGGAAGGAAAACCACGAAAATATTGGCTCCACACTAAAATTATTTTTACTCTAAGCTTTCATAACGCAAAAATGACACATCAGTACTTTGATAGCGACTTGTATCATCACTCTATTTCACCCTATTCTCAATGCTCCAACAATGATCATTACTCTATACTCAATGCTCCAACAATGATCATCACTCTCAATGACATTGATACAATTTAATGATGTTTTGTCTTTGTCAATAACAATTACAGACGGTCTTATCCCTCTCAACAATAACAAAACAGTATTCAACACCAACTTCAAAGCTATACCTTGGTGACTTTGCCTCTTCTCCTTTGTGCACAACATATAAAATATAGGTAATTCCTTTCCATCTTGGTTTGGCACAATTGTAGTATACAATATTAAATCGTATTGATTAGTCTTGAAAGTAGAGTCCAGTTATATAGAGTTAATATGTAAGAAATTTTTCTACCAAAATCTTACATGTAATCATCTTATATGACTACCACAAATGGCCGTTTCTTCACATCCTTGGACTTTGGTGCACAAGGTTGGTAAAAAATGATCTTCCCCTAAGTTTGTGACTTCATAATTTCCACTTGAGGAGCATTCTAATCATCCTTGCATAAAACATCTACAAAACATGGAATAAAAATTACTTCATACATTCAAAATTTAATGAATTAGGTTAAATGATAATGTACTATTAAAAATGTTGAATGATTGAAGCAAAAATTACCATTTATTCTCATGGTGTGGTTGAGTTGCTTCACCTCCTTCGATATGACGAAAAACAAATTTGTCAAATGCTCCAAATTCCTAACAATAACTTCTATTTTCTTTGCATCACGTTTGAATGCAAGAAAGCATTATTTTCAAGTTTTCTTTGGCTATAGTTATAACAAATAAATGCACATGTAAGAATAATATGTCACTTCAAATCCTCCTACATGTCCAATGTGCTTAGTACGCACGGAAATAGTAGTATTTTTTCATGTAGATGCTCTTCTGTCTTCTTCATCAATAATGGGTTCTATATTTTTCAATTGAAAAGAACAATCCCGCAATTTACTCTTCTTAACTTATTGACCGTCCATAACTTCAAAAGATCTCACTACAAGTGCCTTCACATAATGCTAAGGTTTGTTTCCACTCCTATGACAAGGGTAATACTTAACAATGTGATTTCTAAATGAATTAGCATGACTCAGCCTCCGTAAAACAATATGTTTTGTGCATATTTTATCAAGGTTAACATTTAAAAGGTTATAAAAAACGTCATGTATCTCATCTTACAACTTTAATTTCTTGCAAGTGGAACAAAAATCATGATAACTCTCTACATACTTAATCTGAATTTCTTCCACTCTATAATCAATGGTCCAGTGTGTACGAATTGCATCAAACGTAGATGATGGGCTCAAGTGTTTCTGATTTTTATCAAAATGTGACTCTTCTACTATTGAACACCAAAGCTCAATACGTGGCATTTGCTTCTCCTTTTAAGTCCTATCTCGTAGGACACAAACATAAACTATCATTGACACTTATCAACTTAACACTTTCTTGAAGTTTTTCCCATTGATCTCTCAATGGTATGAAACACATCATTGAAGTCTTTAGAATGGTCATGATTCTTAAAAAGAGGGCGAAAATTAGCATCTACTTCACAAATCTGCTTAAATAAAGGAAATGTGTGCGCAAACAGTCAATTATGATGTTCTTATTTGTAAGTGTAAAATGAACAAACTTTAGAAAAGTCACATAAGAAACATGTTCAATGCAAAAAAAGGAAGAAAAAGCTCATCTATGGAAAACTTGATGTTGCCACTTGAAGAGTTTGAAGCTTCATTTGTAATTCCCTCCATTTCTTTATGAACTCCGTAATTTTCATCATATTTGGATTTGTAATAAGAAATATTAAAATATGTTTCACCCAAAGTTGTAGTGAAATCAAAGACACTAATACTGCCATAAGTACCTCCAAAGACTTCTTTCACCTCCGCAGCATATTCCAGCTCTTCTTCAAAATCTAAAGGGTAGAAAAATTCATCCTTTTCATATGAACTTCCTTCCTAAATGTTTAATGTTTATATCCTCACAAAGTAGTGAAAACTCTCTTTTATTGAGGCGCATAAAAATAATGTGTACTATAATAAAACCCTACATAAGCAATGATAAAATGAAGTAATTTTGAATGTACCTCAAAATATAAGCCTAAATATAGACTCTTCAACCTTTAAAATTTAAACCCCAAATTCACTAAAACAAATAAAAATGATCAAAAGTAAAATGTGAAGTGCATTTTCACTACATGAAAACGACACAATAAAACTATGATCATATTTGTGAAAGAGGGAGACTTACATGTGGGAAGGAGAAAAAATTTTAAAAATAAAATTTAAAAATAAAAAATGAGAGAGAAAAAAGTTATGAGAGACAAGAGTGTATATGAGTAAGGAAATGTCTAGGGTCAGAGTTAGGAGGTAAGGGGTGGAAGTTGGAAGGGAAGAGTCCTCGAGCATTACAAGAAAAAATGATTCCATTCAAACAGAGTTTCAACAAAATTTTATTGATGCTACTTGTTGATTATGAACTCTTGATTAGAAACAATTTCAATACAAATCTCTTGATTGAATTTTAATAAAAAAATCTTTTGATTAAGGCGTGGGTTCAATGTCAAGGTCAAAGTAATAAAAATAATATTTTTTTTCTTTTCTCTTTTCACATCATGGGCGTAGTCACCTAATTACCAAAGGGCGGAGGGCCACCTAGCCTAGCATAGACTAAAGATTATAACCATATACCTACCCTATACTAAGCCAAGGGCAAGAGTCAAGGGAAGTGACCCTAGAGCCTCTTGCTCCCAAGTGAAAACCTTAACTTTCAATGCCGCCACCACTCCTCACATGACATATGACGATTATGTAAAAGTATTTATTGTTAACTACAATCATTACAATGATCACAGTAAATTATAATAATAATAATAATATTGATTATTATTTATTGTAAATTATAGGTGTTAAAGTGATTATAATAATTAATTATTGCAAATTAATTCTTGTAATTCAAATTATATTAATTACATTGATTAACCCCTAAAGCATCAACTCAACAGTTTTGGTATGATTTAGGGTCCGGTCAGGCTCCCTATGAGTCAAATTTTACCGGATGTGGCTGTAACTTTGGCACAACATGGGAAATTGTCATATCTTTCTAACAAGACCAAATTTCACTTTCATCGGGCCCGTAGTTAAGAAATAAATCGTGTTTAAAGATCAAAATTCAATTCAGGGCAGCTCGGGCAGGTTTGTGGCCGATGCAAGTGGTGTAACAAATCTATGACAATCTACAGTGACTTCCAAATGATCCTTTCTGAAATCGTTTGACAATTTTTTTTTTAAAACTTGATTTTGAAAAATCCAACCGTAGGATCTTGTTCAAAGCCATCAAATTAGTCTGCTTCCCAAATTTTGTTAATTTTGACCGTACGGATCTTGAGATATATTCAGTCAAAGTTCCAAGTTCTATAAAAACTGTCAAACAGATCTACAGTGATTGGATCACCTTCATCACCCATTTTTCCTTCACCATTATCTCCTCCTAAACCACTATAAAATTCATATCTATTTTGGATTTGTTTATTTTTTGGATTTTTTTCCTCCAAAATTTCTTTTCCATAGAAATGCACGTATACACCGTTCGGATTTCAAAAAATAGATGGTCTTCTTAGGCATTTGTAGTGTGGAAAAAGAGCCAGTGTATATGCATTTCATTTGACTCCCGTCACTAGAAATGTGGTTTTCCAATGCTTCTCTGTGTTGTATTCTCTTCAATTTTTTTGAGCATACTCCCAACTCACTTTAGAATCCAAAACTGAAGAGCCTCCAACCACAAGATATCAAAAAAATTGGCTGTTTTACTCTCCAAAGTGTGGCTGTCCCTGCCGGGCAGGACCAAAAAAAACTTTTCACTCAAGTTCAAACCTTATGATCTTCCAATAGGTGAGGAGTTACAGTCTAACATTTTGTGTACACATACATGTACAAGTTAGGTACTAGTTCCTACGGTTCGATTCTTCTAATTACGTTTAAATTTTCATAATTCTACCTTGAACTAAAATAGGGCAGATTTGAGGCAGAGTTTGGGATTTTATGGCCAAATGCTTTAGGGGTTAAAACTAAAACTGCAGAAATTAAAATTCATGTGTGATCAAGAGATTAGTAATCCTTTGTAGTCGTTTTCCCAAATATGTTGAAACGACAAAAAAATAGTTGACTCTGTGTTGATTTGGATTGCAATTTCTTGTAGTGAAAGATATCTTGTAGTGCAGAGATGGTGAGGGTTGAGACGGAGGTTGGTCGAGTAAGACACAGAGACCATGCAACAATAGGGTCGGATGAGGCTACGGGATATATTTCATTGGTTGAGCAAGCGGGGCCGTAGGCACCCCACCGTGGAGCCGATAGCCCCAAGGGAAGGCTTGGAACATTGGCCATTATATCATTAATGCCATGTGTCTAATTTTTAAAGTTGATTTTGACATAATTGACTGAGAGTAGAGTAGCTACACTAAAAATAAACAAAATTAGAGACCTTGTGGTCATTAAGTGATAAAGAAGGTGTGATAAAAATATAGAGAATTGAATTTTAAAAGAACCAAATTATTTAGAGTAATTTTAAATTTGAAGAATTTTAAAAGGTATTTTTACCATAAATCTGTGCTTATGAAAACCATCACTAGCTTGGTCCAAAAGACAATGAGTTTTCAACTATTAGTAGGCTAATAAAGAGTCATCAATATTAAAAATGAGAAGTGAAAACAATACCGTTATGATTTATCAATAGAGGTCTAAATAATTGATAGTTGGTCCTTATTACTAATGGCACCTCTCCCTTATTACCGTACAAGATAAAGACCCTCTAGTACCTGAAAGTTGATCACTAAGTATATTAAATAAAGATAAATAGAAAGAAGGATTGTCATGAATTCAAAATAAAAAACTTTGTGGATTAAGTATTTAATTTAGTAAGCCTTATAACTTATAAGCTTGATGATTAACTTGTGATCCTTTCAATTAGCAACATAATGGTTTCTAGCTTGTATTCAAGCAAGTCAATCATTCTTTCATTCCAGAGAGAGGATATCAAACACTTAAAATGTCTAGACTTGTTTCATCTTTGGTACAAAGAGGGCACAAAAGGTGAGTGTTGTAGTAGACATATTCTTGATAAAACTCTAGAAAGTTATCATTTGATTGCAGTGCTATGGAAAAGAAGTTCCATCCTGGCTGCTCTCCCGTCATATATTGATAACAAAAGGTTCAAGATCAATTTAAGTTTTTTAATGTCCTTCTAATTGGTATTTTGATACAATATTTCAATGATTACTAGTGGAATAAGAAGGGATTTCCAAAAAGTATACATATGGAATAGAGCGATGGATTAGGCTTTTTTACATTACATTTGGCATTTGTCAACATCTTACGGCAAGTCTAGAAGTTATGCTACTCATTTGATCATGGTGGATGAGGACGCTAATAGTGTTGTTTTGGCACAATTAATAAAAGATTGATGACAAGTAAATGAAACCACGGTGGTGGAGGATGAAGGTTTGATTACCCATAGAAAGGGGAAGTTGGATTGCATTGGCTTGGAATCCAAATTTTTGTAGGATAATATGATCAAAACAAATTCTTAGCTAATTGCTACGATATTTAGCCATGGTTTTGACGTGTATAGTGTTGACTCACAATGTAAACCCATTTTTTTGAACTTCATAGTTCTATGGGCTCTAGTTTACCAACGTTTTGTTAATTGGTCGGTGATCATTTCTTTAAAGTATTGTTGAATAGTATGTACCATACTACCCATTTGTATTATTTTTCATGAGATACTTTTGTAGATCATAAGTATTAATTTCTATGTTGTTCACTAAGTCATGTTATAGCCCAAAACTAATTTATGTTTATTGATATAATTCTAAATGATGAATCTACATTCCTCTAGGGTTCCTTCCATTGTTCAATGCTTAACAATCTTGGAAAACCACTATTTAATGTGTTGAATTTTGTTGGAAAAAAGGAATAGATGAAAATTAATTCGTTGTTTTAGAATTAGAGTGAGAGTCAACCACTTCTTTTGATTTTATCATTTCATAAAAGGATGGAAGTCATGGTGTTAAATAGCACCTATTTATAGTACATTCTTTATTCATATTTCTTGATTGTATCTTTGCAAGATGTCAAGTGATTTGTAGAATGTCTTTGTCAGTTCTATTGCTACTGCTATTTTTGAGCTTCTTCTTAAAAAAAACTCCATCCGTCTCACTGAAAGACCATGGTTTGGTAAAATAATTTGTCTCCAAATAAAAGAGTGGTTTGGTGTATTTTAATAGTTAATCAATAGTAACAACACATGCCATTTCTAAAAGGCCAATGTCCTTTGGACACATGCCTAACACCTTGTGCCACATACTCTAATTCAATGCTAGTAAGTCCCTTTTTCATGATGATTGAGCAAAGAAAGCCCCATCCCCCATGCTACATGTGCATACTCCAAGTCAATAGTATTTGCCCTTAAATCCGCCAAATTAAGCAAACCAAGGTCTTTTAGTCCGATAGAGGGAGTTATTTTTATTCTTCATTATTTCCTTCACCCAAATTCATTTTTCAATTTGAATTTGGATTTGTTATGCAATTTTATCTTTGTCCAACACAGTAAAAAATATAAGTTTACTTGTGTTTTGTTTACCTTGGAATGAATAAGTTACATTAGTTGACTTCTTTTTTGTTCAAGAAACTCATGCTTTGGCTTAGAATTGTCTTGAACTTTTTGATAAGGTTCTTAATAACAAACCCCCTAGAGGTTTCAGATTACTTCACAATATTCAACTTTCAATTTAATGGTGAGTTGAAGAAACTAAGTTCATTTTATAAACATTATCTAAGTATAATCATAGACAAAGTATATCTTAGTCTAAACTCAGCTTATCAACTATGGAGCAAAAATTTCAACAAAATATTGCCTTCATCTTTTATCCTCCAAGCCTTATATTCTAAGTTTCTTGACCATAAGAACTAGTAGTCTATCTTTTGTCTATTTCTTTCTATTTTAGAAATAGATTAAGTTGATAGAAATTAAAGTTCTTTATCTTTTCAATGTATAGTGATTTAACTCTAATGCACTTCATTTGAAGTTGTTCAATCCTTGTGCACAAGTTCTCGATGTAAAGTAATTTAACTGTAGTTCATCTCATGCATAGTTGTCTTTTTTTTTCATATGTTCGGAGTATACAATTTCTATTCCACTACACCAAATATGAAGCTTTTAAAATCTAGGAACATGTTATCAACTTCAAGTTGTCTAATTCCAGTCCATCCATCTATCTTCAAATGAAAATTGTTTTGCTTCCATCATCCTTTACTTATACCTAGACAAATGTATTTAAAAGATTCATTTGTCGATCTAATATCTTTAGTTACATTACACTCCTTGGATTTGGCTTCATATTTGGTCTTGGATATCCATTAATTATGGATGGTTCACCTTGTGTCAACTTCTTTACTCAGAAGACAAAACTTGCAGGTTTTGGTTGAGTGCTTGAATCACCCTCTATAGTTGTTTATGGTTTTTCTAGCCTAGCACCTCATCTCTCGAGTGTGGTTGATTTCTGGATAGATCTATTGCCATCGACATTACTTCTACTTATAATTCTATTAAATTTTCCTATTTTGAGCTATTTTCTTAATCTTTGTTCTTTATCTCTATATATTTGTTTTACTACTTTCTCTCCAAGATTTCTTAGTGGCAAACCTTGGTATGAGTCATAATTTAAAGATGTGATCCTTCTCGTGCCACCGTTCACATTGTTTTAGACCTTTGAATGTAGAGCGTTGTAATATGTCCCCCTTTTGCATTTATTTAAATTATATTGATTGTGTCTAGAAGACTGTTTACATCTAGCAGAATAATAATGACTTTTAAGCCTTTGGTGCTATATGTGTCAAAGATTTGTATAAAGACAACAATGGCAACTGACAAAGATAAACTTTAGATAGAAGTGCCAATAACTTTGCAAGATCAATAACTGTTCTTTAATACCTCCCCTAACAATTCACATTGGCACCATTTCTAAACTCGTGATTGTCACTGGCAATAACTCCTTAGTGGCCAACTAATAGTTGAATATACATTCTTTTTGTGGCCTGCTACTCTTGGTTTTCATTAACACCTACTCTTGGATATTGAAAGCATAATTTTTGCACTTTTGAAAATTCAAAGAAAAAAAATGAATATTGTCATGTGCCATTTAATCAGTTGATCTGGTCGATTTCTGAAGAAGTTAAACTCTACTGGGTGCAACGAGAAATGAAAGCTAATTTATACTCAAGCGTAGTGAAGCAGGAGTTGAGCAGTGTCTGAGTAGGGCCTGCAAAATAATTTTGATCACCGAGCCATGCGCTTGAGGCATTCCATCATCCATGACTGGCTGTGCGAATGGTACTGCATGAGGCGTGAGGATTTCTTGCGTTGCACTTACACCACTTGAATCAGAGAGGGTTCGCAAATAGTTTACCCTGCTGATTAGAAAGAGAAAAATTAAAACGATCACTGTGGGACTCGAACCCACAATCTCCCGCTCCGGAGGCGAGCGCCTTATCCATTAGGCCAAGCGACCGGTGATGATCAAAATGTGAAACTGAAAAAAGAGGTAACTTCAAGTTAAATGGTGGAAAATAATAAATAAATTACGAAAATACAGGGTAAAATAGACGATAGCAAAAACGAGGGCTCCACAGGTACTTACTACTAACCTCCAACTAACGTATGAGAAGAAAGGTAAACTGATTCCTATGAAAAGTATGAAATAGAATCGGATTGGAGGCAGGATCTTGTAGGTGTAGGGACGAAGGAGAGTTGAAAGTTCTGGAAGGGCCCACTGCCAAATTATGTCTGTGCACGCTACTTGCAGTATACCATGCAAACTTTATGTTTTCACCGGATGAGGATTGGGGGTTTTCTCCCCTTACATTACATATGGTCAAATGCCCCAAATCCACCAGCTCCCTTGGAGGAGCCATAGTTGTGACTTGAAACCACGGATTGCACTGTTGGATGGAGTTAATTATTGGCATGTCAAGCATTGCAAAAAATCAGTTGGTGGTTTTGGGTGTTATTATGAGTGAAAATTAGTAACAAAAAAGTATGGATATGAAGGATCTTATACACTAAAATTGTGTTGTGGTGTACTTTCTATATTGGAAATTTGAATCAATTTCAATACTAAGAATAAAATTGTGCAAAATAAATATGAATTCTTTATCAACTTTCATCTAAGATAGTATTATTCAAAATTAAGTTTATCCATTCCTTTCAGCCTATCTTGCCATGTGAATAATCCACCTTTGCACTTCCTCTTGGCTCGTAGGAATCAATGACATGTGAATTATACCTGCTGGTTATTTTAGACTGTTTTGCTTCTCAATCTCACTTTGTAGAAAATCACCATCCTTCTCCATTGCAGAGCATGCCCAAATATGCCCGAAACCATCATATCAATAAGATAGCAGACCAAATGCATGAAGAAACCTAGAAAACGCACATAGAAGCAACAGTCGGCATGCTAGACCGTGGCCAGTTGATACCATTGGTGTTCTGAAGGATATGAAACAAATGTTAGTTACGATGGTGACTTTGACACACAACACTTATGCTAAATCCCCTAGGTACAATCCTCTAAACTCCCCTGCTAATGTCGGACACTTTCCGGATTCTTTTTGAGCTCTAACGAATAATGATGGCCGAATCGACCGCCCACCCCGCCAAACTCATTTAACACCAGCTAGCTCTAGTGTGCAACCCATTACCTCCCACCTTCTCCGCGGACTCCAAACGAGTCGGCGCGTGTATGAGTTCCCTCTTTGTTTGAATTCCAAATCGTTGCATCATTCGTTGGTCCAATTGCCAACACGGGGACTCCATCGCCACCTCCATCACCAAATCAATATGAATTAGGTGAAGATGACTTGTCAACAAACCCTAACTTCATGACCCAATTACTTCGGAGCAAAGTCACTTCATCTTGTTCTACATCTGCCTCCAGCCCCGTAAAGAAGAAGGTGCATAGGAAATACTTGAAAGCGAAGACCCTTCTCCATGACGTCCTTTTTGTACAAGCTCCTGTCCATAGACATATCTCGCAAAGGGACAAAGATGCTAGACCAATAACATGCACAAACCCTATTGTACTACATCCGAATTATCCTGCCATGCCTATTACACATGGTGAAAGTGGAATTAGTTGGAAGTTGAAAAACAAGAACCTGCAATCTACACCATGCGACTAGGGGCAACAAATGGTTCAAATCCATTTTGTCTATGAAGCGGTTGCCACTTTCATTTTCTGTAAGCTTGATTGGCAACCATTCCGCACTGTGATCGAAGCTAAAGTGATGCAATCTGGATCTGAAGTGTATGTGAAGTGGGCAACACACCTGCTACTTCCGGACAACGTGTCGCTTGACGTTAGTGACCCCAAACCCCTAGACTACACAAATAGCCTTGGAAATGAGTTGTACAACCGCTCATGCTCAGTATAAATCTCTGGAGACCATATGCATAGGCTTTACGTCCATGGATCACCTCGCAGACTGAAATTTCTAAGCATCGGCTCTGAGAGGTTGGAGTAAAAAAAAACCTGAAATTTGCATAATGTGTCGTTGCCACCTTATCCATTGTGTGCATTTAACAATTCTATATTTACTTAATTTTTCTCAATATTTTGATTCATTACTAGAAGATGAGCGTCAAAGGATGGAGCCCTACTAATTTACATGCGGTAATCAACATTTATCATTACTTCTTAAATTGAGCATAGAACTTATTTGAAATTCCAAAAATACTATCCAATCCTTTAAATTAGGACATGCTAATTAGGACGCTAAGAATATGGAAGTGTCATACTCACTTCTGGACCTTAATCCTAATACACAGGGTATCAAACAGTGGCCATGGCATGTACATCTAACCTCGAGTATAAGCCAAAGATCAGATATGACCCACTGTCTAAATATACGTCCTCTTTACCCTATTATAAACCCTAAAATTTGGATATGCACTCACTTGTTGGTTATAAATCTTTTGACAAATATATTGCCAATGATAAAATCCAACTTGCGTACATCCTTGTCTCGGATATATGCATACGAAATTCCAATCCGGATATAAACAAATGAATCGGTCATCAATCCTCTGGCCGGATATGAACACAATCTAGATACACCCCGTTCCGATCACCCCCATCCGTGAATACATGGACATAAGTCAAACCAACTCTGATATTGTCTCTCCGAATATAGGTCAAAAAGTACATAGCAATAGTGAATTTGCTTGAAGTAACCGTTTTTAAAACTATTCCTGCATGGATTGTTCATTTGAAGAGATTTCACTAGGCTCTTGTACTTCCCGTCGGATTAACCTTGGTACAAGGATCAACTCATTCACCATTGGCTTCGCCACATTGGTGGCACACATCTTTTGACGCGAGTACAAACTTGTTGGGCTTAATTTGGACCACCTTAATCTTAAAATGCTTAACTCCACCCAAGTCTCAACGACTTTACGCATGCAAAATAACGTAAAGAATGTGGACTCTTGGGTGGACAAGCGCCTAGAGCGGGACTACAATTATACTAGAGTCACGAGGTATCAAAAGTCTATAGGAGGGCATATTCCAAAGCATGCAATGTATCATTGATGTAAACATAGAGGCAAAACACAAATTGGGCACTGAAAATATTGTGATGGTACATTGATAATTAATGGAAACTAGTTTGAAGGATGGGTGCTTTGTTTAAAGCAAACCAACATACATATGCCAAACCTTCTTCTTCCATCTTATACAATTATTCTCATAAAAATAAAGATCTCATAATTGCCATTTTCCAACTACAAAAGTAAAACTAGAAATTGTAATTTTTAGCTTCTCGGACTACATATTTGATTTTATATATTTTACCATCCAAAACTTTAAATTACAAACAAAGTTTAGATTATAGAATCACAAAATTCAAGTTGAGTTGCTTATGCAATTAGAGGCTAAAATCCACTTAACCACTATCATCCCAATGATGGAGTGCAATGTGGATGAAATTTGCAAATTTCCAGTATGTGATACCATACCACCATAGTTAGTTCGTTCTTAAATAATTCTAAATATAAGAAACAAAAAAATAGAAAATTATGAAGACATAAGAACAAAAATAGAATAAATTAGTTTTTGCAATATTTTGTTATTTCGAGGGCATTTAAGGTCATTTTCACTGATTTTTGCTAAAAACGAAAATTGAGGAATTTGATTTTTAAGTAACAAAACTTAATTTTTCAAAATAAATAAACATTTGTTTGGGAAAGACCGAACCTGCTATGGTGTTAGGGTACTACTTCTGAGATATGAGATGCTTCATATGACTTATCATTAAGGAAGAAAGGTAAATGTAACAAATCAGAGGACATCAGAATGTCTTCAATCCACATGTACCACTTATGTTTTTTCTAAGAACACATGATCTTCATTTGCGTCATCAGGAATCTCACTCCTACAGAAAGAGCTCCTACATTAAGGTACATACAATATGTATGCATGCATGTCCCAATAACTTAGTAAAAACCAACTACAGCCCAATTCAATCACTGTAATTATAAAATTACTACCTTATGTTACTCTGTTCTCAAGAAAACCAAAGCTCTAAATTAGAACACCCAGTCACTTCCTCAATCCACCCCATGATTGCTTGTTATGATATAATACACCCACACCTCCCAGCAAATAACTTAAGTTAAGTAGGAGCATCCTAATGCTCGCATTAAAGGTTGACCAATGTCCTCTAGAATACTACTGAAAGTTTGATACTTGCTTGTGGAACAAGCAAGCTAGTTGTAAACAAACATTAAAATCGATGAACTGACTTGATTGTTCAATTAAATATTAATATAATTGATTGCTGGCGTACAACTTAACATACAGTAACTTACCCAAAGATCTTACCCAAAGATTTGAATCTGCAAAGGAGAGCCTGCAACTACTGCCAAGCCCAAGTTGCCCAACCTCAGCCCCTAGCTAGGCCACTGAAATTGCCAAGTATAAGATAACTAATAAGCAAATGATTTCCAATTATTGAAAAGTAAAATTGATTCGCACATTTGACAACAAGAACTGCTGGGAAGAGAAACGTCTCCGCAAATTCAGTGACTATCCCCACAAATCCCCCAAGCAAGCTCCAAATCCCAAAAACTTTGACACGTACAGCCATCTCACGCAGAAAGAAGCCAAAATCAAGCCCCATAAACACAAATAAAAACTACATCACATTGACTGAGACCAGAGCCGTTCTTGGAAAATATCCACACAATGCCTTCATGACTCGTCATGATGAACAGTACAGGACATGAAAGATGTGCAGACACTATCATTCGTACCACTAATGCAGGCACTCAACCTCCAGACTCCCATACCCTCTTACCATTTCCACACAAGAGTCATTACGTAAACCAGATAAGCAACATGCAATTCCACCAAAATTTAATTAAAACCACAATAACACATTCATCTATAATCCTTAAAACTACACACGTACATATGCTCATCTACACCACTATGCTCTCCATGTAGATAAATGAACAATGTGGACCACTTCACACTATTTTCCTAAGCGGCAACTGAGTGGTTATTCTTTCACAAGTTCTTCTGTACTTATCTCTCACATAACCAATACTACATGTTGATTTTCCAATTTATAGAAGGATTAAAAAGCTGTAACATACAACTATCTTCATGGACACAAAACTAGGCAAACACATTTTAGCACTCAAAAAACACCGCACAACCAACATTACTCAAGTTTTGTTCTAGAAACCACATCCCCAAAAAAGTGAACCTCTTTTACAAAACTAAACTCCACAGTAACTACACTCTACAGTAACTACAGTCCACAGTAACTGCACACCCTAGAAAGTAGAAACCGCCAAGAATAGCAACAACACAGACTAAACAACAAAACCCAAAAAGCATCTAAATCCACCAAACTAAAAATCCGACTACCGGACCCGAAAATAGCACACTGTTCACGCACCCGTAGATCCACGCACCTAAGATCAACGTGAATTCGTAGATTGCAGTCGGCGCCCACAATACGAAAATCGGTAGACCCTTATCCGCAATTCATAGATCGCAATAACCCCACTCTACAAAATGGGTAGATGAGCAGCTGGTTAAAGGCGGAGCCCATCATGCAAGCAGGGCAGCCAAGGGCGTGCTGTTGCCTCGTCGTCGTCGTCGCAGACTCACTTCGCTCGCAAGCTTGCGCAGAGCCCGTTTTCGCCGACACCCATCGTCGCTACAGCTCAGGTGAGCGCTCAATTGCGCCCGCGTCGCCCCTGCATGCAATCATTTGGGGGTGTAGATTCGGCCCATGTGCTTGGATTGGAGGTTTCGCAATTGGTACTCCCACGCTGAGTCTGGTGGTACCTTGGTCTGTCTGTTTGTCTGTCTGTGTGTGTGTGCATGTGTCTGTCTGCTTGTCCATGTTCGGTTGTGTGATGGCTTGGTTTTGTCCCTGGGGTGGTTGTGGTTGGGGTAATGCAGGGTGAATTATGCGTGTGAGGGTCGGTCTGTGTTGCGATGTGGCTTTCTTTTGGGTTCCATTTTGGTGGTGTGTCTTGTGGTGGCGTTTTTGATGGTGATCGCGTGGTCTGTCGGTTTTGGTTTTGGAGAGGGGGATGGTTAGAGAGGGGGAAGGAGGGGGAGCAGGAGGGGAGGAGGGGGAGGAGGAGGAGGTGGTGAGTTTGTGCTTTTATGTGTTTGTGGTTGGGAGGTTGGGTTTGTGTATGGGAGGAGGTTAATTGGGTCGGGTATGGTTGTGAGGGGGGGTGAGGGGAGAGGAGAAGGGTGGAGCGGGGAGGTTTGGATTGGGGGATGATTGGTTGGGCGTTTTTAGAGGTAATGCATAAGCAAGGGTATCTGGAATTGTGTGTACATGTGGTTTAGGTTGGTGAGGTGGGAGTTTCTTTCATTGTTGATTTGTCGTGGTTTGTGGGAGACTGAAACTTGTGTGATTTGGTGATTGTAATTCAGTGTTGACATGAGGATATCTTTTGCAATTTGCAGAGGATTTCCTGGTGTTCATCGGAGTCCTTAGGTTCTTTGTCTTGCTTTTCGACGATGTTTTTCTGGGAGAGGGGGCTTGTTTTTCCTAGACACTTCAGGACTCGGATTAGCTTTAATGGTTCGTGTTGTGGAATCGATCCTAGGGTAAATTGCGTTTTTGGAAAGAGTCTTTTTAGGCTGACACGTGGTCTCCGATGAGAAGTGTTGTTTGATCTATTCAGTTTTCTTTTTCGAACCAATTGTTGAGTGAAGGCTTTCCTAAACCTAGTCCCGTCTGTGAGATTGGAAAAGGATTGGATTATGAAAGCTTGAATCACCAATCTTGCGATTGTCAAACTCTCCATCCAGTACTGTTTTACAGCCTTCCATCAGGAAATTGATCAACAGGATTTTCTTTGTTTTGGCTGCAGGAGGAGCTATTAACATATCAGAGAGCGAAAATGAGTCACGTACCTTATGTAGAAGTGACGAGCTCTCGAAGATATTACCTCAGTGAGGTAATCAGCCCGATATGGCACATGTTGAGGATCATGTTGTTCCTTATGAGCGTTTTGTATGGTGTGTTGTTAGTTTCAAATGGAGCCCATCGGACCACGGGTGGTCCTGTTGTTGTGACAAACACCACCGTGTCTGTTTCACCTCTGGCAGTTCTGCTCGACAAGGGCCAGACATTGGCAGAACAAATCTTGTAAGTTTTCTCTGACATTAAGCTTCTATTACTGAAAATTATAGGTCTCGCTTCAGATGCTTCAATGTGATAACATATAATTAGGGCATAAATGTCTGCGGACATTAATTTAATAAGTAAAACCTTTTATAATTCATCTTAGTATGTGAGAACATGCGATATGGGCTGGGAGTAGTGGTGCCTAATTTCAACTTTTGTTCAATGAACCATTATCAATTTCAATAATATTTAGGTGTACCGTGTAATATACTGTAAGAAACACTGGTTAAACTCATCGTCTGCTGGTTTACTTGTGGTACAGGGATTCTGACTCCGAAATGATGAAAAAGATTAATGAGCACTCCACATTGGAGCTCAAAACAGTGGTTATAGCAGAGACGGTTGTTCCCTACGAAGCCCGCGACCTTCTGTCCGTGTATGTGCGACAACAGCTCGATGCATCTGATGTGATGAGTGAAAGTCAGAAGGAAGCAGTTCTTACGATGGTTGATTTGGCACCAATGGAGGCTGTTGTCAACAAGGAAGAAATTGGAGAAAGGGGAACTCTTCGCAACTCTGTAGTCATGGCTCTGATTAAAAAACATGCCAAAAACATTCATTTCATGTTGATCGGGTATGCTTCTCTTCGTCAATGGCAAGATTTCTCTAATTTCACGAATCTCTAATTTCAGCCTACCACTTAACTTTCTCCTATAATGGATGATATTCAATGCTAATGTGGAAGATGTTTGCAGGGTGCGAGCAGAGCCACGATTGGGTTGGAATTGGATACCATTTTCAGAGCGTAATGCGTGGAACGATGTGTTGTCCCGGGTCTTAGCTGAGAAGGTATGCAATGTGCCATGTTTTCTTACTCGTCCACTTCCTAGTTGAAAATGATTATTCTTGTGTTCCATCTTCCATACCGTATTAAACCAAGAGATTAAATGTCTCTAGCAGACTAATGTAGCATCTTTTGAATCCGGAAGAGTAATGACGATTGCATTTGATTCATCTTCTGATTTTCTCGTCTTGGTTATTCACTTGTCATATCCTTGTTCTGCAGATCCGAGTGGAGGCCAAGAACTACCTCTGGCAACGCAATGAAATTACTGATCACTCCGACCTTACTCGGGCTACTGAGCTATGAAATGCTGCGGAAGATGTTCACTTCGCATTCATATCAGCCACTCTGACTTGATCACCGCCGGGGTGGCATTTTTGTGAAGCCCTTGAAGTGTAATTAAAGTGGGTTCTTAGTTTCAGCTTCAGAATCTATGACCCTTTTTGTTCAGGATTGTAGGCCAAATTCTACTGTTGTGTGGACTCAGGTTCACATCTCGCACCTTTGCAGGATGGAAAGACCACACACGTGTAGCTTGTTGTGTTAGTCCAAGAGAGGTTAAGGCGATGGGCATGAAGGTATCAATGAAGAACGATGGTAATGGTGCTGTTCTTCAGGCTTTAATGCTTCCACTGCAGAACCTCAATCTAACGGATATACTTCGATTATGTTGATATTCATATGGTGTCTTAGTTGAACAATGTTGTTCAACGGTTTTGAGTAGGTTTTTTGTGTTTCCCAAGTTGTACATCCTTTACAGATCCATACTGTAATACAAGTTTTGAGTACTGTGCAATTGTCTCCTTTGTGAACTGTTTTCTTCTTTTTCTCATTTGTAGCTATATGGTCTTGCATACTGATGGTTCGTTTGAGGTGGCCTTTTATGAATGATGTTGTTTATGCTGTGCTTGTGCATTGTCTCGCCAAGTACATTACAGTGATAAATTTTAGGTCAGGTTCAAGACAGTTGTATATCACTTCTGTCACTTGTGCACTGTTCAGAATTAAGTAGATTCATTTATCATGCTCTGAAGGGAATTAACTACACATTTCACAATTTACAAAACCATTATGGATCAGTTAGTTCCCGTTCACTTACAAGGTTTCTAAGCCGGCCGTCATAGCATTGTCGAAATAAGTTGTGAGAAGGTTTTCCTCAGTACATGGACCCGAATGAACCCCAATCAACAAACTCTCTCACCCTGTAAGATAGCATCCACCAGAAACCCCCACTTTTGGAGCCCTTCTGCCCTATTTTGAGCCATTAAGGTAGAGGAACTAGTATCTAAGGAGAATCAACAATTGACATAACTAAACCTCCATTAACTGACCATGATGATACTAATTTCTCACTATCCATTTTTGGTGTTAATGTCCACGTATTGGCCTATTGAAATTTGAACACTATTATTTTTGGATCCACCTACTAACAGTTTCGTAAAAAACTATTCATCAGTTATTGGCACCCTCAGTTTTTGGACCTCCAAATATCACAAAAGATTCAATACATTTTTAGTTTTGATTTTTTTCTTCTTCATATTTTCCATGTTTCTCTAACCTTTTTTTATCACACTTCCTATGCCATCTAACAGAAAAAAAGGCTGAATTTTGTTACTTTTTGGCCCCTTTATCTTAATCGAGCACCAAAAATTTATTGGTGTCATTCATATTAAAGGTGCTTTACACTGTAGCCAAATTAAGAAGCTAACCATTGAAAATTCAAACCAAACAAAGTTGAGAGTTCCAACTTTTGGACTCGAAAAATATACTAAAATAGTGGCCTCTCACTTTTGGCCGGCTGGTGACCAAATCAAATTTGGTTGATCACTTCAAGCCAACCTTGGCCGACCATGACCATGAGAGGCCAAAAGCTCAAAGGGCGGCCGCCGACCTTTTGTGGTCATAGTATAAAGCTCCCTTTAAGGACGCTTTAGACTGTGCCCAAGTTGAGTCTTGACAGGACGATCGTCATTTTTCAGAACCAAACAATGTTGAAAGGCTGAGTCCAATGAAAATAAAGTTTAGTCTCTCGTTGGAATTTGGGTCAAGCATTTTGCTTGACCCAAACTTAGCTCAAGACGACGCCGCCTTAGTGCCATAATTTCCTAAAAGTGTTGCCACATAGGGCTTTTTTGGAAACAACAGCCTTTGGACTTTGGCCTTTAGTGTGAATGCCGAAAGGCCGTACTTTGGACATTTCAGCATTTTTGTTGGTCCAAACCGACGGCTTCTCAAAGTTTGGACATTGCTTGAACCGGCCCTTTAACCTTTAATGCCCAGGGGACCACTAAGTGGTCGCTGGATTACTAGAAATTGAAATGCTGAAAAATCAGTGAACCATCTCAGTTGAGCTTTTGAAGTTCAAATGTAGAACTTTTGATTTTGTAGATGATGCAAAAAAAAATTTGAAATCTAATTTTTTAGCTATTCAAATACATATGTACAAAACACCAAAATATTGCAAACACTTACAGATACAACACATGTAATATGTGGTATTTTTTGTCTTTGCAAGTATGTTATCTTGTGTAGTTTTTTTGGATTTCATTATCTTGTTCATATTCTAGTGGTGTAATTTAACCCAAATTCTATTTAACCTTGAAGTCACACTCGCCAAAAATCTCAAATTTGAATGTGTATTATATAGATCAAAGACATATTATAATCTTCTAATTCAATGGTCCAATCTTACCAAGATTTAAACAACACTTATTTCATTAAGCTATGCTTACATTCATACAATTTGATACTATTAATAGTATCACTAATTTCAAGAGAGAGAATTAAAGATACATCAACCAAAAAACAATAGTTTCTCCATAACTACCCTGGGCAGAGAGTTAATGTGGAGTCAGTCTGCGACCAGGTTCTCAAACAGGAAAGGCTGAATTCCACAAAATATGCACCAGCCTCGATCACTGAAAGCTTTACCCAAAACCTTTGTCATACTACAACTGCCGTGACCATGTGCACACACTCTATTGCTGATTTTCATCCTCATAAACGTCGCCGAGCTAATTGAAATGCTACGGCGGGGGTCCTTGATGGCACCTCCGAACACTAAATATTCGTGCACAAAATCCGAATCTGTTCTGCAACATTCGTTTTGTCACTCTTACTCATGTTAAGTTCCTTCCGGTGAGGGAACATTCTTCTCCTGTTCGACCTCGCACTCTAGCTACTTCCTCTCTGAGCACGATGATCCCCTGGAGATGATTGAAATAACCAATTGGTGTCGAGCACACAATCGAGAACCTGGCGTTCATCACATTTCCAACCTGGTTGCGCATAGATTCAACAACATGTATTCAACGTCGTAAAATATTCCGGCCACACGATCTGATCAACGATGATACTGTTGTGGGCTCGACGAAAGTTGCACGGAAGGGAGCACACTAACTAAAGGTATGTTCCCACTTGGCCTTAGAGGGGGTCTTAGGAGGGGGTGTTATCTCCATTAAAAAGTGTGTGTTCCCACCTACATGCATTAGTAATTACCAATCCTACATGGATGTCCACATGGCACACTTTCAAGAGTGGGTATTAGTTAATATTTAAGAAGACAAAAGAGCTTTGAGAGATAGTAGGCAATACTTATGGGGCCACCAATATTGGAAAGATTCTCTAGTTTTCCTCTCATAAGAGTGGTCTTATGTATTGTCCCATTTGGGGGACCATTACAAATCCCCTTCCTATTGATAAGGCCTTTACGAACCTCATTGATTACACCTTTTCCAAAAAGAAGGCATTGCTCCCCAAATTGTGGAGTTGTTAAATTTTTAAGCATGCTCTTTGCTAAGGCCAAGTGCGAATGGGCCTTAATACCCATCGAACTCTCGGAGAACCCCTTTTTAGCATGTAGAACACTGTTCATGTTCTACATGTAGAACCCTGAAATTACAAATGTAGGGTTCTACAGTCTTTTTTTAGATTTTTTTCCAAATTCGGGTTCTACACCCCAAATTTAGCAAGGGAACCCCTCCCGCGGACCGTAGAACCAATAATCTGCAAGTTGGGAGGTTCTACATGGGGCCACCCGGGAAGTTCGATGGGTATTAGTTAGTGTACCGCGCACGGAAGTGCTGCACATCATCTCAACCACCATCTACAGTTCTCTGCCGGCTTCACGCGTAGGGTTTCCTTTGACCTCATCTCAACCCCAGCACGTCCGGACAAACCACTTGTCCGTGCTTGTGCTTCACAACACACATCTGCGATTCTGCGATTACCAGGAGTACTTTCAAGTTTCAGCGCGACCGTGAGCAGTATCATTAGCGAGCTTACGACACGGATCTGCATCCACGAGACTTGCGGTTCAGTGCTCCGGACCTCCTTTGTCGACGTCGTGAAGACTCTTCCAGACGTTCGAGGCTACTTCGCCGGATCCCTACTTTCTTGCAGCGCTTAACTCGCATCCGCAGGTACCGATCGCTTACTCATCGTCGCTGTACTTCCCCTAGTCGATTTTTTCACTCTGCGAACGTTTCCTTCAAGTGTGCAGATTCTGGGTTCGATTAAGTTCATGTCGAGCTTTGTGTTATGGGTTTAGCTGTGCCTAAGTCGAGAGGAGCATTACTTGTCTGTAAGTCTGGAGGTTCTCTACATGCTTGTCAACTTCGTCTACTGTTCTCTTTCCTGTTATGATCGAGGAATTCATTTCAGACACCTCGTGAATCTTACGCCTCTTATATTGTACTTGCAGACGAGCAAATAAGCTAGCGCGTTCCAACGAAGGGCACTGGACGGTGTTGGCAAACAGGAGTGCAAACACCGGCCGCTTCCGACAGAACTTGTGAGGCCCTTGTTGAACGATGGCTGCACCTGCAAGCAATGAGCAGGGTTTGTGACAGCACTTGAGCAAAGCATCTAGTGTATTTGTGAAGATATCTTTTAGTGGAGAACGTCTTCATTCATTCTTTTCAGTGCTTAATTGGAGTGGTTGGAACCAGATTTTGAAGGGCTTTTGAAACATCGCAATCATGTAAGGAGAGGAAAGTATACAAGAGATAAGAGTTATTTTCAGAAGCGATAAATACCTGTAATCATGGAATGACATGTTATGAGATCTTGAGAGGAATATTTTCTATTTGAGATCATCTCTTTAGCAATCAATGTTCATTATTGATTGATCTCATAACAAGTCATCCCATAACTATAGATATTTATCATCACCTCCAGGTCGAACAGAAGCCAAGGAAGAGATCTGACTAACCACTAGACGTGGTTTAGAAATCTTCTTCTAAAGTTGATTTCTTTGGGTGCAATCATGGTGAGGTATGATCTCCCTTCCTCTACTCACTACATGTTTACATTTAGATCTAAGATGCATATATCGGTGATCCTTGAACTTTCCAAGTTATTTTCAATCTGATTCCAACTGTTGAATGTGTCGCTGAGTTGTCAGGTTTAGGTGTGAATGAATTTAGAATTCTTGTTCTGAAATGGATGGCTTTGGGTTTGTCTTTAACTGGAGGTTCTTGCAGTTTTGTACGTGATTATCTAACAGTTGGAAGTTAGGGGTCACAGCAGTTGGAGCTTTCATAGCATTCGTCAACTTATAATCCTGTAGTGCAGGAGCTTTCAAACGATGTTGAGCTTAACCCCCCAGCACATATTATAAGAGGATCGTATGAGTTTGTTACAAATCCTCCTTTGCGATCACAGGTAGCTCCCTAGGGTTTTGCCATTTCGGGTCGTAAATATCGATGAGTCCTATGTGATAATGTACAGGTAGAGTGATAGTCTTCACAAACAAGTCGCAAAGAGAATGTACTGTGACGATTCAATAATCATAAAATTTCTGGCTTGTGTCAAAGAAGCAAGGGCACCATAATACCTTTACCCCTAAAATTCCTTGACTATCTGCAACCTAAAGTAGTATCACGAAAAATACTCAGAAATTGCTGTTCCCAAAACTGCACAATGGCATCATGTTCAATGGTTAGCCGGCCGAAGCTATCCAACGAAGGGCCTCGGTGCAGAGATTGCTTATGTCATGTCGCTTGAGGCCGTTCTGCGAAGCTTCGAGAATGCTGTTGACAGGTTTAGTTAGCTCAGCCTCTAGTTCGATCTGGAAGGTTCAATCATCGAAGACTTATAATTTGTCTACCGGCATCCAGTCCTTACGTTTCCCTTAAAATCCAAAGCTAGCAAAGGTCAAGTTATGTTTCTAGTCCATGTGAACTTTGAAGAACATTGAGACTTAATATACCCTCCGATTCGGCAGTCCAATAACTGGCATTTCCTTCCCCAGAGGATCTGTAGTCGTATAACTGCAAGGGATCGTCGTGGAAAACGTAAAAAAGAAGCACAACGATTCAACATATCTTTAGATCAATACGTTTTCATTATGGACTGACTACAATATCCAACTACCTCCAGAAGTAACTCCAATCTCTCAATTGGGAGCAGTCACGTGAAAATCGACAGTTGTTTGGTTCATGCGATTCAATGTGGTGTGCCAACTCAAACAGAAGCACCGTTCATCTGCGGTCGTGTATCTGAGATGTATTGACAGAGATGTTGAAATATGATGATCTGAACTACAGAGGCAGGATACATGCAACCATGGTGAAGATCCAGCGGAGCAGTTTTGAGGAGCATAGTGATTCCTTAATCTACCGAGGAAATAATATACCCGACTACTGGAACACAAGTGAACAAAAAGACGATACGCACACTAAAGAAATGGCAACCACAACCCGATAACGAGACAATGGCAACACCCGAAAATTGTCTGTTCACGCTTCCGCAGATAGTGAAAAATTTCATTAAAAGAAGGGACAGATAAAACGTCTAAAGGTACTAATGAGATATAGAGAAGTATGGCAGTTCCTGAAAAATGGAGAAGCGCCTATAATGACACATGCGGAATTTCTATGCATGAGCTGTGATGTTCATCATCCAACAACAAAGAATACTGTCAGCTTCAGCTAAAAGTGCCCTAGCGGCAGATTATCAAAACTGGAGGATAGTATGGAATATCTCCTGATGACAATTCCAATGACCTCTTGTACCCGTCAAATCAGTACCTGTTACGCCTGAGGAATAAGAAGAGAAGAAGTAAACCCTCATTTCAGATCAAAACCTGGTGTCGGGGGCGCGGGATTCGCATCGAAACTGTCCAGCTTCTCGCTCCTAACCGGCTGAGGCTCCTCCTTCTTGGCTCCAAACCAACCACCGAATAACGAACCTCCACTTGATGACTCCGGTTCCGACGCTGCTGGTCTTTGCTCTGGGTACGATTGTGCATACTGCGAAGATGGACCGCCAGCCCCTGCATAGTCCGGATACGCTCCCCCAGGGAGCCCAATCCCGGCTGGTGCTCCAGCAATTTGAGGCATCTCTTCCATAGGAGGCGGCTGCGCCAAGTTAGCCATCATTCTATTCAACATAATTCCAGCCCCCTCAATCAACCCTAACAACACACCTCCGAAAATCGCCGACCGCGCAGCCGATCTCGCGCCCGCCCTAAGTTGCAGAAATCCTCCAGTGGCTGCTCCAGCCGCGATCGAGTTCCAGGGATCCTCCTTCTGACGCAAGTACACCATCGAGCAATCAAATGTACTGAACAAACCCCCCCACACCGCAAAGCTGCCTCCAATTCTCGGCGCATTCAGCCTCACCGCCTGCGTCCCGCCCATCAACCGCTCCCCCTTGGGCGAATTCTTCATACCCTTGATGAAATGCCACGCCGATCCCCCAACCGCCCCCATGCTAAACGCCCCGCCTATGTCGTCCAGAATCCTGTCCGGACATGGCTCCCTCGCATGATCCGGCGTCGACATCTCCCTCAAACCCTCTCAACCCTCAAAAAGAACCTCAAACCCCTGCAACCGACTCCAAATTCCGCTCCAGAAACACCAAATGACTTCACGCCACCAGAAACAAAACCCTGACCTAACCTCCCATGCTCCAATCGACCTGCAACCACCTACAACAACACATACAGAGCCTCACATGCAAATCCCCAGAGGAGACGAAATCCCGCCCTCCTGAAGCTCTGCAACCTGGAAACGAGAAATGGGAGTGCAAACTGATGGCGCACAAGACGCCGTTGCAGAGCGCGAAACCCTAAGTGGAGGGTGCACAAACGCGGCACCATTCATCCAGGAAGAAGATTCACTGAACGAAATGTACATCCTGGCTAGATGTTAGTGGTTCTGGGAGCAGCGACGGGGTTTAGATATGCGTCCCTAGCGTCGAGTTCGCGCCCAACTTCCGAGGGAGGAAGGAGTGCGGCCGGTAACGTCCCCGCCACTCTAGGCGTTCAATGAAGCGGCACTGTATACAAAAGCGGCATTCTACAAGAGAGGTTCGTGGAAGAGATGTAGGGGGATGGTAGATGGGGTGGTTTTTGGGTGTAGTGACGGTGTTTGGATGCAGTGATGGGTTTGGGGTGTGCATCGCTTGCGTTGGGCTCACGCCCAAATTCTTGAGGGAGTGCTGGTAACTCATTCGGTGAACGCTGTGGCGTCGTGGAGGGCCACCTTCCCACTTGGCACTTGGCCTTCAAGCTGGTGACTGGTCATGGACTCACGGCTGAAGAGTTTCTGGCAGCTTCCGAAGTTGTGGCCTCTGGGCAGTTCACGGGTTCGTACGGTGGCAGGTCTTTGATGTGGCCTCAAGTCCGTGCATTTACGGTGAATCAGCCAGTGACCACCACATTAACGAATGCAACCTTTTGTGTGTATTGTGTGAAATATCAAGTATTTTTCATTGAAAGAAAATAAGGTTTTGAAGATCATTATTGCTAAAATTTATTTATATGTGGGTGACGTGTAAAAGTGTTTGGTTGGGGTATTTTTTGGATAGTAGATTTACGTTTTATTATATAATTAGTCAAAGATTGGTTGGAGCAATTATTTGAAATGATGGTTGTTATTACAAGGAAATTCACTATCAATTACGATGAATTTTTTTCATAATAGTGTAATTTATGGTTAATCTATATTTAACATTAAATTATTCAAAGATATTTTTAAAAATTTTGAACTAAAAAACTTACATAATTTAAAAAGACGTTTGGAAAAGAATTTAAAGTGAATAATAATGGTCATGGAGTCTATAGATGGAGCCACTCCATCAATCTTTGTTCATAATTGTTCCACTACTTATTAACAACTAGATCCATTTCAATGAAGATGAAGATTTCTTTATTTCCTCTTTTCCTTAGAAAAATGAAGAGTTTCTGCTACTGGAAAATGTAACAATGATGGTAAGAAAAATGTACCATATGTTAAGCTGAAGTTTGGAACTTACTTTACATACTACTACAAAATTAAACAAAATCTTTCAATCCAATTAGGAATTTCCAAAGGATGTTCGAATGTTCTAGTCGTTCGAATGTTCAGCCATCAGAGAATGTTCGGTCTTCCACTCATTGCTCGTTCTTACAGTGAGTGATTCCAGTGAATCGATCAACCAGCGTCAAAGAAGAGGATAGGAGGACCCATATCCTCTAATCGGATACCGCATTAAGCACTCATTCGGTCGATTGAATGCACTGTACTACTCTAGGTGAAACGGAGCCCAAAGCGCAAGCTGAATCTGGATTCTTGCAAAGTGGAAATGGAGATTTCTGGATCTGCTTCAAACCTATGCGGGTTGGAACATCAATAAGGAGAGTTACTCCAAAGAATTGTGTAAGGCTCGATCGTTCTGTTTCGAAACATCTCTTCATTGCACTCTGGAAGTGGACAATTGACATATCTATATTCTTCCCGAACTTCCCGTCCTCCCGTTCCTCTCTCCTTAGTCGTCTTGACCAGGAAAAGGTCCAGGAAAAGGTCCTTCCCTGTTATGCTTAATCCAACGAACAAGAAAGACCAGCAGTCCAATGCCCACTACTCCACCAACAATGCCACCAACAACAATGCCACCGATCACCCCCTGTGAAAGTTGATGCTTATCATCATCACTAGATGCAGGGGCACTACAGTTACCACAACACAACAACTCTTGAATTGTGTCTTTACGGGAATCCGCTCTCAGCTTGCACATACCTCCGTTCTGGGCGTAATATGCGGTGCTACTTCCGCATGGTTGTAATGTTTCGCTCTGAAAACAATAAGCACAATCAGAGTGAATTTAGATAGTTGAACTGATTACACAATATCATGCTTACTATCATGCTTGAAATCATCACTTACCACTAAGCTGCAGTTGGCAGCATTAAGTACAACATCCGGTGCAGCAAGACTGTACCCTGTCATCCTGCTCCCCAAAGCTTGTTTCACTTGGTCCGTAATTCTCCCAAGTGCTTCTATGTAGATAGTAATGCCAGCAACACCTATGAGGGCTCCCTCAACGAAAACTAGTACACACATTCAAAGATTCAGTATGAAACTTAGTATTCGGACTTTAAAGACTCTTGATCCATGGAATAGGGTCACAACCTAACGCCTATCTCAGGTTCAAGCCACAAGAAAGTGCAGTTCACGATACAGCGTGTTGATGATGACAAGCATGTTACTGTCAACGATTATGAGCCTAATATCATGATGGATGCCCTGTAATACCTGGTTTAGCCACTGTAATAATATTTCCACCAAATGTTGCGTCAGTATCTTCGTATACCTGGCTGTATTGAGGCCTCCCGTTTGTTAGGATTCTCTTCAGGCTTGCTAAGTACGAAAAGTATTGCCGGAAAGCAAGGAGAGGATTCTCCAGGTTCTTCAAGATGGGTTCAAAATGGCCTCCCACCGAACAGAGCTCTTGAATCAAAGTGTTGTTCTTCAGGAAGATGTCATTGTCTTGTGGCTGCTTCACTTTGAAGATGAACACTTTGACCCTCGAACTTGACAATTCTA
Source organism: Ceratodon purpureus (assembly GCA_014871385.1). Lineage (NCBI taxonomy): Eukaryota > Viridiplantae > Streptophyta > Bryopsida > Pseudoditrichales > Ditrichaceae > Ceratodon > Ceratodon purpureus. The sequence goes on from CM026427.1 coordinate 13,552,110, forward strand.
TGGTTGGCAACGACACATTTCCGAAGTTTGCAAATACCCCGTCTGTAATCACAATCACCACCTGCAATATGCAACAGTTCAATATTCTCCAATTTTCGCAAGCAGATTACAATTAGAGGATGAATCTTTATTCAAAAATCAGCATCTAAATTCTGCAGACACAGGACGTGTTGATCTAAAGTACAAGTTGAATTTTCTGTGCACAAAACCCACCAAGACTGTTTCAGAAGACTTCCTGCTTCAAACAGAGCACAATCAAACCTGAATTCTAGATGTAAGACATGGGCGGAAATGACAGGGAGTGTAATGGGGGTCATACCTTGGCAGCCTGAGGATTTGATTCGAAATTTGGCAAAGCTGCCAATATTGCAGCTGAGATGTTAGACTGTCTGCTCTGGCCCTCAACTGTTTGTTTATCCAGCTCCGTCCTCAAGAAATTCAACTCCGCAGCCTCGGTACCGTTGTGCTCCTTAACTAAGACCTTGTTTCAGTACACACCAGAGTTAACCACGATGCGGTGTACTAATTGTCGAAAGGATAAATGTGAAACCAGGCGCACTCGCTACTGAGCTATGGAATCTCAGTTGAAAACATGATGGTGAGAGAATTACTGCTGAACGAGACAACTGAATGACTCTTGAACTATCGTACACGATTATGTTGACGTAGTCCTGCGCACTTAGAGTCGTAAGCAACTCTTTTGCAATCTTTTTCGCTGCCTCAAGAATGGTACCAGCTCCAAGGTCTGGAGGTAGATTGTTACCCATTGAGGCAGCAAGATCTATCAAAACCACAACGTTCTTCGCGACGGACGTGGATGTCCTATACCATGGCCGGATCCGCGGATCAAACTTTCTACAGTCATCAGGATGTTTAGGCTGCTCATGGAATACAAGCAACATTACTAGTGTAAGTCCAGAGTACTGTACTGGAGTAGCTCATGGCTCATTTTTCCAGACAGAAGACGTCCTAATAATAAATCTCCCCACTGAAATTACTCAAAACTCACCTGAATGCAAGTAATCCTTATTGCTGTTGAGAAGAGTGATGGTGTGATTGATCACGCTACAGTCCTAGCTAATAGGCAACCATGTTTGTGAAGGAATAGATAGAAATGATGTTACCGTACCAATCCAGGATAAATTCTGTAACTACCAGTAATAGAACCGAAATAAGCTCTGCTCAAAACAGTAGCATTCGACAACGTCTTGAACAAGGCCTCCAGCGGCTTCTGGGAACAAATAGCGAGCATTGTATCGACACTATTCAGGTTCGTAGATTCTGCGTTTCTACACATCAATCACTCGTTTGGTACAAGATTAGAGCCGATCAGCCACACACTTTAAAAAAGCACGAAACAAACCTAAGGAAGAGCACTCAACTGTCCAGGAGTCCATGGCGTCGAATATGAGGTCTACCTGACATAGCTCACGCCGAAATCGAAGTTAATGTTTTTGCAGGGCGTGTCGGTCGTTCCGTAGGTGGTGCATAACATGTTGTTGATGACATCCATGCACACTGAACCTCCCGTGTCTTCCATGGAACAAGCGTCGTGCGAGCAACTTGTGGGATTATCACAAGCGGCGAGCAGTTCTGCAGATAACAATTGAATCTCATTCAGATATCCTCGAGAAGGAATTGATCCTCCTTCCTTATGTTCGCAGCATTTGCCTGAGGTCGATTATAACTAGGACGACAAAGAAGAGATCCAATGTGTACTTTTATCACAAAACAAAACTTAGAGATGACATGTTTGTAACGTACCACACTGTCGACCGGCATTGCCAACGACCTGATCAACTATCTTCTCAACGTCTTGCTCTTTCCTATCCAAGAAGTCGCTCCCTTCATCTCCAGCCATTAGCGCTGGAAACCCTAGCAACGTGACGCAAAACAGAAGCAGCACCAGGCACCACGCGCTCGGCCTCATTCTTTAAGAGAATTTGCGATGCAGGAATCTACGCTAGTCAGAGTGGTGATCTGTGCACAGTGGCGTATTATTATATTGTAGTCTGCCATTCATCTTGACGGTTAACATCATTTCCAACCTGAATCTTGTGCAGAGAATCACTTAGATAATCCTCAGACAATCCTCTGTCGATGGTGCTAATGCAGAACTAGCAAAGAAATAGACAAGACAACTGTTCGGCACCTAACCTGTATACTTTTAAAAACTGTAACCTTATTTCCCAGGGCGCTCGACGACCAGCCCTCTACCGACTGAATCACGTAGTTGCAGCTTGTCGTTTGGAGAAACCTAGAGTGCAATAACTTTCTTGCACAAGTCAGAAGGCAAAAAGCATCACAAGAATCATAAATACAAATTGAGTTAAGGAGTCAAACAATCGTGAGTGTTATCTTCATGACTCTGAAGCAGCGCTATCGTTCCTTAGACTGCTACAATGGACAAAATGTCACCAATCCTACAAGCAGAAGCAATGAGTTCTCCCTCTTTTGTCCAAAAAATGAAAAGAACAAAAAGAAAAAATTCCTTCAAGCATACAGTATCTGTAACCTCACAAGCAAGTAGGTGGAGGTCCTCAGATTTGTAGCCGACTTTGGCACGGGACTCAAAACTCTGTACGACAAGTAGCATTGGAACTAGATGAGACCTGCTGTGATTCAAATATGGCACAACTCCAGAGTCCACCCCTATTCTGAGAAGAACCACCTCCAGCCGGACGCAACATTGAATAGTAAACCTCTTGACCTGTTGATCAACTTGGAGACCTGATCGAGATTGCACTGAAGTGACGTGTTGGCCATAGTCGGGATTAGTCGGGTCGATTCTCCATGATTGTCAGTGTTCACTATTTCTAGACATAAACTTGGCTTTCTTTTGACCTTACTTTTACGAGAGAATAAACGTATTTCTTGTACTATAGGTGCACATAACAGTACGACCGTACAATATTATACTATAGATCTAGAAACTATTTGTAGTATGTGCAACATCTTTATTAGATTCCCCCCAAAAAAAAATTTACACCTAATTCGGGATGCCATCAGACAAGTGGGTTCGAGGACCAACGTCTAAAGTCAAATTGATAATTCGCATCCCTGTTCACCGATTATCCCTTGTAAACTGGCGTCGGTTTCGGCCAATTTTGATCCAAGCATTGTGAGTGACTCAAGACTGTACTTGGTACTCTTGAATCCTGATGTACTCAGAGAGTGCATCAGGGTTGAGGAGCAAAGACCATAAATCCTACACAGTAATACAACACCTACAACTGGAATTCAACTCTCCATCCATCTTGAGTGAGTTAAACCATAAAATAAATAAAAATACTTCGATTTTGTGCTTCACAAATAAAGGAATCTACAGGAGAGGGGTCGCTGCTTGAGTATCAACAGTGGATTCAAGCAACGATGCAAAACGAAGGTACCTACGATGCATGGACATAAGGCAACCCGGGAAGGATAGGACTAAGTTAAGCTAAAGTTCTACAGATTATCTATACTCATCACCGCAGTCTCCAGGAAGTTCACTTCCTTTCTTCACAACAGATTGAATCAAAGCAACATCTCCTTCATCCAGACCTGCACACAACGAACTCATTGTTCACGAGCTATTTTCCATGCTAGGCATCTGAACGAGAATGTGATTGACCCGATGTTCGCAAAAGATTTTGAGTTGAAATTAGAGCAAGCTGATGGGGACAACTACAAAGAGCTTAAACGCACCTGGAAAAGAGTAGGCAGCCTGATTACTAGCAATATGCTCGGATATGCTCAGCCGGGCACCAACAATGACTGCAGCAACAGCAGGTTTGTCTGCAATAAATCTTACTGCGACGTTGCTGATGCTAACCCTGTACTTGTTTGCGATTTGACTCAAAGCAAGCAAGAGCTCCTGCAGAAAGAAGAAAATCGACATGAAGTTCAAAGCAAGGAAGTCTCTAGACCCAGAATATTCAGATATCAATGATGAAAGTAAAAGTTGCACGATTCCGACAATTTCCAATTCAATGTAATATGGAGACACACCTGGAACAAAGCCCAACCACCCCATTGATCTATAACGTATTTGTACTTGGAGAGTGACGATGTGGTAAGATCGGGCCTTCTCGGCTCAGGTCGTCCCAAGTACTTTTCCGACAAAAAGCCTCCCAACAACGTCCTGCAAATGTTCTTCAAAATCATTGCAGCTTCTGGCTATCGACACATTCATTCTTAAAAGAGTTCGAGCACCAGAGATTATGAAAGAAAGGAGAATGTTCCATGAATACAGAAATGAAAAAATTGCAGGACGCTACATACCCGTAGGCAAGAAGAAGCACATTGTGTTGTAGGCACCACGCAACCATTTTCTTCTCTGGCCTTGTGTCGATGATGGAATATGCTACCTGCGACAAAGTAATTAATCAACAGCTGCAACTATGAAATATCCAAGGACGGCAACAACGGTAAACTAGTAATGGTTTGAAGATGCAGTTACAAATTCCAGCCAAAAAGCATGGACTACCATAATTTGAAAGTAAAGGGAATTGACCGCAAGCAGTCATTACAGAAGGATGTAGTGTTAAATCACTGACCTGATTGGAAACTACTGGGATCCCACAGTCCTCAACTATCTTGGCCATGTGTTCAGTGTCAAAATTTGTCAGACCCAGCTCCTTGATTTTTCCCTCTTGCTGAAGAGTGTACAACCACTTCATGGCATCACAATACCGACGGTCACTGTAATCCCACCTGTTCACGAAGGTAATAACAAGCTTTGTCATGATGCATCCGGCAAACAAGGATAAAAAATAAAGTTCAGAGGAATGAAAATTTGCAAAATAAAGCTGAGTTGTGCTGCCAATATTGGTATGTCGCTTTTCAGGCCAATCGACGCCTCATTCACAACGTACCAATGAAACTGGACCATGTCCAAAGTGGCCACTCCCATTCGCTTCCGAGATCGATCAATTCCAGCCTCCACTACAGGTCGTGTGTCGGCGCCACTATTGCCTACACCACCAGTAAAACTCAGTCTCTGAGCCAGAAGGAAGCAGCGCAAGTTCGAAGAATTCAACAGCAGAAGACATTCATCGCCAGAGGCGCCTTACCATAGCGAGGAACAAACTTTGTAAATCCACGGATAGGCTTCGAGCCCCAATATTCCTTACAAAACATGCCGTAAATCTCCTCTGCAGGTCCATCTGTAAAACACAAAAATCATTTAGGATATAGCACACTCAGGACTCCGTCAAATTGAAACCTAATTCATGTTCTGCGAATCAAATTTCATTGTGGAGCTGGAAACGTAAGAGGTGGCAATCTTAGAGTGCTCGAAAGATATGTCCGAAGTTTCTTACAGATATCAGCCATGTCAAAAACACCGAGCCCAGCAAAAGCATAGAGTTTCATCTCATTCACCGCTTTCTTAACATCAATGGTTCCATGTCCTCCAGCCACCTGCCACATTCCTGTTCCGCAGACAAGAAATTTCAGAAGAATTTTAGGAACTCGAACTAAAGTGAACATTCTGAGAGATGAATACAATTCAATGCTCACATACCAAGAAGCACAGTCCCTGCTCATTTTGCGACCTCGTCAACCCAACACCTTCATACTATCACCTTTACAAGGTGGACGCTACCTAACTCTTGCCCTGATAACATGAATATCCATATTCTACTGCCAAAATTGCGTCCCAGACATCATTTCTTGTGTTTTCTTATGAAGTCCATCTCTACGATACGAATTGGTTCCATCCACCACCAGTGCTTACCCAAGCAATTCTGTTGCAGCCGTATTCTTATCACTCAAGTGGATTCAACAAACAAGACATAAATTAATGGCAAACGATCTGTCAATCATACGCAATGTAAAAAAAATTCCGTCGTATCTCTAAACTGCTAACAAGCTGAGAACTAGGCTTTAGAATATTGCGTCCCAGGATTAGGGTTTGGTGAGGCCCGAGCATTGCTTCAGTAACCATGAATCTTCATGTGTTGATCTCTCCAATTAGTAACGTACCCATAGGCTCCGAAGTTGTTTATGTTCACAGGCATCAAGAGTAGATAAATCAGACGAAAAAATATGGCAAATTCGGTTGACCAACCCATGACCAAATGGGCGAGCGGGCAATTTTCCTTTTCCTGTTCTCCTACCAAGGCTCCGCATTACTATATTGCACGGTGATGACAATCCTTAAATGCAACACAAGTAGATTGAAAATTGGGCTGCGTGCAAGCAGCAGAAAAACCGAAACCGACTAAAAAAATTGTGCTACCTGTGATAATAGCCGGAATTTCGAAGCTGCCAAGCTTCCGCAGCGGGATGCAGCTGCCATCGTTTTTGACAATCCCCGTCGTTTCCGTTCCCGGACTCGCAATCGTGTTGCTCACGCCAGCCTCATTCATGCTGTCCATGATCCTCCCACGCAATCGAAAACCACCTGAGAAACCTCTGCTACACCAACTTTCAACCTCCGAAGAAAGACTAACACAGAGTATTCCAAACCCTCTCAATCCCGACAACAAAATGCACCCATAAACGAAGGATTGAAGAGCGTCCCTCACTCTGTCACCTCCAAACCCACCAGTCAGCAATAATCATGAAGTCTTGTCACTCATTGTCGTGAAAAGCCGTGGCTGCAAATGCGACACCACACCTATGACCTATCTTCATTTTCGCCATAAATGACACTTAACCTGAGTGACAAATGACCCTTGAGGAGTTTAATGCGCAACATGCATGGTCCGAGGAAGATAAACGGTGAAGTTTCTCTGGGAAAACGTGGCTTCTATAAAAACAACTGGGTACCAAGTGTACCGCTTGTTTTATCGGAGAATAACACAGTGTTCCCATAGCAAGCAGTTTGGCATCTCACTTCACCTGATTGTTTTGTGGACTCGATGATTGATGGCTGAATCGGCAAGAATGAAGATCAGCTTCTATTTCAACGCATGTAGCAGAAGGGAATTTTTCTGGGTTCTCCGTGAACCTGTCCAAGTAAATTGTACAATTCCAACTTCATCATTTGCCGGAGGGTACTTGAGGGATAGTGCGATAAACTGGGTTGTCGCTCTTCGTGATTCCAGAAACACATGAATCCTAGCAAAATTACATGAACATACAGATGTTTGTACTTCGTTGAAATATTCGATGTCACCCGGTCACCGGGTTGCGTTCAGACGAAATTAATCGGAAGTTTTGCAGGCAACTTTTCAGATGAAATTCTTCCGAAACGCAGATTCTTAGAACGACATTCAGGTGTCGCAGGTGTCACAGACCGTAAGCATTTATTCAAGGGGATATCGTACAAATATGGCTACAAAGCCAGAATTTCTGTCAATTGCGCGGAGTAAATTAGCTTCAATAAATCTTCAGCTTGTCAACGAAAGGGACCTATCCCTACAACTATACAAGAGCAACGTCGCTGATGGGATGATTCCAGAGGTGGGTTCCATTCTATGAAGTTGGTCTTCACATAGTACAAGGGAGCAACCAGGGTAATGAATATGTTTCGAAGGGTCCCGAATCCCAATTAAGAAAGATGCACCCCTTTGTGGAGCCTGCTGAGAGCATCCCCAGTGAGCTGTAAACCTGTAAGCCTGTAATTATGAGAACGTCGTTCTCCCAAACCTGAGTGCCTTTCCGAAGCAAAACATTCCAAAACCGTTTACAGATTTACAGGTTTGCCCCAAAAAACCTTCCAAAATGAGGTTTCGACCTGTAAATTACAGACTTACAAGCTCGTTTAGAGCATCCCCAGTGAGCTGTAAACCTGTAAGCCTGTAATTATGAGAACGTCGTTCTCCCAAACCTGAGTGCCTTTCCGAAGCAAAACATTCCAAAACCGTTTACAGATTTACAGGTTTGCCCCAAAAAACCTTCCAAAATGAGGTTTCGACCTGTAAATTACAGACTTACAAGCTCGAATACAGGCTTGGCCTGAACCGCAATTCACGTCTTTCTACATCTTTCCGATTACAGGTTTACGGTTCAGGCCTCACTGGGGATGCTCTTACAGGCTTGGCCTGAACCGCAATTCACGTCTTTCTACATCTTTCCGATTACAGGTTTACGGTTCAGGCCTCACTGGGGATGCTCTGAGAGCATCCCCAGTGAGCTGTAAACCTGTAAGCCTGTAATTATGAGAACGTCGTTCTCCCAAACCTGAGTGCCTTTCCGAAGCAAAACATTCCAAAACCGTTTACAGATTTACAGGTTTGCCCCAAAAAACCTTCCAAAATGAGGTTTCGACCTTTAAATTACAGACTTACAAGCTCAAATACAGGCTTGGCCTGAACCGCAATTCACGTCTTTCTACATCTTTCCGATTACAGGTTTACGGTTCAGGCCTCACTGGGGATGCTCTGACGTTATCCCTAAGATTACCAATCTTCGCCGCAAAGGTGCTCGGCAAGTCCTGTGACCCGCTCCCATCATGCTCGTGCACCATCTGCGAACCGGACATGGAATTCTGCACGAGCTCCTTCAACTGAGACAACTCCGTCGCAAGGCGGCTCTCGAGCTGGTCAATGCGCTCCTGCATCCGACTCTCGGTCTCGCGGCTCCGCTGTTCCAATTCTCGCACCTGGGCGCGCAACTGAGTCGCCTCCTCCTCCGCAGCTCCACTATCATGGACAATCACGTTGATATCAAGTACATGCGGGCTGGAATGCGCTCTCTTCGCGTACCGCAACCGCAAGCCATTCGCACACACCTCCTGCACCTCCAGGGTGTAGTCCTCGTGCGCAAACTGTGTCCCCGACCACTCCGTGATGAGCGACGCGATGTGCTTCGTCTCAACCGACAGCAGAGTCTGCGCGCGGCGCGGCTCACGAATAACGCGACCAGCAGGAAAGGGCACGAACCACGACTGCTCGCCATCGCCCACCCCGCGAAGCGCCTCCAGATCCTCGAACCGCAGCATCTGGCGCACTGTAAAAGTATGCGACAGAGTTTCAGAGTGAGATCCCGACTCAGCTTGCTCTACCTTGCTCGACATTGCGGGGTCTCTGTAAGGAACCGGAGCACTTAACTCAGACGACGATGCGAGCTCCCAGAAGCCGCAGTAATCCACTTCGATGTACCCCGTGGGATTCTCCAAAGGGCCGTAGCTCGACAAGTCTTGGCCTGCCCATCCGCCGCTCTCGTTCACCTCCGTGGAGAAGTAGATCGAGTTCGGCATCGGCGACCAGACGTGGCACGAGTTCACCTCTCGCCCATTCCAGTACCACTTCATCCCACCCGGCTCGTGCAAAAGCCCGAACTTCGCCCACGCCGAGGGCGCGTCCGGGAGGTTCATCTGCTTGTACGCCACGCTCCGGTGGTGAGCGCCGTAGCCGCCCCAGTGCACCGCTGTGTTGCCCTGGCGCGACACATCGGCGCGGTTGCCGTCCTTCCCCCGATGCTCCACCACATCGATCTCCACCCCGCCCTGAATCTCCCCCGGCGGCACCGGCTTGTCCCACATCCCCTCCGGCAGCAGCCAGAACGCGCTGTGCATTCCCTCCGCTCCCTTGAACCGGCAGCGCGCCTCGTAGTACCCATACCCGAACTGCTGCTTCGTCGCCAATCTGTCGATTCGGTGAAACCAGTCGGAGAACACGCACACGCGCAACACCTTCCCGCCGTGACAGTGCGCTTCGTTCACGATCTGCGCGCACGCTGGCTCCCAGTGAATCTCCTTGTTGGACGCCGCATCCCACTTCCACTTCCCCTTCCCCATCGGATGCCGGAAGCTCTTCTCCAAGCACCCCGGCGATGTGAAATCCTCCCAGAACACATTCCGCCACGAGTGCCCAGCTTTCGCTGCAACGCAGGGCTCCTCCATCGACATCTCCACTCCACCTCCCCGACCAACAATTCTCACATCTACACCATCAACATGAAAGACTGCTAAACAGACACACTCAAGCTCACACAATTCAATATCAATTTGTGTCAAGTGGGTACAAGTGCGTGTCAATTGCGTTGCGAAATTGTGGAACTAACTGAAGAGATTGTCTGGATTGCCGCAATTTTGACTATTCGACAGATAGGTTGTGGATTGAGTTCCTAGTGTTGAATTCATGCCACCTGCTTTCAATCCAGCGTTGCATGAATCAGTCTTATGAATTTTGGGGTTACATGGTTAGTCACTGAGTTGGGTTTGGTAGTGGAATTGTTTGACACTTTTCAGGTTGCCACTGGTTTGTTTTTGTTTTTTGTTTTGTTTTTATTTTGGCTGAGGATGACAAGGCACCAGTTGGTATAATTGGTATTTCGGATTCCTCCTTTTGCGTGTTCTTTTGGATGAGTTCATGCATAGTAGGTAGTGGTGGGTACCGGTGCACCATTCGGGCATCTACCTACCGAAGGAGAGTTTGAATGTTCAGCATGACCTTCATTCTAGAAACAGTGTAGAGTCCGAGAGAAGTGATTATTTTGTGTTTCGAATGCGATCAACTTTTGTGGTGATTAGTATTTATGCTGTTCAACTCGGTTCAATGTTTGAAGGCGAGGTTTTTAGCTCGGAGTGATCTGTTCATGAATCAGTTGAATTGCCATGCAAGAGGTGTAATCAATAGTTCCCTAACCTAAACATGATCTTGAGACCAGGTGGCTGAATTTTTACATAAGCAGTCTCAGGTTACCATGATTTGTGTAGTGAATGTGCATTTGAAGCGATCTCAGTGGCCGGGAGTAGAGAATGTTGTTGTTAATGGAAGGTGCCGAGGAGTGTGCAAATTGGTCATGATTGAAGTCCTTCGGCATAGTACTGCACAAATATCATCAGTTTGTGCAAAATCGAAAACTTTGAAAGATGAAGCCATCGTATGGGCTGGTGGCAGTAAGTGCTTGAAGGACGCTAGCAAGTTGGTACAAATGTCCGGGTTGCTGTGAAGGACTTTTACATCATATTTCAGACAAATTCTTTTCAGCACTTTTTGGCAGGTACCGGTAGTATGAGACTCATGGAAATAGTAGAGGATAAGTGTACTTGAATTGTATAATGTGGAATAGTACCAACTCAGGTTCATGACTTTGGTGCCCATTGTTGCGTGTTACGCATCCTTTTCTAACCCTCAGCTTCAGGCCCACTTCCAACAACAGGAAACTTGGTATGATGTGGTAGAAATCACAGGAAAAACAGTAAACTCAAGACAACCGACCTGCAGTTGCAAATCATTGCAATAGAGTCAAAATCACTAAGGTTGACACACCTATAGTCGACACATGACCAATAGCCGATATCTTCTAATTCCTAGATTATGAAAGAACAGATGTACCTCATTTGTATATATCGGCTATTGGTTCGGAAGTACTTTTCACTTTGAAAAATTGTACAAATTTCAATATTGGGAGATAATTCATGAAAAAATGCTCATTCTTCATGAACATTATTTTCCTATGAACCAAAAATATCTCCTTGTCGATAACCCAAGCTTTGATATGCTAAACTGCTTTAAGTTGTCGGTTATAGGTGTGTCAACCTTAGTTGCAAAGCTTATAAGTCTCTTCCATTCACCACTTCCTACGTTAGGAGCTCTTCAGAGTGGGTCCTGTGCATTTGCAGTGTAAATACAATGAGAAACTTATTAAACACTGCTCAAGTTACTGTAAATTGAGGCCAGATTGGCCCTTCCTCACTGTACGCAAAATGTTGCCATTTTGCCATTTTGTTTCGACAGCTTCGTCCCTCCTGAAGGACAGCTAGCTTGAATCAATGTTCCATGACCTCTCTGATACACGAACATTAAAAATGCATTACAATATTTCCAACAAGCTCGCACCATAATGACTTACAACAGAATGCGTCTGACTCAATAGTGAGTTTTGTGTTTTCAAAACCCTGTTCAATTGCAAGCTGCACGGCACAGCTGCTTGTCAGGAACACCCACACCTACCACCGGAGAGTGAATCAATAATAACAAACGCTTCCTTGGAGACTACTACTCTTAATGGCACCAAACTTCACAATCGAGCAATGGACTCAACGATGTCAGTTTCACAATGGGTCACTGCAAAGTTCAACCTGTGGGCCCAGCAGATCTTTGGGAATCGTTTGAAGAAATTTTATACCAGATTAACAATTCACTGAAGAACATATTGTTACATGATCTCAATTTCCGAGAATCGAGAGTGAATCATCTATACATTAAAATAACAATTAAAAACTTGAGTTATTCTAAAATACGAATGATGGCAACGTCACTTGCGGTACTCTGTTTTTATGTCACCGCTACCAGGTTTGAGCCGGTCGGCACCTGCACCGGCAACTTGTCGATGCAATCCGTCCAAGGTCCTCTCGGAGGAGGTTTTAGAGTCCGCAGAGCTCTCCAAACAGCACTATTGCACTTGAATCCCGAACCAAACGCAATCTGCCAGACGCGGTCGCCGCGCTTCACGCGCCCTTTTGCCTCAGAATATGCCAATTCATACCAGGGAGAGGAGCTTGAGGTATTGCCGAATCGGTACAAGGTCATCCTCGAGGGCTCCATGTGCCACTCCGTGAGGTTTAGGTTTTTCTCAATCTCGTCCAGGACTGCCCTGCCTCCGGCGTGGATGCAGAAATGGTCGAATGCGAGGGTGAAGTCCGGGATGTAGGGCTTCAGTTTCATTTTGAAAAGTTTTCGCCCGACTAGCGTTGCGAAGAAGATAAGCTGCTCGGACACAGGCAGCACGAGGGGGCCAAGGGTTGTGATGTTCGCCTTTAAGGCATCACCAGCGACTGACATCAAGTCGCGGGAGAGCGACACGCCAAGGTTGCCGGTGCTGTCCTCCTCCTGGTAAACACAATTGAAGCATTTCGTATCCGCGCCTTTGTGGGTTCGCATTGTATGTACGAGCTCGAACTTCGATCTCCGTCTTACGCTTCGCTTGTTGCTGAGCAGCATCGCTGCTCCTCCCATCCTAAAAATGCAGTTCGACACGAGCTTCGACCGGTCATTGCCAACGTACCAATTCAGGGTGATGTTCTCAAAGGACATGACGATTGCGTACGAGTTCGGGTGCACTTGGAGTAAGTCCTTTGCCAAGTCGATTGCGATGATCCCTGCGCTGCATCCCATTCCTGCGAGATTTATGCTCTGAATGTTGCCCCGCATTTTGTAGTGGTTGATGATCATGGCCGAGAGAGAAGGAGTGGGATTGAACAATGAGCAGTTCACGACTAGAATCTCAATATCTTTTGGCTTGACTCCTGTTTTCTCAAAGAGCTCGTCCAAGGCGCCGAACATGACCTGCTCCGCTTCCAACCTCGCCTTCATCATGTTGGGAGACGGTGGTATGGTAAGCACTGCCGGCGGGAGATAAGTATCATTTCCCAACCCTGACCTTTCGACGATCTTCCGCTGAAACTCGATATTCTCGGGAGTGAAGACATTCGCCTTTACAGAATGTTCGATGAACTTCGAGCCGGAGATTTTGTTCTTGTCATCCGGTTTGTAGCACGCATAGTCGACGAGGTACACTGGCCGGGGGCGGGTCACGAAGTACAACGTAGCGCCGAACACGAGCGCCCCCGTGGTGACGAGCACGCTCACGAGGTTGAACTCGAGCTGGCGCCAGAGTTCGCCGACGTCATGGTGGCTGAGGCGGCCCACTTCGGCGAAAATGGTGAGCAGGGCGGGCAGCATGAAGAGGTACATGGCGTGCGAAATCACGATGTGGTAGCCCAGTTTGACATACTTGAGGTTCACCGTCTGCAGAAAGTCCGGGAGCTTGGGCCGGATTTTGATTTCTAGTGATGTCCCCCGGATCAGTGGCGCTCGAAGAGCCTCCATGGCTCCCGGACCACTTCACGTCGAGTGCAGATTACCACGTTGCGATGGAGGTACCTGGACAAGCAACAAAGCACTTAGCTTTTGAATCAAAGACATGGACGCTACATTGACTACTATGTGGACGTTCATGCAACCAAAGGCCATCAACTCGAAAAGCATCATTTTAACAGAGAATCAACTGCGTCTCTGACGTTAAATTGGGGATTCTAAAACTGAAGGGGGAGATATGATGCAGGACTGAGAAACAAGAAAGGAACAACTGTTTGCCGTTGAACCAGAAGTTGAAACTATCCACGGAATCATCTCCGTAGCATGGGCCTATTCGATGTAGGTTCTACAATGTAGCACATGCCTTCTAGCTAACTACAGGCGCAACCTTTCCCACAAACAGCACAACTTGCGCTGGAGTGGTGCACTGGTATTCTATACAAGATCGTCACCGAACGAGGTAGGTGGTCTACCTACTTAAGAAAAAAATCATACAAGAAAAAAATTCCTCTGTTTTGAGATAGATCTTAAACCCGGCGAGTACCGACACTATGGGCTTCTTAAAGTTCACTTGTGACTTCATCACATTGCCAAGTGGTCATAAAACCAGATCAGCGCCATCTCACTTGTCATGTGACACCTCTGGCAGGACCAAATATTGTGCAAAACCAGGTTGAAATCCACGTCTAGTTCTGAATAACACTGCTGCAAGGTCCCATGGACATGGAATATAGTCGAAGCTTGAACCCTTACAAAAACGATGCTCACTTTCCTACTCTAATTCACTACGTAATGCGTTGAAATTGAAAATCAATGACTACTTTTGAAAAAAATGCAGTAATAAGCGGCGTGGAAGCGGCATTGCACTCAAATGTATGTCAACACGACGTACATCGCCATGGACGATGAAAGTTTTGGCCTTCTAAATTGGAACCATTTGGGTCACCATTGACAGCTTTGAGGAACACACAAGAGCAGACACACAAGAAGCACTGTAACAGCCAGAACACTCACAGAAATCTCAGCTCGTTTTAGATCTTGGGCTCGTTGCGAAAACGGCAGCAGCTCATCCTCATCACAGCTCTCTCCTTCTAGTCTTCCTTACACCACGGTGCCGAAGCCAGTGCCGACAGTTGCCCTGACAAACACTCGTAAGGTCCTCTGTGCCAACTGACTCACAGAAGCTGTGCACAGTGCAGAAGCTTCGCGGCGCAGCTTATAATGCAAGTACAGCAGCAGCTTCACTCACATTTCCCAAGCTCCATCGCCATGCATGCACCATGAAAACCGTTACAGACACAACGTCGGACCAAACCTCACTGAAACTACTACCTGAAGACCCTGGGCAAGCAGCTGCTACAGCTACTAAACTAGCTGCTGCAACCACGTCAACATCTCCCAACTACCTGCTCCGCACTTCATCATGACCTGCACTAACTCACTTGTTACTGAACGCCTGTGAACCGAAACCTCTTTCAATTATCCCTGGCATTACATCGAGTGCACACCACCTTTCCAACTCTCGCAATGAACTCCTCACAGTAACTCCGAGTACTAGACAAAGCTCCGAGTCACTAACTATACATGTGAGCTAGATATATATCTATCCCCACTGCATGCACCACAGTCCTCACAAGTCGCACTCACAGCGAATACCTGCAGAATAAGTAGAGGCGCCTTCAGAGTTATTAAGTGATGGAACCTTTCATGGGCAGGTGGTCATCTCCCGGGTGCAGGGAGTTAGATGGAGTTAATTGAAGGCGTGGTGGAGGTGGAGGTGCGAGGAAGCTCAGAGCGAAGCATGACGAGGGGCGGCAGAAGATGGTGGCAGGTGGAGGACCTGGACCTGGCTTATAAATACCACAGTGCCTTCACTATATATTGATTAATGAGGCCAGAGTGATCTGGCCTGTGCACTGGTGAACTGGTGAACTGGTGCACTGGTGCGCCTTCTCTTTGTGCATTCAAGTTTCCAGTTGCTTCAGAGAGTTTCCTATTTTCTATCATCACCGTCCCCCACCCCACTTATTGCAGGGCTCCGTTTTTCCAAGCCATTGATTTTGCTGGTGGTCGCTGGTACTTGGCTGCAGTACTTAGAGCTGTAACTACAACAATCATCTGTAGGTGATGGCAATTGCACCGTGCACCTAGTAAGTTATCAGCATGCATGATTCATTTCGTTGGCTCCAAGGTAGGGGGTGACTTGGTGTGTTGCTGGTGAGATGGTGAGGGTTTCTATGGATTGTGCTTGATATGAGAGGCGGTTTACACTGCAGACCAGGTTTACAGTGCAGACCAAGAGCGGTGACCCAAGAAAATGGGTTATTTGCATGGGTACACTTCCATGGTCATGTTTCCAAAAAAATGTAATTTTCAAAGCTTTGGGCCCCTCAGTAAGTGTAAACTAAAATTGAAAAGGGAGGAATGAATATGTACTAAAAAGAAGGTGTGCCAATTTTTAAATGATTACCTAAGAATGGCAATTTTGGAACATTGCCCCTTCCCTTTTTGCAAAAAAAATATTTAAATATATTTAAAAACATTCCATGCATATGGCCTCTTCTTTTTGCAATGGAAGAAGACTTTTTGCATTTATCACCACAAAATATAGAGAATCCTTCAACATTAAGCACTAAGCCTATTTTAAGACCATTTGAAGACCTCAATTCCATTAATCATTTTCCTTTTTGTTGGTAATGTAAATACAAGTCATCCTAAGACAAGCAAAGCACAACCAATTATTAAATCATGTTTGCTTAGAGCAAAATAATTTTGAGGCTTCACCGTCGGTTATATGTGTTCATTTTGCAAGCTCAATCCAAAAACACCTGTGGAATGGACAATCAATCACATAAAGCGAGCGAAAAACAAGCAAAGTGCAAAAAAAACAAGTCTGAAGCAAAGCACATCAATTATTAAATCGTGTTTGCTCGGAGAAAACAATCTATGAAGCTTCACCGTTGTTCCTTCGGCGAGTTCGATCCAAGAACATTTGTGGAATGGAAAAATCAAGGCGAATAACAAGCACATCGCAACCAAAAACCTGCGCAACAATTTAAAAAACACTCGCAGAATGCCAAGAAACACTCGTAGAATGCTAAGAACGCTCCAAGGAGGTCCTAGTCTTGAACTTAATCAAATAACCATTTATTTCATATGCAAAATGTCATGTGCGGTCAAACATACAAAAAAGGATTGTGTCCAAGTCACAAGTTGAAATGTGGATTTGCAAATATATGGTGAGATTTACTATTTTGGATCTACCACTTTATTGTAGATGTAATAAAGCCTTAATTCTTAAATCTTGTGTTAATTAGTTATTTAATTGCATCTAACTATATCATACTTGAAGAAATCTAACTACCATTAATTTAAGGTATTTTTGGTATAAGTCCAAGTTAAGTCTATTGTCATAGTCAATTTTTAATTTCCAAATAAGATTAGCCTTTTTATTGGTTGTTACAATTATTTCAAAAGGTTAGGGATTGTTAGGGGAAATTTGTGGGTCTGATTTGAAATACCTTCAAGATTACAAGAAATAAAAATAAAAATAAAACATTTAATTATTGTAGTGAAGATTCTACACCAATGGCAACTAAAAGCAATACATAGCTAAATTCATAGCTACTTCTAGATAATTCTATTGTACTATATGTTGTTTATGAATATTTTAGAGATTTCAAGAATCCAAATGTTTCAATTTGTGTTACTCAGATATACATTTATAAGCCATTATTTTATTTTATATTATTTTACATGACTAAATGCCTTCAATAAAACATAATTTACCTTCTTTTGGACCATTAAATCATATTAAAAATTGTGAAACATTGTGTTAAACACCCTACTTTGAAAACAACTCAATTATGTGAAAAAGTAGGTGAGTTCATAAATAACTCTAATCCTCCGCGAGATTTCTAATAACCTATTTGGAATTATTTCTGCATTCATGGTGTATGGACAACAATCAATATTGATCAACGTGGCCCCCTCACTTAAACTAGTCCAACATAGATTTTTAAATGATTACCATTTCACGGGTTTTACAATTTTCCTAACTATTGTTATTTTTAGACCATGAATCGGAAAATGAAAATGTTTGATGACACATGGAAGGTGGAACTAACCGTCAACAGGAAGAGCATTGGGCCTGAAGGGGCCGGGGGACTGGTCGACCTCAGGTCTGTTGTCCATTTCAATTTTTGTCTTCAAAGGACATGTCATGATAAATCAGTTTAGGAAGAGAGTGATTTCGCTTAATCTTAAAAAAAAAATTAAAAAAAAATAAATAAATAAATAAATAAACATAATACACGCCTAAACAATGACAATGTAACGAATACCGAAAGGGTTGCCTCACAGAAGGGCTTGCTGATTCATAAGGAAGTGCTTGGTCTGCAGGGCCGGATTATCAACAACGAAATTGAAGTTTGAATTGATAAAACAACCTCAACCAGTGCATGATACGCCTTCCGTATGAGGTGAGTTCCTTACACAAAGACGGAGCACTCTATCTGCATTCGTTACTG
Organism: Ceratodon purpureus; assembly: GCA_014871385.1. Taxonomy (NCBI): domain Eukaryota; kingdom Viridiplantae; phylum Streptophyta; class Bryopsida; order Pseudoditrichales; family Ditrichaceae; genus Ceratodon; species Ceratodon purpureus. Next base: position 13,570,336 of record CM026427.1, read on the forward strand.
TTCATGACTTCGAAGCAATGTGTGACCTTCAACATCTTCTTTAATCCTCCGCAAACAATCTCTAACAAAATCTCTCCATTTCAACGTCATGAACTCTAGGACGCAGAGAAGTTTAGCATTCAGCAAAGGAATCTGAAAACAGCGTTCAAAATCGCTAGAAAAAAAACACCAGAAGTGGCAATCGAAACAAGGATCGTACCTGCACGATGGCTGAACATTACGATTGAAGGTTCATTTAGAATCCCCCCCTTTCATAGTTGTTTCTGTGTGGAGTCCTCACCGCAGAGGCGCCCACACCTCCCCGACTGTCATGGCCACCTTTTCTTAAACCTCGGCTCATTTGTAGAAACCGCTCTTACGTAAGGGGTCCTCGCGAGCCACTTTACGTATGAGCGCCCAAAGAACTCTCAAATCTCCGAATTCTGTAGATAATTAACAACTACTTGAGCTGCACTTATCTTCTGGTGGGCCAGCAACAATAGCCGCAAGTTCCTGTACAACCGCTCTTACCCCATCCCATTTATCCTGACACGTAGGTTCGGTGTTTACCAATGTGCGCAGGTGGGAACGCTCAACATATTACAGTCCGCTATTACCGATAATACCACCTTCGAATTGCCAGGTGGGAACATGTCTTTAGATGGTTCAGTTGGAAAACTGCATGCAGGTACTCTGCAATCCTGTTGAAAACTTTAGTGACATTAAGGTCGACTGACCTATAAGCCCCCCCCCCCCCTAAAAGCACCAGCCAAAATTACTCCAGAAGCACCATCTGGTAGACCGAATTCCATACTTTCAGGGATCATGGGCATGATCAAGTCGTGTGAGGGGCAATTTTAGATTGCATGGGGCGCCATTATGAGTTCTTGGTAAATCGGTTTAGGGTCTGCTTGATATTGCAAAAGCTACATGTGTGGGAGCAAAAATACCACATTTGCAGAGCACTTTTGTAAATTTTGCAGAGCACTTTTGCAACATCCCGTGACCCATTCTGAATTTCAGGGCTCCTCGGTTTATCAGGGGTCTCTTTATTTTCCCTGGACGAGCGGTGCAACCAAACCACAACCGTAGGTTCGGTTGCTACGCTCGGTGGGCTCCATTTTGCTGCCCCTCCCCATTTTGGGGTCCTGGGGTCTTTTTTTAGTTTTTTTTTTTTTTATAAAATTGGTGCTGTAGGCCCCAATTTATCCTAAGGAGGTCCCCATGAGATCACTAGGACCCCCACTCAAGGCAAATAATAGGGGCAGAGATTTGCCCCCTCCCCTCCCGACCCCCCGAGCCTGGCCTCCGACCCACCCCGCAAGCACCGCTCGTCCGGGGGAAATAGACAGATCCGTTTATCAGTTCTCGAAGCTTCACTTTTTTGTTCAAGTAGGCACACTTTTGTAGAGGCTCAAGGTTATTTTTTCGATATTCATAGCAGCAGTTACTGGATTCCTAATGTATGCTATTGCTACGAATCATGGATCAGGAATAGGTTAAATCTTGCTTAGCACTTTGGAATTTTCTATAAAATTCAGAATTGCGAATTTCATGCTGCAAATTTTTGCAGTCTTCGTGAATACCTATTTTGAATGTGCTCATATTTTTATTTCGAATTTGCTGATGCTAAAAATAGGTCAGACCACTTAAAGTGGTGCTTTTAGGACACTCAACCTTATCAATGAACCAGTTACCACACATCAGCTACTTTGTCAAGCTTACCTAAGGTCGACTCGGTGCCTAAAACCAACCAGTTAAGAGATTTTCCACTTAAATTGAAGGTGTATAACTCGAGGGAGGTTTTTCCTTGAAAGGAAAATAGGTTTTATGAGGAATGTAACTTTAAATTTCATGTTTACTCCAATATTTAAATTGCTATGAAATTTGAAAGTCAATTCTTTTGTAATACATACAACCGATATGTAGGTCTACCTTTAATCAACCACAAAGAAACTAACATTTGTCCACTATTTTTTTCAAAACGGCTAACAAATATCGCTACTATTCCGTTGATGTAGTTTCCTCATGGCAACCATCACTTCACTAAAAGTTGACCATCTCTAAGAGTAGAAACTGCTAAGGTTTTGTTCATGCACCCAACCCGCTAAGAGTGCGATCCAATCTGTGAAAAAAATGAGGTCCATGCCCAACAGTCAATAGTTACGCATGCGGTCATATCCAGATGCAACATTAGCTCTGAAAAGATGTCCTCTCTTTGATGAAGGAGGGCAGCGAGGGGGGGGAGGGATTGCGATGCGCTCGCAGGGGCAAAGGGTACATCATAGAGTTACCATGGGTAACAAACCCTGGAAATTGGAGGTGAATTGCGGTGACTGCGAGCTATTGCGAGATGATTAAGAGCAGGTGTGGTGAATGGACAATCGAACGTGTGTCCATTTGGTGTGGTGAACAACACTTGAGCGGAATTTAGTGCCCCTATACCCTCTCCGTTGCCCTCACGAGCAAATCCGAGGCTCTGCGAGCTTTCTCCGCCTCTCTGTAAGTCTGCTCCTCCGCCACTTGCATGGCGTGCTTGGCTTTAAGATCCTACGCATGCTCTTTCTTGACTGCCTTTACTGCGCATGCATGAACAACCTTCAAAGTCATGGCTTCTCACATTGCCTTCTTGCACGTGCTTTTGCGCGCGGGATGATTTGCAAGGAAAAATGGGAGCACATGCGGGGATGACACACAGAGACTAATGGCAGCAGAAGAGGGGGATGAGAGGCAACCGCATTGCACAACCAAAGAAAGAGGGACATTGACATACCTGGAGCAGGTGCCGCCGACCTCAAAGATAACTTCGCCAAAACTCCAAACTGCAACTTGGAGCACTTCTTTGTCAAAGCAGACCTATCAAATTCGGCAATTGCAGACAAGGCGATTGGATTAGAAAATCATCCAGATGGCATAGAGTCAATCTCAAGGTTCTTAACTTTGCCAACACTTGCTCTCCAAGTGAATTTGAGACACCACGACTCCATCATAGACTTCAGTAAGTCAATCATGTTGACCTCGAAGGAGTACATCTCCGTAGCTGCTCATGTGCAAGAGGCAAAAGCAGTTGCAGCAACGCAGAAGACATAGCACAACAACTAAAAGCAGAACGGAGAAAGCGTAAGGAGATTCAATGTGAGGATGCACATGCGGGATGTTGGAGGAGCATGCACATGCGGAATGCATCATTGCTCTCTTACGTGTGCTCATTCCATTGCTTCTGATACACGCATAGTGAGGTTGCCATCTCTTCAATCAACACATCCAGCCATCTCGGGTATACCATTCTAAAAAGGTATCCATCTCAATTGTGTGATCTTGTACACCTTCATGCAAAGCGCTGATGGACTCAAACCGTAGGCTCCTCAATCACATATCTGGATGACGTAATTCAAAAGCTCCTTCTCTTCAGCTAGTTTCAAAATAGTAGAGGGCCCTTCTTCTTTAAGGTACAAATGTCGTAGGACCATTCCTTAAAAGTGGAGTATGGAATGTTGTAGCTGGCGGCTTCTTCATAGACATTCCCCCATCTACTACTGCTAACACCTCTCGCAACTGCCAACTACTAATCTCTTGATAGCCCCATTATCCTCCGTGTGTGCTGCGAACTCACACTCTAACTCTCTAACTCCGTACTATCCCCTAGTCTCAAATTTTGCTGCAATCCACAAGAAGAGATAGGATCGAAAGGAAAGTCTATAACTGCGAAGTCAGCTTCAAGGTCGTGCGCTTGATCTCTTATAATGCTCTCTTGGCGCCGTTGATAACGCTCACTCCTCATAGCTCTTGAATTCCTCGGATTTGTGTACTTACGCACAGAAACTTGCCAGCGGTTGCCTCCTCTTCGTCCTGTGCCTATAAATCCACTCCGGCGTCGACTTTCCACTGCAGCCCTCAAACCTCCTCCGCCTTCTGCACTCTCGTTAATTCCTCTTTGCGTCAAATGACCTTGCCTCTCATGTCCGCGATGATGATGATGGAGCAATTCCAATTGCAAATAATCAACTGGCATCTGCGATCCAATCGAGAGTTAAAATCACTCTCATACATGAGATCTAGGGGAAATATGACGTTATTGTCATGGAGGAGAAAGCTGAAAAACTTTGTTGCTTGCTTGCGGCCACCCCTCCCTACGTGCAGCAGTCTCCATGAGCCCCTTGTTTGTGAGTTTTGCAAATTATTGGGTGTTTTGCGGTAGTACTGAGAGTGCAAATCCTGCGAAATTGAGACAAGTGCGAATGAGTAGGTAATGATGGAGGCAATGCACCTCCTTCTTTTATGTTTTTTTTTTGAAACAATAAACTAAGATCACTTCAATTTAAATGCAATCACAAAACCTCCATAAGCCGTCAAGTTAAGTATGAGTTATAGTTAATGAGCATGTATACCATCCAAATTTGCAATCACCATTTAGGGTCATTCCATGTATCCATACACGGCCGTCAAACTACCCCATTACCAGCTAGTTGTTCAAACCAAGCCACCTACTTATTCCGAGAGGGAGCCAACATAAAACCGTGATCATTTATTACTAAGAAAAGTTGTCAAATCACAGCTGACGCATCCCAAGATGGCCACATATCAAACCCGCCGTGACTAGTCTCATACATATGTCTCCACCTCAGCTAATATGGTGGATTGGTGATGGTACATTATTCAGCTGGATTTTAAAATCATTATTGAAAATCACTTTATAAAAAAATATTAAAAATCAAAAGACCTTTGTAAGGGAATTTTTTTATTTAGAGTAGAATAAAAGGTTGCTCTTACAACTCACAAGTCTAATTTAAATGTGTATAGATTTCAATCAAATCTACACATGAGATATTTAAATTTTGATAACCTTTACATAGTATCAAATGTGATAAGTCACACTATTCAATTACATAATGATTTGATAATTAATGATCAATATCTACATGTATCAATAAATAAATAAATGTTATACAAATCATATTAAAAATTTGATAACCTTTAAGTTTGATAAGTCACACAAGTCAAGTACACAAGTCTGTACATATATTAATATGATAATACTTGATGTACTTGACTAAAACATGTATTTTGATGTTAGTACTTTAAAAAACTCCCTTCTTCGAAATCAAACATAACTAGGTTCAAAATATATTCTGTGATGTATTTTCTCCCCTTTATTAACAATAAAATTTGTATACATATCCACTTTTCAAGAATTCCAACCATAAATCATAGTAGTGAAAGGTTTTAAGGACATGATCTAGAACAAATTTCGTTAAATCTGCACAAGTTTGGATGGCTGCAACGCATATTTCAAGTTAAATATTGATCTTCACTCATTTATTCAAATATTCAGTGAATGATTTTGCTTGATCATTTAAATCTTTTTAACTTCTTAAATATTATATTGAATGACTTTCAAATTTCAATTCCAAGTTGTAAAGCTCATGTCTAATGAAGTATGATGCTTCTTGGCATTCCTGCCTACTTAGATTTTTACAATACATATCTATTTTTTAACTTTAATTTTTATCCAAATTAACTCTACTCATATTTTTGAGCTTCTGAAAAACATAGAACCATTACAGGATTATTTTACATGTTGCATGCTGATTTTGTGAGGGCTAACAGTGGAGCAACATTCCATCCCTAGTTCCGAGATCATCCATTAGTGTTTGGTATTTGTTGTGTTTCTCTTCTGATTGCAGTGTCTGCAGTAAAGGATTATTTGTATACCTGTAAATACATGCTATTACTTTTAGGTGCTACAATGTTATAAAAGGTCTGATGTGTTTAGGGTAGAATGTCCTTAAACCGCAAACTTAAGCATTTGGGTATAGGTGTGGGGCTCTTATGTATTTTCTGAAAATTTTCATGAAAGGTAGAACAAGAATGATGCTGAAGGCAATTTTTTTCGGAATTAAATAGCAAAAATCCAATTTATTATGAATTTTGTAAGTGAAAAGTGTCCCAGACCTAAAAGCGATCTGATGCTGAAATGTACAAAAGAGGTACATCTGATTTTTTAAAATCTAGAAATCGAGCCAGATCGGTTTTGGGTCTTGGTTGGTTCAAGGACATTCTACCCTAGTGTCCGCTCATGTACTGCATCTTATCAATGTGCACTGCACTGGTATTTTGACTCCATTGATGTGCATGGCGAATGTAGGTCGACAGCACTGAACGAATATCATTAATAGCCTACATGTTGTGTCAATTTGCCAGAGAAGTTTGTTCTAGCTCCCAAGCTGTGACAGAATCGTACAAGGCTCTAAATGAATGCAGCCACGCAGGACCTATTTGGTGCAGATGGGCAATCCACATCTGTCCAGTACAGCAAGTCGCATTCACATTCACGTTCCTTAAGGATCCAATGTCCATAACAAACATGCTGTTAGCTTAGCCAGAGAGCAAAATCACTCAAAAGAAATTCAATCTAAAATAAAATTCAGCCCTTTCAAATGATAAACCATAAAATCATGCATGACAATGAAGGTGTTTATGAAATTAATTATATCACCTACCAATTTATTCTGAAAGTCATTGCAAATCATAGAAGCATACTCTATACTTCACATGGATGTGTAGGTTTTAGTCCCTTAAACTATGTAGAACATAGTTAAGATTATAGTAACTTTTGAAGTTTCTAATCGCAAGTAATAAACACTTTAAATATTCAAATATTAGTTTGCACTCCAAAAATATATATGTATAATTTGATTGTTTTGATTGAATTATTATGTGCTTGATTAAAGTTTTGTTAGATAAAAAAATGAAAAAAGAAATCTACTTTTAGGAGTTTTAATTTTAATTTTTGAAAAAACGTGTTGATAATTTGATTATTGTATATCTCACATCCTAGTATAGAAACATTTGAATTTTTTTTATATTATATACATACATCAACTCATTCATTAAAACATTTACATGATTGTTTGCCCTTGGATTTTCAATAAGACTCCCAAAGTAATCAAATGCTTGTTCCAACAACTTCAACAAATACGACATTTTTTTCATAAATGACTTTTTCAAAGGACAATTTAGATGTCACTTTGGACATTGTTAGATGTGAGCATGCCTTATACCTTACGGGCACATAAAAACAATATGAACTTTGACTTGAATTTTTTCCCTTGTATTTAAGCATTGGCTTTAATTGCCATGCATAATTGAACTTTATATAATAACCTACATAAGTTTGCTTAGCAAATGTTGCTTCTATATTCTTTTTATTAATCTTCATATTGTTGTATTTTTTAACTTTCTTTTCATAAAGAAAGCAACAATAAGCGTCTAAATAGCCAAATTGTACTATGTCTTCCAGAACGTGGGCGGCACTTGCCACATGCTCTAAAAGTTTTTCATTTGGCCCATCTAGTTTTTTCAAAAGAATACGCTACTTTTGTAACAACTGACGAACAACATAAAAGTCTTCTACATTGTAACCTTTGTTCCTAGTTGAATTCAAAAAGAAATGAGCAATATTTACAAGCAAACGTCCAATCATACAATACATGTTTGAAAATTGGTATTTCTTAGGCCCCAATTTGTGTAGGATGATATGTTGCAGCTACATCACAAAATGTTGTCATTCTTTTACAGTATAGCTTATACAATCATTGATAAGATTTCGAGGCCACTGACCATGCTATAACTCAAAGTGCGCACTTTTGTAATAAAGGCACATGTTGCATTCCTAAGGTATGACCATATTCGTTATTCTGAGACAAATTTCAAATTTTGAGACTTTTTGCTTGTAATTTCAACAATCAATTTGAAAAAATTCATATGTTTTTCCAAAAAAAAAATTATAAATTATCCTCGAGTCGAGGATAACTTTTCCATATACAGACAAAGAGTCAGTTACAAATATAGAATTAATTGAAAAATCAATGAAAAATCTAAAATCAGGCATTAAATTGAGACTACAAAAAGTAATTAATTTATATGCCAAATTATGAAAAAGTAATTAATTTATATGCCAAATTACAAAAAGTAATTAATCTGTATGCCAAATTATAAAAAGTAATTAATTTATATGCCAAATTACAAAAAGTCTCAAATTATATGGTATTCAGATCTAACAAATAATATGGCTGTGAATGTTGAGAGATGTATTGAAAAAAATTATTGAGTAGTTTTTAAACGTATTAAGATTGACTACATGCATAACATCAAAAATTAAATCCCGAGACATATCACATTTATATAAGTAGTATACTCGGCATAGTTGTGAATATCAAATACATCACGATATATTCACCTCTAGCCGTCTTGTTGTTTTTCAGTCTTGTTAAAGTATCCATACTATGACTTAATTGTTTAGCAGAGTGCCTCTATGGAGGTGTAAATTGCCTTTCACTCTCAACACAAACATGTTGACCATCAAGCAACTTCGAAAGCATTAAACATCGTCAACATGCCAATTTTGTGAGGATTTGAAATCTTGCATTAAGTTGGATGATCTCGTGTTATCAACTTAAAGATTGCCCTTCGATTTGGTGTTTTGAAATGAGGCAAAAGGTTGTTGATCTTAGATACTAAATGATTTTATTTGCAATGCATGCCGTGTAGGAACAAAGTTTCAAGCTCTTCAACGAAAGCCTTATAAAAGTAATAATGTTTTGTCTCATATGCTTTACAACATAGGGATGGTTACCCTCAAGGAGATAAACAATATAAGTAGTAGTAATTTAAGCTCGGAGATGTAGGTTGCATTGAGTATGTCAATCTTTATGACCCAACATCTTCATTGTTTTTTTTTGGATACTTGAAATCTATCTTAATCATGTGCAAGAGCCAAGTTTCAAGTGTCGCCCTATACCATATTTTTTAGTACTACTTGTTGCCTCCGGCATTATTTACAGATGAATTGGTAACATCCTGATTGTGCATTCCAATAATTTGTGTTGCGCAGCATTTTGCATTTTACTAATAAAGTACAATATGGTCTACAAGAAATTGTGTTTGGACATATAATAGAGAATTCGTACTCAACCTCGGGGTTCAAATGTCTTGATATTCTTTAATTTTTTTGTCATGCCAAACATTTACCAAAAATGGGCGAGCTTCATGTACATTCAACCACTCCGTATTTGCCTCTTACATAAACAACATTTTGTGACACAATGTTCTAAAAGCCATCTCACTAGAAAGTTGGTCCACAATACTAAGATAATTAAAGCTATCATTTCGAATCTTAAGTTATTACAATGTGGACATGTTTTTGCACATTCATCACATGTTTGCTTATGATTGAAAAGGTTGCAAGAACATGCTACATACTTATTACCATTGTATCCATCTTTTCGAGCTGGTGGTAAAACAAAAGGTTCATGAGAGTATTTTCTAATATCAAAGCTCATCCTTTATATTCAGGATAGCACAAGAGTCCACTTGAGTGAAAGTACAATAAACCATTAAAGTCGTCCTTATTGCTGACATTACAATTTGTGTGAAACAATAAAGTAATCTCAAAATTTGTGTAGTAAACTTGTTTAATAAGTATATATGTGTGTTATAATACATTTATAGTGGATATTTTTTTAAAAGTAATTAAGATGAAATTAAAAGGTACATATAAAACATGTTGAAATTACAATTAATATTTATTTTTTAAAGTTTTTTTTTTTCTTTGCAGCTTTTGAATGAAACATGAATTTATAGCATATAAAATCAATATTAACATATCAATATGAAAATGCATTAAGGCATTGGATTAACTTCCAATTTTTTTTACATTTATTTTTTAAATTTATTTTGAGAATATATATTGAAATTTCAAACTTTGGATTGAAGTACCTAATAGACCTATAGAGGGCCATACCAAATTTAAATTTACAAATTTACAAATTTCAATACAATCTTTTAATAAAACAATATTAATGATATAATTTTAATAATATAAAATTAATCCTAATTTATTACCTTTAAATTTGAAATTATAAACTAATTAGAATTTAAAATTAATATGTATAATCATGTTTAATTCCAAGTTTGTTACCAAAATTTTAATTCATAATTTTGTAAAACAAAATTTTAATAAAATTAGTTTGTAACAAATTTAATTACAAACTTTGTTAAATTCAATTACAATTTTTTAAAAAAAATTGTAATCTAAAATTAAAATTTGTATTTTGAAATGAAAATTTATAATTTCAAATCTTTTTTTTTCAAACTACAATTTTTTTAAAAAATTAAATTTGAAATTTGAAATTAAATTAATACTAATTTAAAATTACAATTTTTTTATTATATTAATATTTGAAATTTCAATCGTAATTTATGACATTTGTCGAAGAAAATTGTAATGTCAATAGTAAGGATGACTTTAATGGTTTATTGTATTGTACTTTCACTCAAGTGGATTTTTGGTATATAAAGGACTCCTTTAACTGAATACAAAGGATGAGCTTTAATATTATAAAATAATCTCATGAATCTTTTGCTTTACCAAGAGCTCAAGAAAATGGGTATGATGGCAATAAGTATGTAGCATGTTCTTGCAACCTTTTCAATCATAAGCAAATATGTGATGAATGTGCAAAAACATGCCCACATTGTAACAACTTAGGATTCAAAATAATACCTTTGATTATCTTAGTATTGTGGACCAGCTTTCAAGTGACATGGCTTCTAGAACATTGTGTCACAAAATGTTGACCATGTAAGAGGCAAAATTTTAAAAACAAATATTAAAAAAAATTGGAAGCTAATCCAATGCCTTAAATCATTTTCATATTGATATGTTAATATTGATTTTATATGCTATAAATTCATGTTTTATTCAAAAGCTGCAAAGAAAGAAAAAAAACTTTAAAAAACAAATATTAATTGTAATTTCAACATATTTTATATGTACCTTTTAATTTCATCTTAATTACTTAAAAAAAATTATCCACTATAAATGTATCATAACACACATATATACTTATTAAACAAGTTTAACACACAAATTTTTGGATTAATTAATTATTTCACCAATATATCTTTTATATTTTCAAAAATAAAATCTTTGCAAAAAATAAATAATTTAATGGAATTTTGGTTGTTGTTTTCACAAAAATTGCAAGTTGTTCAATTCACTATGCTTTCATACACCTTTTATATATTTGAAGTAATGTTTGGAAAAATGAAGGAATAAGAATAGGTCCTTCTAAGTAACCATTTCAATCCTTAGGCATCGCTTTAATCAAGTGGCGAGCCTATCTTCAATAGAAACTCTTGGATGATTATCCTCTACGTTTAATAAGCCATCTAAAATATGATGTAGGAACCAATCTTGGCATTTCAATGGAATACCTTAGATATCCCACTTTGCTTGCATTTTTATCACCAAATTTGTTCCACTCAAATCAATGAAGTGAATATTTATTTGGTGGTTTCAATAGATTTTAAAAACCAATTACGGAATAGATCTATTGTGCCACTCAAATCAACAGAATGAACATTTATCCCTTGATTTCATCGAGGAATTTAAATTACCGCAATTTTAGTTTTAATTAGTTTAATTAATCTAATTTCAATCATAATAATTAATTAATGTAATTATTTAAAATTACAATTGTCAATTGTAATGATTGTAATTTTAATTTTAATTACAAAATTTTTAATTTTTTTTAACTTCAATAATTATTGTAATTACTAATTTAAAACAATAATAATTAAAATAATTACCACAATTATTGAATTTAATGAATTTTCTATATTTACTTTACTTATTGTATTTATTATAATTACTATGTTTATTGTGATTAGAGAATAGACAGTAACTTTACATAATGTGTATTTTTCAAATAATTTGTATTTTTCATTTGAAATGATACTAAAGGCTTTTCACCAATACAGCTTCTAGAAAGATCTCATATCTTACTTCACTTTCTATGTTCCCAATGGAACAAATTATAATTGACTAATTATTTGGTAAGTGTTTTGAATAACCTTCTCCATCTTATTTAAATTGCTACTTTCTTCCATACAAAAAATGTGAAATAATATCAGTCTTTTTCAATTCAAAATTACAAATATGTAGAATAGAATATGTCACATAACCAATTTGAAATGAGAATCCCTCCCAAGACAAACAAAGAGAATTATAGCCTATCTTTATGCTTGTAAGAAAGTTACAACATCTAGTAGATCAAAGCTGCTTGACTTCCTCAATGGAAACACAAACTTGTGGATGAGAGGTGATAAGATTAGGGTTTCAAATAAAAATGGGTACCTCCAATTTATAAACGTGAACTCCAAGTTTGAGCAATCCATAATATGTTTTTCCAAAGGAGGGAGTACTAACATTTTACACTTCTATTTTTTCTCTTATAAACTTAGGTTTAGGGATAGAACGAATAACCACTTAAATTGAAGATACATGTATTTAAAGCAGCAATAGTAGAAGGAATACTTTTAGAGTGGATAGTCTAGGGTGTATGACTTCAGATTTCGTTTGTTTCTGTCATGACGTAGACCACTTGGTAAATACCTTGAACATAGCTATAAGTGATGGAAATTGTGTCAGAAATGAAAACTTGAACAAAAATGCCATAGTGAAGCCAAAACCTTAAAACTCACTCATTTTCCTTTTATTTTTTTTAAATTTTAAACACTGTAGAATTTAATTAATTAATTTTATGATAAATTTTACAATACATTTTCTTACAATTTAACTTTTAGAAATTTAACTATTATATTTAAGATTTTCTAAAAATTAAAAACTAATTTGATTGACTTCATCGTGTGATAATTTATTGATAAATGATATTATATAAATGGTATTTTTCAACCTTAATTTTTTTATTTTGATAATTTTGAGTTTTATTTATTTTTGACATCATTTGAATGATAAAATAAGAGGTATATTATCCAAAATCCAATGAAATCAATCCTACTTACCCCGCGATCGTTGTTTTGAGTGAACCTTAAGACTTAATAGGCAACAAGTCCTACCAGACCCGTTGTCCTTATTCAAACCCTTCTTGCTCCACTTAATGAGTTTAAAAAGCCTTATATTGTTCATATAATTTCATAAAAAATATGCATTTTATTTATAAGACTTAATTTAATTAATTTAATTATTATTTATTTTTCTAATATTTCCTAAGAGGAATAATAATAGTAAATAATTGAAACTATATGTGTCATTCAACCCCGTACAAAAATCTATTTTCATCCCCATCCATTACTTGTTCAGTATTTTTTGGAACTTTCAACCTGTTGAGTTGAAAGGTCGTCACTTATCCTGAACGACTCATTCTGAAAGGCTATCCCTGCATTAACATGTGCCATTCCTAATCCTAATTCTGTAAGGGCTCTCCACCTCTCTTGGATTTCTTTTCCAATCAAATGAGTAGTCAAGCTACTTTTAATCTACAAATGGATTACAATCTAACCTTGATAATGTCACCTTTGTTAATAGAACACCTGGATATTCTGACCTATAAGTTTGAAATCAATTTTCTTAGTATAAAACTCGCTTGTTATTATTCCTATCACCCTTGATAATGTCACTATTTTTTTCCAAAATCCGCAGTGTAAATGTGATAATATCAAGTATGGATGGATTGTATGTGATGGTTGGATGGACAAGGTTGTATCTAATGGTTGGATTGATATATTGTATCTAATGGTTGGTTGGTTGGTTGGATGGATTATTTTGATTCTCTACCTTTTTTTTAGATAATATCACATTATGCACAAATCTTCAAAATGTGACATTATCAAATATGTCACACCTTGTTTATATCACACTTTATGGTGAAACGGATGGTGTGATATTATCAAGGTTAGATTGCAATTCAAAGTAACTCCTTGTCTGCATTTGGATTTCCGCTATAATTCACGTTGATCCCCTTCATAGACTGAAATTTCTCTTCTTTTTTTCAAATTCCGGAAGCCAACTTTCATCATTCGTCCTAAGTTTCATCCAAGGGACTGAGTCCAGGCGAGTCCAAACCTAGAAGGCCATAAAAGCCCAAACCCCAGGGAGGCTCCACCTTGCAGGCCAGGGAGCTGCAACCACAGACACAACCCCCCCTCCCATGCCCTCCTGCCACTTGGGCCCCTCCGCTGCCCTCCACCAAGTGGCCCCCTCTCACTGGCACACCCCTACCCCCACCCCCACCCCCTCCAAACCTCCACTGCACCCCCCCAAAAAAAAAAAAAAAGAAAAACACCCACCCCCACTCCACTCATCAGTCCCCCAGGGCCCAAATGATCAAATCTGCCAACAAGTATCTATCTTGCCAACAATTGGGTAAAGTGCACCATGTGTATCAGCATCCCCAATGGCATCCTCACACCGCATTGCCACCAAAGAGACCAAAGGCGCACCAAAGGTACTCCCTTTCTGAAAGCACCAGATTCCAGCACTTGTGCACACACACACGCTCTCAAGAGGGACTGTCGTAGTCTACTAGTTTATTAACTTAGATCATGTCATGGAGAGTTTTCACAGCTCAAGACTTGGAGTGAACAACAACACTGTTCTGGATTGTGTCTGATCACTCACTCACTCACTCCAGGTTTTTTTCTCTCTCTTCTCTGTGGTGGAATTCGGTTGGCGAATTCGGGCTGTGGTTTTGGTTCCATGGGTGCCGGATTTTTGTGTTATTTCTGTGCCTAGGTGTGGAGGTTGGCTGCAGAGTTGGTTTGGGAGGTTCAGGTGAGTGGTGTGGTTGGTTTTGGTTTTTGGATTTTGGGGGAGTTTTGGTTGGTTTGGAGGAGTTTGTTTTTCGTTGGTTTTGGAGTTTTTGTAGTAGTGTGTAGTTTCTGGTGTGTTTTGGATTGGTGTGGGAGGTTGAGTGGTTGTGTTTTTGGAGGGGATTGAGTAGGATGACTAGGGGGGAGGTTTATCAGTTTTCTGAGGATTCGCAGAGTGCGTGCCTTGTGTTTTTGAATGGCAGAATTTTCATATTAGTGGCTTTGTTTGGAATTATGAACTTGGTGCGGGTAGTGGTGGTGTGTGAGTACTAGTGGGTGAATGAGATTCTTTTGTGTTGTGTTGTACTTTTTGAGAAGAGTAAAAATTTCGCAGTTTTTGTTGTTTGGACATTGGACTGAATGGTGTTTGCCGTGCGCGTGAATTGAAATGGCAGTGGTTCTTGTGATTGTTATTTCAATGACTGATTTTGTGAGGATGCAATTTTCTTCTCCTCTTGTCTTGGAAGAAGTAATAGAGACGTTGTTTTGTGTTGACACGATTTGCAGTAGAACGGGAATGCAAGGGAGGAGGAAGTTTAAATGAGTAGAAGAGTGTATCGTCTTCAGCAGCAAGTATCCACCTGCAGTCACAGTCGTTCGAACCGAGCTGACTGAGAGTGGGAAGGATCGTTTTAGCAAATTTTGAGGATATACACAGACCTAAATCTAGGTGAGTACTCCATGTTTTTTATTTTTCAAAATACCAAGGACAGTATTGATGCAACAAAGCTGCTAGTTTTGCACTGAAATTGCACCATTGTATTAATTTGCAATATCTTTCATTCACATTGCCTGTCACAATTACCTCATAATTTTAAGTAGCCTATGCTCTTCATTTCAGGTATTGCCTACTGGGGGGTATATCAAAATGATAGGAGCAGGGGTGGAGCAAGTGCAGTCGGTGGGGTATGCACAGGGGTTGGGTAGCCAACTGCTGACTAGGTTAAGACAGAATGGCTCATCATCAAAGCCATTCCACGGCTTCTCACAGCTAGGTCGGAACCACCACCCCACTTCTTCTGGAAGAATTTTTGCCAGTAATAATCCCAGGCTCCCTAATCTCAGAAGAAGGCCCACGAGAGGAAAGGATAACCAAACTCCACGCCGAAATAGTCGCCTTGCCTGCTCATCAGAGTCCAACTTCACAGACACTTTCCGTGAGGCTGGAATTGAAGTTGTGGAATCTCTCGAAGAGGCTGAAAACCAGTCACTTAAAGCAGTCTCTGGAGATCAAGACGGAAATGAATCCCAAGCCCAAAATGAAGGCAAGAAGATTGCGAAATCCATCCTTGAGCCTGGAACTGAAGTCAGCTCGGTATCAGAAGCATTGGACCATGTATGGCATGAGGAGCACATTGAAAGCCCTCTTCACAAAATGGAGCCTGACCAACTTATGGCAGCAGCTGCTAAAGTTGCAGAGGCTTTGGAGGGTGAAGAAGGGCACGTCCCAGGCCAAATGTACTTCCACATGTTGGAGCCTGTGTCACCAGTTGCAGCTCCTGTGATGGTTCGAGACTTCAGCGAAACAGTAGAGTCGTCAGATGATGAAGAGGAGGTGGTAGGGTTTATGATTCAAACCGAAGAGAAAGATCATTATGCCCCACCTGAGCCTCATGTTGTGGAAGAAGAGAAAAATGGTGCAGTTGGTTTTGTGGAAGAAGTTGCAGCACCAGAGAAGGAAGAAGAGGAGCATTTGCTTGAGCCTGGGGCAGTTGCATCAGCTCTCATGGTGAAAGAAGTGGCAGACGCTTTGAAAGCTCCAGAGAAGGATAACATGTCCCCTGTTTCTGATAAGGAGTCTGATCAAGAATATCAAGATACTGAAGGGAAGTCGCTTGTGGAGCAGTTGAAAGAGATCATCGTATTTGCTGGCCCTGCGCTTGGTATTTGGCTCTCAGGTCCCATTATGGGGATTATTGATACTGCTGTGATTGGCAACAGCAGCTCTCTGGAGCTTGCTGCTCTTGGTGAGTAACAAACCCAGGTGTTTCAATCTAACCAATCCTGCGAAAATTCGGAATTTAGGATAGTGACCGTTTTGTGAATCTCAATTGCCAATTTAGCCATTCACAAGTTACAGTCATACGATGTGAGTTTTGGAAAACCAGTGAACAGGTGCAATTTCCCTCGGTACTAGTACTAACTGAAACATTACAAGTAAGGCTATGTATGTTTGCTTTTATTTCCAATCCAATGTACCCGTTACTTGCAAGGTTAAATCGTGACGGTTCGCTATGCTTGCTGAGAAATGCTGCAGTGTACATGGTTGTTAATATTATTAATGTGAAATTGTTTTTAATTGAGTTTCTTGTTTTGCTTTCAGGCCCAGGAACAGTTTTGTGTGACCAAGTATGCTATATTTTCATGTTTCTCTCGGTGGCGACCTCCAACTTGATCGCTACGTCTCTTGCTCAAAAGGTCCTATTTCCTTGACACTTGCCAATTCGCACTTGTTTTCTCTTCCTTCTTGATTGGAGCTACTCTTAAGAGAATGTCCATTGTGTGAAAAGTTTTTTTTGACATTTACTAGTTACACAAAAGGCCCTGAACATGTAATGTCTCACAGAATAAAGAGGAGGCAAAACACCATCTATCGAGAATGTTGTTCTTGGCCCTTGCCTGTGGAATGGGCTTGCTTGTAGTGACAGAAGTTTGGGTCACAGAATTGCTGCAAGGTGAGCGTCTTCTCATCACTTCTGTCATTAGTATTAGTTCTTTTCAGTTCTTATCTTTGTTGTGTTATTGAATTGGTGTTGGCAGTAGGATGAGCATTTGAGGACATTTCCTGTTCAAAGCAGGACTTGAAAAAAGGTTATAAATTTGGAAGGTGTTAAACTACTTTGAGAAAAAGTGGCATAACTGTAATTCGTTTGTGTGGAAGAGGATTGAGTGCATGAAAAAAATGTAATGTTTGATGTTTTGTGTGTGCTCGTCCAGCTTTTGTTGGGGCCCAGAATTATGATTTGATACCAGCAGCAAAAGTATACGTCCAGGTATTTTATCAGAACTTTACGTAAAAGGAGCAGGTTACATTTGTAAAGGCTGTGATTCAATGAAGTCTGAAGGTTCGCCACTGGCTATAATTTATGTGCATGTGTCTGGTCTGATTCAGTACCTCATGTCCTCGTTTTGTGCATTTCGTAATGCAGATTCGCGCCCTGGCATGGCCAGCAGTTCTTGTGAGTTTGGTCGCCCAGAGTGCTAGGTAAGCCATCTGAACGGATTAAACATGCTTCACATGGCTGATGAATTACCTGAAATGTGGACAATGTCTTCAGGTAGTGAATCATAGATTTTCAACATTAGCTACCATATTTATTGTGCCAAAGGCACGCTGTGTTTGCATGAAATTGGGGTTCTTTAGAACCACTTGCAATGAATCTGTAGGTGTTCAAAGCATCCACAAGAGCTAAAAATAATTCATCACTGTGCTTTTATGCAGCCTTGGAATGATGGACTCGAAGACCCCATTGAAGGTGCTGGTAATTGGAAGTATGTTCAACTTGGTTGGCGATATTGCGCTTTGTTCATTTCTCGGTTATGGAATAGCAGGAGCAGCATGGGCTACAATTGCCTCTCAGGTTAGTGACAATCTTTGCAGCTTGTGTTTGATGATTGTTCTAATCCATTTGTTGTAATAGTCGTCTAGTCATTCAGAACATTCAAGGTTAGAGTTCCATCGGCTATCCCCTCATTTTGAAAGATGATATTACTGAGGTACCTTACAATTTATTTAGGCCTAATTATGTCAATGGGTTTGCATTTCAGTATGTGGCAGGAATACTAATGGCATTATCGCTTAGTGACAAAGGCTACAACGCCCTCAATATACAAGCTCCAACCGTGAAAGAGCTCGTTGACATTGCAAAACTCACTGCCCCACTGCTTCTGTCCATGATATCAAAGGTGCTTATTTCAATGATACACTGATCCAAAAACCAGGGTATAATTGAACTAACAAATTGTTTTGAGGCTCATATTGTTACTTGTTATCTTAAACCAAGGGACCAGCTCTTCATTTTATGCACTTACACGTCCCGGTGGGTACGTGAATATTTTTGTTGCAGGTGGCATTTTACACATTGGTCACATATTTGGCTACTTCTCTAGGAGCTGTTACTATTGCAGCGCACCAGGTACTCAGATTGAAGAAATAATCTAAGATAACCATTTCACCCATTTCTTCCATATTCTTTACATGATCGTGGTGATTGGTGCCAGTTGGTTTGTAATTTTTTTCTAGTTATTTAATCATGTTTGACGGGAGTAATGAGCAACTCTAACTACTGGTTAACTGCTTTCCATGGTCTAACAGGTAATGGTTGGAATTTACGGCCTATGTGCTGTGTGGGGAGAACCTCTAGCTCAGACTGCCCAGTCCTTCATGCCCCCTCTTATGTACGGTACCCAAAAGAATCTGAAGCAAGTAAGTGCTCTACCTATTCCGTGGTTTTCTTATGCAATTGGGTACAGTTGACATGATTATTTTCCTCATTACTTGGAGTCTGCAGTCACAGTGCATCTTTTTAATACCAAACCTGACAAATGTTGTGCACCTTTTTTGTCAGGCACGGAAGCTGCTCAATCAGTTAATGACCATTGGAGTGATTGTTGGAACACTTGTTGGCGCTGTAGCAATATCTATACCTTGGATCTGTCCACAAGTCTTCACCAAAGACGCTGCAATCATATCCCAGGTTTGATGATCACTTAATGCTCTTATCTGTTTTAAACACAATGCGATTCAATAAATTTTCTTTTATCTGCTGAAGAGGTGTAATCAATTTAGGCCTTAGGCATGCAACTGGGATGTTTTTGGTATGTATTTACATGTAATCTTTTGACCAGTTCTTTCTTATATTTGGGTGGTTCAAAATTCTCTTCGAGGGCGTCTATTTTGCTTGAATTACCCTTTTCACCTGTAATCCTTTGGTCAGATGCGTGGAATTACATTACCATTTATCGTCAGCACAATCTCATGTCCACCCACATTATCGCTAGAAGGAACTTTATTGGTAATATTCTTGGTTTACCACTTCTCTAAGTTTCATTCTGCATTGATCTGTACTGTTGTATTGTTTTAAATCATTTTATTAGAGATCACAGAATATCCAATCATGGACACATCTATCTTGCTTCCACATCTAACATTGAGGAATCACAAAATGTGTCACAGGCTGGTAGGGATTTCAAATTCTTGAGCTTCAGTATGACCACCTGCTTCATTGGCGGCACCATCATGCTCTTGGTATGTTTAGTTTAGTCTTACACTGATTTGTGCTGGCTGTCCACTTAGATGTGCATGTGTGTTATCGTATGTTCTTTTGTCGTTCAAAGGTTTGTCAAGCTTAAAACAAAGAGGAGCTTTATCACAAGCAAAATTCACGTAGCTTCAGCCACACTTACACTCATTGTGTCATCCATTGTGTGACAGACATGCAAGTCGTTAGGCTTGGGACTTCAAGGCAGTTGGTGGACACTGGCTTCCTTCCAATGGGTAAGCTATTGTCCTAATTGTTGATGTAGAATGCTTTAATTATCGTGTAATATTTGTGTTCTCAGCACCATGTTACTTCAAATTTTCCCACTTTTAACGAGCTGATCTGAACTGGCAGGCACGGTTTGTTTTGGCTTTCATACGCCTTAAATCTTCGAAGAGTATTTTGGCTGACAGTCCTCCCCAGGTGAAGTCTGTGGCAGCCTGATTCATTCACAGACGTGTATCAGCAAAATCTGAAGTCTTCAACTTTGAAGAGCAACATTTTTACATTGATGGTCCTTTCAACTCCCAGGGCACTTGTGTGTAGATTTTAACATTAAAACAACACGGCTAGTTCATTAGATTTCTGAGTGACACTGTATATCTATTCATGTAAATTCACGTAATTTCAGTGTGTTGCGCCCAAGGAGTAGAGATTAGGAAAGAATTGTTTTAGCTAGACAAGTCTTATGATTGTGAACTCTGTCGACTAATATTTGACTCTGAATTGAAGCCGCGATGGCATCTAGTTGAGTAATTACAAAACACGATGTTTTAAACTCTAAAGACTGAACATCTGCTCGTCCTGATGATTGTGTTGGTGACGGAACGAGGTGGATAATTAAGCATAAAGCATGAAGCTTCATTAAGTTATTGAAATATGCTTTAAAAAGAAAATTAGTTGGGATTTTATCACTAGTTTGTTTTTGAAATTATTGGCTTACATTATGACATAAGAATTCAACTAATGACCAAAGGGGATACTATTTCACCTTCGAATAGGCAAAGGAATGTAGCCTTCAGCAACAAAGTCGTAAAAAATGATCTCAAATTCATTAGGAATAACTAAATATTACAAAAAATAACAAATTTTATTTTAGTTTTTTTTCATAATTTTCTAATTTTTACGTTTTGTACTTTTACAATCGTTTTAAGCATGGTCCCAATGTAATAAAATTCTAATCATTATTGCAAAAGGGACCAATCACCACCAGCGAGAAATGTTTAGACTTTGTCTAAACATTTGAGTTCAAGAATTCCTTCCCAACACACACTGGTCCTAGTTCAGTATGCTGAAACAAAACCGCTCATGGAATGAGAGACTGTAATACATTTTAGAGAGCTTACTAGGTCACGACATGTATTAATTATTCTTCAATGACATGCAAAATGCCTCCAAAAAACAATATTGTTCAGTCATTTATTTATTTTTAATAGAGTAGAAAGGGTAACTATTTGGTTTTACTGCAATGTAGGTAGGACGCAGACGAGTTTTGCGGTGACTTCCGTGACTTCCAATCAGTTGCAAACAGTTGTATTGTTATCCCTACGGATGATTGTTGTACTCCTTAGCGACGTCAACATTAACAATACTCACGGAAATAGTGGTCTACAATGTTGCACTCCAAATATTCATGAAAATTTGATAAATTTCGAAAAAAATATTAAAAAATCAGATTTGCGATTCACGACCTAACTTCTATTGGTATAAATTCTATCCTCATTGTTTTCTCAATCCCAAATATGCTGAATGGCTTGAACTGACGGGAATATCCATCTCTACCTATAACAGATTCCAAGAACGATAGAAGCTTATGCCGCCTGGGAGTTCAAACATAGGACAAGTGGCAATATATATCGATAACCGTGACTTATTTTTCGTCATTCAGCATTCAACCAAGGACGTTGAAAAGTACTCAGAAATGTCCTCATTGTGGATCGCTTCGGTGGATTTACGCAGTTCATGATCTATCAGTATTGGAAAGGATATTCGTCATGATGTATAGTCTCCGCAGAAGGACCACTTCGCACATTCGGGTTGGAGAAGTTCAATTAAACCAGAGCTTGTGTCATGAGCCTGATAGATCTCTGACGCTTTTTTCACTTAGTAATTGAGAAAATTGCAAGCTTCAGAAGATAAGCGTCAGAGATCTCTGACACTTGGTAATTGGAAAATTGCAAGCTTCAGAAGATAAGCCCTATTCATTTCACTTCGTTCTAATCCAGACGCCTCGGAGTGAATATAACTGAGAAGGCACTTCATCGCATTGAATCTAGCCACAAGTTTGCACAGAATGATACATGAAACGTACAAAAAATAAGGATCAAACTAGAAGTGGCACTCCTTCCAACATTACTTGACCAGAACCTGGCTGGAGTACAGTGAACACTAGGCAAATGAAGGTTATCGGAAACCATCGAAACGTCTACTGTCACTGAAGATTTACTTCTTCTCTTCCTTCTCGGCAATCTCGGCCTTCTTTTTCCTGACACCAACCAACCTCTCGTTCATCCTCTCCTGACGGAGCTTGTAGAATCCCTTCTGAGCCTTCATCTCATCAGTGATAGATACAATCTCTGCGGTAGGTCGGGGCTTCACAATTGGCAGGACTGATCCAGCCAACTGGGTCACGCTCGACAATTCCTCAGCGGTTGAGTCTCCGGACTGTTTGAGAAAGAGTATGAATGTTAGTTCCAATGAAAAATCCATTGCAACTTCAGACAGCAGAAAGCATGAAGAAGCAACTAATAAAAAGACAGACAACCTGAAACTAATGAAACACGTAATCAACATTCTCAGGCTAAACTCTTCAGAAACTGAGGTCGGATCAGGCAGCTTTGGAGCAATTCAGAATTTCGAGAGTTCCAGAAAGATGACTCTTGTGCTTTAGAGTAGCATAATCTGTAGGCGCTAAAGAAAATTTGAAATGCAAAATATCTAGTAGTGCTCGAAAACTGATGAGAAAAAGACTTTAAACATAAACGTCGGAAGATGATTGTCTCTGATACCTTGGTCTTGCGTGAGCGCCTGGGGAAAACGACCAACTTAGCTCTGTAAGTGTTGAGCCGGTTGACATTCTCTTGAAGACTCTCCAAACACCGATTCTTGCGGCGGTGGTCAACAGCAATACCAATGGTGGGTGCAAGCTTCTTTGAGATGCCAGCAGCCTGATACAAGTGAAAATACAAAATACTTCAGAACCAGGAATAGCCCAGAAGAAATGAATACATTTAGACAAACCATGTGCTGTAGTAAACGTAAAGTACCTACTGCAAGATTTCACATTCCCAAGTATTAAAAGAGTGGTAGCTGCGAGTCACATTTGACGTGACAAAATCAGGTTCAGGACGCCGTCCGCCCCGACCTGAAATCAACCCTCTAAAGACAAAAAGACCTGAAATCAATCTTCCTTGGTTGATACAAGGTGTTTGTATAATTGCAATGACACAGTGAGCAATTAGATTACCTTCAGCTCCTCCAAGGTGAAACCACGTCCAGCACGGACCTTGGCGTTGTACTTCAAGGTCTGGGAGTGCACAACGGGTCGAAGAGGACCAGCAGTAGGACGTGGGAACACAGCTACGGCCTTCTTCTGGCGCACTGCAAGACCGTAAACGTCTCAAATAAATTCTACTAAAAGAGGTGTCATCCCCAAATTAAGTGAACAACACTCATTGAAGACGACACATAATTCCCGGCCAATTAGGGCACATCTATTCATCCCAGAGTCAATCTCGATGTCTTTCGTATGAGTCACTCAAAGGTAAGCCGACGACAATAACAAAACCTCACATAATCGATTCTGGGGCTCCAGTCCTGTATGCATCACTCACCCTCAACATAGAACAAATCTAATAACCAACTCACCCTCAACATAGAACAAATCTAATAACCAACTCACCCTCAACATAGAACAAATCTAATAACCAACTCACCCGTTCTTCTTCTTTTCTTGCGTGCGGGCTGGTTGAACCAGGTCCTCACATAGCTCTGCCAATCCTTCTTGAAGTGGCCATTGGGGATAACATTGTTGTGCTTCACCATGGTTCTCGCCCTGAAAAATCACACCATCAGCAAAACCCCCACCATCACACCGTAAACCTAAAACCCTAAAACCCTAAAAATTCGCCTCACCACCACACCATCCATCTCATAACCAAAAATTCACCCCACATCGTCCACTCCACTTCCATTCACTCCCCACCTTAAACCCCCAATCAATTCCCACACACTAATCGAGGGACGAAACCCTGAGGTCGACTCCGGACACCAAATGAAGCCATTCTAGGGTCAAAAAACGAGTTACGAAAAACGGGGAAACTGTAGTAGGAGATGTAAAGAGGGGGAAGGGGACCGTTGAGATGTCGAACCTCCAAGACGCTTGCGACGGAGCGACACACTGGCGATGGGAGCCAGGAGAGAAAGAGTGCGAGCGGGAGTGCAGCTTGCGCTATCACAGAGCGCCAAACCCTAATGGCGACGGCCACGATGGGCCCGCATCCGACGGCGGGAGGTGGGTGCCTCGGGATGGATGTGCGGATGTCTCGCTGGGGGAAGTTGTGGATGATTTCGTGAGTTTCGGGGGATGATTGATATTGAATGATCTTTTTGGCTGGATTTGAGCTTGAACTACTTGACCGGTAGTTTAGGCACCTATCCGCATACAATGCTTAGGTTACTTGGAAGTTACTAAATTTTGAGGTTGAAAGAACTTGATTACTCTTGGATTCGAAGAGAGTTCTGAGAGAGGTGGAGAGACCTTACAGGATTAGGGTTACAAATGGTGCAGAATGTATTCCCGCTTTATATACTCGTGACCCCGGTTTAAGGTAGGTTTGCACATGGCCTTGTGTAATTGTGATGGTAAAATGATAAGAACAATGTTATACAAAAGCCAAATTGTAATTCACACTACAGAAACTACGGAACTTGATTTCCGTATGTAAAGGCGAACAATATATGTACATAGCGTTCGCACATACAGTAGTTGGGTCATATTTTTATCTGCCGTAGTGGCAAAGGAATTGACAGTTTCGTTTTGTGGTCATACCTATAGTATCGGTGTTACGTAGTGGAGAATTGTCTCTGTCAATTTTTCTATGAAGTTGTCTCTTCAATTAGAGCTTCTGCATCATTCTACATCTACCAACGCTACCATCCTCACAACGCCAACCTTTCCCCCCCCCCTCCTTCTCTTCTACTCCCCCTTTCACATAGATATTTATGCCCAGAAGTATGTGTGTTTTCTCTCCAACTTCAAGTCATAGTTTCATTTTACAATCATTTATAGCTTTCAAACACACCTGTAAGTTTAAAACTAAAATTTTTCATCCTGAGTCATATTTACGATCAATTTGAAAAGCATTAGGGTGATATGTAATCATTTTAAAAATAAATTCTTTCAAAGTAACATCTAATTCAAATTTAAAGATGATCAAATCAATAATCATAATTTTTAAGGTATAACTCTAGATTATCAAAATGTAATTTTAAAATTTACAATTAATAATATTGTACAAAATATTTAAAGAAATTTTTGAAAATTTGTGTGACACACATATCAAAAAAATATTAGATTTTTGTATTCATGATTCATTTCTATCATGTATGCCAAAATTACAAGTCACATTATTTTTTTTACCATATTAATAAATGGATTGGTCTAATTAAAGAATCAAAATTAGATTTCTAACCAAAAAATATATATATATATTTAATATATTTCGATTATTAATCTACAAAAAAACCATCTCAACAAATTCTTTCAAAAGATTGTTTTCAAAGATTGTGTAGAAAATCCAATATTCTAGATATTAAATGATACAAATTTATTTTATTCATACAATACATAATAATTTTTTTAAATCTTATAAGACATATATTGAAAATAAATAGAATAAGTGAATGTAATGAGCATTATATTAAAGAATAAAAAATGTAGATAATCAATCACAAATTATTTTTTATTGACATTAGAGTTTTGGAATTAAAATTCTATTTACAAGTCACATTTCAAATTCAATTTCAGTAGGATAAAAAAATTAAGTGTTTGAGCAGTTTTTAGGAATGTAAGTATTTTAAAGGGGAAGTTTAGAATATAGACATGAATTATTTCATTTACAGGTCTTGATTGCACATTCAATTGAAAAAAAGCTCTGAAAGAACTATATAAGAGTCACAAAATTAGAATTGGAAATAATGAGAGGCTATTGTTGCTTCATATAAGCAAACTTGTGGTTTAAATAACAAAGTGTGTAAAGAGAGGGACTTATAGATTGAGAGGTGCCTTCTGATTGGAACAAGCTTTGTTCCTTCCTTTCTGAAGCCCGAAGCTCTGTCGAGCTTCTCAATGCGTGATGTCCTTTGGATTTTTCTTCGGGCGACTTTTCTTGCATATGAGGAACTTTAAGGAAAAATCCTATGGAGTTCTTTCTCACATCCATCTTTATCCGACATTGAGATCTATGAACATGTTGCAAACGAATCTTAGTGAGTACTACGCATTGAAGAAAAATGATCAACATAAGCTTCCAAAAATGGTTTCAAGCTATTTATTGGATGATTGTTTTATTTTTCTTGAGAAGGTTTTGACAGATTTCAATTGTATTTGATACTAGACTATAGATTAATATCCTTTTAAATTTTGATTTAAAAGATAAATTTATTCTTTGATCCATCTTTGTATAAGCTAGAAATAAAAACGGGATGTTAGAGTTAGAAGGATCAATTATAGATGACATTTTATGTTAACACAATGCATTAGAAATAAATTATTCTCTGGTAATATCCATTTTTTAATAAAAGAAATATTTTAAACAATTGATACTTGTTTGATGATATTGTAATTACATATTTAAATCAGAATTAGAAGGTTAAAAAAATTAACTGGGATTGAAAGGCTAGATAAGAATTTTATCATGCATTTATTAAATTGATGAAATAATAAAACAATTGATATATTAAAAAGAAAGAAAAAAATATTATGATAATAAGTTTGTGTAAGTTCATGAGGAATTTATACAAAGAATGGTGTTCTTCTAAATCTTAACTAGAATTAACTACAATGACCTAACAAGTACATATTTAACAGATTAAATCAAAATTTAACACTTTTCCTTAAACCACTTAATAAGATTGAGACCATTGAGGGAAAATTAATAATTGCTCAAACCAAGTCTTTTTGTAAATATATAAGTATGTCATCTCCAATAACAAACTTCATTTTTATGATGCCAAGTTCAATTTGCGAGCAAGTAAAATATTATTGCATTTTAATATGTTTAATTCTCTACTACAAATGAAAACTTGAAATAAGACATAGCTGTCAGGAAGTGCGGCGAATTGCAAGTCGGAAATTGCTATTTTTCAAAGCACCTACATCGAACTATGCATTTCGAATTTTACTAGTAGTGAATACTTATTGTCATTAATGTGTACGGTTTAGCACTTATACATTACACATTGTCCACGCTTTCTTCGCTTGAAGAGTCGTAAGGTTCATACTCGTTCGCAAATACCTCGTAATTATCCCCAATGTGTTCTTCTCCCATCATCTCATACATCATCAGAGCAATTTGGCGGCCTTGTTCGTTCACGCGGCCTTGTTCGTCCTTGCCATGAGCGTAGTGAATTCGAACTGGTTTACCGGTGATCGGGCAGTCAAGTGGCTCATCACATGTAATTCCTCTTTGTGTATTCCGACATCGACACGGCTGAGAACAGTTGGATTTTGATTCATAAAGATATAAAAATTATTATCACAATATTGTAGTAGGAGACAAATGAAAAAACCCAATCTAGTCATGAAATTTTAAGTCAAATGGCTTCATTTGAAGCTTCAATTGTTGATATTTATATATTTAGGTTTTACACTAGAGATGGCAATAGTAGTTTATTTCTTACTAATCTAAAAAATAATGCCATTGCATAGAAGAAAACAATAACCATTAGTTGATTTCTGTTCATCTAAGTTTCCTTCTTCCTAATTAGAGTTACATCAACATATTAATTAAAGACTAGACTCTTTAATTCTAAGATGTCCATTGATATAATTAACACCTATATATTTGGTAACTTTAAGATAGTAAAGAATGCCTTTAATAGCTTGTCAACTAGTCATTTTAAAATTGAAAATAAATGGAGTAAGATTTAAAACAATAAAGGATAAGTCAGGTCTCGTGCTAACCATAAAATACATTAAAAAATCTATAGCTTGACGATAAAAAATATATTGCATTTAAGCCATTTTTGAGTTACTATGACAATACATGTTTATGCATAAATGAATATTCAATTCATATTGGATTAAAACAAGTATATAATTTGTCATGTTAAATTGCACAAGAATATCATTAATAAATAATGTTTATATAGATGAAAAAGACTTTTAAATCCAAACAATATTGCCGTTCACCTATATTAGTCATATAAAATTCATTAAATAAATTTTATTTAGTAATATCTAATAATTGAAGATTATTGTTCAAAATTAATATACAATCATCAACATATAAGCCAATTTATAGTTGGTTCTGATCAATTGTTTAAACACATACATTTGAATAGGCTTCAAAATTTTGAAAATCTAATTGTAAAATAATGATTTTATGTGGTTAAACTAAATCTGTAGAGATTGACTAAAAAACATAAATAGTTCTTAAATTTTTACAAGCTTGATTACAAGAAGTAACATATTTTCCATGTTGATTCTTGTAAAATTATTTTTTATATGTATTCATTTAAAATAAAATAAAAATTGTCATTAAAATGATAAATTTTAAGATTTAAATGAATGGCAACAGAAATCATCACTTGTAATGAAATAGTGCAAAACACAAGAGATAAATCTTCATCATAATCAATGCCTTCAACTTTAAATAATCCCTGTGCACAAATTGAGCTTTAAATTTGGAAATATGGCCATTGAAATCATATTTGCAGCAAAAAACCATTAACAATTAACAATATTACATAGGCACATTGTCTCATATTGTAACATAGAAAAATACAAAGACATAATTATGGCCGTAAAAGTAAACTATAGTGAGGATATCACACTTACAATGCTCTAACATATATTAAAATTACAAGAAAATAAAACAACTAATATTAAAAAAAACATGTTATAATAAATTTGTATGAGTTTATGAAATACTTGTTTGAATGATGGTGTCCTTCTAAATCTTAACTAATGTAATTTCAAATATCCAAATTCAAAAAGATAATCAACAGACTTAAATCAAATTTAAAAGCATCCGTACATTATTTGTTTTAAGTAAATCTTATCAACAAGTATAGTCTTGTTTATTTGATTGAATGCTTAATTATGTTTATTTGACATGGAGTCTAATAAATTGCTAATGAAATGTGTAGAATCAAAGTTGAAATGAAGTCAAAATTGTATCAATTTGTTCATATATTGTGGGTTACATTTGAATTAGCTTTGTATTAAATTGCTTAGAATTCATTTTATTGGTTAAGTTATGTATGTATTCTTTTATATTTCATAACATACTTCATCATGCCATAATCAAAAAGATTTTTTAAAATTATAAACATTTTCAATGTAACTAATTCATTAAAGATTATATTGCACAACAAATAAATGATACCATAATAAAAGCTATATGTTAGACTTTTATAGACAAAGAAAAAACTATTTATAATAATGAACTCGTTAATTTGGCAAAATGCACAATGAGAGATTTGTCCCTCACTGTGCTTTAAATAGTCACAAATTAAGCGAGCAGTTTGGGCCAACTGCTGGCCCCGCTGTCCAACCGCCTTGCTCTGCAGCCGCTTTGCAACTACCCCACAGGGCGGATGCAGCCGCCACTAACTACTTTAACTATCCGATCTCGTTCACACTATGCCGCCTAATCCTATCTCGAACCGTATCTACACTACAATTGTTCCTAACATTAATGATTGTCCATTAAAAGAGATCATTCTTTGTGTGTATGCTAAGTTGTGAATGACTTAAGTAATGTATTTTTTATTTCCAATAACCATCCTGTGGTGTGTGAGACTTGCATTTGAATCATAATATTTTCTGCTAGGACTATATGCTAAACTGATTCCGATCCATTCTATACTATGCTAAGCTATGTGTTTCCTCAATAAATTCTTCAACCACTTGGCTTAAGCATTTATTGACATTTCATGTGACATATGGTTAGCTTCCATAATTCTCCATTATCTCTTTGTCTGCTAATTCAAGGCAATCCTCTCTAATTTTCTATACTAATAAAAATTTAACTCATTGACTGTGCAATATGTTAGACTTTTACAGTCCAAGGATAAACTATTCAAATTAATGAACTCGTTGATTTGGCAATGCAGAGTGAGGAATTTATCCCTCATTGTGCTTTAAATAGTCACAAATTAGGCCAACTGCTGGCAATAGTATAGTTGGCCCAACTATACAAGATTAATTTAATTGACAACAATAATTTTGTGTAATTGATTAACACTTTTACAAGTACATGACTCATTGTTTAGACTTATGGAAAGGCTTAGTTTATTTAGTACAATAAATAATTGAGAAACCGTCATTTAAAAAGTTATTAAGAGTTGCATACTTCAATATTCTAAGGGACTAATGAAAAAATCATTTAGCATTTAATAAGTATATAATAAATTAAATATAATTTGAAGGATCAATAATTATGTGGTAAAATAAAAGATCATCAAATTGGAGATGCTTAATTGCTAGGAACATAACTAGTGTGAATAGGGTTAGGGCTCTAATGGAACATCCTAGTGTGAACACACAAATCGTTAGTGGCGGCTGCAGCCGCCCTGTGAGGCGGCTGTAGGGCGGCTGAGCCGCTGGGACCAACAATTGGCCAACTGCTGGCCACAAATTGTGAGTATATAAACACAGTGAGGGATTATTCCCTCACTGTGCATCTTATTTAATAGATGATTGTTTATTATGAGTGTTCACTACCTTATAGTCTAATATTACTGGTTGATTACAAAAAATGCAACAAAATTCAAGAAAAACATATTTACAAAGAAATATAAGACGTAATTTTTAAATGTAGTATCTTAGGATGGATCACCCTTAGATGTCTATTTTTAAGATAGTATTTTTTTGAATTACTGAACTGAATTTCATGATTGAAATATTTATGCTTGGATTCAATTTCAAAGTCCAATACTATTGAAAATTTAATATTTTTTAATGCTATATAATTATTGAACCGGTGTAGAAGTGGCTTTACATCCCAAATAGCCCACTTTATCCTTTAAAACAAAACCAAACATAACCTAGTGCCAAAGGTATGAAGCGTATTGGAGATGATTAAAACTAGTATATAAACCACGTTTGGTAATGACATATAATCATCTGTACTATCGGTCAAGGTCAAATCATGTACTAACCATAACTCTTTTTTCAATAAATTTTGAAATGCCACTCTTCAAACTAACTACTACCGATATAGACCTTGACGACTATATGATCTTATGTGACATGATATGATCTGATATGACATGCAACCAAATACTGAACTCTTGGAAGATTTGTGACCTTCACTCTACAATTTGTGAAGAGTGAATAATGTCAAACAAGTTTGACAAATCTCTACTTTCATTGGACATAATACAACTCAAATTAACTTTAAATGAGTGATAACAATATGCATGATATTAATTATTTTCTCGTCAAATTGACTTAAAAGTGATGATGCATACATATGTGAGAATAAAATATTAGAAAACAATTCTTATTTGTAAATTTTGAATAGATTATTATTATTTTTTTATTTATTTTACTTTACTATTGACCTTAGTCATTTACAAATGCTAAAAAAAAAGACGTTTTTGCAATCTACATATCAATAATAATGATTTAGAATTGTATAACTCTTGAACCCTATAACCACCACTTTTATTTTATTATTCAGCAATAAAAGACAAAACATCATTTTTTCTTAGATTCAAATTAAATAATCAATCACGCATCTAAAGTAAATAGTTATATACCAAAAATAGATTATAAGCGTTTTCTTTAGAATTTTTTTCAGATAATTGTATTCATTATTTGTATTTGTTTTCGAAGACTTAATAATTCAGTTGGTGGTCTATGTTAAATTTTTTTTCTTTTACGAATACAATATTCCATATGAAGTAAGATTGGATTTCCAAGGATCCTTTGATAAAAAAATCTTGAATAAGAAATTGATTTGTAATTTTTGTTTAATTGACACTTAAGAATCTAAGTTCTATTGTTGACTTTACATCAATATTATGTACTACAACCTTTATAGATTAAAGGTGGAGTTTTTCTTTTTCAAATACTATTTGGAAAAATAGAAATTATAATCTAATTTGTAAGGATCTGTTTTTTAAAGATCATAAAGGTATCATATTGTTTCTAACTGTTTCAAAATTTTGATTAAATTATTCTTTTAATATCAATTGGTAATTGATCAATTTTCTAAAAAATTACATGTCAAGTTTCTAATGTGCAAGTTTATGGACAAATTATGGAAAACATCTTATATACTCTACATAGTTCAAAGAATACATTTAAAGATTTTTGAAAAACTATTGATGATTTTTTGATGGACTTTTCATAGAGTGAAATACATCTTCATGAATATAAAATCAACATCTACTAGAATTTTTGCTCAACACTTAAAATAAAATTTTCCTTAAAGTATAAAATCCACATAAGATTAATATTTTTTGGAATAGTTACATTGGATGTTTCTTTTAGTGAGATTAATATTTATCTCATAGTATCATATTTATCTTATAATGTTGTTGAAAATTATTTCTTTAAAGAAAGTGCATTCTATAGTTTTTTCATTGATAATTTTTTTGGTATTATTCGATTTCAACATCTACTTAGCTTTTAAGATGTTTATTTCAACTTATAATAATTCAAATAGACAAATTATCAAGTGTCTTTAATTTCTTAGTTTATTGCCATCTCTTTCTTTGATGTTCAAAGTGACTTTGTTTTGTATACATGCATGTTTATTTATTAATTTGTTTCAACTAATTTCTATTATGCATTTCATAAACAATTACTTGTTATGATGGTTGATGGTTAAAAGAGTATTATAAAAAAAATACTTACTTTAAGCAAACTCTTATTTCATCTTTGTTTTTCCTTCACTTCAAACATTATCAAGATAATAACATATAATATTACTATATGCTAAACAACCATCAATTATTTATGACTTTGGAATTTCCATAGATTATAGATTTAGAAAGAAGAATCTACTTAAATATTAAAATGACACCAAATCCAATATTCTATAGATATAATCTTGGTAAAAGACTTATTTGTAAGTTATTTAAAAGTCACAGAACAATTTATTTGTTAAAAACTTGTAAGGTCTTATTAACATGCTTTCTACTTAACTACCAAAAACATATCATTTAATAATATTTTAGTTTTATTTTAAAATTATTTTTTGAAAATTATTTGTACCTTTACATTTTAACATATCAAAGGTTGCTTTTTGTTATTGGTTTGATTATGATTTTTCAAATGATATTTTTGAATGGAAGGAAAAGAAACACATTGTACGTCAATGTTTTTTGAACAATTATCAAAGTGATAATTTTAAATTTTAGAACCAAAGAATATTGATATTGTAGTTATTGAATAAAAAAATAAATTAAAATTAAAAAATAGCATTTGAAGGGAGATTTTTTTTAAAATGTGTAATATGTATTTTTCAATCAATACAATAATACAATTTAATTGATTTTTCTATAATTAACGCGTATTTTACATCCTTGATACCAATTATCTTTCATTTGATAAGACTCCAAATTAAAGAAATTTTTGCTGTGAATTATAACACTAACTATAGAGGAAGGGGCATATAGTACATTCCTCAAATATGAAAATAATATTCTATAAACATTTTATTGAATACTAATATCTTTGATGAACCTTTTGAATACGTTTAATACAATATGTTATTCGCACTGATTTGGTAAAGAATGTCAATTCAACCTACACTATATTGACATTCTTACAATTAGTGTAATTATTTATATATAATATATTAGTTTTATCACAAATTTAATGCAAACAATCTCTATTACTACAACTTACACTAAAAATGATAATTATTGAAGTAGCAAGTTTAAACTTGAATTAAATTTTTAATGGGTATTCTATGTTTAAACACCTTTCATTGCACCTACCATACCATCTTGATGATTTGGGCAGAAAACCAAATTACATAAAAAATCTAAAAACTAAATTTTTTGAGGGAATTCTATAGAATTGTAGAAGAAAAATTAGCTTATACAAATAGAGAAGTATGAATTCTAACAAAGAATGAGCAAGGGATAGTAAATAAACAAATAAAAAAAACATTTGCCCATATATACCCAAAATGAAGAAGGTAATTCATGAATAGCACATATGATTATGCATGCTATGAAGAGATTCACACTCATATGCAATAAATCATCATCGTCTATTTTCTCAGTTTCACATAAATGCATTCCTGTTGTACAGTACATCTTCCTATTTTTTCTTACAAACTGCAGGCCCTTCCTACTCATGCATGAAAAGCTCCAGCCATTCAAATATCTTCAGCAAGATATTTCTTGTAAACATGTACCACCCCCACATGATACATCCCAGGAATACCTCTAACAAAGCTAAATGCCAGTTAATGCATGGACTTTATGCAAGGCTAGCAGCAACTCAAACCTAGATGTGAGTTTCAGATTTTCAGACTGCAAACACTGGGTCTGGACGAAGAGCCTAACAGCTCTTTCAAAGATTCAATGCCAATTTCAACTTCCATCTGCTAACAAATTCACAGCCAAAATCAAAATGATACCAATGCGCCATACTACATGTGTGACTACTATCCTCCAAAGTAATGATATGTTCAATAACTTACGACTGAAGACCATCAAAAACTCAACAAGACCACTGTAACTTAAGCCTTCCAGGCTTGCTATGGTATGTGATTTACTGCAATGAATGACATTCCACTTGTTTAAAGGACAAGCAATCACAGACAATCAGAGACAATTAGAGAGCTTGTACTGTATGATAATTGATATCACAACAACTGGGGGCAGTGGAGAAATTGATGGTGTACTCACCGGATATGGGTAAAACTAAACTTATGCCCCCTTCCCACCAGGAGGTGGGAAGATGGTACCGGCACTCTTAGTGCGGTGGCATGGAAAGTCGCTTTCACACGGCCCGAGGGTGGTAAGCCCCGGGCCTGGTGATTAGGTTCGGAAAAGTGGAGGTTGCTACGATTTAACAACGGTGGTTGGGGTGTGCTCCAGCGGTGGCACAACAGTGGCCAGGATCGCGAAATCTTGCCATTAATAGTAAAAAATCCAGTGAATCGACGAAGGTATGGACATGCTCACTTTCAGAGCACTTAAGTTTTGTGTGAAAGTTCAGTTTATTACGCGGTACTGCAAGTTTTTACGGCACAAGGCTAGGTGCCCGAGCAAGTGCCCGAGCAAGTGCCCGTTCAGGCTGCCCACATTCTCCAATTTCTACAGTGCACTACATAAGACCTCCACAACTACAACTACTTCTACACTTCTACTCTACTGCTCCGGTAATCTTCTGTTTTGACTCTGGCGATTCTCCTCGTTACTGCTCCCGAACCGGTGATCCGTGGTGCGCGATGGCAGACCAGCATGTTAACCTGCCAACCGAAAGTGGGCCAGGAAGTAAGTACACTGGACATTGTTGTTTTTTATTTCGTTATTTTTTCCAGTTAAGTTTCTCATGTGCGTAATAGAAAGATGAGCATCATTCCCACAGTGTTTACGATTTATAAATCAGTAGAGAAGTTCCCACGGCGTGATGAACAGCCCAAGCACGCAGTGAATAAGTTGTAAGGAAACGTACCTATTCTGAGAAAGAGAGAGAGGGGCTGAATGCTCGCAGCGGTGACCTCGTACTCATCAGTGCCGGACTGTTCGTATGGGACGCTTGTACTTTCTGCTAACGTTGTAGTCCTACACAGACATCACAGTGTTTTTTTTTCAATTAAGTTTGTATTCGCCTGTGTGCAATACATCTATGGCCAAGATTCTCAGAGAGAGCGGCTGTTTTATAACAGTACATAGTTATGCATGCCGTGATGGATAGCACACGCTTCAACAGAACTTTCAGTTTGAAAAAATACCTGATGTGTAGAACATAGTGATTCGCTGAATTCTTCGTAGCTCTGAAGTTGCCTCACCAGGCAGGACTGTTCCTCGTCCTTGCTTTTCCTGATTACGGTTAGACCTCGGCAACAGGACCTGCACACCCCCCACACCCCCCTCCGATGCCACAATGAGTGAACTGTTTTAAACATTTGCATTTTAATTCACATATGCCATCTCTCTTTTGCAGACAGTACGGGTTCACAATCGGTGCAGCCCCGGAGAGCCTCAACAAAGAGGGATAGAGATCCTAACTGGACGAAAGCGGAGATCCTGTCACTCATAGAGGCAAAGAGGTCAGAATACATTGAAGAACTTTCAGTAGAAGACGCTAGAGAACTGATGTGTCCAGAATTGGGGAAGTGGGGAAAAATAGCTTTGAAAATGAATGCTTCAAAGGGGGAGGGAGATGTGGAGAGAGATGGTCCCGCTTGTAAGTACAAGTGGAACACCTTACTTTCAGATTTCAAGAAGATATGGGACTACCATTCGAGGACTGGACGGAACAGCGAGGAATATTTCACAGACACAAGCCCGGAGGAGAAGAAACAGTACAAGCTTCCAAAAGCTTTCTACATTTCTGCCTATCGGAACATGTCCGAGTGGTTACGTGACAAGGCCACGCTTACACCTCCCCATGCCAGAGACACCATGGATCCCGATGACAGAAATTATTCTGCCAGCATCCCCGAAGAGGCGTCACAGGGAAGGGGATTCTTGGATCGTTTGGGAGAGGAGGGGTGGCGGGGTGTTCAAGGCCCCCAGCCTGCGCCTATAGACTTGTCGGCAAGTGATAGTCCTCAGATGTCCACAGGATATAGTCACCGGAACATTGGCAGCCCGGGGCTGGGCGCAGGCCTCGGTAGCACTCCCCTGCACACTGCATCATTCGCAGATTTGGGGAGGCTCCGCAGTAACCTCCCCAGCCAAGGGTTTAGAAGTGAGGAGATTAATTTAAATAACCCACCCCAGGTTGGAGTGACCCCGCCGAGGGGAGGTCAGTCACCGGTAACGCAGCAGCCACCTCGATCAGGGCAAGTACCGGTTCGAAGTTCTCCCCCGGCCGGTACCATGCCTCCAGCTTCGAGACAGGGGAGGCCTGTCGAGGAAGTTCATGTACTCTCCTCCACCGCAACTTCAGCTGCTGCACAGTTAAGGAAGACAATTGGGAGCACCGGCCACAAGAAGAGAAGGTCATCTGAAGTTAGTGGTATTGCAGAAGGTGTCAGTAAAAGCGCAGAGAAGATGGTGAGAGTTCTAGGGGAGATCAATGAGACGCAGAAGGAGACGGAGAAGGAAAAACTGCAAGTGCACACTAAGCTGTTTGAACAAGGCTTGGAGTATAAAAGAGAGAGGGATCGGTTGAATTTGGAAAATACTCGTATAGCGCAGGAGCACCAGAAAATGACCCTGATGAATCAGCAGATGGTGGTCCAGGCAATTGCGAATTTGGCGAGTGCAATTGCCCGGACCCTGCCACCATCTGCCAACACAAGACAGCCAGGAGGGACTACTGCGAATACTATCCCAACTAACGACCCAGATGATGCTATGCCTCATGTACCTGCAGAAGACGATTGATCACGGATCAGCTCTCTGGATTGGTGTGTCCAACCGAAGGGGAAATCATCAACAACATGCTGAAATCCAAGTGCATGACATCGGTATAGTGGTAACTTACTGTCGATATGCCTCCTCGGTACTCTACTCCGCGTCCTCTTCTATATCCTGGTTGACAGAACAGAGCAGTGTATTAGAATGTGAAGGGTAGCTAGATTGCAATGTACATCGGATGCAATCAGTGCCTCCAACAAATAGACTGCACAGTTCTTTTGTACTCTGTCGAACATACATCCTATGTTCTCTGAATAAAACGGGCACACCGAATCTTAAAAATCCCCCCCATAGACTTCTTCGTTACATTCACCTGTAAGCTCATTCTGTTGTCCAAGATTATACATATTAGTTCGAAAAGGCCTCGGAGGCCCGAAAAAAAAAACATCACTCCCACCATGCCTCTGTTGCCATGTGAATCGAAGAGGAAAACTATGCGGCACATCCAACACATGAAACACAGCGAAGCTACTCATAACTAGCCGTTCCCAATAAAATACTGCCCTAGAGTAGAAAAAAAAAAATTACATAGAAGGCTCCTTAACAGAGTCCTTCTCCGCAACGCCACAAGCACACCTTCCGTTTTTCCAACAGCCTGCGGCTTTCAACAGCATTAAAAAAAAGCAACTCACAAGCCACTCCACACAACAACCATCACAAAATACAAAAAGATCCAAGCGAATTTACTGTCATTATCTGAACCTCAACTACTCCTCCATACAGAAGAAGCAGTAACGGTAAAACCACAGGCGAACTAAATGCATCCAGCACTTCTTGATACAAAACAAGCTCCGAGAATAACCTCACAAACTACACCTCAAAACGAACCAATCCTCTCTAACAGCCTAACAACCGCAGCCGCATTCACTACAGATGCTGTATAGAAGCAAGACCACATATTAGGCAACTGGTGGGAAGTGGACATGCTTCAACAACAACGATCCAGCAAAGGTAGGTAAAAAAAAACACAAACACTACAAATTACACCAAGAACAATGAGACGTATACATGAAGAGGTCGACCAGTCACCTGTGCCGCAGACGGTTCTCTCCTCCTGCACATCGCCACCCACCCACGCCCGTGCAGCCAAACAGTAATGATCCCGAGTGCACTCCAGCAGCATCATCCTTGGCGTCCTCGTCCCCGCTTGCACAAACTTAACCACGATCCTGCACCAAATAAGCAGCCAGCAATCCCCTCTTCGCCTCGCCCCTGACTTCGTCCCGGGGCTGCCCATCCTCCCCCGGCTCCTCCTCCACAGGCTCTTCGTCCACCACAGGGGCCATGCCCTCCCGTGCGAGCATGGCCAAGAGACGGTCCACGTCTTCCGCACTTTGACCTAGTAGTAGATTGTGAAGTATACAGCAACACACGACAACGTCAGGAAGTAAAGTCACATGCAAATCTGAAGCGCTGTGGAGTTCGCGGAAACTCTGTTTGAGTATTCCAAATGCGTTCTCCACAACGCTTCTTGCACGAGATAGCTTGCGATTAAACAAGGTTTCCTGCACTGATCGCCGTGCTCCAGGGAGGTCCCGGTAGGGAGTAATCAACCACGGGAGGAGGGGATAGCCTTTATCTCCCAGCAGGTAGGGTATGAAGCCATCGACTGAGTATGCAGGGTCGAAAAGAGTACCGGCTGTGGCCCTCCTGTACAGCATGCTCCGTCGGAGCTGCCTGGCATCATTCGTAGAGCCAGGCATGCCCACGGATAGATCAATAAACCTCCTGTCCCGATCAACTACAGCCTGACACTGCATTGTGTAACCGCCGGATTTGAAGTAGAAATAGTCCTCCGGGGAGTCATTAGGTTTCCGTATGTGGAAATGCGTGCCATCTATTGCACCAACTACCCCAGGCAGCCCTGAGAATTCCTTAAATTGAGCCATGATCAATCGAAGTTTGTTTCCACTGGGCCATGCAATTTCAGTACGCAGCTCATCGTTAACTGCTTTGACTACGTCCCGAATAATCCCAGAACAAGTACTTGTTC
The DNA here is from genome assembly GCA_014871385.1 of Ceratodon purpureus. Lineage (NCBI taxonomy): Eukaryota > Viridiplantae > Streptophyta > Bryopsida > Pseudoditrichales > Ditrichaceae > Ceratodon > Ceratodon purpureus. Next base: position 13,610,032 of record CM026427.1, read on the forward strand.
CAATTGCGAAAAACTCTGAGCAAAGGAGTAAGCTAGCACCCTGGCAGAGCTTGAATAGAGTGCAAGCAACTCTAACAATCGGAGGTATGGCTAACCTGTAATGGGTATTTTGCCTTTCAATGTGAGGGCGGAGGAGACTGGTAAGACTGAAGACGCTGGCCTTGGTGAATCTGAAATTTTCGAGCCATCTGTTGTCATCATACTCCTGGAGTACGAACCGTGAAAACCAGGACGTCGATCGAGGCATCACCCACCACCCCAACTCCTGGTCAAGTAGAGTTGTGGCGTGGACGATTCTAAAATCGTGGAGAACCGATGCAACGATGGAGTTCATATTAATGAGCGCCTCATGGACTTGAGAGACCTCCACCGTACCCTCCCCCTCATCAGGCGGTACTTCGTCCCGTGGCCGAAACATTGTGTCAACGACATTTTGCAAGAGAAGCACCACAGATGGAAGGAAATACGCAACATTTTCAGGATCAAGACGGCGGTCCATCTCTGAATTGTGCGAGAACCCTAAAGACGCAACGTAACCCTAGACCACGCTGACTACGTCCCCGAAAGATCGACCTAATTGTCAAACAAATGCAGGAAATGAATGCGATGCAGACCTTGCAAGGGGGACGAAATCGACCAGCGTGATCAAGGGAAACGCACCTTCCCTCCGCCTGCTGTTGGAACTGGACCCTTAACGCAGGGCCTGGACGTAGAGGCTATCGACAAGGCAATCCACCGCGGCCGCTGACATTCGCTATACCTGCACAAATCGCACCCACAGCTTCAATTTCACTCACACGTAATGAAAACACGAATACAAATCAAGACCAATGCTAACGTCAGGTGCATACCTCGCAATCGATGACGACCGGGGCTTCGAATATCAAACGCCACCGGAAAACACAATCGAATCCACGCAATGGCCTCTTCCAGCGTCGTCGACTCTGCACAGTCTCCAATGTGCCCCACTCGAAGTACAGAACATCCAAGCGACGTTACTACTAATTCGAGAAGAGATCGCACAGGGGAATTCATGTGCACATAGCTACCACACAAACCATGCGGAACTATTCCAAAAATCACAGTGGACAGAGCACGCAAACAACGGAGCGTGAAGAGAACGTTGTGAGTGAAGTCTGGAAATGGAAGAGAAGACAACCCCCCTCCATCGAACTGCCCATTTCGAAAATTTCAAAGTGCCCGTTCTGCCCGTCGCCAGGAGTCGGGCAGGTACTCCAGTTCGATTTTACATTTTCCAACCAGGTCACCTCAAGTTCCGGGAGTGGAGTGGCAGGGTGGTGGCCCCTGTCCACGTCCGTGTGAATTATGATGTCCATACCACCACTCCACTACTTCCGTCACTTCCGCAAAATCCAGTTCCGATTTTCATAATGTGAACTGGTTCGAGTTATTTCTTGTCCAACAGTGGCAAGGCCCCTACCACCGTAGGTTACTACCTCTAGGTGGGAAGGGGGCTTTATCCGCAGAGAACATTTCCGCATTCTCTTATCTCTTCCTGCAATATGCTCACTTGTGTGTGTGGCTCCATGCCTCTCATGATCAAGGTTAAGAGCTAGTCTCCAAGTGTACAATTCTCCACTCCATCAGTTTTCTGTGATTCTATCACAGACTGATATTTTGCAGCAGTAGTTTGTTAGTTTGCTGCAATGGCGTCCATTGTTGCTGCTTCCACTGTGGTGGCACCTGCTGCCTTCGCTGCAGCCTCATCCAGCGTTGGAGCTAGCGAGTCCACCTCCGTCAAGGCCTTCTCCGGCCTCAAGAGCGCCACTCTCTTCTCCGCCAAGAGCCAGACCTTGAGCTCCGTCCAGAACGGCAGCCGCGTGCAGTGTATGCAGGTCAGTCACATTCTATGTCGATGCTGCGTTTTGTGGGAGCTCGTGTGTTTGTTAGGTTGTTGATTTGTTGGCTATGGGTGATTGACTTTGATGAGTTTTTGTTATGCAGGTGTGGAACCCCACCGGCAACCTCAAGTTCGAGACTTTTAGTTACATGCCCGATCTGTCGGAGCAGGACATCTCCAAGCAGGTGGACTTTATGATCCGGGAGAAGCTTATCCCGTGCCTGGAGTTCGACCCCGTGGGCGTCATCTCCCGCACCAACAACAGGAGCCCCGGGTACTATGACGGGCGGTACTGGACCATGTGGAAGCTGCCCATGTTCGGGTGCAACGACGCATCCCAGGTGTTGAGCGAGATCCAGGAGTGCAAGAAGGCGTTCCCCCAGTGCTACATCCGTGTGTTGGGCTTCGACAACATCAAGCAGGTGCAGATCGCGGGGTTCTTGGTGGCCAGGCCATCTGCTTAGATTTGTTGATAACATGACCCCCTTTCAGCATTTGTAGAGTAGAAGTGAACGCGGACACTCCAAGGGAATGGTGTTGGAGAGGTTGGGGTTTGCAATTTGAAATGGACACCTGAAAATTACAACTGGATTTCGTCGCTGGATTTGGGTTTCGAGAGTGAATTCTCAAGCATCTCTTGGTGTCCACGACCTTTAAGTTATCCTGCTTTTCCTGGTCGACGAGTTTTGGAAGCTGTACGCAGTGTGCGAAGCAACAGGCATGAAGCCATACGCATTGTATAAAGCAGCAGGGTTGAAGCTGATGGGAGCTGTACGCATTATGCGAAGCAACAAGTTCGAAGATGAGTGAGGCTGAATACCTATGTGAGGGAACATGCTTGAAGCTCAATGCAGCTCCACCTATGTGGCAGTTACTGTCTGGTAATCTATCAAACTTATACACATTGTGCGGAACAACGCTCTGAAAATTTATCGAAACTCAATTTACTGTGCGTTGCAACAGAATTGAAGGGAAAAGAAGCTGAATCCCTTGGGACAGTTAGCATTCTGCTCCTTTATCCTTACCTTTTTTCGGTGCGAGTGCTGTGCTCGTGTGGCACAATGAAATGGCTGGAAGATAGAAGAAGGGAAGCCTTTATAAATCGAATTGTATCTCTGAGAAGTAAATTTGCTCCAGAACAATATTGCCAATACACTGACAATTTCACGAAAATTTCCTGACCAAGTACCACGTTCCAACACGAGAAAATCGTTGGATAATATCTCTGGCAAATGCGCAGAGTAGTCGTCTTGGAGGCAGAAATTTATCCTCATCAATATTAGGATATGGAGATGGACATTCTCAGTCAAGTACAAAACCGCCTGCTGAAAGATGGAGCATTCACAAATGGATCCTCTAGCAATCAACATTTGTCCTGCTCCGGAGGAGTTGGTAACCAAGCCCACTTCTTGCCCGGAATGGTAAGCTGGCATTCCCTCACCTAGATTGGAATAATGAAATCAATGCCGGCACCCCGGTGAATGTAGAAAAACTTTGGGCTCCTTAGCATCCCTCAAAAGAAATAGACGTGCTCCGCAATCACTTGAATGTTCCAGACTGATGGAGTAATCGAGCGCTAAGAGTATCAAGAGAGATCTGTATCAACTTCCCTTGTACTGAGTCACTCTGAAAAGAAATGGGAACAAATGAAGCGAGGAGGACATCTTTGAAGAGCTATGACCGCATGAAAGGCAACAAATTGTAATATGCAAATTTAATCACACTTCACATTCAGCAGATAGTATACTTCTCTTATTGAGAAAGGGTTGGTTTGACACCGTATCAACCCACTTGAAGGTGCCGATGACTCATGTGGAGGAGCTCATGCCCTGTTGAAAGATTGTCCAATACAACTGAGGTTATGATTTGTCCACTCCATGAAACACTAAAGAATGTGTCTATAAAGTGATCTGCCACTTCATGATGGTCCCTTATATGATCTAAACCTGTAGCCACTCTTGATCCTTCATTATGCCACCTGAGTTGTGGCTACTACATGGGCAAACCAATGATTTATACATTACAGCCTCTGTGCTTGTACAACAGGAAACTTACAGGACTCTTGTGACAAGACCCTGCAACAAAAGTGAGCACTGGGATATTCGCTCAATTATTGTGCACATCCTCTGATTGTTGGTGCACCCTTCTCTCAAAACTCTTGTGACTATGTCAACATCTGTTGCAATCAAGCATTCTGCACATATTCTAATCCCAACCAAAGAAAAGTTGGACCAACCAAAGAAAGGTTTTCTATGGAAATTATCAAGTCTAACGGGGAAATGCTGTGAGATATGTTTGTGTAGCTGTGAGAAACAGAAGGACAATAGCTGCAAGGACGCTAACCAGAGTCCATGGCTTAGCAAAGAACAGAGTCCAACATTCTTGGCGACATCTTTTAATCGTGCATTGCGATGTTGATGAATTCGGTGATTCCATTTAACCCAATAACTTGGAAGGAGTATTGGAGTGGAAATACCTTCCCTCGTCTGGTCCCATACTTCTAAAATGGTGTCTTTACCGGTGTAGTTGTTGATTACTCCTTGTTCGCACAAAACTTGCAGATCCGAGACGTTGATGCACAAGGAGGCCATGCATTGAAGGTAGCACCCAAAATCACCACACCTTCCTTTGAAAGTCAATTGCTCATAAAGTGCGAGGTTATGGAACGCAGACTCACTGTAATCGTATAATGTCACCTTCGGTAACTGCAACTTTGCAGTTCTAAAATACCCTGTCCCACTAAGTCTAAAATCCCTCAAAGTTGGGACAGTGCCCAGAATGCAGATTCCAACTGCCTCCAGCCGTGTAGCAGATGGTATGTTCTCCGAAGCGAGATTTGATTCCACATCTTGTTCGACCTTGAAAGGTAACGTGTGTCCACAAATAACTGTATAGATGCAATCCAGAAGATGCTGACAACTTATCAATAATTTCTCTGAAGGTTCAACAGGATATATCCTAATTAAATGTTGGTGAAGGCTATCTCTACTATTCACCGGAAGTCGAGGACAGAATGTGCGGATAGAATGTGCGGAGGTCGAGGACAGAATGTGCAGAAGTCAAGCACGGATGTGCACTGACAATCCCGGTGTTTGAACCTGGAAATGTGAAAGGATAAAGCTGAAGAACAGCAACGTATTCAGCTCCTCCTCGACCATCGACTCTACATGAAAATCGGGATCGACTTTTTTTCAAGTCTTGCGTTTCATCGTCTAGCTCACATAGTTCTCTTATCTGCAGGTGGCCAAGCTTGAGGGTGAAGATAGAGAATATTCCCCTAACCCTAAACCTAAAACACGACTGACTGATGAGGGTAAATCGCCGTCTGCCTGTAAAGGTGGAGGGCTCGTAGCGGCTAGATGTATGCCCGTTGAGAGTATAAGTAAACAAGGTTATCATTCCAGCATTGCATCTGAACTCTCACGCAAGTTTCCTTGTGCCTGGGCTGCATCTTGAATGTGTCTCTTGCTTGGTAACCGGACAGAGTTTGGATGTGCCAGTTCTCAGGAGCTAGGGTTACATTTTGATCTCTTGCTTGATATCTAGAGAGTTGGATTTGATGAACTCTCCCACTTGTTCTCAAGAGCTAGGGTTACATTTTGTTTCGCTTACTTTATAACTAGAGAGTTAGGTTGTGTTAGTTCTCAAGAGTTAGGTGCTACATTTTGTATCCCTTGTGGATAACTAGAGTTCGGATGTGCAGTTTTCAGATTCTTATTGGAATTTGAAACACTTTTAGATCATTCTTTCTTTTGTTACATGACTACGTGTGATTACATAGTGTCATTTAGAATTGAAGGTTAGTTGAACGTCAACCTTTTCAACCTTTCAAGATGTCAAGCGCTTGGGAAGATTGGTACGTGGATGTAGTCCCCGGCAAAGTGAAGTGTTTATCATGTGATAAAGTTTTTGCAAAGAAGCAGGCGAGGATGTTGAGTCACCTTGGATACAAAGGCTCATACGGAATTCGTGACACTGGCATATCTCTATGCAAGAAGTTAACATTTCAAACCAGAGAACTTTTTTCGAACTGTGGTGGTATTCCTCCGAAGCGTCCAAGCCGAGATCATTCTGATGAACGTGGCACTCCGAGAGCGGGAAATACAAATGTTGTGGAACTTGCCACACCCCAGGCATCAGATCGAGAATCGTGTGTAGGACCAATGCAAATTCAGGAACGTGACACTGCGATCGGCAGAGGTGATAGTCCATTGCGACAATTGGAGATATTTGACCGTTCTTACGAAGAGGAACAAGAGGAGGCAGACAGGTTATGGGCACAGTTTTTTTACGAAACTGGTATACCTCTCTCTGTTGTACGAAGTTCAGCTTTTAAGGAAGCGGTACGACTAACTGCGAATTCTCGTGTACCGTATACACCGCCCACTGACAATGACTTGCGGGAGAAGCTCTTGGTCGAAGCTAAGGAAGAATTGGGAGCAGTATTGAAAGGTCAAATGGGTGAAAGCGTTCGCAAGTTTGGAGCCACTTTGGCATTTGATGGATGGAGCTCGGGCACAAACCAATCCCTTTCCAATGCAGTGATTGTGACTCCTGCGGGTGAGCATTTTCTCGGATCAGTAGACACTTCGGGACGTAAGAAGACTGCAGAGTACCAAGCTTCAATCATTCAAAAATACATCGAGGAGATTGGCCCCAACAATGTGATGCAAGTTGTTACGGACAACTTACCTGTCATGAAGGCAGCAGCGGATATCATAACCACCAAATATGGTCACATATATTTCCAAGGGTGGGCTGTCCATGCAATGAACCTCTTGTTGGGTGATTTGGCAAAGGCAAAGTGCATGTGGATAACAGATGTGCTGAAAAAGACCAAAACGATTGTGAAGTTCATGAAGAAAAGACACATGCCTCTTACAGTATTCCGAAAGTACGAGAAGGAGTTCAGCCCAGTGATGTCACGGAAAACTAGACTTGGATCAAATTTTGTGATGGTGGATCAATTACTGGAAGTAAGACAAGCCCTAGAACAGTTTGTGGTGAACGAACAGTGGATGTCGTATGTGAGCGGACTCAGAGATGCATCAAAGAAAAAACTCTGCTCTAAATTTCAAGATGTAAAGAAGTACGTTTTGGACGATCACTTCTGGCAGCGGTGTACAAACTTGCAGAAGGTGTTGGCACCGGTGATGAATGCTTTGCGAGACTTTGACAGCAGGAAACGGCCTGCTATGGGGAATATTCGACACATCTTTCGCAATGTTGAAAAACACATGGATAGGGTGCAGGAGGAATTTTTCGGGTTCGATGATAAAGAAACCATTGATGTGAAGAAGCACTTCCGCGAGCGATGGGCATTGGTCAAAACCGATTTACATGATGCAGGTGCACTTTTGAATCCTTATCTGTTAGATGATGAGGAATTGGCGGAGGATTTGGATGCTATCGCAGCATGCAAGAGGGTGCTCGGGAGATTATGTTCTCCAGAAACGTATCCAGATGTGGTGCTAGAATTTTGGGCATTTCGCCATAAACAACCGCCCTTCCACGACATGTCTGATCTAAAACAATCGAAGCTCCCGGCTTTTGAGTGGTGGGATTTGTGGGGGTCATGTGGAAAGTTCATTGCACCAATAGCAAAGAGAATTCTAGCACAAACTGTGTCATCATCATCATCATGCAAACGCAATTGGAGCAGTGATTCGTTTGTGCACAACAGGTCTCTAAATCGCCTTCCAAGAGAAAGAGCTGAGGATCTGGTGTATGTGTACACAAATTCAAGGCTACTGGCAAAGGCAAAAGACGAGGAAAATGTATCATCGGAAGACTCAGATTTTGCTTCAGAAGAAGAAGAGGCAGGGAACCCAAGTGGTGAAGCTGAAGCTGGTGGTCCGAGGATTGAAAAGATGCAAGAGCCTGGCACTTCGAAGCACTTCAAAGATGCGGAGTTGGAGAATATTGGATGCAGTGCGGATGGCAACCGGAAACGGAAGAGGCCCATGTAACCATGGGTTGAGAGAGACTAAGGAACTTTGCAAGGTTTCCTTTGTCAGTGATGACAGGCATGTGGTTCAGAAGAAAGTAGCAGAGCAGAGGTTTGAGGAGATTCTGCTTAGAAAGAAGATTGAAGACTCATTAGGAGTTTTATGTGTTTACATAGACTGTTTCTAGAATATATCTAGTAGTTGTGGCTGAGTGGATATTGGATTCGTTTTAACCCAAAAATGCCTAGGCGATCAAATTGTGGTCTCTGGCTATTTTGGGCAGCTTTCTATGGTGTGAAAAAATATTATTAAATTTTGAGGTTTTATATGTGGGTTTTTTAGTCATTGTGTACATGTTATGCCTTGTTTTATAAGATTTCGATGTGTAATGCAAATTTATGAGTGGCTGAAGGTTTTAAATCTGAAGACATATAACCATAATAATTTTTAAATATACATATTTTAAAAATTACTAAAATATCATCATTTTGTAGCAATCTATATTTATATAAGAAGCTTTCAGTTTGAACTAAGGAATATAAGCAATCATGTAATGTGGGCAGTTTGATCAAGCCTTCATGAAAAATAACTTTAATTCAATTATAACATTTTTTCAAAAGTGAAATCTGCAAAGGATTTTGGTTACATATCACATCATTTTTACAATTGAATTTGAAATTATCTACTTTTATGCCAATGTATTTAGGAATTCATTTTTCCTTATATTCTACATCTTATTCTAATTTTCATATCTTTTGAAGATAAAAACCAAGGTTTTGTCCTTTGAATTTTTTTGTGTAGATTCTCAAGTTGTTTTTTTAATATATTATGGATTTTTTTGTCCTAAAATTGTAAAATTTATTTTTTGAAAATTCATTGAAGGTAAGAATTCAACTTTTTGAAAAATTAAAAAGCACTTGTTTTCAAACTTTAAACATCATGATCTTGTAATTGGTTTTATTTCTCCTTCTAAAATTTTGGAAAAGAATATATTGATAAGTTGACTAAAAGATCCTACAATTGGAATTGCCAAAGAATGTCATGAAATCAAAAAGGGAAAAAAAATTGCTTTACAAAGAGGTGTTGAAAGGCATTTTTTGGTTTGAAATCACTGTAGGCAATCATGGGTTAAAGACATATAGCAATATGTATAGACTATAGGCATCAATGACAATATTCTAAAGAAATAATATTGTAGTTATCTTTTTTTAAACTGAAATCATCATTTTTTTTGTTTTTCAAGGTTTTTCTTCGTTTTTGTATTAATAACTTATAATTTTTTATTCATTCATTTGAAGGTACTAGAAAAGATATAGCAATAGCAAAAGAGAATCACTAACTACCACTCAATTATTCATTTTATTCAAAAAGATTAAATTCACATCTCAAATTTTTTATTTCTAGATTATGTTTTAGCAAACAATCACAAACTTGCTGTGGTGCTATGGCACGAATATTAGAAATTTTAATAACTATCATTAAATTGGAATCTTCACATAAAGTTTTATAAAGTAGGATTTTTCTCTATCCAAATGATTATAGTATTTATAGCAAGATCTCACAATATTCCTATTTCAATTTTAGACCCAAAGACCTACATATGCCATCCACCGTAATACCACACATCAAACTAGATTTAACCAAATTTAGCTATATTGCTCTTAAATCTAAAAAAATTAGCAAAATATAATGAATTGAAGGCCATTCACCAGCAAAAATTATACCAAAATTTGAAATAAAGTCTATATTACAATGTAGAACGCTTTGTTTAACACCACAATTCCGCAGTGGAATCTAGCTGCCCAGCTGCTGCCAAAGGCATAGGTCCCTCTAGTAATAGACGATTTGCTACATCATCATGTAATTTTTTTTCCTCAAATAACATTAACACAACAAATCAAAGTTTCATATGCAACTAAATGATGATTATACATCTACCAATAAAAAATAATTTAATTACTTTCTCTATTCTAGTTAATCCAGGTAGCAAAAGTTCAGTTATGGGATCGAGTGCCACACCATGTTAATACCGTTCATCCACAACATTCATCCACTAGTTTCGACCCAGACATTCATCCACACCCAGCCTGGTGAGGCACCGCAATGTGTGGCCTGTCTGCGGACAGGGCCTGTGGGGCTGGCAGAGCAGTGCGTGAGCACCAGCACCAGCACCAGGCTCCGTGTTTCTGCACCAACTTGCGATTGTCGCTCCTTTCCCACCTTCTTCCCACTCCCATCCTCTCTCCCTCCCTCGTGTCTCGTCCCCTCCCGTCAACGACTGCCCCGTCCGACCGATACTTTCGCCACAGTCCACTGGATAGCGCTCTCCCCCGCACCTATTCTGCCACATTCGGTGCCTCACTCCCAGCTCCCTACTGGATAAACTTCCACTGTTCCTTGCGCGTGCTCGTCGGGGTTTGCCGTCCGAGGTTCGATTGCTTTGCCCTTTCGCCCGATCTCGATTGCTGTTGATTTCTCTGGCGATGTAATTTGCTTCGCTTCGAGGAGTGATGCTCGCGGTTATGTTAAACTTGCTGACTGAACGTGTTTAGTTATCTTTAGTTTTTATATGTTTTTTGCTGACGATTGCGCTTTCTCCCGATCTCGATTGGTGTTGCTGCTGTTCAATTTCGACGGCTGCGTAATTTGGTTTGCTTTCTGGAATCCGTGTTTACGGTCTTGTCAATGTTGCTGGCTGACGGTATGCGTGTGTTTGATGCTGGCGGTAGCTGTTTCTGAATTTACTTTGGAAGAGCTCTTGAGTTGGAATAAGTATTCGGGTTGGAAATTTTAGCGCAAGGTCCTTTTGGCAGCTTTTGGAGATGTATGGTCAGGTGTGCTTGTGTGACGAGAATCTGGCGACGGTCGTTTGTTTAATGGAGTTTTTTTGTGGTGCAGAGTTTACAAGCTGAAGTGGTGGTTTAGTAGCGCAGTGTCATCAAGATGCCTGCCCCGATTGTCGACGATGAGTACAAGAAGTGCATAGACAAGGCTCGCCGGGACCTGCGAGCGTTTATTGCTGAGAAGAACTGCGCTCCTATTATGCTGCGTCTTGCGTACGGCCTCCTCACTATCTGGTCTTTTGAGGGTCGAAGATGATGTGTGCTTGCGTCGTTGATGACCGCTTTTGTCAAATCGTGAGGATTATTAGATATTTAACAACGAATCCAGCTATTTTTTTTCCAAAATTTATTATTCCTGCTTCTCAATTGAAAAAAAGCATTGCTACTGTATTTTTATTTTATCTTATTTTTAAATATCCTGGTTGTATCGGTGACTAACTCTGACGACGAGGGTTGAGGTAATCAGTTAGTTTGAAATAAGAACTCGTGTAGAGGGATTTACAATTTCCATTGAAGCGCGCTGAATTACAAATTTGAGTTCTAGGTCATTGTTTTAGCGAAAGAGCAAAGTATTTGGAATTATAGGCTCTTACGAGATTGATCTTTGTTTCAGAAAAGGCTATACTAGTTGAAACCCAACTTTTAAAACTAGCGACGAACCTGAATTGTAGTTGCTGTCGTGTGTTGATTGCTGTTCTCGAGTTAGACCGCTAGGTTGTTAGCAGCGACTTTTGCAATGAAATTTGAAGACGGAGATTGTGACTTCATTGTTTGATGCCATTTTCGTGATTTAACTATAAAGCAAATGCAAAGTGAAAGATCAAGTTCTGGTGCATTGGAAACCTGCGGTTCATTTAGGAGTTGTTGCAACTGATAACGGGATTGGGATATCTTGCAGGTGGCATGACGCTGGCACGTATGACGCAAGCACTCGAACCGGAGGTCCCAACGGATCTATCCGTAGCGAGCGCGAGTATACACATGGAGCTAACAATGGCCTCAAAATCGCAATAGATTTTTGCGGTACGGAGAATCTCTTACTCGTATGATTTATGCCATACAATTATTGAATACGTAGTTCTTTTTTCTTATCGATAGGGAGCAGATTGTGTTGAACTACGATTTGAAATTTTCTGAGTCATTTTATTGTTTTTTGTGGCAGAGGCCATAAAATCGAAGTATCCCGTCGTCACATACGCTGATATTTACCAGGTGAGTCTCTCTGCCTTCCACAAGGGCGGGGTGCTCAAGTCGTTTTCTAATTTAAATTCAGGGCCTTCTTGTCTGGAAATATTATGTCTCTCCTCAACGCCTATGATTGCTTTTAAGGCGTATCTTTGCTGTAATGCCTTGATTCCTGCACTCGGCGCGCATGATTTGTGAGGCTGTGGAACATTCTTCCCATTGTCCTAGTCTACCCGTATGGTTCCTTTCTAAGATTTACGTATAACTGTGTCGTGCAGCTCGCCGGTGTTGTAGCTGTTGAAGTCACTGGAGGTCCGGCTATCGACTTTGTTGCTGGTCGCAAGGTGAGATTTATTTATGATATTTTTTCTTCTTACCACAAGCAGCCAACGTCTGCTGATAGTTGACGAACTGAGGGTCGCCTGGCCCCTGAAAGACGCGTTCGAAAGATAGACGGCTCTTGAAGAAAAGAAAAGAAAAACGCATTTGCCACACTCCTGAAATTGTCATATTTTGACGTTTTGGCGCATCGCTTTATAATTGCAGGATTCAGTTGCCACTCCACCTGAGGGGAGGTTGCCCGATGCCAGGAAAGGTACGTGACGTTTGGATTGACTCAGAATTTCATACGATCCCCAGTTTCATCCTGTTTCTCAGTTGATGACCTAAGCGAATGTTCTATATCAGAAAGATTATGTACTGGGCATGGATAATACTACATTTGAGATGGATTCTTCATTGTGCTGAGGTGGTTTGCCTTTTTATTCTTGGGCAGGACCATCACATCTGAAAGACATCTTCTACCGGATGGGATTATCTGACAAAGACATCGTTGCTCTATCTGGAGGTCACACTTTGGTAGGTCATATTGCTTCATAAATAAGTTAGGTTACTGTGACTGTACTGTATGCGTCCCCAGATTCACGAACATATGATTCATGTTTTAGTGATCAATCGATACACTATTCTGAGTTTTGATGTGGAAATGATGACTGCTGTCCATTCAGGGAAGAGCACATAGGGATAGATCGGGATTCGAAGGCCCATGGACGGCAAATCCACTCAAGTTTGACAACTCCTACTTTCAGTAAGTATTCTGTATTTGTTTTATGAGGTTAGCTATCAGTCAGTACAAACGAAGACGGTGACATGATTATCCCTTAAGACGATTGCGTGAACCGTGGAAGTCTGTCTAGTTGTGCGCTGTTTTTCCCTCGACTTGTGAGAAACTAGAACCTTTCTGTCCATGCTTTTGGAAAGCGACTGCGAGACATTCAGTGGCTTATAAGTTACTCGGTGATTAGTTTGACCTCTAGTATTTTTGGCAGAACATTGTCGTAGGATTGGTCTTTTGATACTAGCATTTCAGTTCTCTTATCGTTTTTGAGGATTTTTTTTCCAGGAAATTAATTTTGTTTATGGATGCTTTTGTGTAGGGAGCTACTGAAAGGAGAGTCAGATGGTCTTTTGCTCTTGCCGACAGACAAGGCATTGTTGGAGGACCCTGCTTTCAGGCCGTTGGTGGAGCTTTATGCCAGGGTACATGCAGCATTGATTTTGTTGTTTCTTCCTCTGGTTTTGAATGCAGCGATGTTTTGGTCTATGTGGATGGATGTAAATTGGATCAGTCATGATGCACAACTTTCTTGCTTGGGCTCTTTTGTCTGAAATGTGGGTGAGGAATTGCTACTCTACTTTGATGTTTGCTACACACTATTCTTTCTGTTAAAGCGAGTGCCGAATTGACTAACGATACCAACCTTTGACAGGACGAGGATGTTTTCTTCCGTGATTATGCTGTGTCTCACAAGAAGCTTTCAGAATTGGGCTGCGTACACACCTCGCCTGCGTTCGCAACTCAGTCCGCCAATAGCAAGACAGCTGTGGAAGCTTATGAAAGCGCAACTGCTATTCTCGGACAAGCTGCAGTTGGCGTGGGAGTTGCAGCTGTTGTTGTTGCCCTAAGCTACATATACGAGGCCAAGCGCAGAATTATCAAGTAGCATCTTCCAGGTCTTCATTTACATGGAGATTTGGGAATTATCAAACGGATGCAGTCATATGTTATAGAAATGCAGCAATTTGCATAATGCAGATTCTTAGGTTGTCACAGTACCGAATAGTTACTACTGAAGTTCTTACTGTCGTGGCACTAAGAAAACTTCAAGGCACACCCAGGGGATGCAGACGCTTAAAACTATTGCTATTCTTATCTGTTAGCTGAGCAGCAAGCTTGTCGCTCCGATATCTCCTCGAGTGATAGGTGCCTTAGCTGAGCAACAGTTGAATATATACCAGACCTGTTTACACTTCTGGACGTGTAACATTTGCAGTATTCGCAGTGCATATTTTATTTATCTTTTTATGCGTTATTGTTCATGCTTATTTAAATAGAACAGTTGATGTTACTGTTAGTGGACACTGCTAACCTCCGGTACTAATACTGTACTGTACAGTAGAAACTGGTATGCTTGTCCCTTTTAACCAATTGAATCGCACTGCTGGTGACCTACTATTGCACGCACGGCGGAAATTGAAACCAAAATTGTGCAGAAATTAAGAAAACACGACAAAGATGTTGAATTAATTTCTTCCTCGCTGAGTAGAACCTGGCTCCACGAAAATTCAGAGATGTATGCAATCGAATAAACACAAACATGCGAATCACTCCAAGACGCTTCCCAGTTAACTGCCCTATGGCTTCATCACACAAGAGACTGAGAGACGCAGACGATTGTTCTCTCATTTTTAAATTTTAGATTTATTGGGCACAGATTAAACTAAGTTTACTGACAGTGAAAATGATCAAAGCAGAAGCTGAATGATACCGTCTGAGAGGAAGTCAATACAGAGCTAGCGGTGATCACGTGATGAGGGGATAAACCGTTTGAGATTGCTTACACTCTACAGAACAGGGTCCAGGAAACGGTGTGTGGGGCTCAGAGGTAAAGCAAAAGTATTGAGAAGATTCTCGGTGTGAACGGTGGTGGTCCTGCGGATGGATGGGGCAATGCGTGGCATTCTTCCTCAATCGCGCGCTGTGGGCTCCATCTTCAATGTTGGTAGGCCACCGATGCTTATGATCCGGGCTCAGTCTAGAACATCACTGACCTAATTAATCGCTTTACGCTCCCTAATCTTGTGCATTGGACCACAGCCATGTGTCCACACATTGAGCGCAGTAAAGGAGTTGTTCAGCACCTACAGATTGAGGAACTAGTGGCGACAGTGCCACCCCTTTCATGCCGACAATTCAGCTAGTAATCAAGTGTGATATCTTTAACGAGCACAAGCGTACAAAGCAGTCGAAGAAATAGGTTCTGTCTAGATCTTTCAAATGATTGTTGAACAATTAGTGGAGGACTAACATAAACTGTGATTAATTACCTTACTAACAGAGAGGAATGTACATCATATTGTGGAAATGTAATTTACTGTGGCAAAAAGTGCTCGGTTTGAACAGGAATTTGTAACAAGACGATGGTAGCTGACATGAGCATTGAATCATTGAAGTTGTGAATTCCCTCAAGATGGTACAAAATGAAGAATCGTAATTAGAAGTGATTCTGAAAATCTTACCAGCTCTGGTCAAATTCTTGTCATTCACATCGATTGGCTGTGAGGTCTGTCTCAAGTATCTATGTATGCAGTAAAGAGTTCATATTTTTCGCAATACTTCTTTAACCAGGACAAGGTTGCTCAACAGACGTATGAGATGTTCATTCATCATGGCGAAGGGGATACCATCTGCAGCGAACCAGTGTTACTGTATGTGCCTCTCTGATCTTCAAGCGAGAACATGTTGATCATCACCAAAACGCTCCAAAACTTATTACAACAACGCTCACGAATGCTTTAAACCTCCTCTCGATTGGAGACAACGAGATTTATGACAAGAAACAGAGCCTTGCCGAAAAACTAACTTACTCTCAACTACATTTAAACATTTCGAGCCAAGTGTCAACCAATTCGTCTCAATTTCGAGATAAGATCATTTTCACAGGCAGCTCAATGCAGCTCATCACAACAGACATCTCGACGAGCGCCAGAACAAATCCAAAGAACAATGCACAAACAGGCGCAATGAAATTTCATCACAATGAATCGCCAGAAAATGGTGGAACAAGATAAGTACAACATGAGATGATTTCAAGTGCAGCCTTTTCATTACCAGTCAAACAAAAATTCATGAACAATCCACGAAGAACTATTGAGCACAAGACTTAATGGTATATGACCACTGATCCAAGGCCAGATATATTATCGACAAATCTAAGAAGATGGCCTGGCCACCAAGAACCCCGCGATCTGCACCTGCTTGATGTTGTCGAAGCCCAACACACGGATGTAGCACTGCGGGTACGCCTTCTTGCACTCCTGGATCTCGCTCAACACCTGGGATGCGTCGTTGCACCCGAACATGGGCAGCTTCCACATGGTCCAGTACCGCCCATCATAGTACCCGGGGCTCCTGTTGTTGGTGCGGGAGATGACGCCCACGGGGTCGAACTCCAGGCAGGGGATAAGCTTCTCCCGGATCATGAAGTCCACCTGCTTGGAGATGTCCTGCTCCGACAGATCGGGCATGTAACTAAAAGTCTCGAACTTGAGGTTGCCGGTGGGGTTCCATACCTGCATAACAAAAACTCATCAAAGTCAATCACCCATAGCCAACAAATCAACACTCTAACAAACACACCAGCACACACAAAACGCAGCATCGACATAGAATGTGACTGACCTGCATACACTGCACGCGGCTGCCGTTCTGGACGGAGCTCAAGGTCTGGCTCTTGGCGGAGAAGAGAGTGGCGCTCTTGAGACCGGAGAAGGCCTTGACGGAGGTGGACTCGCTGGCTCCAACGCTGGATGAGGCTGCAGCGAAGGCAGCAGGCGCCACCACAGTGGAGGCAGCAACGATGGACGCCATTGCAGCACACTAGCAAACTGCTGGCAGTGCAGAAGATGAGAGTGGAGAGCTCGACGGAGAAGCTGAGATGGATGCTCGAGAGACGATGGCTGTTTTATGGGAAATATCATGCAAATATCTTGCATCGAGGTTGTATCTGCGGATAACTGTGCATTATTTTCTTAATCTTCTACTGGAGGTGTCGATGCACTCTAATGACTTTCCAAGTTTTATTTACAGGTTGATTATTGACGGCAATAGTCGAACGGAACAGTGGATGTATTCAAATTGTGATTGAACTGGTTTCATGTCATTCTTGAATTCATTTACTTGTTTAATGTTGATCTAAAAATTATTATGCTGCTTGGTGGTGTTCAAGATAAATATGAAAATATAACCTCTAACAAGAATCTAATGTAAATATTATTTAAAGAAGAAAAGTATATTAGATTTTACTTAAAACAAATTTAAAGGAGAATGCAGGGATTAGATTGAGATGTAAAAAATAATTGCTAATCTAGAAACTCAGCAAGACATAGATTGCTTCATAATTTGTAATGATAAAAACCGAAGTGCATTTAGTCATACCTTTTATACATAGTATTGAGCCTGAGTTCTATGAAACGTTTTCTTTTAAATATTTAATTTGAACATAGTTATGAATCAGAAACAAGAAGTATTGAACATATGTTAATTTCAAGAAAAATGTAATATATTATTGTCACCTTTTTTTGATCTTTTTAAAATGTTTCTTTCTTATAATATGTTTAGTAGCTAGGTTTAATATTTAAAAATCAAATAGGTGGTTATTAAGAATATTTAATTCCTAACAATCTTCTAAAATCATTTTAGGTTAGTGATTTTTTTGCTTATTTAAATTGGCTTCTCTATACACCTTTTCATCACCAAACATTTTTGGAAATTTCAAGTTTTTGTTTAATCTAAATTTAGAATTGACATTAATAAAATATATGTTTTATTAAATTATAAATAAAAATGTATGTGAATTTTCAAGCAAAATATACATAGAAACAACATAGTGTCCACCCAAACATAAACATCCAAAAATAAGTGGAATGAAAACTCTCTTCACTCCAACCTCAAAAATAATTAAGGAGTTTTTATTCTTCTTTTGATGTTTCATTAGCCTAATCTGAATATATGTTAGGCTAATGAAACGTCAAAAGAAGAATAAAAACTCCTCAATTATTTTTGAGGTTGGAGTGAAGATAGTTAGAATATATATATAAAGAGTAGTGTAACAATTTCTCTCCCTCGTTAAAAATTACAATGAGTTTGTTGTGATCACGTGTTGTGAAAAAGGAGGACAATGAGACAAAAATTATCAAGATATGAAAAAACTCTAGATGTATTAGAAGTGTTTTACAACCACATATTTATATAGAAGGATTGTAACCTTTTACGTTATCTGAGGTAACGTAAATTAAATTTATGGATGGACAAAGATGGATTTTTATCTTGTCTCAACACTCCTTCCCGAACGATGAACTTCTTTGTCTCAACAAAGTGCATTGTCTTCAATTTGTCTGGCATGATTATGGTAAGGCATTCAACAATGGCTCAATTCTCAGCACGTAAATTCTGGAGGGATGTCACGAGAACAAGCAATATTTGTGCATGGAGAAAATTAGTAGAAAGATAGAGCAAGTGGAACCATCATTTTTGGACTCTTCTACAATGTGTTATGAATTTTTGAAATTGGAAATATAGGTTTACATAAAATGGTGCCCGTAACTGACACCCTGTAATGTTTGCAGTAAGTACATGACACTATTGAATGGGGAAGCTGTTATGTACCTGTAAGTGAAATTACTAGAGCTCCATTATGGGACCTGCTCCATCACAGAGGTCGTATCATAAAGCACATTCATTCACACCGACTATCATACCGTAAGCTTCGAGCAGGCAGTTGCGGTACTCCATCGATCGCTACAAAGATGGGGTTGTATCAGATCGTGGAATCGTATTTCCGTCATGAGCAATGGCAGAATCTCAGCTTGGAAGGCTCAGATGGTTGGATTCATTCACGCCGTGCAATACTTACGAGGTGAGGACCACTCTGTAATTTTAGGGTTTTGCGCATAATTAGGGTTTTATGATTTTGAGCTGCGATCGATCGATTATGTGGCATGCGCAGTTCCGCTGGTGGTTGCGAATTGCATTGTTATTTTTAGCAAATTGCTCTTCGGTTGAGCTCTCGTTGCGGCAGCAGGATCGCAATTTGTACGAGTACGCCAATCAAATTTTGTTTCATTTTCATGAAACAGGCTTAGGATTTGAAAGCTCTCTGCAAACCATTGTGGCACTTACAGATCGTGTATATTTGGGTTGATCAAATTTAATTTAGACTCTGTTTTTTTTTTTCTATTTTCTAAAAGCCTCTGCCATATCTTACTCTCTCTATCTCTTCTTTCTGTCGATGCTGTCAATGGTTCTTGGACCTCAATGGATTGAATGATGACATGGTAGAAACTAGTATAGTGTTGTCCCTGAGAGGGTTCAATAGTTTCTTAACCATTGATGTTATCATTTGTGGGCATGGATATTCAAATGATGGATATTTTGTTCATTTACAGAAGAGGTCTGAAGCTGCTACTTCGTCGTTGTGCACAGTAGAGTAGAGTAGCTCTTACAGTAGCTTTCACAGTAAGGTACTGTAGATAGTCATGAACCAGCTGGCCGTCTTTCTCGTGTTAGCTGCAAGCTGTGAAATACTTCTTTTCAATCAACCCTTTGAAAGCCAAATTGATTCATACTGCTCGAATGAATTCTCTATGTCTTAGCACAGATCCTTGAATCCACTTGAAAAGTATATCTAGGCATTGATGCAATCACTTGCTTTTGAGGTTTACAGTTGCGAAGGAACATGTTTTCGTTTTATTTCTTCAATGCAGTGAATCGGTTTGGATTACAAACACTGTTCATCTATAGCATTCGTTCTTCCTTCAATAAGCTAAGTTTTGAAAGTACAGACGCACATTTTTAGTACGTATTCTTTAAGTGGAGATTGCTGGCCCTTAAGTACGACATAGTCAGGGGTTGTGAATTGCTGTCGGTGATGGGCCTTCGTCAAGCTCAAAGCGGGGCTTGGCAATGAGGACGAGGGCGGTCTTCAAGCCTACGGTGAGTCCCATGTGCTCCGACATGTCCACGGTGTGCTTCCCATCCGGCAGGGACCAGTCGAAGACATACAGCAGGTTGGCTAGCATGAGCAACGAGGATGTGTTGCCCTGGTTGTAGCCGGGGCACATTCTCCGACCTGCTCCGAACGGAATCAGCTCGAAATAGTCCGATGCACTCAAATGGTTCACCTCCGGGCGCCCCAGAAACCTGTCCGGGTCAAAAGTGTCAGGGTTGGTGTACACACTGGGGTCCCTATGGATGGCCCACGCGTTCACCAACGCCATGGTGCCCGCTGGGAGATGGTAGCCCTGAAGCTCAGTCGCTTGGTTTGCTTGATGCGGCAACAGGAGTGGCACTGGAGGATGGATCCGATACGTCTCTTTGAGGATTGCTTGTAGAAAGCGGAGGTTGGGGAGGTCTGTCTCTTCCACCAAGCGGTGTGAATGAACTGCACCGTCAAGCTCCGCTTGTGCTTGCTTGATCAAGTCCGGTCTTGTGATCAGCTCCGCCATCGCCCACTCCGCCAACGTTGCACTTGTCTCCGTCCCTGCATTCAGCAACTCCTGCATTGAAAAATCATCAGCATTCAGTAGTAACAACTTCACAGTCAAAAGCGGGACACAGGACTGATTTGGGACCTTGGCCATGGCCATGGCTAAGATGTTCATGTTCAGTGCATTCAAGGCGGCTCATGCGTATGCATGAGTGATGTCCATGGCCCGGGGTCTTTAATGAGTCATTCTACCCGTCAGAAGCGTTGGGTTTGCTACCGGAAATTCGATTCTGGGTTTTCGATATAGGAAGGAGAAGAGGTCAAAGTACCTGCAAGATCTTGAGGATGTACTTGTCAGGAAGGTATTGGCCATCGTCTAAGGGCGTGTGTAAGAATACATCTGCGACATTAGGGACGTAACTTGGATCATTCTTTTGTTCTTCGTATTGCTGGCGATGCTTGTCGAGGTCGAAGACCTTTCTTGCAAACCTATTACAATCCTCCGTCGCCTTTTGAAACTTGGCTCTAGTTCCTTGCAATCGGTCAATGAAGCTCAAGTAGGGCACAAAGTCACCGATCACCATTGCACCTAACATTGCATTGTTCATCTTGAAGAGATATTCTCTCTCAATTTTCATCTTTGCATCTGTAGTTCCAAAGTACCTGCAGAAGTTGCAGGATAATTCACACAATGTAGTCAAAAAATGGTCTTATGCAATTATTCTAAACATATCAAATACACAGCGATCGTCAAGATTGTACCAAAAACACCAAGTTTTTTGGTGATCACAGTTGAGCACGTATTCATCGACTAATAGCTACCACTTCCCATCTTCAAGCAATTTTCCACACATCTATTCCAACAATAGCCTTGATTTAAACAGAGAAAAAAAAATTTCTTGTGAAATTCATCAAATTTCAATGGTATTTTCAAGATTCAACCGGCTAATGGGCCATCTCCATCGGCTGATAATGAACTACCTGTCAGTTTTTCCCAACCATTGATTCAAAGTGATCAGCTTTTTACGTTCAACGTTGTTACATAGTTTATCTTTCCTCGTTGTTACATACTTTATCTTTCCTGCAATGAAGTCATTGTTTAAAACATACTACAAGAATTGCAGTGCTCAGGCATGTGAGTCAATCATACCTCTTGCCATTAAAGATGGCTGTCATGGTGTTCGAAGTGACGCCATACAACCAAACTCTAAGATCCACAGCATCACCCGTGGTCTTGCAATCCTCCACCAGGAGTTTGATCATGTGTTCAATCTCCGCAGCCCTGGTAGTCTGCTGCGCCGCATAACGCCCAGGAGAGAACAACTCCGTATTGAAGAATCGTCTCAACTTACGCCAGTGGTGTACATCGGAAGTCAAAGCTAAAGTTTTGTAATTCACCTCGTTGTGGTTAAACATTGTATATGCTAACTTCGTCGGCCGAGCACTGAAATTTGCGTCGTTCGTTTGGTAAAACTCCTTCGCAGCCTTGGCAGTCGATATCACTATACATGGCAGCGACCCTGGCATATCATTCATGGAATAATCAACAGTCACCTCCACATGGTCACACTGGAAGCAGATGCAGACGCTTCTGAGTGACTGAACATCGGGAAAATTCTAACTGATTGAACATTCAGAAGTGCCACTTTTATTTGCTACCACGTCTGTCAATGCATGCATGCTGTAGCTTGATCGAGCAATCTGGAACTGCTAGAAGTTATGGGAGAGTTGATGAGATGGGGTCGTCGATACGATCATACCTAAGCGGAGATACATGAGGCCTCCATATTTGGCAGCGAGTGTGGCAAGCGATTGGTGAGGCAGGCCACCGAGAGCAGGAAAGTTGCCGATCACGGGCCATGGCCACGGTCCAGGAGGCTGCCGCTGCCGCTTCCTTGCTTCGGCATACAAGTAGATCAATACAAACGAGGCTATGGCGACCACCACGAGCGCAGCGAAAACTTCATTGCTACCTGATGCCATTGATCTATCGAGGCAGCTTCTGGTTCTGTAGTCTGAGAAATGCTAGATGACCCGAAAACATTTATAGTTCAGTTGCCAAGATATCGTCCGGACATAGTGTAGGGCACTTACCGCTCAGCCACTCACCGTCAGAACTACTTTTGTTATGACATTTCGTACCAAATGTTACCTTTCACATCATTGTGGGCTTCTTTTGCTACCTAGTGCATATATTACTCACAATGACCATATGATATTTTTGCTGATGTGGATTTTCAGCGTTGTTGTATCATTCGATGTCTATGACCTGACTGAGATGGTTTGAAGACTTTTTGAACAAAGGACTAACCCGTACGTCTGCCACATTCTTCTAGATGACAGAGGCATGACATCTGAAAGAATTTGGTAGTTGCACGTCACCACGTGGGAAAAGAATTGTCGGAAAGAAGAAAGGGAGAAAAGAATTGTATGGTGGAAAGAAGAAAGGAAGATAAAACTTTGTCTTTGTGTATTCATGAGTTCCCTTAGTTACTCCAATGGAACTCTTTATGGGTTGGTCCTTGTGAAAAGGTTGAAAAAAAACGCACAAAAAGTACTACGGAAGTGACCCTCTTAAAAACCTTCCTTGCGGTACTTTTAGAACCCTAAACCAAATAATGAGTATATGAATTGACATTTTTAGGATACCTCTTAAACATACAGAGGGCACCACTTAATTAAAAGTGATTTTTAGATAGTTTTTGATTATTTTCTAGCCACTTTTTCAAATGACTGCATTCACTTTGCTTGGATTTAAAGCCCTCATACAATAACTTTAAAGTGTTTACTTTGCACAAATTTTTTTCAAGTTGTAGAAAAACAAGTTTAGAATCTATATTAGCAAAAAAAAATGATTTCAATTACATCTTTCCATCACTTTTGTGCATTTTTTGTAAAAGGGCTGAAATTGACAAATAGTTAAGCACTTTTTTGGTCCACTTTACTATGCTTACATGTCATACTCCCTCAGTGATACCAACTTTCACTCATAATGATATCCAAAATCACCAAATATTTCTTGACAATGCTTGGTGTGCCATTGGTCTACTTAAATAGTAAAAAAGGTATGGCAGTTTCAATCACAATTGTGATGCCCCCAAGAAAAATCTACATGTCAGAATTGGGGGAGGTGGTGGTTTTAGGACATCATACCTTATCATCATGTACAAAATGTCAAAAAGTGGTTCTGGGATCCCTGACGCTGAGTGGCTGTGAGCCGAAAGTGGTCTAGTATGTACTGTACTACAAATGTTTTCAAGCCAACTAGTTATTCTCGAACCAGACACTGCTTCGATCGATCGATCAATGGCATCAGGTAGCAATGAAGTTTTCGCTGCGCTCGTGGTGGTCGCCATAGCCTCGTTTGTATTGATCTACTTGTACGCCGAAGCAAGGAAGCGGCAGCGGCAGCCTCCTGGACCGTGGCCATGGCCCGTGATCGGCAACTTTCCTGCTCTCGGTGGCCTGCTTCACCAATCGCTTGCCACACTTGCTGCCAAATATGGAGGCCTCATGTATCTCCGCTTAGGTATGATCGTATCGAATACCCCATCCCATCAACTCTCCCATAACTTCTAGCAGTTCCAGATTGCTCGATCAAGCTACAGCATGCAAGCATGGACAGACGTCGTAGCAAATAAAAGTGGCACTTCTGAATGTTCAATCAGTTAGAATTTTCCCGATGTTCAGTCACTCAGGAGCGTCTGCATCTGCTTCCAGTGTGACCATGTGGAGGTGACTGTTGATTATTCCATGAATGATATGGCAGGGTCGCTGCCATGTATAGTGATATCGACTGCCAAGGCTGCGAAGGAGTTTTACCAAACGAACGACGCAAATTTCAGTGCTCGGCCGACGAGGTTAGCATATACAATGTTTAACTACAACGAGGTGAATTACAAAACTTTAGCTTTGACTTCCGATGTACACCACTGGCGTAAGTTGAGACGATTCTTCAATACGGAGCTGTTCTCTCCCGGGCGTTATGCGGCGCAGCAGACTACCAGGGCTGCGGAGATTGAACACATGATCAAGCTCCTGATGGAGGATTGCAAGACCACGGGTGATGCTGTGGATGTTCGAGCTTGGTTGTATGGCGTTACTTCCAACACCATGACAGCCATCTTTACTGGCAAGAGGTATGATTGACTCACATGCCTCACTGCTGCGATTCTTCTAATAAATTTTTAATCAAAGATAAAGTATGTTACAACGAGAACTTTATCGAGTATTGAGCAGAAAGCTGAGCACATTGAAGCTCTGATCTTGTGGTGGAGATACCTTCATCAAACACACTAAATAGTGTATTTTTTTTTATGCTGTCTACTTGATATGTTTGGGATAAATTCATTAATAAGAGTTTTTTGAACACATTGTGAATCATCCTGCAACTTCCGCAGGTATTTTGGAACGACAGATGCAAAGATGAAAATTGAGAGAGAAAATTTGGTGAAGATGAACAACGCACTGTTTGAAATTGCTGGTGCAATGGTGATCGGTGACTTTGTGCCCTACTTGAGCTTCATTGACCGATTGCAAGGAACTAGAGCCAAGTTTCAAAAGGCGACGGATGAGGCTGAAAAGTTTACAAGAAAGGTCTTCGATCTCGATAAGCATCGACAGCAATACGAAGAACGGAAGAATGATCCAAGCTACGTCCCTAATGTCGCAGAGGTGATATTGCACACGCCCTTGGATGATGGCCATATACCTTCTGACAAGGACATGCTCAAGATCTTGCAGGTACTTTGACCTCCTCTCCTTTGTAAAGCAAGAGAATTTTTGTGTAGAAAAATCATGCGAGTTATATGGCGTGACGGCACAATTACGAGTGTACGCACCATAACCGGTGCCATGTTGCTCTTGCCCCGGTGATTTACGAACCTTGTGGGAGGCCTTAATTAAATCACGGGCTTCCCTCAATGGGCAAGCTCTTGGCATCTCCGCCTACCGGCGTCGACGCCTTGGACCTTCCCATCGACGGAATCCCTTTATTTAAACCTCTCCTTACCTAAACCCAAAACCCTCAAACAAATCATTGGTAGTAAACCCAACGCTTTTGCCTTCAGAGTTCCAGCTCTTGACTCATTTATAATATGGAAAGTTTGTTAGCAAACCCAACGCTTTTGCCTTCGCTGATAATATAGAAAGGATCGCATTATCTTATCTTTTGTGTCACTCTTGACATACTCCTCAGTTTCTAGAGTGGCTCAAAATAGGAAAAGCGTCGAGTTTGCTACCAGTGAATGCTGATGCTTTTTCATTTGCAGGAGTTCCTGAATGCAGGGACGGAGACAAGTGCAACGTTGGCGGAGTGGGCAATGGCGGAGCTCATCACAAACCCAAACTTGATCAAGCGAGCTCAAGCGGAGCTTGATGGTGCAGTTCATTCGCACCGCCTGGTGGAAGAGGCCGACCTCCCCAACCTCCCGTTTCTACAAGCAATCCTCAAGGAGACCTATCGACTACATCCTCCAGTGCCACTCCTGATTCCGCATCAAGCAAACCAAGCGACTGAGCTTCAGGGCTACCATCTCCCAGCGGGCACCATGGCGTTGGTGAACGCGTGGGCCATCCAGCGAGACCCCAGTGTGTACACCAATCCCGACACTTTTGACCCGGGGAGGTTTCTGGAGCACCCGGAGGTGAACCATTTGAGTGCATCGGACTACTTCGAGCTGATTCCGTTCGGAGCAGGTCGGAGAATGTGCCCCGGCTACAACCTGGGCAACACATCCTCGTTGCTCATGCTAGCCAACCTGCTGTATGTCTTCGACTGGTCCCTGCCGGATGGGAAGCACACCGTGGACATGTCGGAGCACATGGGACTCACCGTGGGCTTGAAGACCGCCCTCGTCCTCTCAGCGAAGCCCCGCTTTGAGCTTGACGAAGCTTGCCCATCACCGACAGCAATTCACAACCCTTGACTGTATATGTCGTCCGGTATGGACAAAAACTGGACTTGATTTGTAATCCAACTCAATAAATTTCATCAATGTACATGTTGGATCATGAAGTTTTTAGCTCTTTAAAGAGCATGACCAAGTTGCATTTATGAAACATGTCCCACGGAAAAAAGAGTTTGAGAATAACAGCAAGTTCCATTGCCTTTTACAATGCATCCTTTACGTATATCCATAGAAGCACGTGGGTTGAATTTTCCAGTGCCACTACAAGATCTTATCTAGTCCTTCTGCTGCAATAAATCCCTTTGATGCCGTTCCATCTTCTCTGCCATCTGCTTTGATTTGCAGCTTCAGGCTCTCTTTTATGCGCGTTTCTGGTAACGCAGTCACACAACTAATTCAGCAATCTGCCATATGTCGTGGTTCTGTAAGTCAATTCTGGTTCAGGGTGGAGGTGTTTCAATTGCTCTTCCTGTTAAGACTTGTTCATAGCAAGAGATCGTTAGTCAGAAACTCAGAATACCATATGACCTACAAAAGCGCTGGGTCAAACCCAATCAGGAAGGGGTATCAGAAAGTTGAAAGATTTCCACATACCCAGCTCCAAAATCGTTTTTAAATTCACGTACTAATTAAACAGAATAATTCAAAAATTCAACTGCATGAATCTGCTGGAAAAGTTCGATAACACTTAAGCAATTCAAAATCTAAACCCCGCGATCCTTGAAAGGCTGCTCACTCTCCTTATCTGCACAAAAGTCATTCTGGAGCCTATCTTACACAATCTCAAGATTTGAATATTCGTGGATTGCAAGTACATTCTAGCAAGTGCGGAAACACCTACGTACTGAATGATCGACACCCTATGGTACGTAGCTGTTGTGAACATGTTAAGTTTTAGCTTCAAATGGTGAAAAACAACACTGTACTAGGTCAGAGAATAATGCTTACCTCGAGTGAAATTAAGAAGTAGGTCCAGCAAACCGTCCATGCAAAGCCCGTTGAGTTCGCAACGAGGAGGAAGCTGCAGATCCCCGGCCCGAACGCAAGATTTGGTAAGAGAGCACGTCGCAGATGGGGAATCAAACAGAAGAAACCCTAGAGAGACAGATTCATGCAGTCGATGCTCAATAAGTGGATGAAATTGGTTGTGATGGGTTATAATGTAGTACTTTAGGTGTAGTGATTTTTGGAGATTTTTTGGATGCTTGATTTTATGAGTTTATTTTTTCAATAACACTTTTAGACTAAAATCTTTGAAATTTTGGGTGAAACACTACAACACAAAATGATGCATAATTTCTTCAAAAATTGTTTCCTTTTCGATCGGATGACACATACAAGAAGCTACCTTCCCATAGAAAATCCAATAAAAAAATCACACCACAAAAAGTGCATGACGGATGTGAAAATGCAGATGGAATCTGTACATTAGGCTATTTTGACATGCTTAGGCAGTTAGGGGTTAAACCCATAGAGTTGAAAGGGGTCTTTTTATTTTCGGAGCTACCCAAGCCAATGGGCTTTTTCCTGGCGAATGCCTGCAATTTTTTTATTTGGACCCAAAGACCATCTTTGATGATTTTGAATTCAAAAATGGGGCCTCCGTCCTCAAATGTATCCACGAGTATATCTCTTGGAATTCTAAACCAATGCATTAAAAAGTAGGGGCTCGTGTTTTTTCCTCAGCTGTAGGGATGATTTAGACAGATCCACTTGAAAGGTGTAAGGGGCACTTTACTTGGGAAGTCGAGGTCATGCTTATTGAAGTATTTTCAAGTTTCAATTACGTAGTTATGCCTAATACTATATTTTGATTATTTGATGTACTTAAAGACGTTTTTAGTATTCTTAAATATCCATACTTAGAAAATTTAAAACGCTAGATATAAGATGTAAACTATTTGTTTGACACCAATAGGGAAATTTCTTGTATTCTGCTAACGTTGGTTAACCCTTAAACATCCCATGAGGATAGTAGATACGCAAGTGTACGATAGGCATATGCTAGATAGATAGAACCTCCGGTTGCTTTGCAAGGGGCCGGCATGAATGAAGTGTCCGTTTGTAATGCTAATGACCCGAGTACCACCAGACAAAGGAATAAAGGAACAATACTACTCCATCTTTTCGAGAGTCGCCACAACGTTAGAATTGGCCTTGGCTTACGAGATAAATCAAAACACATGCAATCATTCACTAAACAAGACAAGACATAAAATTGAGTCAACAACCAAATACATCAAATTTTTACTAAATTTTTGTTGTGTGCACAATTGCACAATTCCAACACTTAAACTCTATACTCGGAACAACTCCAAGGTTACTTCAATTGGAAGAATCACTACAAGCAAAGCTTTGGCAATCAGCGATTGTTGAATTCAAAGATGGAGGATCTCCTTCCATAAACCAACAACCCCCAAAAGCCGCCGCTCTTGTTCGACGACAATTCCAGTGGATCCCCAACCAAACCCAAGGAAGCAGTAGAGAATCTGGCTGCAACTCAGCCAAGAGTTATGAGATTAAGGAAGGAAGGATCTCCCTTCTCAACCTACACAACTCCCAACCGGCTACAAGTCCAGCTCTTTTCCGCTTTGCAGAGAGAATCCAACCGCCCCTTAAACTCCTTCAGACCACCGCCTTCTGGCTGTAGCTTCTACACAAAAACAACAAAATAAAAAAAATAAAAAATAAAAAACACCAAACCAAAACACTGCCAAACTGAACCGCAGCCTTTCACCCGACTGAAGCCACCTTGTAGGCTTGCTCCAAATCAGGTGAATCTCTTCAAGCCGGTTAACTTCTTGACAGAACAGTCTGCCTCGCCCAATTTATCCCGCACCTACATCCTTGGCTCCTTATGTTCGACTCAAGTATCGCCGCAAGCTCTTACAAACCAAGGAAATGCAATACAGAATTTAAAATGAACCGAATCACCCTGTTGACAACCGAAGACACCACCGCCGGTCTCAATCCACAGTAATCACCGCCTGATCATACCAAACGCGACCAGCCAACCAATCCGCCTTTCTCTGCCTCACAGCTTCCACCCCGAGAATCTTCCCAGACCACCAATGCTGCAAACCCTCGCAGCAAATCGACAACTTTCCAACTTCCGCTCCCTCTTCGGCAGTCCTCAGTGATCGAATTCTTTGGTCACAGCTCCTAACCAGAATCACCGCTCACCAAATCTCTCTTTGCTTCGACTCCGCAGCTAGTCACGAGCTCTCCTTCCTCTAAAATCCGACTCCAACCAACTTTGATTATGACGCCCTCAACACCGTCCTTCGATTGAAACTCCTGCACCAAGCTCTCAACCGCCGGATCTCACCGAACTAGCATTTGCTTCTTAATGCCAACTCCCGCCTTCAACCGCTTGATCTTCGCCCATCCAAAGCTCTTGTTGTCCACCAACCACTTCGAAGTGGCCGTCGTTTAGCTTCAGCCCCCACCGGAACTCCTTCAAGTCTCCAACACCGGCCACAGTAACCGCAACCACTTGTTGCACCGACTCACCGAGAGAACACAAAGGGAAATAAACAAGATGAACACAAGGACGTCACCTTCAACTACACCTGATGCACACTCATCTCGACCGACTGCAACCACCTGGTTCGATCGAACCTCTCACCAAACTCCACCAAATCACCTTCGGTTCCACAACGCGCCTCCACAGCCAAGAGCAGCAGTCTCCTATAGTCGGTCACATACACTGTAGCCAATTCACCACCTCCGGGTGCAACTTCCAAGCCTCCAACAACTCGAAATGCAACCAACCTTCAACCACCGGAAATTTTGGGACTCTCTCAAGTGTCGGCTGCTGTAGTCGATGTCAACTCTTCCTCCTTCACAGCCTCTCAAACCGCCTTTTGATCGACAACCTTCTTCTTGCCGCCCTCGACCACTTGAACACCAATCCAATATCAACCCACAAGATCAACTCACTAAAACAAACCCAAGCAACACCGGCCAAGCCTTCCGGCCTCCAACCAAGCAAATCAAAGTTGCCACTCACTAGTTGCCGGTTCCAACCAGCGGCTACACAATTCTTAGCCCACTCAAAACTAATCCTACTCACACTTCTACCCTAACACGCAATCACATCATGTCAGCACAGGTCGAGCCAGCATATCTCCTCACATCCTAACTCCTGCTAATCTTCCTTCCTAGCGCACACACACACCTAATCACACACAACCGCCTCCCAGCAGCCTAATCCTATACACTAGCCAAAAGCACAACAGAGAGCACACTTGCTCAATCTCCCCGCCTAACAATCACTAGGGTGAGCCACAGCCACACTTTCTCACGTGCCATGCACATGCGCATGCCTTCAAAATCCTATCTTCCCACCTAATTTATCCTAAACTCCAAAGCTAAATAGGTAATTTGATAATTTCCTTTGGCCACTATCCTTAATTACTACATCCCTCATCTCTTGACCCACGACTTCTCTAGTTATAAAAACTAGGATCCTCATCGTGTCAATTCTTGTATTTCTAAAACTAATTCTCCTACTATACCAACAATAGCTCATCTTGAATTGCGCGCCCCTCCGTACATTGTGGCGGCTGCATAAATGCAGCCGCTTTGAGTTTTTTCAATTTTTTGAGGAACAAAAAGTACAAAAATTAAAAATTAAAAGTGGGATAATGAAAATAAGAATTAGAAAAAGAAGTAAAGAAAAAATGGAAATTAGATTTTAAAGAAAACTTAGAAATAGGTAAAATAAAAATTAAATGAGGAATTGGAATGTATGGGAGAAAGAGAAATAAAAGAAATAAAAAATAAAAAATAGAAATTAGAGAAGTCAAATCTAGGAATTTTGGAAGAAATGAGTAAAAATAGGATAATTAGTATATAAGAGTCTAATTATTCTAGCTTTGGTTACTTTTAATTTAAAAAATATAAATTCTTACTAAAAATGCAAGATTTGGAATAAAAAGTGGTAAGTGAGCAAATTAGGTGCTCACAGACACTATAAGTACGCTAGTTTCTAGCTAGTTACAAGTGCCTTGAAGATATCGGACATGGTGTCTCTTCAAATGGCTTTGAAGTACCTATACAACAAGGTCCAAGGACGCCCCACCATAGTTGGGTAGACTATGGTACTGTGCACCATCGTCGACGTGGGAAATAGAATCCACAACCTCCTCATTGGGGGCCATGAGCCCTAATCACCAAGCCTTCAATTCCCCAGCAGGGTTAAAAATGAAAAAGTCAAACAAATACACTAGGAATTAGGCACGTGCTCGCTTGGTTTACCAGACGGTGAAACCGCCTGGTATCACGGGCCCGGGCCCTTTGCGTGGAATATAGTTTTGACAAATGAATCTATCACCGCCATTCCAATCGTTCTAGCTCCTACAGAAACTGAACATTGTTTATCGAAAGAAACTCGACTAAATCAATTTTCAGTGGAGAGTGTTGATACTGTTGGAGAAAGCCAAGCGATCTTCGGTAGGGTCTTCCTCTATGACCATATTCGTTATTTTGAGACAATTTTTGAACTTTGAGACTTTTGCCTTCAATTTCAGCAACTGTTTTGAAACAATTTGAACTTTTCTTGACTTAAATCTAATTATAGATTATCTTTAAATCTTCCCAAAAGTTTTAGACAAATATAGAATCAATCAAAAAATCAATGAAAAATCTACAATCAAGCATTAAATTGAGACTATGAAAAGTCTCAATTTAACGAATATGGAGTCTCTTGTGAATTGGTGCAGGACCGAGAGGCCCAACCACCAAGCCACGGCCACTGGTGCCTAAGAGAATCCATGAACACACAAGATAAAGTTTATTACCCTTCCTTATTTCCAATAGTTCTTTTCTTCCTTTTTACTTTCCGACACCTGTTTTCCCACAATTACCAAATCCTTTCAGATGTCATGCCTCCATCATCTAGAAGAATGTGTCAGACAAACGGAGTCCTTTGTTCTAAAAGTCTTCAAACCATCTCAGTCAGGTCATAGACATATGCTGGAAAACCACATCAGCAAAATATAGGTGGCTGGATCATGCTACGGTTTTTAATTATTCATTCTACGGTTTTTTGATTATTCATTCTACGGTTTTTTGATTATTCATTCTACGGTTTTTTGATTATTCATTCTACGGTTTATAATTATTTATAGAATTTCATCACTACAACATTGAGAAACTCATTTGTCCAATATTTTGCTCAATCAAACTACAATCTGACCCCCTTAATGTCACTACAATTTGACCCCTTAATGTCACTACAATTTGACCCCCTTAATGTCACTACAATTTGACCCCCTTAATGTCACACTTTGTAATGTCACATTCCCTCTATTGCCACAAAACTCTAGAGAACTGATTCACACCATTCAGGAATCACCCTGAATTATCCCTCATGAGTACTTCACTTGATATTAGAATCAGTCTCTGTTTCAAAATAGGCTAATATGTTGATTTTGAAACAATGCGTGGTCGCTGCGTAGGAGGTATGGTTCATTGTCCTAAAACCATCAACTTCAGATTGCTTATTTGGTCTGTTCGTGACAGTACTAAATTTGAAAAGGAAATTATGACCACATTCAAAATAGGTTTTGAACATGAGGATTTGCATTTGTTAATTTTATACAAAACTCCAAAGTGGAAAGTAAGATGTGATCATGTGACCCATGTCCATACCTTGTGATACCAACTTTTCACTCATAAGGATACCCAAAATCATCAACTATTTCCTGGGAGCATTCTAGCAATGCTTGGTGTGCCATTGGTATGCTTAAATTATAATGAAATTGGCAGTTTTTTTTTTTTTTTTTTTTTTTTTTTTTTTTTTTTTTTTTTTTTTTTTTTTGACACAAATAAAGTGGAACTTTACTGCACAAAGATAATTACAAAGCAAGCCAGCCCCGCTAGGGCCGGCGAGGCCGGAGAACTAATGTACATGAATAGAACTAAACCTAGGTCCAGTGAGGGACCAGCAAGGCTGGATCCCATCCCACTTCGCGAAGAGTTTCTGTTTACACCACAGCAGCTTAAACCGCATGAGCAGCTTGGCACCTTTCTCGGGGTTGGTAGCGTGCTTGGTGATCTCACTCTGAGTCTTGGCCCTGTCCATACGCCCGTAGTCAACCATAGCTAGCCAAATTCTACAGCATACCTTCTCAATATGCCACTGAATGCCGTTAAACGCGGCGTCGTTCCGCTGTTGCCACAGTAACCACATAATCGCTCCACGCAGCAACAGCCAGGTTCTGCTTACCACCTTGAATCGTCTGGGGATTCTGTGCGTAAAAAGCCCTTGTTTCCATGTGATAGCGGTTGCTCTAAGCAAGTGACCTGGGCCTGTGCGCGCAGGGGGGTTTGGTACGCCTTCTGGTGCTAGATTCAGATCCGGGAGTACAAGGGGGGCGTCTTGGCCCGCAGGTCTGAGTGGCAGTGAACCAGCGTCGAGATTCCCTGCATTAGTTCCGCGCCATGGAGCCAGCGAATTGAGAATGTGTGCTCCCCATTCCCACGCTTGAGCCGCAGCGGGACATTCCCAAAACCTATGCATTACAGTCT
Organism: Ceratodon purpureus; assembly: GCA_014871385.1. Taxonomy (NCBI): domain Eukaryota; kingdom Viridiplantae; phylum Streptophyta; class Bryopsida; order Pseudoditrichales; family Ditrichaceae; genus Ceratodon; species Ceratodon purpureus. The sequence goes on from CM026427.1 coordinate 13,643,860, forward strand.
CTCGAATCCCGCATAGGCAAATCGGGCAACATTGATCCACTCCGTGTGGATTGTGACTTCCTCGCCAAGCATTAACTTCAACCCCCTTATGCCAAATGGCCCATATAAGGCCAGCTTCTTTTTTCACACGCCCTGAGTCCCAGGTATTTAACCACCTTAACTTGTAATCCGGTGGAAGGGTACCATTCCATTTCCGGGAGACTATGGGAGGCACCGCATGTGTTCTAAGAAGGAGCTTCCGTCCCATTTTTGCCGTGTAGTGCATGAATGGGACATCACATGGCCAAGATAATCTCTCAGGATCCCAATCGAGCGTTCGGATCCTCCCATAGAACATAAGGACTCTGATCTTCTTGGGGCCGCGGGTAGCTTCCACCACTCTGACTCTTCGTACGCTCCCAGCCATAGTGTTGTACGCATTATCTCCAGTCCTGTCCCAGGTGGCCCCCCTCAGTCTCGATTCCCACGGGACTTCTATTAGAAGGGCTGATTGAGGTCGAACGGTGTATGTAGTGATAGACAGCGGCACGTCATGAAGGTTCGGGCCTGCCATCGGGGCGAAAGCCTCTCCAGTGAAACACACTGCCAAAGGAGAGGTGGTTAAGTCATCAGCAAAAATCCCGACCCATTGCCCCCTGATAGGGAAGACTTCCATCCGCAGAAGCCTGTATCCAGGCCTGTTTGGCTCGACCGGTAGCCAGGCTCCAAGCACCTGCTTCTTCCGGTAGGAGGCCGAAGTCCTGTTGAGCTTCTTCTGGAGTCAGAAAACGCCCTCTACGCCAGACATCTCGGTATGACTGCATGCCCCTTCTGTGCATTGCTGCGGCTCTGATCTTCGAGAAGCCTGGTCCGATGAGTGGGACCACCGGGTTCCACCACCAGCTCATGCACAGCACGTCATCCCAACACTTTGGCTGATTCACCGAGAGAGCCGGAAGCAGCTTCTTCCACGAGGGGATGACACGATTCCAAGTAATCGACCCTCTCCTGGCCTGGTGTTTGTGCACCGAGAAGAACTCCAGGCTTTCTCTCCATCTGCCGCCGCTGTATGGCTGAAATTGTGCCAGCTTGAACCTCAGCAGCAGGTGAAGATTAGATGCCCCTGGCTCGAGTGCCTTTACAATCCACTTCGTCATCAACGCTGCTACCGCGTCCTCGGGGTTAACCAAATTGATGCCCCCATCCTCTTTAGACTGGCAACACTAGATCCAGCTAACGCGCGCCCTGGAGCGTTCAATTTTCTCGGCTGCGAGATAGTTAAGGATGGATGATTTCAGCTTCGCTACCCCTCGATTTGTTCCCCCCCACACCGAGAAAAAGAAGAACAGCGATGATAGCAGTATGCTATTTGCCACTACGCCCCTACCCGTCCTGTTTATCTTGGTGCTGCTCCAGTGTGTTAGCTTGGCCTTGAGCTTATCCTGGAGAAATGAGTTCACATCCGAAGTGGTCAATGAGAGGCCAAAAGGGACCCCAAGAAGCTTACTGACATCCGAGTTGTCCGCCCACGTGACCCCCAGCTGATTAGTCTAGGCAGGCCGAACCGGTTGGAGGCGACTTTTCCAGTAGCCATTAGATTTCTGCCAGTTCAGCACCAAGCCAGTCGCAAGGCAGAATGTCGTGAGAGTCTGGATCAGATTTTTGGCTGACTCTTCTTCCCCTAAAAGAGTGAATGTAGTGTCATCCGCGTACTGCGACACCGTTTGTTGCCGCCCTTCGACAGGAAGTTGAATCCCCTTGACACGGCCTAGCTGAACTTCCTTTGCGACCATGAGATTAAGCACCTCTGAAACAATAATGAAGAGATAGGGTGCCAGCGGGCACCCTTGCCTCACACCACGTCCTATTTTAAATTGAGGTGAAGGGACTCCGTTAACCTTAACTGCTGCGGCTGCGTCCTTGAAGAGGAGGGAGACCATATGTACAAATTCCTTTGGAAAACCCATTTTCGGCAAAATGCAAAAGAGGCATCCCCAGTCGACCATGTCATATGCTTTGGAGAAATCTAGTTTCAGAAAAAGCAGGGGTTGGTCTGTCTGTTCCGCCCATGACATCGTTTCCTGCATGAGTAACAGGTTGTCGAGGATGAATCTCATGGGCAAAAAGGCGGATTGGTCTGGGCTAATCAGTTCCATCAAAACCGGTTGGAGTCGCAGTTGAAGGGCCTTTGCATATATTTTATAGCCCATGTTTAGTAATGTGATAGGTCTCCAATTCGTTAGCACTTGCCGTGCACCCCCTTTATGCAGTAGGGCAATCATGCCATGCGTTACTCCAGCCGGAAGGGAACCATTCTGGATGCTTGCGGTGATCATCTCATGAAAATCTTTCCCGATAAGCTCCCAAAACAGCTTGTAGAACTCCAACACGATATCGTCCGGTCCTGGAGCTTTCCCGGGCTTCATGTCATCGACTGCTTGCTTAAGTTCAGCTAACGTGATGATCCGCCGGAGTTTTTCCTTCAGGTCCTGTGGAATGCGGTCTTCCACGCATGCTAGGGCTACTGCTTCTGCTTCCGCTGCTGCAGCCGAGGGGGCTCCAGCACTATAGAGGCGTTGGTAATAATCCTGACATAGAGTCCCTAGGGCCTGCTGATTGGTATGTACTTGGCCTTGCTGGTCTTCAAGAGCAGTGATATGCAAAGCAGTCGATCTTGCCTTATGAGCCTGGAAGAAATCTCGTGAGCAGTGGTCCCCCTGTTTTTTCCATTTTAGGCGGCTCCGAAGTCTCAAACCTTCAAGCTTCCGTGACTCCACCTGCTTAAGAGCTTCCGAGGCCTTGAGTAGAGTTGCTTGCGCAGCCGCGTCACCCGGGGCATCCTGCAGCACCACGACTGCTTGCTCTAGGTCTGCCCGACTCTTGGCCTCCTCAGCCCGATTGTCCTCGGCCTTTTTGATGCAAAATTCTTTGTAGAATTTTACGCATCTATGTATCTTGCCGTAGAAAGGTAGCTGGGGGTGACTCTCCCAGATGTGATGGATTCTCCTTTTGACCGGATCCTCATACAGGTAACGCGCGTTCATAACGTAGGAGGAGACTCGGCGAGTCTCGGGTTGGAGCCACAGCCTCCTTCTCACCGGAAGGTGATCAGAGTAGTTGCAATTTCCCATAATCCGGTAATCATCTGCAGAGCCGGGGACACGTAGGCTCTGCGGTGTGTAGATTCTATCTAGTCGAGCCAGGACCCTTGTGCCATCTCGCTTTCTACTGTCCCAAGAGTATCGAAGGCGGCTGTTAGAGGGGAAACTTTCGGAGACTTGAAGTGCCTCCTTGAGCTCTTGGAAGACTCGCTTCTCTACTTCCGTCACACTTGACGCCCGAGCGGATGATTTATCCACTCTTCTCTCAACAAAATTCCAATCTCCTGCAAGTTTCCATCTGCAATCTCGGGGCAAAATCTCCAAGAGCTCTAGCCACAGGGCGCACCTTTCTGGAGATGAGTTCGGTGCATACACATTCAACACTGCCAGGTCTTGCCCTGGAACTTCCTTGAGTCTCACCCATTGCGCATTCCCTCCGTTAGAATGGCCATCAGAGTGGATGAGGTGGCTTATTGTCGGATTGATCCACATCCCTAGTCCTCCACTTCCGGCTCCATCTTCGTTATGATCGTTGTTATATGCCACTTGGGCCTCTTGCCCATAGAATTTTGATCCATTCCATAGCAGCGATTCCACTGCTTGCAATTTGGCTCCTCTGAGCTTGAGCTCTTGGAAGCACACTATTTCTAAATCTCTCAGCTGTCCACCTAGGTAGTTCTTGACCAGGTCTATCTTGACATTACTGTTAAGACCCTGGACATTGTGGCTGAGCGTTGTGATCTTCATTCAAAGGATGGTGTGAGGTTGGCCACCACCGGCCTGGGGTACGGATTACTGTTGTGGACCCGCGAGGTCCTGTTGTTCTTACGCGTTGACTTCATCTTCCCTGGTGACTGCGTGCCTTGGTCCTCATTCCTACGCGCAATCGTCTGCTGCGCTAGACGTGGTTGCATTAAGGAAGGCGGGAAGTTTGCTTGGATCCCGTGTTCCTCGAGCCAGGCTCGCATTGCCGGAATGAGGTGTGGAGGAATCTGTTCCTCGAGACCTCGACGTGGGGGTGGTGGCGGTAGGGGTGTGTTGACTCCTGCGTGAGTTGGTGTCCTCTCGAAACCCAGACTATCTGTGACGTACTCGGAATCACCCGAGCATGCGTCATTCTGGGAGTCAGGGCCTGCCCCGTAGCCTTGGCCGAGGAGGCCACTGCGTGTGCATGCGAAGGAGTCGTCACTTCCTACCGGTGTTTGGACTTCTGGTTGTCCTCTCTCCGAGTCATCCCCTGTGTAGTCAGTCATTTCCTCGTCTTCTGGTCTTGTGAATCTTGATTCCCCTAGGGGGACCTGCTGTTCGCGTGCATCAGTCTCAGGTGTCGGGGCTGACATGCCGAAGCCGGCAGTTGTCTCCGCGGCACAATTTGCGTGGTTTGTGCTTTGAGAGGGGACGGTGCTCTGCGTGGCCGAGGGGGCCGGGCGTCCGCCTGGTGCTCTGCTGTCCGGTGCACTGTGCCCTCCTGAGCCTCGCCGTAGCTCTTGGGCCTGCAAGCTCCCTACCGTCCCAGATGGAGTGGCTGGCCGTTGGCTTGGGCGAGTTGGAACTCGGGATTTCGAGTCAGCTCTGGCTTTTTGAAATTCCAGGGCGTCTGGAAATTCTCGTGAATTTGGAGATGACTCATATCCTCGTTCAACCTCCCGACGTCGCCATCTATCCCAGTCAAGATTCGCTGTCGGGGAGCTAACTCAGCCTCTGTTTCCGGACTTCTCCTGCACGGGAGGGCCGCTGGGTGCAGTGGTAATTGGTTCTTTGCCTGGCTCGGCTGGATGCTTGAACGTTGGTTGTGGCGGTTGTCCCTGTGGTGCCAATGCGCTGTGCTTCGGGCCCTGGGCCTCCTTCTCCTTCCTTGGCTGCTCTGGGCGTGGTGGTGGTGGCACTTTCTTTGCCCCCTTCGGAATGGCAGCCCTCATTCGGTTCCTGTGCTTTCTGACTTCCGTCCATTCTGACTCTGTTCCCTTGGTTTTGTCTCGCTCCTCTGCTTGCTGCTCTTCTCCTCCTTGACCCGGTGCCTTCCTTCCTCCATGAAGGGCGCTGCACTCCTTTATAAGGTGAGCAGTAAACAAACAGTAGCGGCACCGTATGGGTAAGTTAGTGTAATCTACCTGGATTCTTGATACCTGACCATTGACTGGATTAACAGCCTCAAGCGTAAGCACAAACGGCTGACCGGTCTTGACTGCTATGCAGAATTTTTGATCCGAGTTCTGGGCGTTCCCTCTGTGTTTACCGAGCACATCTCCCAGGCTTTGTGCCAAATCTGCCGCACTAATGATGAACTCGTCTGGCACCTCCTTGAGTGTGATCCAGATAGGCATCCGCGTGCCGGTAGGCTGGCTCGGATTAAAGCCTGCTGACCATGGCTGCATAATGCACGTCCCCCACTTTGACAGGTGGGGGGTGAGCATCAGCATACGCTGGGTTGTTGCTTCGTCCTTCGTGAGTATCTGAAAAAACCCATGACCGAGCTCTTGGCCAAGCTGGCACGGTCCTGTTACTTCTTTCTCCATACCCTTGAGCCATCCTTGCAGTCCCTGCTGGGAGAGACGTCCTCCAACAAAATAAGCGATGACTACCTGTTTTTGAAAGAAGTCCATTTCTTTTTGTATCTTGTCCTTGCTTAACTCCACCCTGTGTGATGCTGTAGAGATGAGAAATCCTGCGCTACTTCTCTCCACGCCTGCCGGTAATTCCTCCCCCGGTGTGGCACGCGTGGGATGGATTGAAGCAAACTGGCCCAAATGAGTAAAGTTGGCCACAAGTTCCGGCTCGACTCTGTCATGGCGTTGAAGCTTCTCTGCCACCGACATCTCCTCGCTTGCTGTGGGTTGGATGGGGGCATGGGTTGTATGCGCCCGCAGTGTCGCCGCATAGCTGGTGGAAGCTGAGTCGTCCATTGCTCCTCGGGAATCCCACCGCTACGTGTCGCCCTAACCCTAATCTCGGGGGGCGGGAAGACTTGGTATGCTGACTACTCGGGCTTCGGACCCGTGTCTGGAGGAGGGTGCTAATCAGATTGCTTAGCATCGCCCGTGCCTGCTGATTCATTAAGATCCGCTAAGCAGCAAAAGTTTTGGTAAGAATGTGTCTCACAGAGACACCCCAAAAGTACAATAAAATTCAATGTAACCGTAAACACAGAAACAAAAGGCCCTTGCACAAAACCCACAAAACTGACACAAGGGGCTGGGGACAAAAGACGGAGGGATCGGTGAAACCCTAAAAAACAAAAACCCTTCCTCCACGGTGATTGACGGCCGCTCAGATCTGTTATGCGTGGGAAACCAGCTTACTGGGATCGAAAGCAACAGGCCTCTATCAATTACACATTGAGCAGGAGGGATCCGATTACGCGATGTGTGCGCTTAGCACGCCTCGATCGCCCTGCCTCCCGGCAGGCGACGTTCGGAGCCGCATCGCTCCCCCCATCCCCAGCTGCAACCCCCGACCGCGCCACTTGAATCCCGCCAGCTGAATGTTTCGAAATTGGCAGTTTTGAATCTTAATCATGGTGGCCCCAAGAAAAATCTACATGTCATAATTAGAGGAGGTGGTGATTTTGGGATAATATACAAAATCTCAAAAAGTGGTTCTAGAATCAGTCACAGTGAGTGGCTGTGAGCGGGTCTCTCTAAATCCCCTCTACGAGCCTTGCAAGGGTATAGCTTTCCACATGGAGAGCGAGATTCTTGGATGAGCCCCTGTCCACGGTTCTCATCCGCGGTTCTCCCCTTCCCGCCCATTCTGCCACCCCCTCCCTCCGAAGCTCCTCTCCAACTTCCTCCCCGCACTAGCTTTGCCCGCACCTGCCCTCTCCTCGCAGCGCCGCTCCGTTCCTCGCCCTTGCACCTGCTCTCCCTTCAAAAATATTCCAAAAAAGATTATCCCGGGCTGCCCCTTAGGACCTAAAATGTCGTTTAAGGGTTAAGCACCAGCTACCTTACAATCAAAGCCATCCTAGAGAACTGGCCCCGTCTCTAAATCCCCCGGTGGTCTTAATGACCGGGCAGGCCCCAACCCTCCTCCTTCCTTTTCTCCTCCATGTTCCTATTTTTAGTATGCCTGTGGCCTTTTTTTAGTAAATATTATATTTTTAATGGAATCTGGGACCCCAAATTAGTTTAGGGGAACCCACTCAATTATTTCTAGTTAGTTTATGTATTTTTTAATTTTTTTTTTTCATTAACAAGCAATATATGGGGGGCTTTTTGCCCCCTCCAATGGGAGCCCTCATTAGGGGAAAAATGAGGTCTCCAACGGGCCTTGTAAGGCAGCCCGGATTAGGTGGGCTGCCTGCCCAAAACCCCCTCTGTGGCTGTCAGCAGGGGTCTGAAACGCTGCCCGAAGCGGACGGACGGGAGTTGCGTGGCCGGGTTTTGCCTCGTTGGCGAGAGGGCGTGGACGGTGGTTGTTGAGCGCCAAGGAGTGGGATTTATTGCTCGGCGATTAATGAAGTGCCTCGATCTGTTGCCTCGATCCACGGATTGTTCGAGTTGTTGCCACAACGGTCTGGGCGCGATGGCGCCACCAGCTCTACGCCGTTCAGCACCAAGAAAACGAAGCGCCCTGTTCTGCTTCAAGCAAGTCGCTGTTGGCACTGTGGGACGCACAATCGTATGTGATTTGCGAGAAAGATTCCGAGTGGCGATGGAGCCCCAGACCGGAGGAGCAAAATTGAGATTGCAATTCATTTCTTGGCAGCGTCCGCTGGCAGCGACGGCGGCGAGGGGTTGTTCTCAGTCGGCGACCAAGGTTTCAACGAAGAGATGAAAACTGATGTACTTGAAGGGAAGGTAAGTTAACCTAATTCGATAAACCTTTGTGGGGTGTTCAGGGGCTACTGGGTTTTTGAGCAATTTGAATTTCGATTTCATTAGCCCTTGCTGCCACAACGGCATAAGGCAATGTAGGTTTCGTGGTCGATAGCGCTTGTAGATGCCACGCAGGTCTATCGAATTAGGTTCAGAGTATTTGAGGTTGTGAATTCAGTTTTTCATTGGGTGTAGGAGGTGTCCGAAGATCAGAACAAGTTCTCTCGAATAACAGCAAATCACCAAGTGTGACCAGGGGAGATTCAATCAAGATTACCGACTATAGGGTCCACGATGGCAGCAAGGGCTGAACGAAGCAATCAGTACATTCCCCACTTTGCACTGGACACACGCTATGCCCCGGTCATGAGACGAGGTTCTACGCAAGTGGAGCTGTGCATGAGGAGCTCGTTTCCAACACGGAGGTTGCGTGGAGACACGAACATTGACTTGTGGATCAATGGAGACATTTACCCTGTTGACCCAATGACAGGGAAGCCACCTCCAATCAAGTCGCTAAAAGAGTTCGTTGAATTCATATGTCATGGAGAGCAGGGTCTTCGCGGATATACACACAAGCGGCTGGATCATTGTGTACATGGTTCTACACAGGAGGAGACGCGGATCCAGTTGGCACAGTTGAGCGAAGAAGTGCTTCAGCTTAGAGGCGAAGCTCTGGCCAGCAACTCAAGGGCAGCCCAAGATGTCCAATTGGGGAGAATGCGTTGCCTTGAGTTAGAGAAGAAATGCAGGGATTTGCCAGCTGAATTACAGGCTGTCCGTGATTGCCATGCCCAAAGGGTGGAGCAATTGGAGCGCCATGTGCGGGGTCTCCAAGAAGACGTTGACCGCTGCCAGCGGAGGGCCAGCTTCGAGAAGGAGACCCCCATGGGCATGCGAAATAGGAGGAGGGCTCTCAGAGGGATTCACGAGTTAAAACCTGGATCAGGTGGATCAAAAGCAAGAGTGAAGCTTGTGCGGACAGTGTTGCAACCAGATGTGGTGCAGTTTGTTGTCGAAAGGAACCGAGAGAACCGGAAGTGCTCTCGACTGCGGGGGGATAAAGAGTCCCAAAATAGGACTGCAGTAGCACTAGCTCGAATTTTGTCACGGCATGAAGGTGTAGCGCTCGCTTCTCAGCCTGCAATGGCACATGTTCAGTCAGATATTGCGAAAAATGTGCTTAAATCGATTGGTAAGAGTATTGGACCGGACAAAATTCTTGCTGCTTGCGACCACGCAGGGGTTTCCCATCGGGGATATGGTGCTCTCTACAAATCTGTGAAGGCTCCCATTGTTGCTCTTAACAAAGGAGTCTCCGGGAGTATTTTGCCGAGCCCCTATCACGTGAAACTGCTTCGGCAGGAGTTAAATGCAAACCTGCCACAGTATATTGGCGAATACTGCCATGCTGAAGGTCGACTTACGCTGCCAGCAAGTTCTAAGAAGAACAAGAAGTCCGAGGACATGGTAAAGAAGTCGTTTTGACTGACAAGAATTCCCTATTCACAGACCTTGAGGTGGTCCAAAGGAGCATGGTGATCTTCTACGGCATCACGGAAGAAGGTAACGTAATCACCTCAGACTGTTGTTTTCAGAGTTTGCTGCCAGCAGGGTTATTTATCAATTAACCGTGACTTACACATCCACTCGCCATGTTTCCACAGAGTTAATAGGGGCACCGCTGGTATTTGTCATGAAATTGGACGAGGCCGAGATTGTCAATGGCAAGAAGTTTGAACGGGTCAGCATCACATTGATGAATAGGGCGCTCGACCCAGACATTCAGGGAAACCATGCCCTGTTTTTCTCAGTCCAGTCGGAGCAGGAAATCTGGCCACTGGCAACCTTTCAAGTGGAAAAAGAGTCCTACGAAGTTCTGTCGTGGATATTTGGGAAATCCAAATTTCCATCTGTGATTGCAGCACAGTCCAGTGGCGAGAAACTCACGGTCCCTGAAGTTGGAGAATTCCATGTGGAGTGGCATCTCGCTGCGGACATGAAGACGATCAAGTGTATGTACGGGCTTCAGTCGGGGCCGTCGTGTGCGATGAACTGCATATACTGCGAGCAGAAGAGGGCTAAGCCTACCGTAGGGACAGCAAGCCAGGCGAGTGCTGCCATCAGAAAACGTGGGAAACCGAACTGGGTGGGGGGACAGTTTGCCAACTCTGTGGAGCCAGAACCATGTGACATGCGTGCACATACAAGGTGGAGGTCGCATGCTCCATGCTCCGTGGAGATCCAAGAGAAATCTCTGATCTGCGCTTTGAAGGCCCCCCGAAAATTTTCTCCACCATGTCGCCTTGCCTCTCTACCCCAAGGCCCATCCGACGCTGGTTGCAGCATAACCCATGAATCACGATCCACCTTCATGGGGATCCAGTTGCCCTCCAAGTCTTGAGTATTATGCAGAATGACACTCTGTACGAGGGAGTTTGGCCGTGAAGCCATACCACTAGAATGCATGAAATTTTCGACTGTGAACTCAAAAACTTACAAATGGTGTCGTCGCTGTCATCAACCGCCAGAACTACACGCTGTCAACACACCCTCCGCCATCACGAACGGCTGAAACCTGCGTCCACGGCCTCGCAACCAAGGTACGAACTACCCTAAAACCTCATCCCGAAACCCCAATTCCCAACTCAGGTACTCTCTCCAACCTATGTGGATGGCAGACCGCTGGCAGCGTTGGAAGACCACTACAGCTAAACCCTAAATCTCTACTGCACAATGCGTGACCACCCACAACCGAAATCGAACAACTTCGCCCAGCCTTTGGAGGCCTCCACCGCTCCATCCTGCTTGACAACGCAACGACGACAACTCTCTCAGGGGAACGCATGAGGTTCGGAATGACCGTTGACAGCATTTCGACATCAACACCTTGTGCACGTTGCATCTCAAAGGGGGAGCCGCAATTCGATTTCAGTAGGTGGCCTGTGGAGTCAGTTTCGCAGGCGTTCATAAAGCCCACCACCGCTGACACCCTTCTGCAATGCTCGAATTCCGTGCGCGAAGAGGCTCCGTTCTCGACCTGCGGGACTACACGCGCGGGGGAGGGAAGCCTTCCTGCGCGACTATTGGCCGGACCCCCCCATTCGCGATTTGGCTCGCTTTTGGCGACCTGCTGGCACAGTTGGTGCCAGCAGGTAAAGTGCACGGGCATGCCCAAAACTTTGGCACGGAAAGCATGGAAAAGGCCCGTTGGAGACCCCAAACTGCTCCTAATGGGTTGGGGCCCGCCCCGTCATTAAGACCACCGGGGGATTTAGAGACGGGGGAGAATTGGTGGAGAGTCGAGAATGATGCTACCAGAACCAACGTTTAATTCACAAGCAAATTTTCGGCCGGATCTTACCTGGGTCGGTATTGACTCCGGATACACAAGGGTTTTAAGGGTATAAATTCATTCTTGTCGCCAGATCTGGGTCTCGGGCGGGTGGGGTGGGGCCAGCTCAACTCCTAAGGAGCCACGTCGGGTGCGACTGAAGCTATGTGTTTCTCCACAAGCTGTGCCATCCCACTCCGGCCCCCCACGACGCTGGTGCCACTTTCTCCTCATCTCTGTCACAGATCGCCACTACTCTGTCAATCTTAGCTGACTTTAGTCGCCACCATTTCTCCATATATGGGTTTCTCAGAAGCCAATCTTGCAATGTATTTATTTCGGGGGGGCTAGTTGGAGTGTGTGCGCTTGGTGTTGTGCTCTGTTTGGGTGATCGCCAGTTCCATTGCAGCTCTGTCAGCGTACAATTTGCTTTCGATTTAGTTTTGGTGTGTGCAGGTTTGTGCAGCGCTGGCGCTAAGATGCATTGCAGTTGCTATTGTCGAGCAATCGGCAATGTACTTAACAGAGGAGAAGCTAAGTTCTCAACACCCACTTTCGGATTTGCTTCATTGTTTCAATTGTAATGCGCTGCGGTTCAATGTTTGCTGGGTTCTGGGTTTTGTGAAGGTATTGTGTTTTGGGATTTTAGCGAAAGCTTTGTGGGTATTGTATTTTCGAGGGGGATTTTAGAGTTAGGATGGCTTTCAAAGTGTCGACTGCCATTCAGGCACCCTTACATAGATTTCTCTACGAGGGCCGTTTGAAGGGGTCTGCAGCCGAGGGTTTTGATGGGTCTTTGGATTCTGCTTGCTCTGGGCTTGCTGAGAAACTGTCCACGCAGGTGAAGCTCGAACAAGAATCCTGGGAGGCGGATGTTGGTGGCGGAGAAGCAGACTGCACGGTGGTCGAGGAGTTGTCCACGCCAGCCAAGCGAATTGCGGAGTGTGTGGTCGTTGGAGAAGTTACTACAGAAGAGAAGGCAGAATCGAAGAAGAGGAAGAAGAATTACGACTCCAGACGCCATTTCCAAGACTCTTGGGCGGCAAAGTTACCGTGGGCAGAGGCGGTGGTTGGCTGCGACGGATCCATCACACAGGTGCGCTGCAAGATTTGTTCGGATGTGGAGGCGCGAGAGAAGCTGTTGGTACCGAAAATTGATAGTCTATACAAACATGCCGGGAGGAGGAAGGCGATGGTGGACATGGGCAAGGTGAGGCGCGGGGAATATTTCTACCTCGGGACGAATCAGCACGTGAAAAATAAGAGAGTTTTCTTCGCCAAAGGTGGACAAACGGTGATTACTCAAGTGCTGGCGGGTGCGACCAAGGAGCGCCGGAGGAAGATAGTGCAAATGCGATGCTACCTGCATGTTCTGCAGCAAGGGAGGCCGATGGCAAACTATCACGCTATGGGAGAATTGTTGACGTTGCTCATGGTCTCGGAATTACCCAAGAAGCACTGGTGTCAGCCTGCGGGGTGGGAGTTTGCTCAGCCCATGTCCAGGGTGTGTGCAGACCGCTTAAAGCGCGGAATTGCTGAGGCCCCTTTCATTTCTACTTCGGCAGATGAGGTAACTACAGGAGACAACACACAATGGCTTAGTGTCCACGTCTATTACTCCGTCAATTTCATTCGTGAATCTCACATGATTTGTATCCGTCGTGTTGACTGCGATGCCAATGCCGAAAAACTGACGGAAATGATTGTGATTCAGCTTCAGTATCATGGGGGCTTGGGGGATGACGACCTTGCACAGAAGCTCATTTGCTTCGGGCCGATGGGGCTGCTGCTTTTCAGGGCTCTCGCTCTGGTGTGATCTAGAGGCTCACTGCTCACCACGCTCCTTATGTTGTGGGTGTGCATGATTTTGCACATAGAACTAACCTCGTAGTTAGGCATTGAGTGGTCTCTCCAATCATTCCCTTATAATGTTGCCTTTGATCACTGGAGGGAAGCTAAGGCGAGGCATGGGGCTGAATTGTCAGCTCCTTTGTCTCCATAATATCTGCAAGTTTATGCTTGTGGTTTACATGAGTTTTTCTCATGGTTGTGTCAATTGATACTGAGTGGGTTGGGGTGGGTGGGATTAGACGCTGCAGTGGGCAGTTTAGGGGTTCAATTCCCCCGTCTAATGCATTTGTGTTGAGTTTATATTTTGTGTGTGTTTTGTACAAGCTTACTGTAATTTTTTTTTTAATTTCGCCAAATTGGAACCGGGAATCTGCGGCCAGGTGCCAGAACAGAAGGGAATCTGAACCCCAAGTCGCCACTTATGTTACAGTAAAAAAAATCATTCACCACTTACAAATAAAAAAATAAAAATTTGTGGTGCCACATTTGCAGGAAGAGTTTTTGCCAGGAGCTAGGAAAACTTGATTCTTTGAAGGTGGAAAAGCCACAAAGGCTATGAAATTCACAACCTAGGTGCGATTCGCTCCCCCTCCATGATTTCACAAAATATACACTGACCAGAACTGCATCAAGCCATCACATAGCCACATATAATAATTGCCCCAAAATTCCAGATTTCAATCATCATACTACCGTTGAACAAGGAGAGTCCACCCCACCTCCCCATCGATCCATACCTGCACCATACCTAGGAGATACTCTTGCAATACCCCACTTATACACAGGCAGTCCTCATGCTCAAAACGCACAACATCATCACTTCATTGTAAGCCTGTCCACGCTCCTATTGTCTGCAGCCCACTTTTCCTGCCGATCAGAACTCATTCTTGCAGTCCACTTCACCATCAGATCTGCACTGCATCCTGCAATCTCTGTCATTGCAATGCTGGCTTGATTACCACATGAGTGACATTGGGTTCACCATCGGTAAGAAGGCATTAAGGGTAGCATACACCATCTAAGTTCTAGTAGCCTACTTAGTAGATCGAATCCTCATTATATTCAATTGGTGTCTTTGGGCCAGAGTAACTCTTCTCCTTGCTACTTTGATTGCCCAATTATGTCTGTGCATCGTCTGCATTAATAGAATTTTCAGATTCAGTTTCATTTTTGTTTTTGGTTTTGGTTTTGGATGGAAGAATGGTGAATCAGAGTGAATCAGAGAGGAGGCATTAAGGGTAGCACACAATATCTAACTTGTGGTGGACCTGGGCTAGCAAGCAATTCATGTTGTGTTGAATCGGGGTAGGGCTGTACCTGCTAGTATAGAATTTGAGTTATATTCATGTTCGTTTTTGGATGGGATCGAATGGTGAAAGGGAGTGAATGGACACAAGCTGGAGGATTGGATTATGTGAGAGTGTTTGATAGTGTGGGTTGTAAGGGAAGGAGTTGAGAGATTGCAGTGAGGAGGTGGAAGGTGTAGTTGAGGATTAGAAGATTTGCAGGTGTGGGAGGTGGGGATCAGGAGTTCTGTTTTTTGAGGTGTTGTGGGGTAATTTGGGGTTGGATGGGGGGAGTGTGTCCGGGCTGCGTGCGGGGTTCAGCTCAGGAGGAGAAGGCTTACTATCAGACGTCACAGTATCCTCCGTGGCCTCAACAGCCTCTGCCTCAGGTGCCGCAGCAGCGCCCTCGGCCTCAACCGAAGCAGAAGCAGCAGCAACCGCAGCAGGTATTGGGACCACAACAGTATTTAGGTCCACAACAAGTATTGCGACCGCAACAATTACAACAACCACAACATGTACAGCAATCGCAACCGCAACCGCAGCAGCAACGGAGGACTACGGAGGAGGATCGTGATCGATCGGATGAAGCCCGGGCGAATGCCGCAATTGCTGCCCAAAAACGGTGCTATATATGCTTCTCTTGTCTTTGTTGATAGTTTAGAGCAGTTCTAAAGGGAATCTAGGTTTTGAGATTCTGGAAGGTTCTGCTGCTGCTTGTTTGGAATGTTGTTGCTTATCAGATTAGTGAATGTTGGTGTGGAGCTGTGGGGTTTTGATATGAAGAGATTGGCTGCTTGGACGTGGTCATCGTTTGGGCATTTCCTACATGTGTGGTATGTATGTGTGGGAGGTGATTTTCTTCTTTTGATTTGATCATGGTTCGTTTTTATGTGGGACAGTGCGGAAGCATTTGAAAAGAGTGCAGGAGGAAGAGCTGCCCGAACTGCTATAGCTGCGGCGAAGGCTAATCCTCTTCCCAGTAGGAACGAGCCTGGTCTCAGAGTATGCTCCTCTTTTGCAATACTTCATTACTTTGCATTGTAAGAGAGATATAGTGTTTATTGCTAGTTCTTGTCAGGGTATTTCACACAATTTAACCTTCACAGCAGCAGTGAGTATTCCAAAAATATGTGGTTGACGAGCAGGGACTGCAATTTTTAGAATTTCATTGATGAAAAGCTCAATGTTGCTTGACAGTGGACCGTGGGGTAATACTGGATGATCAGCGACTGCTCAAGATTTGATTATGGCAATGACGGTCATTGCGACAACAGGTTACGATAATGAGAACTCAACTGTTCGGTTGGTTTATTGTACCGTAAGATCGCAATAGCATTCTGGTATGGGCATTATCACATTAGATTAGGAAATTTACGATTGGCATGGCGATACCAGGATGTACCCTACTATAAAGGAGCAGAGAAAACAATCGCTGCTTAGGATTTGATATGTCTTTCGTAGGTTAAACTTGAAACCGACCGCTCTTTGTGGGTGCAGGCCACATTCTCTTGGCAAAGATGCTCCACGGATTGTTATGCAATAATAAAGAGCCTAACTGGCAGGTTCTGTTCTCAAGTTATCGTCTGAGTGCCAGGGAGCCCTAAACCGTATCTTGTAGAAATCACAAATTCTCAAGTGGCTGTGAATGTGATAGCTTTTCGTGCTTGCAACTGGAGTAGATAGTGTCGATAATTATGAACAATGCTTCATAAGGTGCCGAGCGATAATTACCAGATGTATCTACCTCAGCAGTCCATACCTCGCGCTGAACGGCCTTGAAATAGTTTGCGATGGGCTAAGTGACAACCAGTGTTGTTTGTGCAGTTGTCCTCCGGAATGTGTCTGAGGTGATGCTCGGATAATTTAATGATCAGTTCGGACGTAAAGCACGATCGACTGCTTGAAGCAATATCAAGGAGAACTCTGGAATTTCAAAACAGTATGTTCTCTTAAAGCGAGTGTTCAGTGTTTTGCAACGGAAGTACACTAATTTTGCTCAATGATTGATAATGCACAGAGTTAGCAATATAGGTCCACAATCGGGTTTTGTTGATGATCGTTTGGTGGAGGATGACGAATACCAATTGAAAGGTGCACTTTCCGACCTTCTTAATTGAGCTTTATGCTTTCTGCTGAAACTTCGTTTTCCAAAGAATGGACGAGCCCTCGTGTATAACGAGGAACTAGTGAAACTTAATCATCATTTGCTGGCTTCAAGATCTAACTGACCTCTTCATGTGTCTGCTGTAAGTAATTTGATAAATAGACGTCCCTTTTTATTTATAAAATATCCTCGGGTAGCTCATTAGATGGTATTTGCTCTTAATTAAGTACACAGATATTGACATCAGCATTTACAAGCGCTAGAATTTTCATCGCTGAAAATGAATTTATCAGTTTGGTGTATACAAGCTGTAAGCGAAGGTGCTGTAAGCGATTTGGTTGTAAATAATCATCTGCGAGTGATATGTATCAGTTGGCAGGGCAGGACGCATATTTCCGGGCGAGGAGAAATTCTTAATCCTTCTTGAACCGAGAAGGTTTATAATTTACGAACGTACTCCTACTTCCGATTGTTTTAACGGCGTTTATAATGGAAATGTTTTGTTATACACCAGGTGATTTATAAGTGTGTCATTAGTACAGATTTAGAATTTTCATATCAATGTCATTAGAATAAATGCACATATACGAGGACAGTGATTTTTACAGAGACTGTAAAGTTTTGATATGTCATTTCTTTCGATGTTGATCAGGGATGTGGCTTAAAGAGAAGGTAGTCACAGCCTGAAGAGCAGAAACCTTCACAAAAGCAAAAGCTTAAATGTACCATCTTCATTCAAATAAATATGCCGTGCACCAAATATCTTTTTGAACATCAACAGCAAACAGTGGCCATAGGCATGCAGGGGATGATCATATTAAACTTCAAAATATCTAACACATCGCCGTGATATTGACACTTACGTTAGCCTGTGTCAAGGAGAAACACAAAAGTATACAAACACAAGATATACATAACCTTGAGAATGAGTGTGGATACCAAGAGCTTCTCCATTGCCAAAAAACGGTGACACGAACATAGTGTACATGAATTAACCATGCTCACTTATGATTCTACAGACAAGTTGGCCATTTTGGTTTCGACAAATCTACAGACAGGTCAGCCTTACTAGTTTAGGCACTGGGCGCGGCGACCATGAACCCCGCGATCTGCACCTGCTTGATGTTGTCGAAGCCCAACACACGGATGTAGCACTGGGGAAACGCCTTCTTGCACTCCTGAATCTCTCTCAACACCTGGGATGAGTCGTTGCACCCGAACATGGGCAGCTTCCACATGGTCCAGTACCGCCCGTCATAGTACCCGGGGCTCCTGTTGTTGGTGCGGGAGATGACGCCCACGGGGTCGAACTCCAGGCAGGGGATGAGCTTCTGCCTAATCATGAAGTCCACCTGCTTGGAGATGTCCTGCTCCGACAGGGCGGGCAAGTAACTAAAAGTCTCGAACTTGAGGTTGCCGGTGGGGTTCCATACCTGCATAACGAAATGAGATGTGGTCAGATTTGGCAAAAAGACAAAGACATTGGGTCCGAAGATCGCCCGATCTTCACAGATAGATAAAAACCTCAGAGACCCAACTGCAGGTGACGGAAGCTGGTTCTGCAACTGACCTGCATACACTGAACGCGGCTGCCGTTCTGGACAGAGCTCAAGGTCTGGCTCTTGGCGGAGACGAGAGTGGCGCTCTTGAGACCAGAGAAGGCCTTCACGGAGGTGGACTCGCTGGAACCAACGCAGGATGAGGCTGCAGCGAAGGCAGCAGGGGCCACCACAGTGGAAGCAGCGACCACGGACGCCATTGCAGCGAGCAAACCGAGTGCTGCAGAAGGCGAGCGCGTGGATTGAGAGCTCCTAGAAGGCTCTCGAAATTCTCTGGATGACTCACAGGAGATGAGTGCGAGTGAGAATACTAGCGGAGGCTGGGCTCTTTATGTTGTGCAAATTGTAGTTGCGATCGAAGTGAGTCGTTGATGTCCGTGAACCTGACCCGTTGAAAATATCGGCGAGATGTTACATTCCATGACAGGTAACTTATCCATAGCACCGACTCTCATTGTTTTCAACGATATTCGGTTTCATGTGGGTGCTTCTGGCTCAGAAACTGTAGACCTATCACAACATACACCGCACTGGAAGAGGATGTTCTTCAAGATGAAAATCATTGTTTCCGATGCCAGGCGCTGATCAGCTCTAGAGAATTGTTGGACAAGATGACTTCATGGCTACATGAGAATCTCCACCATGCATTCTGATTGACGGAGTCACAGTTACTTTTCTTTAATAATCTTGCTTCAAGGATCACATCAAAATCAAAAACGCAGTCTGAGATACATATCATATGTGAAATTGAACTTCAATGCAAACCCCTCCGGAATTTTCAGTGCCATCTCTCTTGCAGAAACCATAGGTTTAATTTCAATGAAATCAATCGTGAAACAGGACCCGGAGCACTACCCAAGAACTGTCCGGAAGTCCAAAGAAGTATGCCAAGGAAGAGAATATAAACACAGCGTGAGCAACCGAGATCAGGAGTAGGTGTTGAATATCACTTGTTACATGGAAGTCAAAATCCGGAATACCCAATTGTCCACATTCTGTCTCGATGAAGATATTTTCGGTAATATCTGCCAGTGCTATGAAATCGCAAACTGGCAATGCCGCACTTTTGGGAATCATTACGGGAAAATGGCCGGAAAAGCAAAAGCAATCCATTCTGGCCTAGTGATGTTTTCTGGCAAAAAGGAGCACGGAATCGAATCGCAGTTGCGCAGCCAATCTCATTGACTACGGTACACAGTGTGTGGCTGTTAGAGTCTCTCCAGATTTTCATGAAGGGTCTGCAAAGAATATGTAATTATTCCGATGTTACTTGCCGTCTTTGATATTTTCAGACATTAAAGACCACTCTTTCGCGCTAAACCTCGCAGTAGTGAGTTTGTTTATTGCTGCTATGGCGTTTTTGCTGTTTCCACCGTGGTGACCCCGCTGCCTTCGCTGCAGCGCCCTCACGCAGCATTGCAGCCAGCGAGTGCTCCACCGTGAAGGCCTTCTCCGGTCTCATGAGCGCCACTCTCTCCTCTGCCAAGAGCTACACCTCGATGAGCTCCGTCCAGAACGGCAGTCTCGTGCAATGCATGCTAGGGCCAAATCCCATCAGCAACCTCAAGTTTGAAACTTTTGGGTACTTGCCCGCTCGGTCGGAGCAGGACATCGTCAAGCAGGTGGACTACATGATCCGGGAGAAGCTCATCCCCTGCCTGGAGTTCGGCCCCGTGGGCGTCATCTCCCGCACCAACAACAGGAGCTGCGGGTACTGATCTCGTCACCTAAGGAAGCAGCCATTCTATCCTGAACAGCCCCTCGATTAATGTTCAAAGTAAATTATTATCGTGCAGCTAGCTTCAACATCTAGACCATCGATATCCCTCAAAACTCTTCTTCGTGATATTTATGGTGTATTGGAAGGTATGCATTCAGGTTGTATACGCAACTTGAGCACATTGGATTGATCACCAAAAAGCGGCACTCGACTAGAATTGCCGAAAAACGCACAGCTAATTACTGTAACTGTCTACATTGTGCAAAAATTAGCACCTACATTCCAATTCAGTAGGACCAACAAGTAATAGCAAGATAGAATACGTCAAGTCGGAGACATCAGAGATACTGTACATAGAAAATATTGATTAGGGTCTGTTTACTTGATAACCTCTAGTTCTGCAGCGGAGGTGTTCTGAAATACGCTGGTAATCTTTTCAATCCATACACTGGTGACCAATTTTTGATGTAAAAGACACAGCACAATGTTGTCAAAGGCAGAAAGCTACGACGTACAGCAAGGAAACTTCAATTTGATAACCAAGTTACAGCGCGCAGCTAAATGTTTTCTCTAGTCATGTCTGTTGTACAGGAAATTGCTGCAATTCTATATGACGAGTTTCAGTGTCGTACTGCGAACTGCGATCTAGTTGAGATTCACCCAATGGTAGATGCACCGGTGGTCCATGAAGAGGCCCTTTAAAGTCAGGGTACGCCTCTTCTGCTGGTTTCGATTGATCCCCTATGCATGGAATCACTCTCCTAACCCAAGGCTTATTTCTCATAAGAAATATAAGCAAAATTAGGCCAAGCAGCACAGCTCCAGCAACCGAGCCTACCGCAATAGGGACAACAGCGACATGAGGCGACGCTGGTGCGGTGAGCTTACACGAAGGACAACATGTAAGGTTGTATGGTGCTCTGGTCGTCAGTTTGTGGGCAAAGGCCCGAGTTCAACGCGTATTGTACGTTACCTCCACACGGTTCAACCGTTTGTCTCTGAGAAACAAATACATATTAACAGTGGTTCTTAAGAAAAAAGATTTAATGAGCTTCCATTCTGACCATGGGGAGTCTAATTAAAGTGCGAAATTTTTAACGTTCAGCCAAGAAGGCAAAGCACAGGAACAAGCTTTAAAATCCCACCTCCAAAGACGAGACCAAAACGTTGGAGAACTTACCACAATTGTGCAATTAGCTGCAGTGAGTACAATTGGGCTTCCAGGGAGAGAATTTCCTGTTGTTTTATTCTGTAACACCTGGAGGACTTGGTCTGTTGTATTCCCCAAAGAATCCAAGTACAATGTAATACCAGCCACTCCTATAAGCTCTCCTGAGGGTCCAAAAGCTGCAACATGAACACAACAATGATCATGTTTCAGAAATGGTCACATGTTCAAAATCATCGCTTGTGATGTGACGAGAGAAACAAGCGGGGAAGGATATTCGTGACATACCTGTTTTGGTGACGGTGGTGATATTGCCACCAATTTTATCGAAGTCTTCATAAATGTAGCTATAATGAGGTCCATCATTCGTGAGGGCTCTCTTTAAGCCCGCCGTATACGAATAGAAGCTTCTTATTGCAAGGAGTGGATTCTCCAGGTTCTTCAAGATGGGCTCAAAATGACCTCCCACTTCACACAGTTGCGATGTTAGGGCTGAGTTATTTGCCCAGTACATGTCTCTGTCATCCGTTTGTGGCAGCTTATAGATAAAGGTCTTAACACCCAAGCTCGATAGATTTGCAGTTGGTAGGGTCACATTCCCCAAAGTGGCAAACATACCATCCGTGATCACAATCATCACCTACAAGAAGCAAAGCATTTTTTTTTTAATCACCGTGCCTTGAAAAGCCGCATGACAATCTAAGATGCATTTGCAAATAGAGCCAGAGTACTATGAATCACACCTTGGCCGCCAGTGGATTTGAATCGAAGTTCTTCAAGCCAGCGGTCATTGCTCCAGACAGATCTGACTGTCTTAATTGGCCTTGGACTGTTTGTTTCTCAAGCTCCGTCTTGAGAAATTCTAATTCAGGGCCAACTGTGCCATTGTTGTCTTGAACAAGCACCTGTTGAAACACATGACAATACATATGGTGATAATATAAGCTTCAGAATCGGAGTAACACGTAGTTGCGAACTGTAGTTGTCACTAGAAGTGTGAATAGATGTAGAGTATTCAAGTGAATGCTGCAGACCCTCGGTAGCAGATATAGCAGGGGTAGCAGAGGAAGAGTTATGTACGAGACTTGCAAAATAATCTGGTAGTATGAAGGTTTGAGAATTACTGCTGAAGGCGACAATTGAATGACCCTTGTGCTGTCAAACACAATTATATTCACGTAATCTTGCGAGCTCAATGTTCTCAGAAACTCAGCCACAATGCGCTTCGCAGCTTGGAATATCGTACCAGCACCACTTCCTGGTAATAAATTGCTATTCATTGACGGTCCGATGTCAATCAATATCACGACTACCTTCGTGACGGATGTCGCTGTCCGATACCTGAAATTTCACGCAATTCGACAATTTCTCACAACTGAAAAACTCACAAATCTCGTGTTTTACATGGCAAGATAGTGCAGTTATAAGTACATCAGAAAGCACAGGGCTCTGGTAGTGGTGGCTCATACCATGTTCGACAACGAGCATCGAATTTCCCGCAGTCATCACTTTTAGCCTGAGCCTGCACAGACAAAGAAGCATCACTCCCCTGTTTGAACTCTAGGAAATCACTAAACAGGTCAGTGTGTTGCTCTTTCTTGAAACTCGATCAATTCAAATTCTCTCTCGAAAACTGAACCGATAAAAATCAAAGCAGTTTAGTACTGTAGTACCGATCCGGGAAACGTTCTCCAAGGGCCTTCCACAGACGCGAAGTACAGCCGAGTAAGAACATCAGGTTTGGAAATGCTTTTCATCAATCCATCGAGCTCCCTCTGAGCACAAATGGTCAGCAATGTATCTGCGCTCTTGACATTTGTCGTCTCGGGCACCCTACACACAACAACCACTTCAGTTCTCAGACTAAAGCGTGTACTAAAGGATTTTGCACTGGTCACAGAATAGAAAGTCTGGTATACTGAAAGCATGACGACGAAGAAGGTATTGGTTGAAGAGCCAGGGATCCGACCTCACATAGCTCTTCCTGAAATCAAAATTCATAAACGAGCAGGTCTTGGCGCTTGCAGCTGGTCCGGCGAGGGGACAATACTTGTTGTTGCTAACGTTCACGCACGTCGAGGAGGTCGCATCTCCCAGCAAAGGGGCACAGGATTGGTGCGAGCAATCCGCAGGGTTGCCACAAGTTGTGGCCAAGTCTGGAAGTGTAAATTCAGTTCAAGTCCTTAGAAACCGTCTGGACTTCCAAGTTTCTGGGCATGAGTCGTATTGCAAACAAAGGAGAGTAGGTTTCAGCAGGATTCGAGTCACTCTGTTTCTATTGAGTAAAACCTAAGTTCACACGAGACCCCAAATCTGTGAGAACACACAAGTACATGATAAATTTGCCATACGCACCACACTGCTTGTTGTAGTTGATGATTGCTTGATCCACGATCATTCCCACCTGCTGCTCCTTTTGGTTAAGGAAATCACTCCCTGCATTTCCACCAACCAGCGCAAGACAATCGAGCAAAAGGATGAGGCAAAAGACCACGCCTATGCTGGTCACCTGCTTAGATTCAAATCAATGATACCGTATATCAGACATTTAGTTCGGATTCTTGTGCAAAATCCTAAGCCTCGATGCTTCATACTATTTTTTGCTAGTACAGTGCATAAGCGAAGAAGATACTTGATAGATACCTCTGGATCACCGGCATTCCTGAAGCCCATCCTCTCGTTCGCGACTCCCGACCACCACCAACTACTCGTGTCTTCAAATATTCAATGGCATGTCTGGAGAAAGAGTGTCAATTTAAGTCGGTATGGGATAAATAATGCGTGCGGGCTGAATACCGACTTAAAATCTACTAAGACAATGCAAAGTAAAGCTCTTGAACCTAATTGACAACCCTCAATCCCAGACAGACGCTCTTCGCCCTCTCAGGGATACGTACCGACTTACGAAATATGCTACAGTACAAGTATTTCAGTCATTGGTTGATGTGCATCTAACAACTAAACTTTCCTAACCTCAAAGTGATCAACCAGATTATCCGAGACAGGCTTAAATTCTAAGCTTTCATACATAACTCGGCATGAAAGGAAAAGATCCACACAAGCTAGTCGGTTTGAAATGTTACCATCACCTGGAGGAACAGTCAATCCAAATGTGCGCCAACCAGAGCAAAGGATCGCACCTGAGACTTTATGGAACTCAAACATCAATTGCCCACAGTGAATATGATCTGAAATAAAGTTCGAAGTATGAACCGACAAACTCATCTCCATAGCCAAGGAAGAAGCAGGCAACTACATCCTAGAGTGCGTTTTACGTCAAAGATTGGAATCAATACGCGTCGGCAGTCGGTGCGGCGATAATTCCTCAGCCCACTAGCACAGGTAGAACTGTAGCATGCTTTTGTTAGTCATAGAAAATTTCAACATGGCATCATGAATCAGGATCCAGATTCCAGAAACCCCGAAAGCCATCTGTCGAAGCTTCACATGACAACTAAGGAATCTTTATCAGACAACATGGCAGCCGTGGCTAAAATTAAACAATCGGTAGCCAAAAAACAATTCACTCAACAAGGTCAAGGTAGAACCAAAATTTAGCTTGAACATATCGGTAGGATGAACTCAGAGAATTCCAATTCTAAATTAGTATCTTCAAGATGGTGTAAATAGACTAACAAGGCAAAAATTTAACCTAAACGTTCTGGACGTAGTAAATCTAGTCCATCACAAACACATACTCCTACATATCAAGTATTACAAACAGGAGAAAGAATGTTTGCGAAATTCTAGTCAGCACTTGAGTACTTGCGAGAACACACCACATCAAGATCCAAGGCACAGATGAGACAGGTTTACGGTATGTAGAAAATTGTATCAATTTTTATAATCCATGAAAAGACTTTACAAATGTGAGTTGAGAACGGTACACCACTCCCACAGAAAGAAAAATCTCTATCGTATTCACACACCAAAGCCTCTTCTACTCGACACGAAAGGAAGAAGAACCCTCGACCACCTCCGGGCTAACTCCCCACGTCCATCATCATCGCAGCCACCGATCTGCTCCTCCGAATCCTCCCTGTCTCTCTTCGAGAAACTCTATATTACAACAAAAAAATCCACAAAAGCCAGGACCCATCGCAGAAACCTCGGAAGCAAAATCCCATCCATCTATCGCCTACTCCGAGGGACCACCATGGCCGATGTTCTTCATCAAAATCGAGAACGTCAGGAACGACGCGAACAACACCCACGCGAAGTAGATCTTCATGAGATTCGCCGCGACGTGGTTCACAGGCTGGAACGCCCCAATGCAAGTAAACACCGCAGCAGCGAGCGCCAGGATGTCGACAAACGCTAGCGTAATGCTGTGGAACCTGAAGAACAGAACCGACCACATGAGGTTCAATCCGAGCTGCACGAAGTACGCCCCGAGAGGAAACGCGTTCCGCTGGAAGCCACCATCAGCCCACACCAACCACGACGCCAGCCCCATGATCGGGTAGATGAAGGTCCAGATCAGGCCGAAGATCGGGCCCGGCGGCGTCCACGCCGGCTTGTTGAGATCCTTGTACCACTGGCTCGGCCCATTGAACATCGACACCACCATGCCAGCCACCAGCGGCAACGCCACCGCCACAATCAGCGACGGCACTCCGGGCTTCTTCACCACCTCCGCCGACTTGCGGTACGCCTTCGCGACATACTTCTGCTGCGTCGGGTCATTGTCGTGGACGATGTCGGCCGTGTCGCGGTTCCTCTTCTGCAATCCCTCGGTATTCATTGTCGCGAATCTGACCTGAACCTGAGTTCGATTCCTGTCAACAACAAAAGCAATAAAAGCTCTAGAAACGAGAAACTGAATGCAATGCAAGGGCTATGAGAGAGGGATTGAGTTGTGTTGGAGGGATTTGGGAGACGGCGAAGGTATAAGAAGTGGGGGTGGTGGTACAACTGGCAGGTGGAAGAGGGGGTGTGAAGGGGGGTGCCACGCGGCAGGGGGAGGGGTGACGCGTGGCGCGGGGTTGGAGCATGCGGGCGACGTGGTGAGTGGTGAGATGGCGGCCCATTTCGGGGTGAAGGGGGGAGCCAATGCAGGGGCGCGAGTACCCGTTGCTTGTGAGCGACGTGGCTGTGTACGGGGTTGTGAGGTTATCTGGTTTGTTGAGGTGGTCCGCCACGTAGATGGCAGTGTTGGACTTGTTCTTCGTTGTTCGGAGGAAGGCTTTCGGAGTGGATAAGTGCCTTTTGTTGAACGGGTTTGGATGTTTCTGGAGGGAATGGGATGTGTCCATTTGTTCGGCGTGATGTGCATCAGCCGGAGTTTTCTCTGGTGATGGTCGTTCTTATCGCGGTTTTATGTCGGTGCAGCTCTGGTGAGAAGTTTGCTTCTTGTTAGCTTGTTTGGAAACAGTTTCCGGTGTCCGGAGGTAGATAGATATGAATAAGGAGTCTGTGCTCTTCGGGACGTAGGATGGTGGTATACAATCAATTGTTAATTTTGCTCGTCAGGAACATTTTCTCTCGGAGAGGAGATCTTGATGTTTTCGGAGTTTTATGCTACTGATGATAGTACTTCGCCAGGCTTTGTCAGTGCGATGCTGTGTTTGAGGACGCAAATCTCATGTGAAACAGTTAAGTGCGGTTTACTATGCGTCTGTTTCGTCTTCTGATGTTGTTTGCGTCTATGGATAGGGGATTTTGAGGTTTAGGTACTAAGATATGGATGGTGTCTGTGACTAGAATTACTCTAGATGGTTGATTTTCAGAGAGGTTACGCGCAGGGATGAGGATGCGGTTGGAAGAAGAGAGACAGGATTTGGAGATTTTGCTATGCGAGGCTCGCACGTAGCGATGATGTTCTATACGTATACGTACTGGATTTCACTTGCTGGTATCATGGTACTTCTTTCTACCGAGATCTGATAGTTGCTACCTGTATGTTAGTTGTGCACCGACCACTTAGACATGGTGTACGGGATATAGTAACTTGAACACTGCTGTTTGGTACTGACTGCAATATTCTGTCCTCTTTCTGCATTAGTGTGACACCTTAATGCAGCAGGGAGCGAAGTGGTTTGAGCAGAGGTGCAGATGTGCACTACTATACATGTCTTACGACAGCGAGCGTCGAATCTGTAATCTATCTCGATTCTCTACTGAGCTGACAAGGAATTTGAGAAGAGCATTTCCGTGCAACAAGCAATATAATAGACAACAGCATGCCGAAGAATGTCCCGACACCATTGAACGCTCAAGAACACAGTCGTTAGCGGCAGGTATATGAAAGGAACTAAATGAACTTCAACGCCATTTAAAAAAGGCCATAAATACATTGAAATATGTATATATCTTCTAAGCAACGCATTTCGAAGGATCCTGTAACCGAACATTACAAAATTACAAAAGACGGACAAAACTTAATCCAGGTTCCATCGCCATTGATCCAGAAAAGAGGCTCACAGGAACCGTAGAACCGCTCCAAAGGTATCCATAATCGCACCAAAGTTCATGGCCCCGCACAGAAAAAAGTAGAGAATCGCTGCCATGCCTGCATAGAACACAACCTTCATCGAGATGCTGGTGAGGAAAATGAGAGCGCGAACCGGTAACAGGCCGATGTAGAGAGGCCAAGACGTGATATAAAGCAAACCCCGGACTACTTGTCCAAGCACTCCGAAGGTGGATGAGATAGCCGTCCTGGAGAACACAGCCAAGACAATCATGAGCGCCACGTACAGCGCAAATGTTGTCAGAGACTGAGAAGTTTGAAGTGCTGGTTGCGTCGACCCCTTCGTCATGTTGCTCTCCAACTGTAGCGCGCGTAAGGCGTTCAATTCTGGTCTCAGTACTTTCTCTCCTGTTTCAACTGTTCCACACTTCTGAAAAAAACTTCTGGAATTCTCTCAAATTTCGCATTCCAGACACAAAGACGCCTATCGAGTCTCTAAACTCCAGCGCTAGGCGCCTCAGCAAACTCTCACCGTAGTGTCATCAACACTTGTAACCATCGTCTCTGCTCACTCACTCTCTCATCGCTCGATGCACCATTCCATAGTCTGATTCAGCGCTACGTAGAATCAAATAGATGCTTCCTTCAAGGCACACAACAGCTCCCACACCCGGAACCTGAAGCTGCTACCTGCTTTTCTAGCGAAACAATTGAGAACTCAGCTCGTGCGCCCTCCACGGAAACCATTAACCCAGCCTCCAAATCAGACAACCGTCATTAGTCCAGAATCTAGCCATAGAACCCGTCGTCTACTTAACTTCCTTCCGCAATTGAGCTCTCTCCCAGAAACCCTCTCCTGACACGTTCTGAAAACTGTTCTGTATGGTCGTCATCCCGGCTCCCTCCGACACGTTCCGAGGCGAATCCACTCTTTTCAGGGTCACAGGTACCCTAATTTCATGCGTTGTTTCCCCGGCGATGATCCAACCACTAACTTATACTAGGTGGCCTCTAGGGTTCGCATGACAAAATGTCGTCGCTGCATGACATATGTCAGGTGCGTCCAAATTAATGGCGAATCTGCGGAGTAAATTACACTGATACAGTGAATCAGCTGCCGCCTAGGTTACTCTTGGCACAAGAGAAAAATAAGTGAGTGCCGGCAACATTATAAGTTATCATTACCGTCGAATTGGAGAGAGATTTCTTGTCCTCCGTACTATTACACTTGTCCAGCGCCACCGCTCTAGTACTAATGGTAATAAAGTGTATGACCTTTTGACATACGTGTGAAGTACCTCTGCCAAGGACTCGTCTCCTTCGTCCTGGCGATCGTTAGATCATTGATATCTGGCGTTTTCCTCTGTTGGTACAAAATTTGTTGAGCAGGGCACCGTTCAACTCCTTAAAATTTTCAGCTTATTCGGAGGTTACTTGGTTCAATTACCTCTCTGTGTGGAAATTCCGCATCCATTGCCTTATCTTGGTGACCCAAATTTTGACTTCCCTGTTGATATAAATGTTTGCGAACGTCTCCAAGGTTGCGCAGGTTGAAGCCAGCTCAGCTATTTAGGGGGGAACCGTGTAAGCTGAAGTTGTTCAGATGGATTCACGTTACATTACGGGAATATCATCAAGACCATGTGCGAAAGATTGAAACACCTCGTCACCAATTGAAGGTAAAATTGTACCTGATGACCAGGAATTCAATTACACGAGGTTCGACCTCGATCCAAAGCATGAGGACCAAAATGAGCTCGGAACACGATGTCCATCTCATCTGTCAATATGATGAACTTGCCTACTGTCATGAATCTAAGAACAACCGGGAGCTAGTTTCTGCCCTCGAAGTTGGAAGTATGGTACAGTATGGTTCTACGTCTGGAATGATTATAAGTTTAGGGCTTCCTCTTTGTCATCGGCACCATCCTTATCTTCTTCCATACTCGCCAGATCGTCCTTGAAGAGCAGCTTGAGTGCAGGTAAGAGGGATGGCAGCAAGGGTAAATCAGCTAAATTGACACTCATCATATCAAATGCTATACATGTCCGGTCAGTGTAACTATCATCAAATACTGGTATTTTAGGGTATCGCTGACTGAAGTGGGTTAGGATGGTGCGATAAACTCCCGCCGACACTCCTGTTTCAATAGCCTCTTTTGTCAAACTATGTTTCTTTGCGTACGCCTCCTCTGGCATGCTGTCGTCGAATGTAGCCTGTACAAGTACGCTTTGCTCGTTAAAAACAGAATACAGAAGTGGTATCCGAGCGAATGAAATGCACAACAATTTGAATACTGACAGTGAGAAGGAATGCAGCAAAGATAAAATGGCAGCAAGTACCTCATGTATGAGTACTGTGGCACCCTCGGAGGCATCCACTAGAGCATCGCATGGCCGAGTGTCACCCGAGTAGACGACCTTCCATCCTGGTCTTCTAGGTCCACTTGGTTGCTTCTGAGACAAGGATTCTAGGACCACTCCAAATGCGTGGGGACAATGCACAACTGGAACGCTATTAAGTCCAGCAAGTCCTAAAGAAGATAGGGCCTGGCTCAATTTATCTCGCCCAGACCAATCTATTCCTTCTAGCAAGTTTGCCCCTGGTAGAAGCCAGTAGTTTCGCATCTGCCCTTTCTTAGGCGAGGTTTTACTATTCAAAGATGTTCTTCTTACTAGTCCAACTCCCGAATTTGTCCCAGCTGTTGAGACAGCAGCAATCTCCCTCTCTGAACTACTGCCGTTTCTTAAACTTCCTGACATGGGACTCTCACTGATATCGTCT
The DNA here is from genome assembly GCA_014871385.1 of Ceratodon purpureus. Lineage (NCBI taxonomy): Eukaryota > Viridiplantae > Streptophyta > Bryopsida > Pseudoditrichales > Ditrichaceae > Ceratodon > Ceratodon purpureus. Next base: position 13,673,979 of record CM026427.1, read on the forward strand.
CTAGCTTCAATAGATTGTTTAGCTTTCTCGATCTCGGCACTGTCATCTGCATCATACGTAGTTTGGCTACAGTCTAGAAATTCCATGCCTAAATCTTCGAGTTGGCCATAGGCGTCAAGAAAACGCCTCAGCTGCTTGGGACCCACAACTAAAACAGGAACAAAGGTCCCTCTGCGCTCTAAAATAGTTCTCCGAACTGACAGGATTCTGGCAAGCCCCGTATGATGATCCGCGTGAATGTGAGATATCCACACAAGTTTAAGACCCGCCAATACATCATCAGTTCCTGGTCCGTACCTGCTCCAGATAGTAATAAATGTCAGAAACAATTCAGAGGGTTTAAATTGAGGACCCCAACCTTAAATGTTTGTCCAACATAGACAATCGGTTTACAAAAGTGATTAGCTCACTTGTAATAGAACAAGGTCAACTTGTGCAGGTTACTTGAGTGTGTATGGACGTGCAATGAAGTACCTCCGCTTCAATTGGGCGTAAGTTCCCTCTCCGCAATCTAGCATAACACCTCCTCGTTCAAAGAGGTGTACGTAAATGGCGCTCACATTCCGATATTTTGAAGGCTGGGATGAACCAGTGCCTAGAAATACCATCTCCATTTCTTCCCGAGTTACTCCCTGCAAGCATGGAGGGATGTCTTCAAGATCACTGTTGTCCTTCGTAAGAGATTCTGAACCCGAATCAGTCGCTTGAATCCCAGATGCCTGCCTTTCATCGTTTGACTCGACGCCATCTGCTTTGAAATTACCAACATCGATAGCATGACTTGAAGTGCAAAAATTGGCGCATGAGAAATGCAACACGAACCTAAAACAAGAACCTACAAACCCAAGCACTTATAAAAACTCATTTAAAGAGTAGTAAATTTTCCTAGTAGATAATATTTCCTCAGAAATCAGTAAAATTTAAAAAGGCTCAGTAATGAGTAGTCAAGGATTGATTCAAGGAAATTACACAGCCTAATTTCATACCGGATGAAGATGCAGCAGTAACGTCGGCATGACTTGTACTCGTAAGGGTCTCCATTAACCAAGGCTCCTCACAATAGTACCTCGTGTCTTCATCCTTGCCTGTTGAGGCATCAGCATTGATCGCGACACTAGAAGTGGGATTCCAAAGATCTGAAAGTTTCTTGGTCGCTCCGTTAAGCTCAGGTATGTCAATAAGCAGCTTCTCTTGAATCTCGTTCATACTAAATGGCTCAGGCACAGCTGAGCGGTCCAAACCGAGATTTGACAGAGGTCGTAAACGAAACTGCCACACAAAACTTGCCATTGTCATCGCTTATACTTTCTAGACTAGAAGGAGTTCAGGCCCAGAATGAGTAAAGCAACTTTGATCCAAAAAGCATATAGAACCAAAACACCCAAGAAAAAGCAAATAGTACCGGAATCGTCAGGAAACCGGTCCAATTCACACATAGACATATTTTCCCTAAACCCCGGGGATATCACGGGACCCATTGAAAATAACCATTTTAGATGCCTCAAAGGCTTTTTAAACCAGATCATTTCGAGCCTAGACCAGCTGATCTGCCATTCATCTTCAAATCTCTAAAACTCGGGACAAGGACGCCCAGGCAAAGCAATCATGTAAAACAGTAGTAAAATACCTTCAATAGGTTCTCAGCAACAGAAATTAGGTCTGATGTTGATTCCTTGTCCTGCAGCAAAACATAAAGGCAAGTATGTTCATTGTGGCACGCCAGACATAAGCAAGAATGTGTAGAATGGTAGTACTCTGCAACTTCTTCGACATGCATCACCAGGCTAATTAAATACAGCACCCATAATCTAACCAGAAAAAAAAAGCATCTCAGATCTTAACTAGGACCACCCTCAAAGACTAACACCCGTGGTTGGTTTGTGAACCCTAATTCAAAACCCACATCGAAAGTGCAGATTTCGTGATATAAAAGCGGCAACAGCATTACCAACTACAATATCGAGCGATTCAGACGTACCTTCATGTCCATAATCTGGTCTACTGGCCCGCTCGGTTGCAGACCTGACACAGGAAACACTTGTGGACAGATACGATTTAAGCGTGACACCACCCTTGCACTTGCCTTCAGAACTGGCTGAGACATGTTCAGGCTGCCAATCACACAAGCTGCTATCAGAATTGCACCTTCGCAACTTCAAAAACTTATTGAACCGACTCAGTCTGGGCTTTACTTCAGAAGCCGAAGAAGTTACAATCACTAAGAACGTTTATAGAAACATCCGGAACTTTGAATACATTAAATCTTTAAGAGTTCTAGCTTTTAACGAGAATACAGTTGGAAATATGAATGAATATTCAATGAACGAACAGACAAGTTGCTGTAGAGATAACTACTCACTTGCCATGACCAGCCATTACATGATGCGCCCCTGCAAAGCGTGACATCCAGCTTTGGTATTCCGGAAGCCCAGCGACAGAAGCAGGACCAGTATGAACTATAAGGGTGACTTGTTTAGGTGACGTCCCAGAATTCTCCTCTTGAAAGGTGCAAAGCACTGGATTGGATAGTAAAGCCGGTATGTATGCAGGAGTAGGGCAGTCGACAAGGATAAAGATTGGGCCAGGGGATGAAGGATCCATGACGTCCTCAGGATGCACCTACAAAGTTCAAAGATAGATGATTAAGTATGGGCAACGAACATCTACCAAAAAACGCAGCACGTATAATAACTCGATAGAGCCATTTCTTTACACTTTTAAGATAATAAAGCACCTCCAAAAAGGAATAAATAACTCTTCAGCTGTTTACTACCGCTTGCACTTGGAAGAGAGCAAAATATAGAGCAAAAATACTCAGGCTTGCTATGCACTGTTATTATTAAGCACTCATAAACTTCAGTCTAAACACTACTCCAAGGTCGAAGTCTAACCATTGTCACTCCATCGTGTGACATGACGGACTTCCCCGCTTGAAGTAGACCATAATGAGGTCCTGCTCGAGTAAAGAACTTCCGGGCCTTTTCGATATCAAATCGACCTTTCACTTCCGGAAGTTCACATACATATACAACAGACACATCACGGCCCTCCTCCGAAGATGGAGACTCAGGGTCCGTTTGTTCTACTCGTGGCCGCTTCGTTTCTGGAAAGAGGAAATGTTTGAGTCATGCCGCTTGCGTGCAAGTAGAGAGTTGAAGGAAGATTTGAATCAGTTTGTTGCTCTCTATTCTACACCCATCATGAAGTAGATCGACTCAAGTCTGATAAAGAAATTACAAAGAGCACTAAAGGCATCAAAGGTTCTTACTTTTCTTGCCACCGGATTCTTCATTGATTGATGAGGTCTGTGGTCGTAGTAAAACAGCAGTAATTTTCACCACATCATCTTCAAGGAGCACTTCGGATTGAGCTCCAGCTCCCTCCTTTGACAAACCTACTGAACCACCGAAGCTGTGTGTATGAACGACGGAGGCGCCTGGCACAAAAGTCCGCATAGCGTCTACAAGATACTTAAGCTCTGATGGTCCCCAGATATTGACCTGTCAGCATAGAGGTTCATCAAGATCTGATTCTAGGCGATACAAGGAAACCGAGGCAATGACTGGATACAAACGTCAGATAACTGGTAATTCACCATAGAGTAAATCGTGTTCTCAGCAAACACGAAGAAGATTGGACGATCCAGAATAGCACAGGTTACAAAAATAAGCGAACACATTCATAACTCCACACAACCATAAGTTTGGAGAAGATATCTCAAACACAAATATGAATGCCTGACTCATCTACTCAAATACATAAGGGTATACACGACAAAACACTTACCGCCATCCCAGCATCTCCAATGCCTGCCAAGGTAAGCAGGAGACCTACACACACATTCCGGGAATATAAGGATTACACAATTCAAGAAAAGAATGCATGAGATGGTACATGTAACCTAGGTACTATGCGGCGAAATACGAAGCCAAACCTCACAGTCCCCTGCTCAGTGCACGGTCCCAGGAGAATCAGATAGGATATCAAAGTACATACCAGGAAGGCCACCAGCAGTTTCTGAGCCAACACGAGTAAGGAAAATGTGATCGATCTGTACAAAAGAAAAGACAATAAATCAATTTCAATCGCTGAACGTAAATGCACGCATACCCATCCAAAGAATTAGGCATTCCAACTAAAATTTTGAATAGACAAGAAATCCGCGTCGAACTCTAAACCCCGATACAGAAAACAGAGAAGAGCTTTTCAAACCAAAGTATGGCCGAAGGCATAAATGAAAGGAATCAACAATGAGAAAAACCCACATTTCATCAAAATAACAGAAGAAAAGTAAACGCCCAAACTCCCGGAGAAAATTGAGAAAAGTTGCATGCCTTGGATAACTTGACTTTATGCTCTATGCAAAATCGCTGCAGCCCCTGGAAAATCAACATGCAGGGCGCATGTCAAAAACACAGCTCCAATTCTGCAGCTGCTCTGAGTTGCAGGCTGTCTGCGCAGCATATAATCATGAATTCCAGCAAACAGCAGAAATCAACAGCTCGTCTCACCTCTCCAGCATTAAAGATAAAGCGACGCTGATCAAAAAACAACAGCACACAAGGAGACGTATCGCCTGTGTCCATGCCTGTCCCAAGAATCTGCACGTCGCAAAGTACGCCATCAGACTAATCCAGACGAATTCTAGAAAACAATACATCCAAACTCCAGCTCAACCAAAAAAATGACTGAACTCTTCCAGTACGGGCGTAGGGTTTAGGGTTTAAGCCAAACGACTCCACAAACGCGCACCTGCACGAAGCTAATTGTACTACTAGGATTCGCCATTGCACTCCGCAGCGACAGCTGCTTCGGCCCGGAGGGCCGCTGCTTCTTCCCCATGTCCACAACAGCCTGCTCCACACGCGGCGCCTTGGTAAAACTCCGACGACCACCTCTCCCACCCGCGCTCCTGGACCGCCCTTCCCGCACTCCAGTCTCCACCCCGCGTTCTCTTCTCACACCATTCAACACCTGTACGTTTATTAAACCCCCGCATTGAACCACTCCAATCACACAAACACACACACACACACACGCGCGCGCACACACTCACCCCTCCCAAACCCACCTGCACCTCAAACCAAAGCTCAATCAATCCTCCCACATACCTGTAACCCGAACGACCGCCTCACTCCAAGCTCAGGCCCCCCTAACCGCACCGAAGTCCCCCGCAATTGGTGATGAGACGAGAGAGCATGGCCTCGCAGCGAAAGCGGAAGCGCGGAGGGGAAACGCCAGTGGTGCGAGACGAGCAGGCGGTGCAGCGACATGGAGGAGTGTCCTGTGTGTGTCTCCTCCGCCCTCCGTGGTGCGGCTGGGAACCTCGCCCGATTACGCTCACCAATTCGCCCTCACAAGCTACCAGACGACACTACTCGACCCTCCCATTCCCAAATTCCCCCTCACAGCAGGCTGACACTCCATGAAATTAAGCAGGCAAGTGCAAGTGCAGGCAAGGACAGAAGTAGCGTACCAGTGTCAGCAGCTATGGCGATGGCGATGGCGATGGTAGTCCGCAGGTTGATCAGGTGTAAATCAGTGCGAGTGCGGTTGCATGTGCTTGTGCAAGTGAAGTGAAGTGGAATTAGGGTTTGAGGTTTGCCTTGGACTTGGGCTGCTCTTCCTCAGGGTTTGGCTTTGGGTTTGGGTTTCCATTCCAGCCACACAGCCATGCAGTGTCTGTAATTATCATGGAGAGTTTTATGAGGGAACCGGTAATTATCCTATGTTTTCTCTAAACAACCGGTCTCAACTACCAATTCATTTGGTTATTGTCCAAGTATTGTGCAACTATTATCGCCTAAGTATTACCTAATCTATATCTATAATAGAATCCATTTGGGTGAATTTCCATTCTCGATGGGCCAATGAGGGAGCTCAAAGCGCCTCTTTGAGAATCAAAAAGCCGAAATATATTGTTTCTCCATGTCGCCCTTGAGGCGTTTCTCTGCTTGAATGAGAACTTAAATTTTATTTGAATCCACTTTTGAGGCTACCAATACCTTGATAGTCTTGTTGTTTTGTTTGGAGAACACGGGTCCTACATATTAGTTTTTTATTTCATATTTTATTTTGGTTTTTTGATAAAAATAAATAGTTGACCAATTTGTAATTAATTGTTGGTTCTCCCTGTTCATTTTGGTGCCCACCGTGAGCGAGGCTTATGATTGGGAACCACCCTTCATTTCTCCTTTTGTCACATTGAACACCATAAGTTACATGAACAATCAATGAGGACTCCGGAGGGGTTTTACAAAACAAACCAGAAAGTAATCAACTCTAGACATGGCTTAAATTGATTCTGAGGGGGCTATACATTTTATTTACCTTTATATTGGTTGTGGGTTGCAAAACGATGTAATGTTCAATGAACAGAATATAAATTAATTATATTTGAAATTTTTATGAAGTTTAATTAGTGACCATCAGACAATCAAGAGTTTAATGGAAATGTTGTTTAGATATGGTGTTTGGATAACTAAAGATCAAATGTACATTTAAAGCTATATAGTGTGATTAAATTATTAAAGTCAAAATATTTAATGAAAGTGAATATTTGATGTTGCATCTAAAGCATATGTTGCTAAAGTTATGCCCCAATAGAGGATGATGAAGACATCAAGTCCATCTATGATAACTTGTCTAAATAAAAAAGGAGGAAAGATCGGTAGTTACTTCAAATGTAAAAGTGGAGCAGCTAGCACTATGCAATCGAGCTCAACTTTCCAACCACATTTGAGGATGACAAATAAGTTCGTTGTTTTTTTTTAAATTTCAACCAACTTTGTTAGTTGCGTAATTAATAACAAGCCAAGGTTGAAAATGTGGAGTTAAAGATTTTGGCTAATTTTGGTCATTTTTTGTAAGACTGCACTTTTTATGTGTATTAAGAAAATCTTCATAAAAATTGCATGCTTGTATTCATGGTCTATAACTAAAGATATATTAAATTCATTAAAATCTTTGTTTTAGATCTTTTTCCAATCTTATGTATGGATTTTGTTTGAATTGAATTACTTACCAATATTCTAAAAAGCTTGTCAAATTTTTTATTGACATCATCTAAAGTATTTTGGTTATATTTAATAAAAATTCGCCGTATATTTGAGTATCAATATGACTACTTTTTGTCTCTTCAATATTTTTAGTAGTATTATCGCTTTTGTACTTTTGTGCAATAAATGACTTCGAATCTTATGCAAAATTTTAAATCTTTAGGAATTGAGTGTATTTTACACATTAATACTATTAAAGAATCATTAATCCACTTGTAATTTGGTGAAAATTTATGTGTCTATCATATTTTATATAAATGTTTTTTTATTTTTATTTTTACATATTTTAATAATTCATAGCTTTTTGAAAAGTTGCATGAGATCATTATTGTTCAAAACATCAAACCAAAAAATAATTCTACGTTAAAAATGTGATGCAATATTTTATAATAACTCTTAGAGATAATTTTTTTCAATAGAGAAAGAAAGAAACTTTGGTCTCCGGAGGAAACCGACGTGAATTAAGTGTCTGTTCAATCCACTCCCAATCCAATGCCTACATGACAAAGGTATGGAAGTAATTTTTCTCAATATCATCTATAAACAATTATCTCAAATTGTTAATATGAAGAATTATCACATGATTATCACATTGTTAAACAATAATATGATATTTTTTAGGCAAGTAGAATTTTTTTTCCTTTTATTTACTCACTATATTGATAATTCAAATTAATTTTCATTATTTAATCTAACATAGCACATAATAATCCAAAATAGATATTTCATAACAAAATACTTATTGTGAAATTAAAACAAACTTATATCAAAGAGATAAAAATATATTAAAAGACAATATATATGTTATATGTATTGCCAAAATAATAAAAAAATAGATAAATAAATAATACATCAAAAAGATATATCTTAAATTTAGTAATTATTAAATTCATTCATTAAATATTAATACATATAATAAATTTTTACCAGTATTTTTTAATATCAATATATGTTTTAAAATTATTCATTTTATTATAAATCCTTTAAAATATATAAAAATATCCTGATAACATTAAATTCTACTATCATCAAATATTTTAGAATTTTAAAAATATAGTACATTTATCATAATGAATATAATAATTTTAAAAGAAATTATTGCTTCATACTCAATTTTTGCAAGTAGTGTATTTTAATTAACTTATAAAAAACATTGCCTCAAAATTGATTTTTTGGATAAAATATGCTTTAGAAATATATAATTTTTAAAGATGAGGAAAAAAATATCAAAAAAAAATATCATAATTTTAGTAATATATTATATTTCTAATATTTGAAAATAATAGCTCAACTAAAATACGCAAGGTATGGCTTTTTATTCATTTTTTCATATTTTGTTAATACATTACATACTAGGATGAAATTGTTTTAGACTTTGTTGCCTTTGAAGTTTGTCTTAAGAGTTAAAAATTGTAAAATTGTTCACAAAGCATTTGGAAACAAAAGAAGGTTTGTAGTTCAAGGCCAAATTAAGGATAAATAATTAAAACATAGTTTTTTTCTTGTTTAAATATTTTGAAAATAAAACAAAAAAAACCAAAAAATAAATAAATAATCATAATTATCTAATTATCACGTATAAAATCTACAATTTTATTATATCAATATCATAAATATTTTGTGAGCCTTTATAATTCAAAATTTATCATAATATAGTTTGTTAAATTTTAATTTAAAGTGGTAAATTTTAAAAAGAATTTCAAGGTTAATTCTTATCACTTAAAAAATGTGAAGTGCACATCAATTTTCATTTTCATTGGTTTTGTTGATGTATTATAAATTGTATTTTAAAAATACATATTTTATTAAACATGCAAAAGTTGAAGTTAATATTATTGAACCAATTAAATCATCTACAAGGTTTTTAATATAATCACATATTATTAGGATAGAACTTATATATCATATGCAACATTTTTTTTTAAGATAAACGATGGTGGCAAGTTGAACATAGAGTATGGAATTAGGAAAACCAGCGACATAGTGATGTTTTTGAAGCCCGACCTTAGAGACCTTCAAGGTTTCTTGAATGAGGAGGTGTCTAACCCTATGTATGCTTTTATTGTTCATTGTTTTTGAAATACAAAAAAATTATTATAATTATTTTATTTTATCGTTCCAGAATTCTACCTCTTACAATTTTATTTGGTGCCTAACATCACAAGAGTTGGGCATGTATCCTCCTATAAAAAAAGTGAATTGTAACATTTTGTTTTACATTAATTCTATTTTGGCACGCACCGCAACCATGACGTGAGCTTGGAGTGCAGGCGCAACTCGAGACTCGAGTTTGCTCTGTTTGCATTTGCAATTACGTTTAGCTTCTTTCATGACAAGCATATGTGAATATATTTTACCTTTTGGAAATAGTTTTATTTCTAATACAGCTAATGAACATCTAATTTTAACTTTTAGTTTTAGATAACTATTAAAGAGTGCATGCAACATTTAAAATTTATATATCAGACAATAAATCTTCATTTTTTGTATAAAGGTTGCATGCATAACAATTTTAGATTTAATTATCAAGTCTTTAATATGGATATTGGGAATGATGAATTGAAGCTTCAAAAATGGGTGCCAAAATTTATATTATAAAAAAAATTATTATAATTATTTTATTTTATGTGCAATTAGAATAAAATTTTAAATTTTTGTTTGATTATATCATTTTATAATAAATAAGTATAAGAACATCAAACTATATTAGAATTTGCATTTAAAAGATGAATTCTAAAATTCTAAAAACTAATCAATACATCAATGTATTTTGCACTGGCTATAGAAGTTTCAAGTTCTAGAAAATTTACATTTTAATAAAACCATTGAAAATATTTTCTAATATTTTTTATTTTTTCATATTTACATAGATCAAATCATGAATATACTGGAATATTATTATAGATGATGCATAATTCATAATTTATTTTATAAGACATGCATCCTTATTATTGAAGCATTTTTATATTGTTAAAGAAGTTATATACACCACATAACTTATATTATAATAAAATAATAAAACTTAATGATGATATTTTAATTTATTTTTATTTTTAAAAATGAGTTTTTTTTATGCTGCCCGTGTTGAGATTTTGAAACTTCAACCCTTCATAATTTTTGCATTACATATCAGAATCTTATGAAACAAAACTTGACATGTATGTAATGACTGAAAGAATCTACTTATGAAATTTGAAAACTTAATAATTATTTTTGACGCTATAGCAGCCTGCCAAAAATAGGCTGCAACCACATTTTGGTCGCCAATGCATTTAGGGGTTAAGTTGTTGAAGAAGCTTGAAATTCAAGTGTCTCAATTATCCTTTTGGCAAAAGGATATATTTTAGGTAGTTCTATGGTAAAATATATAGAAAATATTACAGTATCAGTAGCATTATAGTTAAATACTTTTAGAAATGAATATTACATACTCTAGAGATAGTATGTTATTTTTATATGTAGTAATAGTTGAACACCTTTCGTTTCTTATATTCAAACGAGGGCTATGCAATGCTACATACAACTGTCGACAAAAATCATGATAGATCATGTCTTTTGGTACAAATTCCATAATTTTTAATTTAAAAATAAATTAAAATATTTTACAATGAAGTGTCTATTGCCCATCGCAAATCATTGCCGCCTTCGGCGACAAAACAAAGCCATTTTATAAGTAATCATAAATCTATATAATATAAAAATGAAATTTATACATCTCACTTTCAAAGTATTTTTGAAGACGAATAATTGTTTCTAAAGTTAAAAATAGATTCATACATCTATTTTACGAAGGCAAATTGCAACAAGAAGAAGATAGTAACAGCTTTCAAATAGTTTACACTATAATAACATTATTTTAGATTTTCTTTATTTTAAAATTTTTCTATGATTAAAAAAAACATAAATGCATATAAAGATATAAGAATCATGAAAATATACACAAAGTTATATAAACTTGTCATAATAGGCTAATTGTTTCTTAACATTGACTATATTAATTTTGAATTCAAATTTTATCTTTTATAAACAATATGAAAATTAAAAAAAATCATGTTAATTCATTCCTATATGACCCATCAAAAAAAAAAAATTCAAAAATTTATACATCTATTTTATTGATGTACTTTTTCATTGTGAATAAAGTTATATGCTCTATGAAAATTACATTATAATAGAACAATAAAAAATTATGTACTTTCTTTGTTAAATTAATTCAATAACTTCTTTTTTTTAAATTGAAAAAAAAACATAAGTGCATGTTAAATGCATATTTTGTGAAAATATAAACTCCTATGGTTTTATGTCCTCAAAGAAGTCTGTAGAGATTCACTTGTTTGTTATATTAACAAGAACAACCTCGCTAATCCAATCATCTATGATCCTTAGATGAAGGTTAACCTAGATCAAATGGTCATAAATTAGTGACTTGCTGGAGTAAAGTTCAAGCTTGTAGTAAACCCCAAGTAAAGTAAGCCCCGAGTAAAGTAAGCTTCAAGTTTGGGGTAACTACCAATAAGCCACGTGTAAGGAAAGTGGGTGGGTTTCACTAATTTACACCTTAGTAAGCATGTCATGCCATAATAAAGTGACTATGTAATTGCTTGCAAAGTTTTACAAGTAATGTGCAAATTTATTTTGCAAGCCTACATAATTGAAGAGTGCAACTTTTGTCTAAATCATTGTAATAAAAACCTTATTTAGAAAATAAATTCTAAATTAAATACGAGTATAAGATCTTCCCAATATTTAAAAAAGAAAAAAGAAAAAAGAAAAAAGAAAGCCCGCCAACCACCTTTGGTGAACGTGCCTCAGTAAGAATAAATTGGTGTACCCTCTTACTGAGGAGTACACCAAGCTCTTCACTGTATATGGTTCTATTTAACAAAATGGAACCAATATTTTTATTTTTATTTTTAGTAGCAATTAGAGCAAATAGGCATGACCTTTGAGCCAGCACCTTATTCTGGAAATCTATTCTTGTATGTCAAACTTGATTCCTAGAAATGGACCATTGTCTAGAAAAGTTGAGATTAGGTGTCCAAGCCGACGTTCTTGGAAACCATTATTGACCATGGTAGAGATTAAAATAAGAATCTCTTTCAATGCAGCTTCCATAGAGCTAGAAGGTACAGAATTGGAACAGTTTGAGATACACCCACACTATAAGAATGTTTAATTGGTCGGTTTGAATCAAACATAATGTATTGAGAATATGAAAAGAGAAGGTCTTTCCTTCTATCATATTTGCACGTATAAGATTGCCAAATTGGACCCTTTTTGGGCTCCTAAATTAACAATGAGTAAGTTAAAAATAAATGACAGGAAATGAAACAAAAACTGAGAGAAAAATCAAATTCTGATGCCATAATGGACCATGCTAGACCTCCTAAAACAACAATCAGTAAAAAAAGAAATAATGATAAGAAAAGAAATAAAAGCTGAGAGAGATTCAACCGTCTCTCTATGGATAATTATTTTATTTTATTATAATAGCGGCAAGGAACGAACCTACTATAGTCTAACCTTAATAATGTCACCATTAATAGAACACCTTGATATTGTTACCTAAAAGTTTGAAACCAATTTTCATAGTTTACAACTTCCCCGTTATTATCCCTATCACCTTTGTTAATGCCACTATTTTTTTTCTAAAATCCGTAGTATAAATGTGATAATACCAAGTATGGATCAATTGTATATAATGGTTTGGATGGTCATACTATAGTAGCCAAAAGGGTCATGCGCACGTCTCGGCTCTGTTTATTGCTTTCTCTTACAAATGAGAACACAAAAATGGAAGTGATCAAATAGGTCTTGCGCGTCAAACACGCCAATGCCATCATCTGCATGTTGTGTATTCCACAATTGATCATTAAGGTGATGCTTATGATGACGTTGGAAGAAGTTGATGAGGCTTTTCCTTCCCTGCAAATGGTTGTTGCTTCTTGGAGATTTTCTTGATTAGTACGATATTGCTTTGCTATTCATGTTCATTGTTAGGTTTCTGTGCTAGATGTAAGCAAGGATAGGTTTCGGTGGTAAGGTTTCCAAACTCATTAGGATTGGTATTGCACATGTTTAACATTTATGATGTCCTCTTGACGGTATTTACAATTTTGAATTAGATTTTACATTCAAAAACATTGAAGTCTCGTATTTGTTATTCTCCTTTTTACATTGTAATTCTATTTTATTTTTTTCTTTATTTTTTTGATAATATCACATTATGCACAAATCTTCAAAATGTGACATTATCAAATATGTCACACCTTGTTTATATCACTCTTTTTGGTGGGATATATGGTGTGACATTATCAAGGTTAAGGCATCAATAGTGGGTCACTGTAAAGCTCACTCCAAACCAAAACATATTTTTTGACTGACTTAAAATTAGAGGGTAAAATTACCATCATTAGAAGTGTAGTTAATATTACAAAAATCAACACTTTAAGAAAAAAAATTGTGAAATTGGGAGTAAGTGAAAATGTGGTGTTTTCAATGGGACATGTCACATTTCACCTTTGTGAAATTTTTACAATTTTTTTTTCTTGAGAAATATCTCATGTTTATAGTAATGCGCTTCTAATGATAGTAATTTAAATATCTGATTTTAGCTCAGTCAAAAATAGGTTTGGTTTACAGTGAGGCTTTAGCGTGTTCGATTGGGGATGCTCTTAGACTATATGGTGTCACGGTACCCAACTACGGTTTTTAGCTATATATATATATATATATATGACGCAACCAGGGGCACTCTCCACCAATCACAAGTGCTCCAAACTGGCGCCTGGCCATGTCATCGCCCGACCCGAATACAGCAGCCTCCAAGATACGCCCAAGTATACGTACATCCATACATACACGTAGACATACAAACATACCCCTGCTTCACAACTCACAACCTTTCACCAAGCCTGCTCTCCACATTTTGATCCTCTTATTCCACACTCATTCTTCTCGGCAAAAATCCCAAGAAACAACAACATCAGGTGAAATGCAATCCACCCCATCTGAAATCAGAAAATGCATCAAGAGCATGACGATTATGTCTCCTCTTTCATACCACTACCTTCACCAGATTCTTCAAATTTTCACCCATTTGGACTAGGTTAACAATTCTCATTCTCATTTCTGTTTTGTTGCGCACTTCAGATTCTACACTTTGCATTGAAGGTAGTAAGTTATACAGTGTTGAGAGATTCCGATTGAGGAGCGACAACAGGCTCTTGATTGAGCTCTTGGTTTTTGTTGAGATCGGAGTTCATTTCATCTTGCGTTAGGGTTTGGGAGCGATGGGGAGTTGCGGATTGGGGTGTCTGGTGCTTCTCCTCATGGCTTCGATGGCGGTTCACGCGGACAGGATACATCCCTCGCATTCTGGTGAGTGTTTGGATGCCCGCCGTGAATTTTTCAGCTACAATTCGAGGTGTCTTTTGGGGTTTGGGGTTGGATTTTAATTTCTTTCTTTCTTGGTGCTCTTTGTTGAGAGATGTGGCGGACTGATTGATGATCGGAGGCTTTTTGGAAGGATGGGCCGTGGTTTATTTATTTATTTTGGTTCTAATTGTGGTGCGTTTGTGGGAGCAGATGTTGTGAGTAGCTTGCAAGATCCGAAGTACAAGATCGAGTTTCATTCTTCGGAGTCTCCCGTTCTTCCAGTACGTTTCTGTCTCTGGTTTTTCTGTTTGTTTTGTCATCTGGTCGATTCTGATTGATTTTTATGCTGGTGTTTGATATGTGTTCTTATGCTATGGACTTGATGAGGGATTTGCATTCACCGTGCCCAGGGTTGTCCATTATGGCATGAAATTTAAAACCCTATTCATTAAGTAGGGGAGGTTTAGGGTTTATTATGATTGGTTAACCTGTTTTGAATTGGTAACGGGAAATTTGATAACTATGATCTGATGGCATACTTTCCTTCAGACGTCGGACCAGGAGACGATGGTAATGACAGACAGGGATGGAAAGAAGTTTCAATGTAACATACCTGCGCCAGTAAGCACAAAGGTTGTGAATAAGGATGAGGTTCAACAGAATGGTACCAGTACCAGCTTGGTGGCAGATGAGTGGTCTTCGCGTAAAACTCCTGAAGATCTTCTTGACGTCCTCAAGGACAGGTGTTTCCGCAGGGTTAGTCCATTCTCCATTTGCTGGTAATGCGAGTAGTATTGGAAACCTGATGAAAGGGTATTGTATTGAGGTTTCTTTTGCTTTATATAACTCAGATGCTCTATCTTATGCTTTATTTGTTCAGCGACTCCAGAGTATGTCATGATGTCGAGCTTTGAGGTTCACGTCGTCCTGGGCAGACACTTTTGGTAGTAATGGGCATTTTGGTTATCACGTCTTTGTTTTGATCTGATGTCTGTCAAATAGAAAGCACTTGGATTTGCGCCAGAAGAAGAAAACCTACGTTCAGCATCTTTAATATAGGAATTTTCCACCTTAGTGCATGTGTACTTACAGAACTTACTATTCTGTTAATATGGCAGCTTTAAGGTCACTGGGATGGGTCGGGTGGATGAGCATTTCAGGGGTGGTCATTGTACAGAATTAGGTTAGCTTCAGGTACTTATTTTTAGTTTGCTTTCTCTGTCAAGCAGTACGAGGGATGGTGGATTTATGAGCTTTGCTACAAGGGGCATTTGCGCCAGTTCCATCTTCATGACAAGAAGGTAAGTTTCTTTTTATCAACAAGTCTTGAGCTCAGGAAGTGATGTCTCTCTGGTGGGCGCAAACTGGTCGACGGTATATGTTTTCATCTTAACAAAAACCATAAGTGCGAAAGTAAATTTTGGCTAAAATTTTAGAACCTTGAATGCTTCAGTTAGTTTTGGAGCAGTTCGATGTCGGAGGAATCATCTCTGAACAGTGACTGAATGAAGCTACCACTAGTGTTACTGCCAGCCATCTTGTCGCCTTCGACCGTGGCATATTCCTGACAGTGCTACTGATACAAGTTCCAAGTCCATAGTACATTTCTTGTAATGCGATTGAATTTATCCATATACTACCCAGGGCTAGATCGGACGTCACGTCAGAGATAGGTCACCAACATCTGAATGGACGGTGATCACTTTCATAGTTCTGGGCTCTAAGGTTTGTCTTAGACGCGAGGTGTCCATGAGTTGATACTGAGTAGTTGTACAAGTTAACGATTGTTCATGACGCTAGACGACTCGTAAGCCATGAATGTTTGGAGTCGTCTCTGGACACGATACAATCTTTTTTTCCTGCATGAGACATGCTTAATCAATTAAAAAGTTACATTGGTGCAGTGGCTAGCAATCTATATACTATTGGTCAGTTTCTGCGGACATTGTGTCAGGCTCCAATCAACACACATGGACCTGACATGCAGCAAGGCTCAGTAGTGTACTTCTTTACTCTTGTGAAGCAACCTTCCACACCTGACTCTCGGGCCCCTAGAAAGATGGTATTCTCTTCTTTACTCTCGTGTCATTTTGCTACAGTGCACATAGCATTGCTATATATATGCGCTGCGCAAAATGGCATTATGATCTTCTCAAAATTACAGTAATACGTTTTCTGAGGCCAATCAACTATCACATTGAACCTGTTGAGGATATTCACTGAGGATATTCTTTCACTGGCATGTATGCATACATGCAACCATTATGGTGTGGTGGTCTGACTTGTGAGGCTTAGCATGTCCGATCTCTTTCTGCAGTTTGGACTCGATTTGTGCAACCTAATGCATCTTCTAAGTTTGTGAGGGCTAAATTTCTCTGGATGTGCATGTGGAGCAAGAAACATAGTTACTAGTTCCTCCTGGTCTTATGGAATTGGGGCCATTGTGTCTGTATTTTTCAACATTGTTAATTCATTAGTTATTGTCTTGATTGATTCCTTGTTGCATTGTCCCTGGAATTTTTTTCATTAGTATCGCAAACAATGACAAATATGTTTACTGCTCTGCTTGCTTGCTTTAATAAATCTGTTGATATGATTCTAGGTTGTGAATAAAATGCTCCGTGCTGTTTTTGATGCAGATAGTGCAAGAATTTGTGTTGGGCACGTATGACGCAGAAGCAACAGCAGTACTACATTCGAATTCTCCTAATGTTTCTCTTCAGAAGGACCCTCGATCGCAAAATGCAGCACAAAGGTTCGTCCCCTACCCTTTGTTCTTCGCCCACAAAGTTTGTTCGGCTGCCCTATCTGCTTTTAATAATACTAACCTAAACCTTTACAGGTACCATGCACATGTTTACACAAATGGTACTATTTGTGATCTTACAAATCAACCACGTGAAACAGAGGTATGTTCTTCTCTGAGGAAAGCAATTGTTTTAAGAGAGAACTCCTGTCACTTTGAATCACACTCTGTTAGTTGAGCTACTGTAATCACGAATCCCTCGCTCGATTTCCTGCTGTCAACTTCGTTCTACTTGGTAATTTCCGAGGTCTTGGTATTGATGCTTGCTGGAACAGGTGAGGTTTGTGTGTTCAGAAACAGGCCGAGCATTAATCAATTCCATCAAAGAGGCACCTACCTGCAAGTACACTCTTGTGTTTCATGCACCCATGTTGTGCAAGCACCCGTACGTTCCTGATCCTTTACTTAAAATTCATACGCATGTATGTTTATTTTCTTGCTTGCCGGAGCATCTTTAGCTAAAGTCCTCGGTGCTCAATAGATGTTGGCATGGATTCTGTGATCAAGAAGCATTTGGTTATCTTAAAACATAAATCCTTAAATGGCTATATGTAGCCTTTTATTTGTATGTACCAGTAACAAGCATCTTCATGGGCTGTGTGGCTTTGTACAGTACACTTGAGAAAGACTTGATCGCAGTGTTGTGACTCATGCAGGGCTTTTCAAGAGGAGCGACAACCATGGGTGGTTATTGACTGCAATGCCATTCCTTCAGACGAAGTTGTAGTGAAAGAAGACACGGCTTCAGGTCACCTAGCTGAAACAGAAGCCCATGAAGGCTCCGTGACACCAGCCCTGCCTGAGAACGTGAATGGGGCCCCGCTACTTTCCCTCCCACAGGACGATGCAATTCCATTATCTCATGCCTCCACAGGACTTGAAACTGAAACTGAAGGTCCTGTGAAATCCTTGGAAGAGGTGAGGATTCACGAAGAGGTCACAAACCCGTCTCAAGTGACACAAAAGACTGAGGAAATTGCTGCACTTGCGGAAGGTGAAGTTAAAGGCGAAAAAGAAGGTGAAGCTCAAGGCGAAAAAGAAGGTGAAGCTCAAGGCGAAAAAGAAGGTGAAGCTCAAGGTGAAAAAGTAGGTGAAGCTCAAGGTGAAAAAGTAGGTGAAGCTCAAGGTGAAAAAGTAGGTGAAGCTCAAGGCGAAAAAGAAGGTGAAGCTCAAGGTGAAAAAGAAGGTGAAGCTCAAGGCGAAAAAGTAGGTGAAGCTCAAGGCGAAAAAGAAGGTGAAGCTCAAGGCGAAAAAGAAGGTGAAGCTCAAGGCGAAAAAGAAGGTGAAGCTCAAGGCGAAAAAGAAGGTGAAGCTCAAGGCGAAAAAGAAGGTGAAGGAACACCCGAGAAGCTGGCACTTCCAGGACATCAAAGAGAAGAGCATCCCACAGCATGATTTTGTGATTATTCTTCCTTGTAATTAACGGACTCCTTGCGTGGCTTGAGGTATACGTTCAGGTATACTAGAGTCAGAGTCCTACTGCAACCCCAAGAGCTCGCATCTTAATCGCTTCAAGTTGGGATATTCTTGTGTGTTCATGTTTACTCAGGGAGAGCTACTGATGTGTATTTCAATTAGAGCAAGTAGGTAGATTCAGTAGGCCCGTAAAGGTGTACACAAGATTGTTCAATCTGGAACTTACAATATTGTTCAATTGGTTCATAGATATTCGACACCGTTGCGTCTGATTCGTGCAACTAACTCACAGAACGCAAGCATGTCATACATGTATATAATATGCTTTGAATATGTCAATTACAAACTACATTCGAGATGTCATCTTCAGATTCTACTGCCTTAAGCCACCCCTGCATACGATTCTCGTCATTAAGGTGAAGGAGGTGTCGGGGGTCGGATTGCTCTTGGAATAGGTGGTGGGGGATTCCTTCTAGATGGTGTTGGCCGGCCCCTTTTTCCAAGTAGATGCCGTGATTGGAATTTTGAGGTTTCGCTTGGCCCTTCTTTCTCGCCAATCTCAACATCCTTGTTGCTGCCAGTCTGGGAAACACATCATCCAGGAGTGTACGTGAATCTCACTACATAACTTACCTTGTTTCATTGAATGCTGGAACATTTCAATAAGGATTTTGCTGAATTAGGAGTCAACAAACTGCCTCAAAGGCTGTTGGTCGATGAGAGTTACAGAAGTGATTAAACCAGAAGACCGCCCTATGGAATAATCACGAAGTTCACAAAACTACGATGCTTATAAAATTGTCACCGAGACAATTGTATGTAGCAGATGGTTTACCATTTCTTCGTCACTTGGCAGATTCTTGGGAGGTGACACGATTAGGAGCTGTAGAATACGACCAGTTCCGAAACCTGAATCAGAGAAACTTGAAAGCGTTTCTAGTAAGTCAATCGAGATATACGAGTAAGTTCCTTAATTAATGTTTTGAATCTTGATAAAGACTTACATGCATAAAACCAAGCACAAAATTGATGCTTTCTCTAACCGAAGAGGTCCACTCCAAAAAGATCAAGACCATTGTTGGTCCTCACCGATCGAACACTTCATCTTGCTCAGGAGACTTTGCGGCGGTGCGATTTCACAATTAACTGGATCAATGTCGATGCCGGCAGAGAGCAGTAATCCCAGCAGCAGCAATGTTGCAGGCCATGCCTTCGAGAAACCAGCCATCTCCTCTGCATGAATATGCAAATGCTAAATCTATAAGCACGCATTGAATGCTCGTCATTAGAACCACAATCAACATATTTCTACCACCTGCAAAATTGCAAAAGCAAATAAAACACTTCGAGTTCGAGTGGAGCACGCTTACCTGCTCCTGATCTATCACTCCGTTTCACTTCTCAACTCGATCATGCGGACAGCAGTACTAATTCCAGAGAAGCTGGCTTAGAACCGAAGTGTTTCACAGGTTTCCACATGTTCTAATGCAATGTTGTCTGGACGTGAGAGACAAGAAGTGCTTTGCAAAACAAGGCCTCGCATAAAGAATAATAGGTAGTCAAAAGTATGAAGCCAAGATCATCGGATTTTTCACATAGACGTGCAATCATGCAGGTCTTGTAGTTCTCATGGTTCATGCAAGTCATGAAGTTCTGCACAATTTTGGTACCATCTCAAAGAAAAAGGCAGTTCGCATTAACTCTCTGATCGTACAAGAAAGCTGGAAGAAGCGAGGCTGCTCTAGAAGCAGAATGCCATAAAGTCACTGTTACACATAATCCAGAACCAGTTGAAGAAGTGGAAGAGCCTGAGTGTTCATTGGCTTACATACTGTTCAGTGTCTTACGTCTGAGACATGGAACGTGCACATCCAAAACCAAAAGTCAAAAATTCCGCTATTGTCATGCCCTGCGATGCAAAGGAAAGACTACTTAAGCATCAGTTGGAATGACTTTTCTTCAAGAGTTCACTAAAGTTTTCGAATGCTGTGTCGGCGACAAGTGTATGGTTTACAACATTTCTGCTTATCATAAATTCGCTTTGCCGATTTGTCCGTTGACGCTAGATTCCACTGGAGGACGAAGAGATCACCAAAGGGTTCATGCAATTAAGGCACCAACGCTTCTCTGCCCATAATGCATAGGCGACACGTCCAGTGCTTGCATAACGTCCTGATTGCATCAGAATTAGCTGTAAGAACTTCCCAGTCATCCCTTTCTCATATCTCTATCAGTAATTCACATGTTTTGCGATCCTTGGGCGGTCCTGCGTGGCATCCACTGCAAAAATAAAATTGGCTTGTCAAAATTTGGCTCCCATTTTAGACTCGTAATTTCACAGTGGATGTAGAGTGATGTTGCTTCATGGCTGATGTAGAGTAAACCAGTCATGATGGGTCTTGAAATAATTAAAAATCTAGAATCAGAGTCGGCTTTCTGCTGCTGTGAGAAGGATTTGTGGCTTTCGTTTCTAACCAATTTCTACCATCCTGGAGTCTAATCGGCAATTAAAAAATCGGTAAAGGTGGCTTTCTGACTAGAACAATTTCAGTTCACAGATAAATTCTCTTTGTCGGTGAGAGGTTCAGAGCTATTATTGAGACGGTTTCATACTGGGAATCCATCTAATGTACAGGGGGAGAACCATCTTAGAAAGTTTCTGAACCTCCGAGTCGTAGCATGTGCTGCAGGTTTCACAATGGTCACTATATTACCACCAATGCTTTACGAGAAAGTTGGACCACCCCCCGAAGACTTATTCCCCCGCCTTGATTCACGTGCACGTCACAAGTCTGCTGAAGTATAACATAAAATGCAAGCCAACCAATGTGCATGATGCCATTTGCAGTACTCCCCTTTGATGTCAAAGAACAAGCGTCGCACCTCGACCGTCTACCGAAGACTTGCGTTCTAATCGGTTTGATGTTCAGGGGGAAACTCTTGAATGTCTCGTGAATTGCAATTGTTGGATTGAGTTGAGATTGCATCAGAGCCATGAAGCAGTCTCGGAAGATGAACTCTAAATGCAGAACCGGGGTTGCCCTTCTGCTGCTGGGAGTGGGATTCCTGGTTTTCGTTTTTTCATCCAGGCCGAGTGTCTTTGACGATCAGTCAGAGAATAAGCACGGTGACTCTCTTACCAACTCTGGATCCACAATGCTTCAGAGTAGATCTGAGCAAGCTTTTTTTTATTTTCCAGATTGTCGGCAGTTTTGTATTATCATGAATGAAGTACACGGTTAAAATCTGACCTCAATTTTGTGTGGTTCAATTTGAGCGCCTCAATACAGGTTCATTGAGCACTGGCAGACATGCTTCTGAAGCCATGGCGATCACAGACTACAACATCTCACCTAAACCAGCAAGAGTACGCTGATTTTACCCTCTCAACGCATTATCCATGAAATTTTTACTTGGAGGGTGAAATTCTTTTACTTGATTATGTTCTCACATATCTGATGAATTGTTTTCCGGCGTTTGTTCTCCTGGCAGCTGCGCGGAGAGAACTGGGCCAAGTCTAGTGCACCGAAACGGCGATCATTGTTGCAAACTCCTACACCAGGCGGCGGACGTCCATCACCACCGGTGCCAAGTCTTCGTGCTCCACCCCCTGCGCCAGCCTCTAATTGACACCACAATGATAGCGCAGAGCCTTGCTTCCACAGGAACTCCGACATCAGTCTTGGCCACTTACTCGTCACTACTAAGTCACATGTCATGCGATCCTAGTGCGACCTATTGTAACATCCAGCAATAAAACTGGCTCTCCTCTAAATATTTGCTAAGTTTTGCCTCCGATATCAATCTCGTAGCTGCTTGTCGGTAGAGGATATGCCAATCGAGTTCTACAGGGACACCGATTATAGTCTTCCTTGGTGACAGAAATTCAAATTTACAGTACAGTACAGTGTGAAGTCACTTACAGGAATGTTTGAGATAATCTGAATATCATAGATGAAGTATTTACTACTACAGAGCTGGATTTAAGGTTTTTTAAAAACTTGGACTGAACTTTCAAAACGTACTTCTGGTTTCGACTCAAAACACCAATTACCCAACTGACGAAATGTAACGGGTTAGGTGGCTTGCAAGTGCTAACAATCTGATCCATTCACGGATAAATTTCATTTCTTATTTATTGACAAATAAGTCTGAAACGATTTCATGTTGAGAATCCAATTTAAGTGCAAGAAAGAAACTAAGTTAACTCTTAGATTCAAGAACTGTGTTGCAAGTTAGAAGCGACGTGCTTGCAGCTTTCACAATGGTCATCATGCCCCCAAAAACATAATTTAGTACCGTATGTCAACCTTGAAGAAAGTTAGAGCAACTGAAAGAAGACTTTCTTCGCTCATATTGATCGATTTGCACGAAAGGGACACAAAGTTCTTCTGAAGAGAGTTTAAAAAATGTAAAGTAGATAAGACCATCTACGCATTATTGCTGCACTGTCTGCAAGTAAGGGGCGAGGCACTTTGTCTGCCGAAGACAGCATTCTAGTCCAAATGTTTATAAGAAACGATTGCGTGTCTCTTGAATTTCAATTCATGGTTTGGATTTGGAGTGCGCCGGTCATGACGCAATTCTGGAAGATGACCTCTAAACTTTGGACTAGAGCTGCCCTTCTACTGCTGGGAGTGGTAGCCCTGGTTCTCGTTTTTTCAGGGCAGTGCCATCTCTTCTACAAGCCAGAGAATCACCAAGGTGGCTTTCTTACCATCTCTGTATTCACCACTGTTGTAGTCTTCCGGATTTGAGCAACCTCTTATATTATCCATGTCAAAGTTGCGTATGAACGTGAAATCCAACAGAACTCGAATTTGTCATGAATTTGTGTAGTTCAAGTTGAGCCCATTGCAGGTGCATGGACCAGTGGCAAGCAGACTTCCAACGCCATGGCGATCTCTGGCGCTTATAATGGCATCTCACAACGACAAGCACCAGTGAGCTCCATTCCCTTCTCAAAGCAAAATTTCTTCACGTCAACGGTACTTTGTGGTGAAAGACTTGTAAATTTATTTCGTGATCATGGTTCTAGCTAGTACATATTTCTGAAGAAATGATTTGCATCGTTTGTTTCTGTGGCAGCGTGGCGAAAACTGGATCAATAGTGCAGGCACACACCGATCATTGTTGCAAAAAGGTACGCCATCTGGCTTTCCTCCGCCAGGATTCAATCCAAGCTTTGCGCCTCCTTCTCCGCCACCCAGCTCTTGATCCCAAAGTGATAGAGCAGAGCCCCGATTGCACCAGATCAGTTAGCTGCAACAACTTTCCAGACTCGTTGACATCACGACTGATCATGTGCTTCTCTGTAGAACACATCTTATGGGATCCTCGATCGACCCTGCGTAACATACAACAATAAATTTCACTTTTTCTCAACCTCTTAGCTCCGCTTTTAAACCCGTTGCTACTTATCGGCAGACTTAAGCTACTGAATGTCAGATATGCCAGTTAAGTTCATCAAGGATATGGATTATAGTTCCTCGCTAATGACAGAAATTCAAGCCACAGAACAGTTTGAAATCACTGGCGGAGATCTCCGAGATAACTCAGTGGTTAGTTGGGTAAAAGATGGACAAAATTTCATCACCTTTCAAGGCTGTAATTGCCGCAGTTCCTGAGTTGTACATCCTGTAATTAAGCCCACTAGCAGGAGCAGCATGGGCTAATCAATGACATCTTAACTTACACTCTCCCTTTCCTCCCTTCTCTACCAAAGGAGCTTCAATGGTTTGGATAGCATTAATGGTGAATCTGCTTTCATAGCTTGATCACTCATGTGAGCTTGCCAGACGGGCCTCCTGATCACACAAATTGCCATTCAATTTTAAAGGGATATTTGGTAAATTGGTATTTGGTAAGATCTGCGTTGTCAAACTCCAAAATATCTGATACGTACGGGAATTCAAATTACCCGTCAGTCAATGCAAATGTATTTTATTTTTGAGTAAATCCTACCTGAATTAATTGGAAAGCGAGTCCTACGTGGTGGACACGTTTCACTGCAAAGTGCATTGGAAAATAAGCATGACATCAACAAGTCAGAAGTGGGCCATCGAGAGTTGGGTCATCGTCCGACATATATCCAAGTGACCTGCAAGCAAACCTGGATCTGCAAACAGTTTACTGTAACTCAATCCATGTTTGCCATAGTGTCAGTAAACTCAGTTACAGGTGCGGAGTACCATTCCCAGTTTCGAAAGTATTCCGCGCGCAAGCTCTGATTGACTCTCAACGTATTCGTACACTCTTCAATTTTCGCGAACAAGACTACGCCGTGACTAAATCCAGAGTAAGCCCACTGTCGACAGAGCACCGTATCAGCTCGCAGCTTTGGCCCAGAAACCCTCGAAAAACTTACTTTCAGATGCTCAGCACTGCCAGTACAGAGCCAATCAAGGAAATCGAAGCCGCTTCAATGAGCAGATGGTGAAAAGCGTGACATGTAACGCTTCCGTCTCGAATCAGGAAGCCTCATGGGCTCGATCGAGATGAAACCATGTCAGTCTCCTAAACGTAACCCTAAACCCTGCTGCAAAATATTCCTTCAAACCCCCTGTGCGGCAAGTGTTGTCCCATCCATCACGGTCCTCTCTACATGCCATAAGCAAATGTCTACCCTCACATGCGACAGATCTACAACCTCAGCATTGCCCATCTTCTCACTCACCCAAAACCCAAAATCCTGAACCTTAAACCCTAAACCCTGATCCTACCGACGCTGACGAACCCTTGAACAATCTCAAAGAAAAGTGCACGATGCCTGACCTAAATGCGCTCTTTCATTCCCATTTCTTACAACATACTCATTCCCGTTGTCGGCATGTCCATTGCTCCAAATGATTGCGCCCAGTTTCGAGCCGACAAGGGAATGGCAGCGTGGCGTGCACGACTTTGGAGAATCTCTGAAACTGCGGCCAGGTTCAGGGTTTAATGAATCTACACAAGTGGTACATGTGCTGCTCCTCGTCCCCGCCTCCATCGCATTGTATATAATATTCTACGATCATTGACAGGGTTTATGCTTCCATGGACTGACCTAATTTGTCGACTCGCCATTTCGGCTCTGTGAACATGCTCTGCCGAGGCTTTACGAGGTGGGAAGAATCGTCAGCTGGGTTGTCTCTTGCAGTGAAGATAATCCGTTCTATGTACTCGTTCTTTGCTGCATAATTTGCAAGTCGGAGGAGAGACGACGGCGTTCCTCCACTATGATCAAGTTTGGGTGATTTCGTACTCTGCGTTCCTGTGCTTGGAGGATCGCTCGGATGATGTTGTCAATATCTTGCTATCTATATCCCCTGCGGTATCCTTTGAAGTGATCAGATTTCACAATGGTCTTGAGCGAGCTTTCATTGGTATGATCTAGTGCTTTGAAGTCGGTAGCCTTTAAACCCTAAACCCTGTGCAAGTCTAAGGTATTTCTTAGGGTTTGAACATTTGATACAGCATTAGTTTGAACTTGCGTCAATTGCAGGTATTTATGAGGACGATTGGCATCTCTCTTGGCGTATTATGATCACAGACGACAATGGCATGATTCTTTCGAATGACAGCAACGGTGAGCTCGTTTGTCCTCCTCCATGCAGAAACGAATGGCATACACTTGAATGTTAAGAAACTTTTGGAAACGAATTTGCATGTGTAGATCTGGTGCGAATGATGTAGCCGCGTACTTCTTTGTCTCATAGTCTATCCTTTGTAGCTGATTTGAAGCCTACTTGGACTTTGTGCAGCATTTACTGCAGTTTAGGAGTTTACTTTTGAGAGGAGTTTTTGAGTTGCTAGCAAGGATTGAACCAGGTCCTGCACACGGATGGAGAAACCTCAAAACGAGCAGCCTGTCGAGGAAATACGACTTAATTTGAATTGTTTGATGATATATTGCGGCGTCTTTGTTAGTGAAGAATGCAACCCGATGTTGATCTTTGTTGCAAAAACTTGGCACACCAATTGGTAACCTCTGCCATCGCCGAATTCTTCCACTGGAAGTATGTCTTCTCTCCCGAATTCCTGTGTTACCTTAGGTTTAACAATGCAGATGTTTGCAGAAAAATCACCGGTGTAGGCTTTCTTCAGATGAGTCTTGCAAACTGGAGCAAATTCTCTCAACAATTTCATCCTGCTTGTCAATGAGAGCTTCTTGCCAGGACATGAATATGTGTGTTGCAGGTATCTTTTCACTGAACTCCTACTTTCTTACAAATTAATAATACAACACTACAAATGGTAGTTAGAAAGCACAGGGTGCAGCACAACTTATGTGCATGAACCAGGACAAATCCATTTGTACTGTTTGAAAATTGCATTGTAAAAAAATTGCATGACAGTTTGAGTTTCAGAATCATCCCCAAGCTGGTTGAGCTGGACTAACTTCACCAACTACAGGAACTTAATTGCCACAAATGTAGAGCAGTACATCAGGCTACAGGCACTTGGCACACTCCCAGGAACAGCATGGGATAATAAATGACACCCTATGAGTATTTAGCAAGCATACTCCTATGCTGGATGAGTGAGGTCAGATTGTATGAGCTCAAGTACAGTACAGGAAAGGATGAGTCTGTGTTCATGGTATGTATTGACTTGATCACGCATGTGATCTTGGATGGGACTCCTGAACCCCACAAGTTGCCATGATTGAATTCAGCTCACACCAGCTTCCCTCCAGGACCCATTGCCCGGTGATAGAATTGTGCCTACATAAAATTTAGGCAAGTAAAAGTGTATTTTTTTTCAAATGAACAAGTAACAGGGGTGAGTTATGCTACCAGTGAGTCAACTTATGACAAGAAACCCCTATTCAATTGATTCCAGTAACAAAAAGCCTGGGAAACTGGGAAGAGAGTCCTACGTGGTCACGTTTGGGTTTGGTTGAGGGTACATGAATAGAAGCATGACATCACTGGGTCAGTACTTGCAAGTGATTGGCATGGGGGCAAGGATAGTCACAACTGCCATCCAACCCAGATGAACAGACCCCAATAAGAGCTGTGTCTTGAAAAGTCTGTTCCTTTTGACGTGAGCGTGATATCCCCTTCTCTACTTCTGCGCAGGGATCATACACTAGTAGCGCGATAAACTCATTTTTATATGGTCTGGATGGGGGAGCTTGTTGGACGTGTTCAACATTGTGTCCAGTCAACCTCTGCCCTTTATGGGCTCGCTGCGGATTTGGCAAGCTACCCATCTTCCACATATCCTTACGATTTGATGTTGTGTGACCATCCCTGTCAGTGTGCTCTTTCATGCCTCAAGTGCCCGGGTTACAGTCAAAACTTATCACAATTGCGACCAAATATGGGTGTATATACCATAATTTATACTTTTTTGAAAAAATACACATTATCCTTGTGAAAAAGGTTCTATGGCAAATCATTCATTTTATCTATTTAGATATACTACAAGGAAACACATGATCACTGGCTAGGAGAAGTGGCACCCATACCTGTTCATTTTCCCTTGCCATGTGAAAGGGGCACCCATACCTGCTCACCCTCTTGGCATGTGAAAGTGATGCTATGTAGCAGAGGGTCCACTTTCTGTTTGCCACTTGTAAGTTCTGCGCTTGAATGACTTCTTGCTCCAAGTGCCTTGGAAATGGGAGTGTCAGAGGTAGATGGATTATAACATGGATTTAGAGCACAGAATTTATGTTGGGTAGCAGAGTTATGTATCTACAAACACTCTAAATCTCACATTTTAGATTTTGAGATTGAAAAGATTTTTAAAAGTTTGGATGGATAATTGAAGATGGTAGATTGAAGTCTTTGTGCAAATTGCAAGTGGAAGTACACCAAAGGAAGTAGATATTGTGTCCAGACTAAGGTGTTGGCAAAAGTTTATCAAAATGAATGGAAACATGTCCGAAAGATGAATGGTTGTCAAATGGAATAATGAAAACCTTCAAAATGATCAATTCCCAGTGTATTCAATTTGCCACAATATATAGTGATTTTAGTGTAGCAATACCAGCAAATAAATTTACCTAGTAAAATATCATATCAAAATCACAATCTATTTGCAGATCATCCTAGCTTATCATAAAAGTGCAACTCGTTTAAAATTATAGTCATGTTTAAAAAGTGGCAATTTGATATATTTTGCAGACACAATATCATTATGTTTTTGGCAACGCATTGCTTTAAAAACCTTATATTCATCTTCTCAACAATATCTATCAAAATATCATTCAATTTGATCGTATTTTTATACTTATCTCATAGATTCCACAAGGGTACACCGTAGTACCACTTTGTGTCAAATAAACACATATTACTTTTATCCTTGTTATATGCCGAACATGAATACAAGCTTGCAAAGAGACTGTTACCATTACTTATGGAGGCAATGTTTTTACCCTCTAGTTGGACAGTTGCGTTCACTATACATCTACACAACGTGCAATGGAAAGTTTGGAACAAGGGGAGTTGGGTATTTCATGAAGCATCACACTCAACTGAAGTTGCATCAGAGTCAATATGCTTCTAAATGCCAATCCCGCTGGCACGAACTTGACTGCATTGATCCAAAGTCCTTTCCTCTTTCTTTATCATGATTTCTTTCCTGATTCGAACAATGTATAATGCACCCAGTTGTAACTGTAGGATGTCTATCATGATTTTTCGTAGGAGTATCTCTCTTCCATCCAATGCAAAAAGTTCAAAAGTTCAAAAGGGATCTGATTCCGATGTATTTTCCTTCCTAGGCTACATACGGTGTCCATCCTTGAACCTTGTTGAGGCTGGGACAGTTGCATCCAAAAACTGGGTGTAGGAGTACAAAGTCCAAGCTGTGCAGTAGTAGGCCATGCTGACCGGGTTTGATGCATGCCCTCAATACATGCTCAGCCCCCTTTATATTTCTTTACAGCTAGACATCCATCCATTATCTGGCGTGGCATGCAAAAAAGTACACGTGGCACCCTCCTCTCTCTTGACCAAATGCAGCCTCAAGTGCCCACTGATGCTGCCCAACATCTCCTCCTCTGGATCCCTGCAAGGTACCATATCATGCACAGACATGGGAGTCAGAACTCAGAAGTGTCCTCGTTTCTCATCCAAACCAGACCTTTCAATCCAGATAGCGCTAAGTTAAAACAAACCAAAAAACCAAAAAAAATTGGCGACAATCAGTTGGGCAAAATCATTTACACACAGACCTACTGCAGCCACTACTGTTTATTCATGTTTGTATTTCTCTGGGCAGAATATATGTTAGATCCGCTTGTTGACTGTTCCGGGGAGGTGGGTCTTCACTGTCTGTCCACGTCTGAGGTTCTGGCATGGATCCTCCACTCTGGCCGGTGATGAGAGGATTGTTACCTTGGAGCATCACCACCCATTTGGAGAACCAAATGTAGATGCTATCTTAGTTTCATCAACTGATAAGTTATGCCAAGATGGCGAAATGCCCACATTTGCTTTGTGTTCTCCAAATTCAACCCTCCATATCAGTTATCAGTAATGAAAATGTGGTTTGAGCCGATCACCAATTACTCTACCAGCGGTCCAGCAACCTGAAAAACGCCCGTGTACAAATACCAGTATACCACTGATATACTTGTATCACCTTAATTTCCGCTGGTATATTTCTTGAATTTTTTCTCTTAACCCCTAAATTTCCTTGTGTTTTTTAGAGCTTGAATCCTCAAAACTGCGATTTTTTACCACTATGCCCTCCGGAGGATATGAAACAAACTTTTTAACCTTTTTTGGAATTTCAACCGTAAGATCTTGTACCCAACCCTACTTGGAAGAACTGATCCAAATTTCAACCGTTGGATGTTTTTCATTAGTGAGATCATAGTGTTCAAAGTTTCAGCAGATATTTTTTGGGGCCTTGGCCGAGAGGCATGGTGCAAATGGGCCAAAGGGAGACTTGATGATTATTACTTCAAACATTTTGGTCACATTTTTTTCCATGTAGCTAACTAAGTTAGGTATGCTCATGCAAAATTTTAGGCCAAAAAAATGCTTTTTAGACCTTCATAAAAATTATTTTCTATAAGAAGGTATAAAATTGACAAAATAGTAAAACATGCATTTCAAAAACAATTTGTGCGCTAAAGAAAAAGTGAACGGTGAGTAGGTACCTTTATAAATTTGTGATTTTGAAAAAATAATTTAAAAAAAATTCAAAAATCTCAAATTTTGACAAATTTTTAAAGGAAAAATTCAAAAATTACTAAAAACTTTGAAGCTTGTCTTTGTAAGTTTTGGAGGTTGCCCTTGTAAAATTGGTAAACTTTTTGACTTGGATCACTATGAAATTTGAGTAGTGATTTGGTTATGAACATATTTCAATTTTTTTTTTCTTAAAAAGACCTAATTTTAGACTGCCCGTTTTGGACTTGAAACCTAAAATTTCTAGATGAAGGTTCTAAAATTGGAATTTGGCTTCAAAAATTTTACTACATAGACTTTATTGTAAAGGGAGCTCCTAGTAAAAATCTTGAAAAAAAATATTACTTTTAACCTCCCCATCTAGGCTACCCGAAATAGCCAAAACCCATTTTGGGTTTTAAGGATAGGTAGGGGTTAAAGTAGATTATTTTGAAGTATTGAAGTTTTGCACACATTATAAATTTGTAGAATAAATCACATCATTTCAATCAAACAGTGTCTCGAACAAAGTGCATGTAATTTAGAATCTGATAACAAATGTTGCATATGAAAATATTCAACATCATTTCCAATCTTTATGATATCAGAATGTTGAAAGAAGTGGGTTATTGAAATTTATTGAAAAGATTTCATAACTTTTCTTCATGATAACCGCAATCGACATCATATTACAAATTACAAACAGGAACCAAATACGTAATTTTTAGTTAGTAACAAGATACAAAATTATTGAGCAATTTTTTTTAATAGAAATACGGAGAAATACATGGAAATTTTGAGTTATGAAATCATGAACAACGAGGAAAGGTGCCAATGTTATCTAAGTGTGATGATATGAAAGGATATGGATGAAAAGTTATAAGGTTCATACAATTATTTGATAGAGTTGTTTCAAAATTCACCCATCTTTCTGACATAATACTCAATAGATTTATCTTTGATAGCACCAATTTGATTAGATGTTTTTTTGAGCGAAAAAGAAGAAAAGCTTTAGCCTATAAAGGAGATCGGTGTGAGTAAAGTATCTATTTGTTTCACCACTTAACCTTAATGGACTAAACATAGGTTAGTGGTATAAAACTAGTGGCCTTTTCAAGAGTATGTATGTTGACTTTACACATCTATTTTTAAATATATTGCACCCATGGTAAAAACAATCTTTTTTGTGCTATATCTATGACCTATGCTAGAAAAGACATATGATAGGCTTTACAATCACTTCATCTTTGATGGAAATATAAAATATTAGTAAAAAGAATTCAAGAAGCTCTACAAGGCTTTGATCTATTTATCCGTCTATTATAAGGATCAAATATGAACATAAGATTCTAAACATACAAATGGTCTATTATCTTCTGTACGGTTGCATATCCTATAGTTTCAAATTCCAATGTAGATAATCCAATAACAAAAATACACATTGTATTGCCACTTATTCACCGCAATCGTATGATAAGTCTTAGATGGAAACATACCAATAACCATAAGATATATCTCTATAAGATTCCCTTCCTCCCAACATAAATCTACCATGATGCACAAAAATAATTGTACTCGAAGGAAGATATGTTCTTTAGTACGTTGGAACTTTATAACTACCAAGAGTAGCATGAGCTTTGAATTTTGCCCAAACTTCTCCTATCCTAGTTTGAATGTACCTCCAAAAGACCAACGTCAAAGTTACTTGACTTGTATCAAAGATTTATCGCATCAACAAGCCTATTGTCTCTCTAGATCCTAGGAGCTGAAAAACCCACTCCCTGCGGTTGGGGTCCCAATGAATTTTATACTTGGCCGTGAGTGAATGCACCTCTAGTGATCAATCAGCAGCTGGTGGTAGAGTAAAGCTTCCTCATGGATTTCCGAGAGTCTTCTTGTAGAGAATTGACTGATCAAACAATGATATATATACCTGATCTGTGGCACCTCTGGAATTGAATCAAATAGTCCAAAGTGCAAACTTCTATACAGAAGCAAAGGAGAGGGGGGCTTGGCCTTGCCCCAATGGGTGCTTGGACGGATCAAATGGGTTTTGAAAGTGTGGGGGACTGAGCCAGGAGTGGCTATGACATCAGGAGTTGTGTGTTTACACCACCTCAGGAAACAGCTTTGAAAGTGGAACTGACAAGCCCTAGATATTATGAGATTTTTATACGAGGCCTACCAGTGCATGAAGGCTGCTGGTACATTCTTCATTCCAGTTAATGCGGGCGCATAAAACGCTTTTGCACAAGCATATGGCGTTTTTCTGTGACTGAAATTTTTACAATATCAAATGTGTGGAGCTATAAGATACATACCTCACTCAATAAATTCAAGTATAATATGAAGAAAATATCCACTTCTCAGATTGTGACCTTAAGAAACTCATATCTCCTTCATCAATAGTTTCCGGAAACTCACTGCCAGCTGTATTTTGCTCAAAGGACAGAGCCTGCAAGACATGATGTCGGGTTTCCATGAGGAGGGCCTCCCAAGCTGGTAAGTTATTCCCTTAAGACCCGAACATGCAACATGCTTTTTGGAAACAGTGTCCAAAAGAAGAATTGGGTGGGGTCAATCCGTGAGAGGAGCGCCACGATGGCGCTCTCCTACAGAACTTTTCAAATTTCATGGATCATATATTTTTCTCTGCAGTGGTCCCAACCCCAATACCAATCCATTCTCATGAGGCTGATGACTGGCCGGATGCTGTGATGCTGAGGTAGACTTTTTGTAATTGTCCCTGCCCTGTTGGCGTATGCACGTCTCCCATCCCCCGACCCACTATTCCCTTCTTTGAAGCCGGTGATCATATATATACCGACACACAGGTTACCAGGCCCAATTCCTTCCTTCCCAATCACTCATGCTTGAATGAATAATAATGAGTTCCATGTCTTTACGTCTCTCAGGCGAATGGGTTACTGTGCTCTGTGAAGTCTGTGTCAATTGTTGACATTTCATCACATGCTTCTGATTATTAAGCACCTTGTTGCCATCACTCTTCCATGTTGAAATTTTCCAAGCTGAAGTAAGGTTTTATTCAATTGTAGTGTGTTGACAGTGGTTTCAAGAAATGTTCTGAGACTGTTTTCTTCAGCTTTACTTTAGACTGGGTCATTCTACTCATTGCTTGGTCGTCAAGCCAGGTTTTTTTACTGCAGTAATAAGTATGCATGTGTCAGTTATCTGAATGTCCACCATTTTTGTTACTTGTTAGACAAGCACTAAGACAGATCAGTATACAGACTTTATTCGATCAATTCATGTACTGGCCAGTGTGGTTCTTCCTTGAATTGTACTCCTTGGTTTACACTAGAGAAGGTACCAAGAAATTAGAAACTAAGCCAAAATGATTCAATTTTTCACTCTAGAGGGAAAATAGAGGGTAAGCTAATGCAATAAAAGGTACACAATTTGGGTTTGGCTTTGCCATGCACTTCGACCTCTTTATGTTTTTTTTTTTAAAACAAATCAGAATACCAATCGACCCTTCCATGACCAAATCAACATATAATCAAGTTGGGCATCCTGATAGTGCTTTTTAAAATAATAATTCTGGACTTTAAGTTTCAAATCCTATGATAAGGTTGTTTTATAATACTTTATATAATTCTTTCAATTTGAGGACGTGTGCATACTATGGTGGAAAATAAGAAAAAACACCTCAACAAATAATTAATTGTTTTTTAAATGTGAATTACAATTTATAGAGCGTTAAATCAAGGGGTGTCAATGGCAGTTTAGTTGCAAAAAGATTTTCTTAAAATTTCTTATGAATTGTAATGGAATATTTAGAGCTGATTTCATCATTTTAATACAAGGATTTAATCTTTTTCTGATCTAAACTTTGCTCCAAATTCTTTTAACAAGGTGGTCTTTATTTTCTTCCAAAAGCATATAAACTTGCACTTTTTGATAACACCTTCTGAATATAAATAACGCTTATTGTATTTTACTTTTAATTTTAAACAACATTTGTATTCATGTCAAAGACTTAAAAAGGTTGACTTTTATATTATTCTATCTCTCCTTATTGACATGTTTCCAAATACCATTAATTTATTGAAACCAATATTGATTGGATTTCTATAATTTTATAGAAATCCAATCAATATTTGGTTAGATTTTGGGCATGTGCTATGATGTCAATTTTGAATGTGATTATTTGAATTTTTTTATGGATTCATAGAATTGCAAGACATTTGGAGGAATGTAATTTCTTTTGCACTCAACTTTAAAAAAACACTTGTGGTGCTTAAAGCAATTTTCCTTTATATGTGATGCAACCCTGATTTTTTTGCTATATTCTTTTATTAACTTTGATATTTTTAGACATGTAAATGATCTGATTGCCTTTGAGATTGTTGAAAAAATATCTTTCTTATTGTAAAAGAAATTTACTTTAAAAACAATCAAAGGTTTTTCACATTAATTTCTAGAACATTTCTTGGTTATTTGACAAACCTTTGACAAATTTATTAGAGAATTTTATGGTTGAGACAAATTCTTATTAGACAAATTCCATATCTAACTTACATTTATACTTTGGCACTTTAAAAGCAATGATGTGTTTTGATTGAGAAAAAAGCCCATGCCCATCACGGTAAAAACATTATACAAAAGAAAGAAAAAGAAGCAAAACTCATGATTCAGATTACAAAAACATTGGTCAGTATTTCATGAATTTAGATATTAAGTTGCATTCAGTCAGTCAATGTGCAAATGACTGGAGTGGCATCTTGCAAGACCCACATGATTCTGTCTGGCGACTCTTGTTCATAGATCAGAATCGCATCCCGTATTGCCCTCCTCATGTTGGACACACCTGCTCCCCTCCTTCGTCTGCAAAGTATGTTTCCAATCCCCTCTCCCACTTCATGACTGCCACGAGGCAAATTTCATGCACCTCCTTGAATCCTAAACATGTTTTTGAAAAGGATACCTTTATTCTATTGAACCATCAGGATTTTTTGGTGTTACCACATACCTCAAACACTGTAAACAGATGAAAATTTACATTCCCGATACAGTTCTTATGACATAAATGAAAAGGAATGAAAAGAAAAAAATATCAGCAATGATATGCCAGCACCATGAGTTTGCAAAATTGTGCAAGCACTTGTAAGCTCAGAGCTACAACCTTATCATGACCATGCAGACACTAGTTACAACTCCAAGTTTGATTAAGGGGCGGTTCAGACTATGGCCGAACTTCGAGAGGAGAAGGGCCCCAACCAATGAAAACGCAGGAATGGCCAAAGTTCCTCCTCTCGCCCTTCACACTAGAGGCCCAAGTCCAAAGGCCGTCACCACCAAAGGAGCCTAGGTGGCAGCACTTTTAGGCCGTTTTGGCGCCAAGAGTTTCTCCTCTCGACCAAAGTTTGGGTCGAGCAAAATGCTCGACCCAAACTTCCGTCGAGAGGCCAAACTTTTTTTTCATTAAATAGAACATGACAAGGCTCATGGGCTAATAAGAGCTGGTCATGCTCCACTTGCCTTGTCATGTTCTATTTAATGAACCTTTTGACAATCATTGGGTTTATACCAATGCTGTCCAAAAATAAGCTGAACTTCAATCACTCATAACTTTGTCAAAACAATGTAGAATTTGCTGAAATTTTTTCCACACATTCTTCATTAGTTTTTACACCTTCCCTAATTTTTTCAGATTTTTTAGATTTTTTTTAGATTTTCTATAAATGTCTGAATATTCGGATCATGGGTCTTGGGCTTTGGCCTTCTCCTTTGGGCCTTCACACTATGCCCGGCCCAAACCCCCAACTTCATTATTTTAAGATTACTTTTCAGCCCAAAACCTTGTCCTATGGACCAAGTTCGGGACAGTTGACTTGGGCTTCTCCTCTCGACTTGTCCATAGTCTGAACCGGCCCTAACTCTTCACTTAGGGCCGGTTTAGACTATGGTGGAGAAGTCCACCGATCATGAAAAATAGGCATTTTTGAACTGTGATTGGCCGAAAATGCAACTCTTGACCGGACGGTGTTTACACGAGGTGAAGATAACAATGGTGGTGAAGTTTTTTCATGGATGATAAAATGACATGGCCGCCTACATGGCACTTGAGCTTCTCGAAAAAATCCTAGTGATTACAAATTTGATTTTTAAAAATAGACCTAAACTAAATTTTGCCGCAAAGAATTGAACCATGCACCTTGTGCTCGTCTAGGCAAGCCTCTTTGGCTAGTTATCCATCTTGAAATCAACATCATGGTTAAAACACCAAAAGAAAGAACACTCTTGGGCCACGAGGCCAAAGTGCCATGCTAGCAGCCTAGATCCGAAAGCAGGCAAAGCCACCAAATCCTTGCCACTACAACTCTACATTTACTGCTACAAGCACAGTAAAGATACCACACTACTAAAGTGGTTACAGTGAAAGTTATCATTGTGAATAAGCTGTAACTCCAAGAATCCACATCAAAACCTAATCAAGCCCCTACAATAAATGAAATCAGCAAAAGCAAGTTATCTTCAATGAGAGTACTAATCTACAGCCAGAAGCAGCCAACGTGGTACACTTACAAACTAGTCTACAGAGAATACATGAATGGCGAGGTAAGAAAATAGCTGTGCAGACATCTCCACACCGCTTGAAGCTCCACCTCCACCTTGAAAGGCCAAAAGAGCGCCAAAGCCTCCAAGACTTGCGCTGTAACATTCTTTCTTGAGCAACCGAAACACCACAAACTGCTTGAGCACCTCCACCCACATCTATCTCGAGAGTCGCTGAAGCACGCCATAACTCCAAAGATTTCTGCAACAAGCCTCCTTGAAGTAGCACCAAACACCACTTGAACAAAGATCAATCGAAGTACTAAAAGAAGAAACTGCATCCACAATAGGCTTGCTTCTATTCTCTTGTCGAAGATGTATTCCAGTCAGAGATGTAGTGCTGATGCCGAAACCAAAGTGTCCTTGTCCAAACCTCCGTCGCTTGGGCAAAAATCCGTTCTCTGAGCCTCAAAGAAATTCAATACAACAGCTGAGTAAGTTGCTAACATAACTAGTGGTGAAATGCACTACTCTTAGTTGAAGGAATCAGACTAAAATCCTTGACCTTGCATCAACAAGTATAGGAAGGAAACTACAACAAATGAAATCAACTATCATCTATCTAAGAAGCCATGATATAAACAACCTAATACAACAAAAAGGAGTAGCATTGAAAGAAAAATACCCATATCGGAGCCCAATAGAATTGCCGTTGCTGCCGCCAATCAGATCTAACTTCTTCCCTGCGGATGAACCCTCGGTTGGGAAGTAGAGTGTCTTCCGAAGAGAGAGAAACCACCGTCCGAGTTGAAACCCTCAATGCTAAGTTGAAGCAGGAAACGAGCAAAACCTTCCTCCGTGCCCGAGTGGTGAGAGCTCCTCCGACACTCTCACCAGGTGAGCTAATTAGAGAGTAACTAGTTATCCATCTCTAGCTTTTTTATATGTCCCCACCTTCTTAGAAGTAGATTTACAGACTTCCCACTCTGGCTCTACATGCTATCGTTGTTTTTTCAAAGCCATTTTGAAGGCTTAGAGCTTATTTTTTGGACTTTTTATCATGTTTTCGTAGACATGAGCACGTAAGATACTAATAGTATTGTTGTTATTGATTAGGTGTTAATACATGGGCCACAATTGACAATTGGCAATTTGGCAATTTTAATTATTTTTTGAATAAGAGTGATTATTATATTACCATGAGATGTTTTTTTATTATGGAAAGTGAAAATCAACCAAAAAAATTATTATTCTACCGCACAATTTGATAATAAAATTAATTTGAAGATTAGTCAAATTGTCATACATATGCATTTTTTATTTTTTTAAAGAACACAATTCTTGCATAAATCTTTTGACACGATGTGAATGTAGAGGATTATGGTTTTTTATCAAAAAAATTCACCATCTGGTGAGCTTCTCTTCAACAATACACTTTTCTGGTGGACTTCTTCCCTAAGCTTCTCCTCTACGTGTTCAGACTACAACCGGCCAAGATTACTTTTGAAATATTTTATTGCCTTTAATTCTTCTCCGACACATCCACCATTTGCTTCGTATAACCATGTCTTGGCCAAGCATTCGTGACCAACCGGAGGCCTTCTCCACCGTAGTGTAAACTGACCCTTAACCTTCAACCCTTAAAGGTCCATGACATTTTCAGTTCAAAAAATATCATTACTTTTAAAGTGCAACAAGTGTCAATGGAAGTGAGAGAAGAAAATCCTAAATGTGTGCTCTTGAACTAAATTTATTGCCCATGATGTAGATCAAACTTGGGCTCATGAAGCCTTATAGACAATGTATATTTTTTTGTTTAGCATCATCTTTAAAACACATTGTTACCAAAAAGAACCATGAAAATTTACCAATGTGTTCAAAATTGGCCTTGCAATACACAAAATCTAAAAATATACCCTCTTGTATTAAAAAAATTGTGGCTTTTGACAACACCTTAGATTGAGTTGAGATTTTTATTACAAAATGCAATCTTACATTAAAATGTAATCCTATAAATTTACCAAAATAAAAATATGGTCAAAGAAGAGACAATCTTCGAAAATTTAGTCATTCAAAGTGTCAAAACATGACATTCATTATCATTAGGCATTCAACATCACTCCTTGTATCCTAAAAAATTTAAACTTTTGAATGTATGTCTAAATATTGGAAATTTGCTATGTTTTAAATACAAAAGATATTATTTTCATCATTGATGTTGCCTGAAAAATAAAGATTATAATACCATAATACCATTTTGTATTGTTAAGAAATGCTGGATTACAATCAAGGTAGAGGGTGACTACTTAATCAAAATTGATGGCCATGAATTTTCTTGGTCACCAATTGGATTAGCAAGCACATGTTAGTTGCTTGCTATATAATATTGTTGATGATAGGCCTTTCTGATCTTGTCCAACGTCCATTAACCCCTAAAGATCCTAAGTGTTTCTAGAGCAAAAACTGCCAAAAACATACCTTTATTGATAGAAATCTATTGTTTTCTAAATTTAGGCTCAGTGTTGAATATAAAACCGTATGATCTTGTACCTACCTTATCCAAATAGGGGAATACAAATTTCAAGGACAGTCCACCCTACAAATTGCGGGATTATAACGTTTGAAGTCACTGTAAAAGTTTTTTTTTTACACTACCATGAGATTATATCTAAGTTTTGATGCCCAAAAACTATATTTCGCAAACACATTTTATTTGTGGAGGATCATTAGTTCTTTTATTTATGGAAGTTGGGTATAAGCTCACAAATTTTGAGCCTCATACGGGCTTGGGAAGACAAAAAAATCCTTGATTTTGTGAAAGGGGGTGCCTTGAAATTGCCTTACATTTTCGAGAATTAAAACTACTTAAAGGGTAGTCCATAAATGTCCAATTAGAAATTTGAACGGTAAATATGTTGAAGTCAATGAGGAAAAGAACCACAAAAAATTTCAATGCAATCGGAGGAAATTTCAAAGTTCTAGAGTTTTGCGAAGTGTAAATTGTATATACCCCTTTTATTTCAAAGAGCAATTTGGTAAAAGGGGGTCTTGTGGATGGACCCCTACCACGTTATAGATACTAGATGAAATTTATTAAGTTTGGATGACAAATGAATATTGGATGAAATAGTTTATGTGGATAAAAAATAGATTTTGGATGAAAACTAAGAAATGGATGGTAATTTCAAATTGGATGAAAAAATCAAGCAACTTCTTTAGATGAAAATGGTTAATTTGATGAAAATTATCTATTGGATGAAAACCATCATAAATGTGTATGGATGAAAAAATATTGGGCCCATCATTTTGCAAGTGCCCTCCCTTTGAAAATTTGTCTAGTCACTTTCTGCCCTTGTGAATGACGAGCAACTTAGGCAGAAAATGGGAGATTTTGATTGATTATTGGCTACCCAAATTTAGAGCAAATTCTTCTAAAATTTATAACTTTTGCATCGTAACTTCAAATATTCGTACTATTGAAAAGCTATTGTTCAAAGCTACATGGAGTAAAGTTTTTAGGAAATAATAAAATTTTGAAACCTTAGAATATTGTGCCTAAAAGTGATGCGACCCAAATCGGGTCTCAAGGACCTTTAGGGGTTAAACAAGTGCTATCGTGGAGTTGAGGCCTTTTGAAAATATTCATGCCAAACTTTGCGTTGATATGTGCTATTTTGGGGGTTTTCTACCACTAATTATTGTAGTAGTACATTATGAACATCATTAATCAACATTGATTATAATGAAAGCAAAACAAGTGCATTAATATTTGATTATTAGTAGTTAACACAATGGATATTGAGACAACAAATATCTAATGTATGGGAATTAATATTGCAATTATCTACATCAAAGGTTATCATCAATGCCACAATTATTGTGACATGTATATCAATTTCCAAATATCAATGGAAAGAGTATTAATGTCCAAATTATCAACATTAGAGGACAAGGTCAAGATCATGGAAATGATAACATGTATATTAAAGTTTGAGGGATATCAATAGTCCATACAATGAACTTCAATAGAGCGGATACAAATTTTAGAAGCTTTTATGTCCTAGATACTAGTGTCAACGAGCAACATCAACATCATATGCAAAATGTGGAGGACCTATTTAGAGGACTCAATATCAATTGGGCATGTGGCAACTCTTTTGGCACACTTTGATTGGCCTCTTTTCAAATGGGAGGTCCCTTAGGTACAATAACAACGTAATATACACATAAGAATGCCCCCCTAGATGATGGGCCCCGAGCCAAATGTTGAATTCTATCTCCAACATGTCCAATTTTAAAACAACAAAGAAAAATATGACCAACAATGTAGCACAATCACCTTGTGATGCAATGGTCATGAAGTCGGTCATTCGCTTCATTTTCTGAAGAGGCCTTTCTACTATTGTTGAAGTAGTTTTAAATGGCTCAAAACAAAGTCTGATGGATACATTTGACTATTTAATGACTAAAGACAAGACTTAAAAGTCAAAATTAAGTTTATTTTAATATCTTGTATTGGATTAATACAAGATAATGAGCTTTTACTTCTGTCAACTACTACATGACGAACTCCAAGAATATTTCTTCTCATTATTCCATTTATAGTACAAGTAGATCAACAAGTTCTAGTTTGAAAAGTAGTTAATTTGAGAGCTTTACTATAGCAACAAAAAGCATCCACAATGAAAATAGATAAAAAAAAAAACCCTCAACAATTTGTTGCTAAAACAACATAATTCCATCGACGAGGAATTCGAAGAAGGTTTTACCCCAAAAAAATATGAAGAAAAATTGTCAACGTAGTAGTGACCGTTGTCATGTCTTTTGGTATTATTGGTCCCATATGGTTGTGAAAGGAAAGAAGAGATTCGGCGTTGGAGTTGGAAACTTGAAAGGTTGTTTGAAAGGTTATATCTGGTCAATAAATTTGACGTCATAATTGATGTAGTAACCTAGAAAATCATTCTGTTTACCCAAACACGCCATGA
The DNA here is from genome assembly GCA_014871385.1 of Ceratodon purpureus. NCBI lineage: Eukaryota > Viridiplantae > Streptophyta > Bryopsida > Pseudoditrichales > Ditrichaceae > Ceratodon > Ceratodon purpureus. The sequence continues at coordinate 13,716,253 of CM026427.1, forward strand.
GCCACGAATGACATGAAAATGAATGCTCTAAAATCATCTCGCTAACCTTCTTGAAACATCAAGTTCATTAACTAGAAGTCTCAAACAAAGTGCCTTCTTTGATTTTCACAAGGGTAATGCACTTTGCCATAATGCTTTCAAGGTATGGAATGTAACGTTTGCATTCCCAGTCGACTGTGACATATTCTCTATGAGTGTGACCAGAGACTTCTTTGCAATTTTTACAAAATCATGATTGGTTGTAAACGCTGCTAAAGCCATTTTGATCTTCATCACTACTTCTTCTACGACCACTACTATGATAAACTCACTGCACCTAGTGAATATTAAAAAACGTAAATCAGTGTTTCATATTTCCATCTTAAATCGTTAGTCAGTTTGTAAAAAAAACAATTTCCAAAAACCATAATATTGCATGCTTTCTGGAGAAATGAGTCTGAGGCAATCTAAATAACCACATAAATTATTGCCTCACATTACAAAACTAAAATCTATTAACTTAATTAGCATATTAATTAGTGTTGTAAATGTGTAATATTGTATAGATATGGATGAAGAACATGGTATTGGGATTAAGGTTGATGTTGAAATTGACAATGATATAGGCATCGACAGTAGAATAGATACAGATGAGTTTTAGAACAACTTACCAAAAAAGGGCCATGAACCAACCGAGAATGATTTTTATAAAAAGTATTCAAATAACTTCAGTAATGTTTATCTCGTGACATCGCCATGGACAAAATTACCATCTACAAGTGTGGCCAACAATATTCTATGGAATAAAGAACGGGACTCCGAGGAGGTTATTTTATTTGTCGGAATATGTAACTTCATGTATCTTCAAGATGGAGAGAACTTCTATAAAGTTCCATGGGCTGTTGACGAGGGCTCATTGTATTTATCTATTACAATTGAGGAATCTTCTTTTTTGAAGAGTACAAGAGTAAACTAACTAAATAGGAAAGTGTCTTCAAAATTGGTAGTGGGAAGTTGAAGTAGAAATCAAGTGGAAGTCTAACTTTCAAAATTCACGCTTTCAAAAAAGAAGATGGAGAATTGAACAAAGGTTATGGTTCCAAAAAGTGCAAGAAATATGATGGAGATATCAATTGAGAGTTTTTAACCCCTAAAGTATCAACTCAACAGTTTTGGTATAATTTAGGGTCCGGTCAGGCTCCCTAGGAGTCAAATTTTATCGGATGGGGCTGTAACTTTGGCACAGCATGGGAAATTGTCATATTTTTCTAGCAAGGCTAAATTTTATTTCCATCCGGCCCGTAGTTAAGAAATAATTGGTGTTTAAAGATCAAAATTCAATTCAGGGCAACTCGGGCAGGTTGTGGCCGATGGGAGTGGTGTACCAAATCTGTGAAAGTCTACAGTGACTTCCAAATGATCCTTTCTGAAATTGTTTCATAAATTTTTTTAAAAATTTATTTTGAAAAATCCAACCGTAGGATCTTGTTTAAAGTCATCCAGTTAGTCTATGTACCAATTTTTGTAAACTTTGACCGTACAGATCTTGAGATATATTCAGCCAAAGTTTCAAGTTTTATAAAAACTGTCAAGACAGATCAATGGTGATTGGGTCACCTTCGTCACCCATTTTCCCTTCACCATTTTCTCCTCCTAAACCACAGTATATGCTGTAAAATCCATATCTATTTTGGATTTATTTATTTTTTAGATTTTTTTCATCTACAATTTCTTTTCCATACAAATGCATGTATACACCGTTCGGATTCCCAAAAAGTGATAATCTTCTTAGGCATTTGTAGTGTGGAAAAAGACCTAGTGTATATGCATTTCATTTGACTCCCGTCACTAGAAATGTGGTTTTCCAATGCTTTTGTGTGTTGTATTGTCTTCAATTTTTTTGGACATACTCCCAACTCACCTTAGAATCCAAAACTGAAGAGCCTCCACCCATGCAATCATCAAAAATGGACTGTTTTACTCTCCGAAGTCTGGCTGTCCCTACCGGGCAGGACCAAAAAAAACTTTTCACTCAAGTTCAAACCTTATGATCTTCCAAACGGTGAAGAGTTACTGTCTAAAATTTTGTGTACACATACATGTACAAGTTAGGTACTAGATCCTACGGTTAGATTCTCCTAAATACATTTAAATTTGCATAATTCTACTTTGAACTAAAACAGGGCAGAATTGAGGCAGAATTTGGGATTTTATGGCCAAATATTTTAGGGGTTAAGACCTAATCAATTGAGCAAATGAAACAAAATACAAATTGTTGATGAATACAACTCCCCAAATGATAAACACAACTACACAAATGATAGAGGAAAAATATTGAATAGGGAGCTCGTTTTAGTCAAGAGTCACATTCAATATTGGAGAAGTTTACGGAAAAATAGACACGGGATCAATAAGCATCTCGTTGGTGTTAAGTTGTTGAAGAAGCTCAAGTGTCTCAACTATCCTTTTGGCAAAATTATATATTTTAGATAGTTCTGCAGTAAAATATATAGAAAATATTATAGTATCAATAGCATTATAATTAAATACTTTTAGAAAAGAATATTATATACTCTAGAGATAGTATGTTATTTTTATATGCTGTAATAGTTGAACACCTTTCATTTCTTATATTCAAACTAAGGCTACGCAATACTACATACAACCGTCAACGAAAATCATAATATATCATGTCTTTTGGTCCAAATCCATACTTTTTAATTTGAATATAAATTAAAATATTTTATAATGAAGTGCCTATTGCCCATCGCATATCATTGCAGCCTTTGGCGCCAAAACAAAGTCATTCTATAAGTAATCATAAATCTATACAATATAAAATGAAGTTTATACATCACACTATCAAAGTATTTTTGAAGACAAATAATTGTTTCTAAAGTTAAAAAATTCACACATCCATTTTACCAAGGTATATTGCAACAACAAGAAGATAGTAATAGCTTTCAAATAGTTTACACTATAATAACATTATTTTAATTCTTTTGGTTTTCCTTTACTTCAAAATTTTTCTATGATTAAAAGGAACACAAATGCACATTAAAATATAAGAATCATGAAAATATACACAAATTTATATAAATTTGTCATAATAGGCTAATTTTTTCTCAACATTGACTATATTAATTTTAAATTCAAATTTCATCTTTTATAAAAAATATAAAAATAAAAGAAAGTCATGTTAATTCACTCTTATATGACCCATAAAAAATATATATATATATATATATATATATATATATATATATAAAATTTATAAATCTATTTTAGTCATGTACTTTTTCATTGTGAATAAAGTTGTATGCTCCATGAAATTTACATTTTAAAGGAACAATAAAAATTTATGTACTTTCTTTGATACAATATTTCAATAACTTTTATTAAAAAAAAAAAAAAAAAAAAAAATGAAACTAAAAATTAAAATCATAATTGCATGTTAAATACATATTTTGTGAAAATTTTATGATGTGCCAAAATATTCTTGTATTGACTATTCATTTTAATTTCAAAATTTACATTTTAATTCTTTTTTAAGTTAATTTTTTCATTTTGAAGGAGAAATTATGAATGCATTTTTAATGTGCATTTGATGAAGATATACCAAAATACATAATATGAGGATTGTGTTAAAAAGATATTGAAGAATTCTTAAAAATGTACAAATAACCTTTAAATAGTAGAAAATGTTGCACGTTTTGAAAAGACACATAATAAGGTTTCATGTAAGAAAAGATGTAATAAATTGTGTTACCTCATCAATCTACTCTCATGTTTACACTGAATTGACTTGTGCTTGGAGTTTTAAGAAACAACAAAATAGGCCTCTAGGCGGCCCTTCAAGCCAAGAATATAGGCTGCACCGATGTCACTGACAAACCTATCTTTCGGCATGCCTTTTGAGATGCGATGATTCTGTTGCTCCCTCCAACACAAAAAATACCGATAAAAATTCCACTTTACATTCCAACTCCAATTGTCACATTGACCACAGTGGCAACTAAATAGTCAGTAGCTTCTTCAAAAAGAAGAGTTGCATAAGAAAAGCAATTGTCCAAACCTCTATGCCACCAAGTAGGTTTGAAAGGTTTGAAAGATTCTCTATCATCGCCACCAAGCTTTCTTTCCATTCCCCTAAAATTGACCATTTTGAAATATTGCATAACGTGCTATTCTTAATACCCATAGGCCCAAATGTATACACTTTTTGTTCAACTGCATTTGAGAAAACATGAATTATGTCATTTCATTGAGTATCTGCCTTCAACTCAGTGAAATAATATACCGCATCTTTTCTCAAATTTATAATGGCTTGGTTACTTTGAATTGTTTTTCCTAAACATACAAGTTCATATTCACTCCACATCAATTGCCAGAAATAAATGTAGGTAAGGTAATTTGGTCTTTAGTGTAAAGTCTCACATTTAGAAATTAAATAAATAAATGTATATTTAGATGTATATTTAGGAAGTTGCAAGCAAAGTTGGTTTGACGACGATTTCAACCACAACCATGCCAATGCCTATGCCTTCCAATTCCCTTTGTAATTTTTTGGGGTAAAAACCTTCTCCGAGTACCTTATTGACAAATTTAAAATAAAGTTAAAAACAAAGTTACTTGTTTTTTGAATGATGGTTTTTTTTTTAATTAAAAATAAAAAATAAATAAAAAAATAAAAAATAAAAAAATAAAAAAATAAAACAAGTAAGAAATGAAAGGTGTTTATATAAAAATAAAATAAAATAAAATATACATAATAAATGAATGAAATCAAGTTTTTCTTTTGTTTTTAAAATATGTCAATTGATTTTTAAATTTTGTTTGAAATAATTTTTTCAATAACCTTTTTAATAGTACATACAAATGAAATGAAATAAAATTTACACAAAGAATGAATGAAATTGAGCTTTGCTTTTAAACAACCTTTCACGTCCATATAGGACCAATAATACCAAAGGACATGACGACCACGGTCACTACTACGACGACGGGACGACTACGACGACAATGATTTTTTTCCAATATTTTTCCAAATTAAAACCCTCTCTGAGTTCCTTGTCGACGGAAATAAAAAATCATGATTTCCATTGATGGTTGTGCGTAGCATTGAGTAGCCCTAGTTAAATTTATTCTAGAAATTACATTCATTTTATGCAACTTTTGCACCAATGTAAAGAATTAAACTAAGGATGGATTAAACTAGGGATGGGGTCTCGTAGGACCTAATACTTGTTAAGTCTTAGAATTTATTTTAAAAATAAGATAGTAGAGATACTTGGAGTTAAAATTAGATATGTTTGGATTGTATAGCCTCAATTCTACCTGAATAATGGTTCAAAATAGATACAAACCAAACTCATAAAGAGTGGTCAAACGGGTACAATTCATTCATGCTCATTCTCTTTTTAAAGTGGTGTTAATCTTTTTCAAACCCCTCAAGTAGAATATGAAATAAAATGCAAAAAAATAAAAATAGTCATTTTTAAGTTCACATATAGAATTCATTTGGCCAAGCTTTGACTTTGTAAAATTTATTTCATTTTAATATGATTTTAATGTTAACATTATGAAATTGTAGGAAAAAGAGACACAATAACATCTATAATTCTAACATGCCTCTTTCTTGTTTTATATGTGGTTTAACAATAATTTTATCATTGAAAATCTTGAATTTATTCAATAAGGTGTTTACCATTTACCACCTACCTACCATCTTGTTAAATTTGATTTTGTACATCCCAAAAGACAAACTAGGAAACCATTGCTTCTAAAAATTTAAATTTTTGGCCAAAATCTTTTATAGTAGTTAAAGATGAAAATCACAAATTACGTTCCATTTCTCAACATGATCTATGAAATTTCAATATACAAATGTTGATGGAAGTATTCAAAGAAATAAGAAAATAAAAATTTGAGTAGAAGATATTATGTAAAAGTGCATAATTGAGCCTAATGGAGATAGAAGTCTTTAAAAGAGAACAAATTTGTGGAAAAAACCACTTAAGCTTGTCTTGAATTCATGTCATATTAAAAAATAAATAGAAAATAAGATATTTTTTTGATTCCTTGCCAATTGTATGTACATTGTGGTGACAATATTCATTAGGCCCGATTTGTTTATTTCAAATTTCAATAAAATATGTTGCAACCCATCATGGTTAGAATTCCATTTCTTTTTATTTTTAGGTCCAATGATCATCAACCACGTCAATGAACATTATAAAGTAGATGACCAAAGCTAGGTTCCACTTTCATTTTTTTTAATCTACTATGGAGGTTCGATGATTATAAGTGGTTGCTTTAGTGTTCTACTTTTATAACATAATTAATAACCTATAATGGTGCGTGAATAAATTCATAAATGAAGCCATTTCATTAGAATATGCAGGAGGATAGCTTTCGATGACCTGCAAAATTTTGAAGAAATTTTTGAAGTTATTAGATACAAAAAATAAAATTATGAATGTTGGATTCAACAATATTTTGATATATAGTGGTTAAAAATCTGGTTTCAATTGAGTTTTACAAGTGAATGATTTCCCATTTTGTGATGAATTATATTTGACGACCTTAGCAATGTAGTACATGACTTTGAGCATGAAAGAATGGGATCAACATGATTAATGCCAAACTCATAACTTTCTAGAATTTTCAATGTCTATTCTACTGTCATTTTGGTGATATGAAGAAAACATACTCACAAATAAGGGAGCATTTAAACATGGGAATTGAATTTAATTTACGTCCAAATATGTTAATGCTTGGTTTTAGTTTAATTGATGTTCAACCAATTTAAATGAATGAATCTATAAATTTTGAATTATTAAAAAAGAATGAGAATAACATTTATCCACATTATTGGAAGAGTAGAAGTAGGGTGTATATTAGTATAGAGAAAAAGAATCAGAGGCATTAAAAACCTATGATAGAAACAAAAATAAATACATATAAAAAAATTAAAATACATGGTTGATCCATGGTATTCACCGATTAATCATTGTCCATTATATAAATAAAAAAACACGTTTTTTGGTGGCAATGGTATGACTACCAAAACAACTTCACTTGAGATTGTTTAGTACATGCACTATATTTAATCTATGATTACGTAGACAATGTTTATAGATAGAACTATAATAAAAATAAAAATGAAAAAAATGAAAAAATAAATAAATATATAATTTGTATTTTAGAACAATTATTCTGAATTCCATATTCCAAAGATTAGTTATTTTTGGATTTTTATTTATTTATTTGATTTTACATTACTCTTTTATATGCTTTACATCATTAACCCCTAAAGGGCAATTTGCCTCCTTTGGGATTTTTTTTTGAATTTAGGCATGTAACTGTGACTTCAATTTAAGTCGAGATTTTTTGAAACTTTTTGTGAAAATTTACCATAGCAAGGACTTTGAGGGAATCTCATTTTTTTTCAATTAGACATTTTAAAAAATAGTTATGGTACCCGAAGTGAAATTTGGTGCTCGGCGGGCAGTTCGAGCACCCATGCTAAATATATTTTTTACCTCTAAGGAATTTTCTATAAATACTTAATGTTGGCATCTTTGAGATTTTCCAAAAAAAAAATTCTTTCACTATAAAAGGTTCACTCCACAAAACATCAAAGTTTTTGCAATGTCTCGGGCAGTGTGCTAAAAAAAACTTATTCTTTCCTTCAAAAAAGTGAAAAAATTAGTTTTTTTAGATTTTTTCATTTATCCACGCAAAGTATGGACATCAATCTTTACTTTGACCGTTTAGATTGGGACTTTGTATTATAATAGAATTTCTAGGAAAGAAATATGAAATAGCATTTTTTTGTATTCAACTTAATAAAAATATTTATTCAAATACAAAACACTTGTCTTTTGTGTGTAATTTTTTTATTTAATTAGCTAACTTAGTCATCTTCAACATGCACCAAAACCTCCAAAATCTATAATGAAAGAAACATAAGAAAAAAAAGTTAGAGTGTGTCAACCTAGTCAAAAATCTTGTCAAAAAAGTATGTTTTCAAATTTCAATTGCTATAATCTTCCATCCTCAACAGTCGATTACAATAAAATTTATTGAGCTATCTACTACAATAATCTATTTGAAGATCGTACGGTTAGAATTAGAAAATAATGATTTTTTAGTCATTCATGCTTTTAACTTTGGAAATGGCAACTTTGAAGCTTTTTTTGGTGAAACATAGTAAAGGAACTTTAGGGGTTAAGATATAACCTACACCACAGTGAATTTGTTAGATGTGATTTACGTAGTTGGCTAATCAGTCATGGATTGTTTTTGTTAATTTTGTGCCTTATTTTTTTGAGTACTAGTTTACTTCATACAAATTTTTTGGACTAGTTTTTCTTCTATATTATTTAAAAAATGCAAATATTTACTTATATAATATATTCCATAATCGGCTTAGAACTCCCATTCCTCGGAACTTTCATTCCTCATTGGTTATACAGTCTATAAATGAACACAACAATAATAAGTTCATATACTATTATGAGCAGTTCAATATTGGATAACGTAATAACACAGTAGCTGTGCAAGATCATCTGCGGATATTAGATTCTGGATAAGGTAGGAGCACCAATATTTGTGCAAGATCAATTGACAATCCTAGATTCTGGATAAAGTAGCAACACCAATAACTATGCAAGATCAACTGACAATCCTAGATTCTTGATAAGGTAGCAATCATAGATTTTGGATAAGGTAGTAGCACCAGTAACTGTGCAAGATCAACTGACAATCCTAGATTCACCTGTAACTGTGACAACATGGAAGCATATCAAATCAACATGATCCCTACTTGGTTTTTGGTGTATCTGCAAATGGCTTTGATAACAACCTCGTACTACTTACTAAAACTCTAGCTCTTAGACTTTGAAATTTTACAAAAAGATTCAATACAATTCCAAAAAAATTAAGTTTATTTTAGTTACTAATCCTCATATTCACCAACTTTTTATCAATTATGTTTTTATTTTTTACACCAACTATGCCATTTAAACAACACGAAGCCACACTACTCTTCCGTACCATCTTTGATTCTATGTTTCTATCCAACATAGAATCAAGGATGGTACGGAAAAGTTATGTGGCTTTGCCACCCCAATATTTATAAATGGACCATGAACCCTTTCCTCAACAATATCCTCTCCAATGACTTCTGGACCAACCCCGCCATCATTGACTCTTAAAAAACCACCATCCTCAAATTCTGCACTGGTCAATACATGGGCAATGCCCGTAAACAACTATTCTTTGGTATCAACCGATTCCCCTCCATCACCTGCCCCCTATGTCATTCCCCTGACGCCGACACCTGGCTCCATGTGCTCCTCAAATGCACTCATCACCATATACATGCCCTCCGAATCAAATGCCACAACAAAGCAGTCTGGGCACTCCGCAACCTCCTTCTGTCCAATAAAGCCTTCCGCTCTTACACTCTCATGAATGGCACATTCAACAACACTAAACCAAACAATACAGTCCCCCCTTGGCTCCTACCCTGCACTTGCCTCAACAGTCGCTGCTCCTGCAATGCCCGACTCAAACCCGACTTACTTTATATTAAAGGCCTTCCATACCAACACACCCCCCCTCTCAACCTTCGCCTACTTTAACAATACAATTCATCGAATTCACATATACCAACGACCGATTCTCACAACAATCCATCACTAACAAAATTCACAAATACCAACCCCTCATCAATGACATCATCTCCCGCGGTGGACACTTGAGCCCCTCCTTGTCATCACCGCGGGGGCCCGCGGAACCACACATGCCCCGTCCATGGCTTCTCTTCACACCAAATTCAACATCCCTTAACCTACCATTTCCCGCACATTCAAAGACATCAATACTATCGCTTTACACCATGCCGTCTCTATCCTGCTCCACAAACGTCGACTGGAAAACAACCAACCCATCCCCACCGAATAGTTTGCTTTTTATGTTTGCTTTCTAGTTTTAGTTCTTAGACCTTCCTAGTTTTCTACAAGTTACTGATCGGTTACTGTAGTGTCTATTCCCGAAAGGGGTGAGTAGTTTGGTATTAGTGGCCCTTTGTCTGGTGGGCATTGGTTCATTAACCATACGAACAGACACTGTATTCACGCTGGCCCTATTTTGGGTCCGGAATATCTATCTATCTATCTATCTGGCTTTGCCAACATAAATGATTAATTTGTAGAACATTTGTGTTATTTTGTAGATCATTCGTACTATTTGTGTACTTGCGTACCCACTACCACTGGCTCTTTTCATTCAAATTGTGCAGAGTATGTTGCATTACAACAGCAGAGAACCCTGATAATTTATGCATCCGTTCATTTATATTTCTAGTCATGGTCCTCCAGGGCTCGTCTCTGCCGTTGCTCAGTGTTCCTCTGAAGTGAATAAAGTTCAATCCACTTTGAAAAAGAAAAAGGAGCACCCATCTATAAAATCCGATTCAATAATCAAACATAATTTACCAACTTACAGATTGTTTAACTTTTACGAACTATATGAAATTTTACAAATGGAGGTGACATGGCAGGTAATTGCTAAACGCCGAAAGTGTGGAAGACTTTCTCAAGCCAATATGCTATTCGCCAAAGTTCATAAACCACCGAACTTGAACAGTGATTGGTGCAGAATAACAATCGAATTTTGCTCCCTTATTCAAAATTCTGGAAAAATATTCCTTACAACGGGAACCAGTTTTTTTTTTTTTTTTTTTTTTTTTTTTTTTTTTTTTTTTCCTTTTTTTTTTTGGTGAAATATAAAATGGATTATAATGGCTGATTGTGATTCCTGTGACCCTTTGCTGGGACCCTTTCTTACCAAATCACAGGCTGGCATTGTGACCCGCACATAATTGTGAATCAATGCCAACCTTGTGACACGACTATGAAGGTTCTATTCATTTTACAATTGCACAGTCTCACAAAATTAGAACCAACACAACCATGTTACCAATAAAATATTACATGTGATAGTTGAAATAGCCTAATTTTGCATTAACTAACTCCTTAACTTACTCGCTAAATATGTACCTCTCCCGCTGAGTTGGACCCATTTTGTACTATTGGTAGTAAAAATAACCTAAATTCAATAAAAGTAAAACAGTAATTTTAGAGTATTCAAACGACCGGAGAAGTCAAGAGCCAATGAGTTCCTATCAAAATATCTTAATCTGTTACAGTAAGTTTACTGAGTGTAAAGCTTGAGAACTCCAAGCCTAGCCCTAGTACATTACTTTGGCCCCACGTAATAAATCACCGCTTACCTTAATTACCCCCTTGCAGCCTCCAAACGCTCCGACATAGATCAATTGAGTGACTTCCAAGGGGAAATATTAATAAAAATAATAATGAAAAGTTACTTGTACAGAAGAAGTCCTCTGTTGTTTTTTTAAAAAAAATTAATAAAAAGGACTAAAATGGGCGAAAAGGCTAATTGTTGGATTTCCACTTGTAGAACCGTTAACCCCAAAATGGAAAGGAAGGAAAAGAAAAGTTCCTGATGAATTTCCCAAGAAATTACATAGTTTTAATCACAAAATTGTGAGAATTGAGGAAAGGCTCCAAAAGTAGAACCACACTAAATGTTCAGAGTCAGCAAACTCATCCAGAGGCTAAAACAGACAGCTAACTTTTATAATTCTCTTGTTTTTTTCACTAAATGAAAAAGACCAACCCATACTATTTGTGACCCAACTCGCCTAACTCACCCACGCCCCTTACTCCTAAATGGAGCACATTTGGAAAAGCCAGTGGAACAATAATCCAACTCGCATCCCAACACCAAACAGAAACCAACAAGCCCGTGTAGACGTTGGCAGCCAAACATAATAACCAAAAAAACTGAATACTCATCCACACTAATTCCAAAACAATTTTTAACTACAAGCTTTACTGAAGTCCCTCTAAAACAAAAAAACAAATCACCATAAGTACCATTTTTATTTATTTTTCGACACAAGTAGTAGATTTATTACTGCGAAAGAAGAGCCAGAAAGAGACCTGCCCGCGAGAACAATTTTTTACTTTCCCAATGGTTCTCTTCGCTTGTTCTCCAAGTTGTCACAAGAACAAGCTGAGAGAACAATATACCAATTTCGAGGGCTTTTAAATAAAAGGAAAATAAAAAGCGAAAAAATAAAAAGTAAACAACCAAATGCTTCTATAAAAACTAAACACTGAACCCCTATTATCTTTACATTTTCACCTCACCTCCAGCAGTGAATAAACTTCGTCTCTCCCCACAACAATTACCCACTCCACAAGAAAAAGCTCCCTTTCCTGGTTTTCCACCGAAGTCATTTGCCCATCTCCCATAGGAATCCTCGCATCTTTCACTTAAAAAAACAAAATAAAAAGCAACCGGGCAAAACAATCTTCGACAGCCACACTAATTCCCAGACAGGCAGGCGATAATAATAACCTCGCAGCCCCCAAATACAAAACACAGATCCATAATCATGAGCCCAAGTGCAGCAGCAGCACTGCCGCAGTAACCCAACAGCCGAGAGTAGGCGGCGAGATGAATGTTGCCAAGCCATGCCAATAAAGGAAACGTCGTTGACAAGAAAAACTCGGCAAAACAACACCACCTCTCCACAGCCCCACCACCATTGCATTGCATTGCCTTCCTCCTTCCGGCGGCCTAACTTACTTACTGCCCCACTGTACCACCACCACTACTACTACTACTACTTAATATCACTCCCCCCCTACCCTCTGCCTCTCTCTCTCTCAGCCTGCATCTGTATTCACTCACCATCGCCCACCATCATCTGTTATCTCATAACATAGCCCATATATCAGTTGTGTGTGTGAGTTGTATGTTTAGTCGTTAACATACAGAGGCGGAGCTGCTGATAGAAAAAAAGGAGTCACCTTTGGAGTGATCTCGGGATGAGGTGTAATCTGGTTGTGAGGCTTCGCGCGTTGTATGCGCAGTCGGGGTGTGGGGAGCAGGAGCGGAGGTTTCTCTGGAGCAGTTTTAAGCTGCTGAGGTTTTCGGTGTAAGAGTTGAGTTGAGGAGGAAAGCTAAAGGTGGTGGTTTGGGAGGTGGGAGAGATGGTGGGGTTGAGGAGGGATCGGGAGGTGGTGGGAGGGGGGTGGTGTGGGAAGAATATGTTGAAGCGGGAGTATGAGAGTTCGGGGGAGGAGGAGGAGGAGAGTTTGGGGGAGAGGGGGCAGCAAATGCTGCCCAAGAGGGTGCGGGTGATATGTACCGACCCGGACGCGACGGACTCGTCGAGTGATGAGGAGGGGAGTTTCAGGCGGAGCCATGTGGTGATGAGGAGCCGGGTGATGGTGCAGGAGATTTGCATGGCGGGGGTGGGGGCGGAGAGTGAGAGGGAGGAGGAGGAGGACAGTGAGGAGAGTGATGTGGAGGAGTTGAGGGAGGTGGAGGTGCCGAGCTACCACAGTGTGTTCACTGCCAAGACAATGCAATGCTCTCTTAACTCGGCGTGCTCGGTGGACGGTGATTCTGTGCCCAGTTTTTACGACAAGCCGTCGTGGCAGGGGAGGAAGAAGGGGAAGGTGGTGGAGAAGGTGTCCAAGGGTGGGAAGGTGGTGTCTGTTGTGGAGAGCTCTGTCGTCGGGGCGAAGACTGGGGCGCTTGTTTCGAGGGCGTGCAGTGCTAAACCCCCGGTGGGGGCGAAGGCTGTGAAGGGAAGCGGGGTGGGGAAGGATGTGAAGCCGCAGAAGTATAGAGGAGTGAGGCAGAGGCCGTGGGGGAAGTGGGCTGCGGAGATCCGTGACCCGTCCAAGGGTGTGCGTTTGTGGTTGGGGACTTATGACACAGCTGAGCAGGCTGCTCAAGCGTACGACAAAGCTGCGAGAGAGATTCGTGGCCCGCAGGCGCACACAAATTTTAATGAAGGGGATGGGGATCAATCTGGGGCTGCTGCCTCTGGTGCTCCTTCGGTTGCATGTTTGGATTTGGTGACAGTAAAGAAAAATGAAGGTCTTGGCAAGGCTCCGCAGCGGTGTGTGAAGAAAGAGTTGGTGAAAGTGGAGCCTGCTGCGTCTGGTTCCCAGCCTTTGTGTGCTGTGGAAGTGGAGAGAATTACCGCCAGCAATGAGGAGAGCTGCCTCTCTTTCGGAGACGACGTCGGGGCGGAGATACTGGGTGCGTGCGAGAGCTTGGAGGAGGATCTTTTGGGCGACGATATGTTGTTCGATAACCTGAGCGAAGATTTCGAGTATTCTACGTCGGAGAGCTTGGACGTGTCGCCCTGCACCAGCCAGACCGCCAGCGTGCCGTCCAGCAGCTTGAAGAGTGAAGCACAGAGCCAGGCTTCCACGCCCGAGTGCGTTTCACTATGTGAGGCACCCGAAGCGACTCAGAGCTTCTCAAATGCCGCATCTGAGGAGTCTGGGGAGTCGGACGGCGAGGAGCAATCTGGAAGCTTCACGGAGAACAACGGTGTGAGCGAGGTGCAGAGCGGGTGCGAGTTGGAGGAAGTTTTCTTACCCGACGACATCTTTTTCGACTTCCCGAGTTGCGTGGATGGCAATGTTGCCACCGGCGACGTGTTGGACTTCGCAGCTGGGTTTGATTTTGGCGACGATATTGACGACTTCGGGTTTGGTACAGCGGAGGCTGAGAGTTTGGATTGGTTCAACGATACAGCCGCGCTGATGACTTAAACATATTGTTTTTACTTATTTTTTGGGGGAAGCATTTGTCCGCTTCATTTTTTTCATAGTTTTGGTCGATTTTTTTTCTTATTTCGTTCCGTTCCATTTCTCCAAACCAGAGACCACCACACTTTGGTGATCCATGGCCACGGTAATCTGAAGATTGTCCTCCAAGCTGGGGGATGCGAGGTACCATATATTATGGGACTGATTGGCCCATATCCATTTTACAAATATTCATTGAGAATACGAGCACCACCAAATTTTGTAGCGGCTTGGCGAGTGGGTGCCGATGTGTAACTGCCCTCGACTACGGGGCACGAGTAGGCAGTTTTTTATAGCTGTAGAGTAGAGAGTTTCCATACCGTGAGTATACATTTGAGAGGCGCGCACATGTGCTTGTGCGGCTTATAGTGGTGAGTACAGATTAAGTTGTTTTTTGGTGTCATTCTGTGGCTCGAGATCATGTTAGGAAGGAGTACGATTGTGTTTGTACGATATTTTGCGCGAACTGTAACAAGTTGTTTAAATCTGTTTATCGGATAACGATGAAAAGGCCTATTCTACAATACTCGCAGTTTCATGAGATGTGTGTGCTCATGTTTTTCTTGTGTTCTGATAATGACTCATTGCTTCGGTTGAACTTGTCTGTTGGTTGACTGCTAATGTTGGCTTTTGCTTTGGATTGTCCTTCCTTTGAGATGGCTCACACCAACCCTGAACCCTGTGTGACGCAACTTTAAGCTGCTCTCTTGTAGTTTTTGTGTCGTGCATGCTTCAGGTATGTTGTTGAATTTCTCGCTTCACCCATATCTCACGATGCGATGATGTCTATTCCCATCTGTTTTCATTGAGAGATTGTGAGTTTGGACTGAACTTGCTTCTGTAAGTTTACTGAAAGATCCTCACAGTTTAATGCGCAGCTACTGCTTGAGCATCGTGAAGCTTTTCGCAGCAAAGTGTTATCTGCACGTCTGGTGAAGTATTCTGGCTTTACCTCGAGTCTTATCTTGTCGGATGGCTTTGTAACTCTTCGTGGGTGTCGAAGATTTCATGCGAGCGTCATGAGGAAAAAAGAGTCCTGATCTTTGAGTTCTCCAGGCAGGTGTCTTTCTCTACTTGGTGTGGCTCCCTAATTACCATTGGCTTCGCTTCGTCAATGCTGTCGTAGATCAAAGCTTTACCAATACCCCGCCGATGAATCGTGCAACAAGATTTACTCCCATCGCATGAGGAAGAAATAGAAGAAGTTTACCAATGTACCTACTATCCTTGTGTGACAACACCTTCCACCCTTCTGAAACAAATAGAGGATAACCACCTGACTCATGTCTCTGTCTCCTCATGTATGGCCCTCCTGAGTTCTGCCCTCAGCTATGAGCTGCACCAGAAACGTTTTCCATGAATTTCGAAATTGATGTCACTTAAATGAAAGAAATAAAGCTCACTTGTGATCACATCATGCATTCACTGATCACTCGGTAGGTTGTAATTTAATCTGTATAAATTGACGCGTAAACCATTAACGCAAAACAACAAGAAAGAAATCGATTCATCTCTTCTTAGCTAAACTGAGCCCAACTCCCCTTACAAACGCTGCTTTCTCCTGCTCATATCATTACCCAAAGCGGCACTTTACTACAGTATTCACAGTAACTTCCATCCTTCACTTCGCTCCGAGTATTCAAGCACCCTTTGTGTACCTGAAAAGCTGTAATGCTTTGACAACTGGTCTCCATACACTTCATTCAATCTCCGAAATCTTTGGCGCCCGGCCAGCGCTGGAGCATCTCGTGACCGCCAGGTTAGTTAAAAATGTCTGCCAGGTTTGGACCCATTCTGGCCGTGTCCAAAACGAGCAGTGCCTTCCCTAGACACTGGCTGCATTTCGGAGCTCCGCATGAAACTGGGAACTTGGAACTGTGAGCATGGAAGGAAGGGAAATGGGAGCCGAGTCTGCAATAGAAACCTTCTGGTTTTGCTTCCAAGGGTCCTTCAAGGATCATAGAATAAGAGAAAAAAGGAAAATAATAGGAGAGCAGTGAGTACTGTACACGGCAAAGCAGTGAGGTAAATGATTGATTTTTCTGAGCTGGGGTGGGTTATAACATGGCTCATGGTAATGTGGTCAGTAATAGTGGTGTTAATTGGTACCATTGTTTTGCATCCAAGTAGATAACCCATGCCTCTGTTCATTATGAAGGACCACTATGTTTGACAGAAAGAGTTGGTACAGTCCTTGCCGACTCCTTTCATTACCTGCCACTGGGTCAGTACATCCCCTTTGTTTCCTCATTGTTTTTTCATCCTTTGTGGACTCGGCACAGGCGCTGCCCAAGTGAAGAAAAAAGTTTCAGAATTTATTTTTGTAAAAGTTTCAGAACTTGTTAATGGGGTCTTGTTAGACTTTTTCCCTTACCTTTATTGACGCACATGCAAATGGTGGTTAAAAGCAGTAGGTTTGAGAAGGTGTCAGAGAAGCTCTGCCATTTAGAGTAACCATTACATTGTGAGATATTATTTGGGTGTCATAAAAAGATCTTGAACATACTGGTTTTCTTGAGAAAATGGAGACAACTATAGCCAAAGCTACAGTGAAATGGTCTTAAGCATTCATCATGAAGGTTGCATCACAAACTTGTTCTAAAGTACATTGTAAAGGAGGGGAGCATGATTTAGTACATACAATCACTTGGGTGGAGCAATTGCAGTGCTAATACTGGGCTGAATATCACCACTTGAGTTAAAGGTAGGAGCCTTATAATATACAATATTCCCATAGAACAAATCATTTAGTTGCCAAAGACTGCACAGAGACTTTTAATAGTTTCTGGCCTATCCTGGAATTTAATTCCGCAACCAAGTTTTTTGTTTGTGGTGCTCAGAGGAAGGCAAGTGGTGATGATTCTGAAAGCTGGGTTCCAATGGTCAGCATGCTTTTTATCTAAAAGGTGTGTTGGACAAGAGAAAAATACACAAGGATCAACCAAATTGTTTATTTAGAAGATCAAACTCTGGCCTGATTTGTAACAGAGGTGTCATCTCATGTCATGAGATGAGAATGACTTTTTTTAAGCGCATGCATGCAGAGTCATCAGTGATGTTCATTCATTGGATAAGCTTGTAGCTAACACTAACTTACATTGACTCAAGCAGCAACTCATGGATATGGCCAACTTTCCTCTTGATTTCTGAGTGCTCAGAGATAGTACAGAGTTTTGCTCTCCTAGTTTTTGTGTAATTCTGTAGACAGACTAGAGGCCTGTGAGTTCATGCATAGCCCAAGTAGTGTTAACCCTTTGGAGCCCAGGGAATCATAATGTGGTTGCAAAACTCAGTTGGAGATGAATATCTTGAAATCCAAAATGAATTTGCTCTCGATTATACCTGTTGAGATTTACGTTCTTCTTAGAGGCTCACAATGCAACAATCAGATCTCAATTTGGAGTAGTGTAGAGGGTCCAAATCGATAAGAATACACCACTGTAGCAATATACGGCAACGAAAAGAAAGGCGGAATTGAAGAGAATACGGAGAGGAGAGTACAAAAGAAAAGGGTCTTGGTGGGATGAACTTTGCTCATGAAGAAAGTTTTAGTCCATGAGTGGTTGTTTCCGTTGACATTGTAAATGTAGATGGATGATTCTCTAGAAAAAGAAGTGATGTGTCATTGGAATAAGGCTAAAGATGATTGCCATAACGATACACATCCTTGTTGATACAGTATTACAATAATATTGTACATGTAGTGTATTTAGAGGAAAAGACAGTAGATTTGAGGTTTTTTTTTTTTTTTTTTTTTTTTTTTTTTCCTTTTAAGCCTACATTCTAATTCTTCAACCGTCGTGGATTGCATTACATTTGAGTCATGTCAATGAGGCCTAGTGTACAAAAAACATGCTAAACCGTTTACTATTTTCATGCCTAAACCTTAACCCCTAAAGGTTCTGGAAATCCAAAATGGCTCTCAGCTGTTTCGGGCAGCCTAGATGAAGGGGGTAAAAGTAATATTTTTGCCTAAGAATTTTACTGGATGCTCCTTATACCGCAAAGTGTATGTGGTAAAATTTTCAAAGCCAAATTTCACTTTTAGAACCTTCATCTAGAAATTTTAGGTTTCAAGTCCAAAACGGGCAGTTTAAAATTAGGTTTTTTTAGAATTGTTGTTTTGGAAATGTGTTCATAACCAATTCACTACTCAAAATCCAAAGTGGCCTAAGTCAAAAAGCTTACCAATTTTACAAGGGCAGTCTCTAAAAATCACAGAAACAACCTTCACAGTTTTTGGTAATTTTACAATTTTTTCTTTCAAAATTTGTCAAAATTTGAGATTTAGGAATTTTTCAAATTTTGTTTTTCCGAAAATTCAAAAACTCATGGAAGTAACTTTTGACCGTTTACTTTTTTAAAAAACCAGAAGCATTTCACATCATTTAAGTTTTACCATATTGTGGTTTTTGTACCTTCTTCTCGAAAATAATTTGCATGAAGGCCGAAAAAGTGTAATGAGACTCTAAAATTTTGCATGGAGGTGCCCAACTTAGTTACCTACTTGGAAAAAAATATGAGCAAAATGTTTGAGGTAACAATAATCAAGTCTCCCTTGGCACTATTTAGAGTATGTCTTTTGCGCAAAGCCAAAAAAAAAAAAACAGTAAACTTTGAACGTTATAATCTCACAAATGGTAAAGATCCAACCGTTGAAATTTGACATGGTATTAGTGCAGGTAGCAAGGTTTAAGATCTTGCGGTTGGTTGTATCAAAAAGGTAAAAAATTAAGAATCATACTTCAACTTCTACAAGGTTGTCAAAAATCACAGTTTCTGGTTTTGGAGGCTCAAAAACGGCTTGAACCTTTAGGGGTTTAAATGTCCTCTAAATCTTTTACTAATTTAGCACATATATATTTTTTTATTTATCCTAAAGATGTTAACATGGGACATAGCTGAACCGCTCTTTTACTAAATTTAGAAATTTATTCCGAGATTTATGGGGTTCTAAACTTACACCCCCTGAAAAAATACACAAAACTGCAATCTTATTGTCCTCCATATATGGATTATATACTTCAATTTCCCACGGTTGGATTAGGTCTATGTTTTGCCCATAGTATTCTACTACCCTTAGCTGTAGTACTATACGGTTAGATATATAGCAGTACGAACCTATTTTTGTATATTTCAATAATAGCGCAGAAAATGAGAAAAAACAGAGTTGCTGGAAAAAAACCCTGGGCTCCAAAGGGTTAATTGTTTGCTCAAATAACCTGGTGGCCTCAGATGTGTAGGAAGAGAATGGCATACTAAGTATTACAGTGTATTCTGTAAGCAGGTTGATGTCCCTCTAAATGACCTTATGACACCCGAAATTCTGTACCAAAATCCAACGCAGTGCTGGGGCAGAGCTCGGCAATGAACAGGTGCATGGGGTTAGAAAACCAAAGACTGTAAGTTAGAAGCACCCCAAAGATGCCAGTATAAGGGAATTGGGAACCTTGGAGTGCAAAGAGCATGAAGTGAATTCATGAATGTGTTAGCAAATTGGAGAGGAAGTGCTTGGTCTTGGAATCAGAATTTTTGGAGGTAAAAGCAATTTTACACAAATTTTTGAAGTGAAGGTGTTGTAGACACCTATTCATAACTCTACACTTACCCAAAAGAAACACTCACAAAACTTGTCAATACTCCCATCTCATTGGTTCCATCTCATTGGTTCTAGTGAAATTTCAATAAAGTTGTGTTCAAGTTTGGGTTCATAATGAGGCACTTTTTGGTCAAATTGTAGCTGGCAGGTTAGGGTCGCTAGCACCTTTGGGTGCTTCTACCTTAAACACTTGTCATAAGGTAGAGAGGGCTATAACCGACCAGTTAAGCTTTTGAGCATGGGTTTTTGAGGCCAGAAAATTGTTGCGGATTTTTCCCCTATGGAGACATAAGCTTATTCTTGAATGCAAATTTTTTTGGAATTTTATTCTCAAATTCGAAATAGTTACAGATTTTTGAAGTCAAAAGTGTAAAACCACCCATAAGTAATCAGTAGGGTCTGCAGTAACCGACCAGTGCAAGAGGAGTATTTGAGCCTCAGTCCACTCAAAGCTGTGCACATACACTATTCTATTTGCGTGAACAGGGTTTCACAAAAGTGAGGAACACGGAACTGGTTTTGGATCAGCTTGGAAGGGCATGTGGCTTGCAGTGGGTCCGGCCTTCGTAGTGAGGCGCGCCACCCACAGGCTGGACGGGCTCCCAATTCGAGGCCGCTGCAGACCTTCTCCCGCCCTGCACCAACTTCTCCCGCCTGGGGTCGTTGCTCCCGGGCTCCAACGGCTCCACACTTGGGCGGCAATGGCTTCCGCTCACGACCACGCTTGGAACTCCGCTTGTTCTGCATGTGCTGTTGGGGGAGGCCTCGCGTTTGCAAACGCAGGTCTGTGAATGGCTTGCACGTTCATTCTCTGAGGAGACAAGCTGTGAGAGAAGAACTCTGCTGCAGGAGAGAAATGTTGAGCGGTAGGCGGTGACGGGGAGGACAACGTAGAGTGAAGAGGTGTGATAAACTGGAAAGGTGGGTGGCTGTCGAAGTGGATTGTGGGATGGACATGGGGTGCTGGGGATTGGAACGGTGACCCTCGTCGCGGGATGCCTTCGAAAGGGGGTGTGGTGAAGGTGAAGTCGTCGCTTGGGCTTCCTCCATCGTCACTCTGCCTCGAAGGTCGCAGCTGCCGCCCTAATGTTGGTCGTGCCTCTCCCCTCTCGGTTGGTCTCGTTGTTTTAAGCCGCTGAGCTTCAACCCTCTCCGCTGCTTTCCGAGACCGCTCTGCTGCTTTCCGAGACTGCTCCGCCTCTTTCCGAGCACGAGCCTCTGCGACTTGAAGAGCTCTCTCTGCTTTCGCTCGCCGCGCTTCCTGTCGCTCTGCGTTTTTTTTTTCACGGACCTCTGCTAGCTCCGTTGCGCGTGCTTCCCTCTCCCTCTTCTCTTCTTCACGTTCTTCCGCCTTCCTCTTCCGCTTCTCTTCCTTCTCTATGCGGTTCAACTCTTTCTGCTTTGCTGCATCTACCTTGCGTTGCTTTAATGTTGTTGCTGCGTGAATGTATGCATCCGAAGTCAACATAATGGACTTTGTGAAGTCCATGATGGGGTCCTTGAGTCTCTGAGTAACTCGAGTTGTCACTGTAGGCAAGGTCAGGAACTGGGTGATGGAGTCCGCTGCTTCGAATTCAGAATCCAAGCCTCCAATCTCGGCAGCCACACCAGCGTCGCTTGGGTCCGGGTGAACAAAGAAATGTTGGACAGAGGAGTTGGGCTCTTCAGCAAAATCTGCGGCAATTTCCTGTAAGTCCAACTGTGGTGACATTCTCGAGCCCTCCTCTGCCCTCTCCATGTCATCATGTTCCACGTTCAACATTCCGCTGTCACCTACTGGTCCCTCGCATGCTGGTCCGCTCACACTCTACTGCCCCTCGCAGTTCTGTAATTGCGCAGCAGGCCCCTCACCATGCGCAGCAGGCCCTTCACCATGCAGGTCCGACCCATCTCCATGCGGCTCAGGACCATCTCCATCCGGCAGAGACCCCTCTCTACGCTCTACACTCTCAGTCCAATTCTGATATGCCTTCGATGGCGGTAAGTGACTCAACACAGCCGCTCTATTTAATGGCCAGATTCCGGTCGATGCAAATCCTTGTCTGATGTTGTTCACAGACAGAGCTCTTCGTAGGCCAAGTGAAACCCATTGAGCAAGTATGTCCTTTGTTGCAGCTTGATTCAGATTCCTACTTGTCCAGTAATCTCGGTATTCCCTGAAGTACTGTTTAAATGGTTTGAATACGCAGACGTCCAGCGGTTGGAGAGCATGCGACGTATGTGAGGGAAGTGTTACCAAATCCAGTCCCACGTTCTTCGCCTCAAGAACCACATCCAAGCTAACATGGCTGATGTGTCCATCCAACACCAGAAGATGTCGTCGCTCAAGTGAGATCTCTCCTACTCTCAGAACACTGCTAATGAAATGTGATAGCCATGCCGAAAATAAATAGGAAGTCATCCAGGCTCTAGGTTGCATGGCCATAGTGGCACCTGGCTCACAATTCTGAATGTAGTTGTGCCTAAATCTATGGCCCCTGAAAATGTAGAATGAAGGAATACTTGAACCACCTGCATTGATACAGGATAAAACCGACAGCCATTCCCGTTGGTCAGGGACAATTGAATGAACTCGACGTGCACCTGTTTTTGCTATCACCAGCCCTCCACCATTCCGCCCCGCTTGCGCACCGCTCTCATCGCAATTCCAGATTCTGTCTGAGGAATACTGATGCAAGGTATATAACTCTTCCAGATTGTCATAGAATGTCTTCGCATTTTCCTCACACAATCCTCTTGCCCTCGCTGTTTCCAATGCTTGGGAGGCGCGCAGAGTAAGCTCAGGGTGCCTGTGTTTCCACCACTTCATCCACCCCTTGCCAGGAATGCCATTTGTGAAGGGCGTCCATCTCCCCTGGGTAATCTCAAAGACCTTCATTTTTAAAGCTGTTTGGCTCAAGCCGTACCCTAATTCGCACATTTGAAGCAAATACTGAACGAGCTCTTGTTCTTCTACAGGGCTTAGGACTGCAGGAGGTCCGCGCTTGCGGGAAGTGCGCACACCATAGCACCAATCACGAAGAGAACTATAAGGCATGTTATACTTACTTGCAGCCCTCCTCATACAGAGTCCATTATCAATTGCGTCCATTGCGTCTTTTAACCGCTGGTCGCTCCACAAGCCCGTCCTTCGCACTTCACGCCGTCTGCTCCATCTTGGCAATCGCTGCGTCGGGCTCTGGCCTATGTCATGCATGTTGCCGGTGTCACCTGACACTGACCGTACAGTAGTCGGATCAACTGGAGGATCAGTGCTTGTAATATCCTCGTAGAACTGACTTTGAACGGTTTGTGATGCCTCCAGATTGGTGCCACGATACCTCATGGTCGGGAAGTGTGTCGACACATTCCGCACTCCCGGGGGCAGTGGATTCGAGAACAAGTTCAGACCTCCAGCAATGTGTCTCCGTCCTCTTCCGAAAGTTCCTGCGCCTGCTGCACCCGCCCGGCCTCTGTTTGAATTGCCTGGTTGAGAGCTTCGGTGGATTCGATCAGTCTGCAGTCCCCGAGGTCTGTGAATGACTTCTAAAGGGCTGTAGTTGAATTGCGTACCTATGGGACTCTCCTCGGCACTACTCCTGCTCTCACTATCAGAGTGCTCGCTTTGATCAGCATTGAAGTCACCATTTGCATACTGCTCGTCACTGTCAAAAATGCACTGCTCCCCCATCGCAGGTGGATTTCTAGCGTAGACTCTACCCTCTCTTGCCGACTCCATGAGATACTCACTTCAACTGTAACCGAAATGCACCTACTTCGAAATAAAAAAACAGAACTGAAACAATTGCTCTAAACTCGAACCTATGTGCACATGCAATGTGGTGATGGAGATGGACTTCTGTGAGTCTGAAGATGTGTTCTCTGGTGATCAGAACCGCAGTCACTTATACTTGAGCAATTGAGATTTTTGATATTAAAAAACGATCAAGAAGGAACTACAAACGGATATGAATAGAATGTAATCTTGTTAAGTGTCAGTTATGCAAGCAGCCGCTAATCTATCATAAATGGTTCTGCCAAATTTGTAATTCCACTACTTAACCACTTCCATTACCAAAAGCTAAGGGCACCAGTAATGAACCTCTTCGTCACCCATTCCAAACCATGCCGCTACCTACTCTGAGTCACTGAAAGCACGATCAGCCGCCCCACTGGAATTCTAATTTTGACCGCTCAGAATAGAAACGACGGCAGTCAATCTCTGGGCTCGCAGATTTCTTGTTACCTACTGGTCGGGCTTCGGTGCCCGGTCGGGAATGGGCCTCTCTACCTTACAAGCTGTGAAGAGGCCATCATTTCCTTCATAGTCAATTCTTGAAAATGCCACGGGATTTAATAAAATACACATTGCATTCTTCAGAAGTGGATTTCAAAAAATACACATTGCATTTTAAGAGGAGTCAAAGTACTTTCACTCTTTTGAACAAGGTCCAAAACAATTTCTTTATCATATAAAAATCACACGTTTTGTTCATTTTCATTTTTTTTTAACTTCAAGAATAGTCATAATTTGAGTATTCTAAGTAGTAATCAATTCCTTTGATTATTTCTTTTAGAAGATTTATGGAGTGTTTGGCTTTGCGTTTGTGTTCTGTTGTGGCCTCTCTATCCGTGCTACCAACAACAGAAGGATGGAGTTACAAGTGGCGAGGCCCCGGCAGTAGTGTTGGGCCTCTCCATTGCAAATTCTGTACAGAGCTAGGCCATCTCCGCTCTACCTCTGCCACGTGCCAAATTCCAAGTGTCCTTCTAATGCCCCCGCCCCTTCCCTTTCTCAGAACCTTGTCTCCTCTACCCTCTTCATTCTCTTCTAGTGACCCACCATATTTGACAAATTTCAATTACTTTTGTATAAACCACTACGAAAAGTCAATTTTAATAATTTGGTGTGCTTCACTTCAAATCATAGTCCAAGGGTCTAATTTTAGCACAACATATTGTTGGTTTAGATTAGGACGTACCTTGATGGCTATTAAGTTGTGCCCTCCACGTCTTATCTCCACTATTGGTTTCAAATAGCAACTTGGCCAAATTTTCCTCTTTATTTTCCTTCTCTTTGTGTTTCTATATATTCTACTAAAGATTGTAGACTCATGCATCCCAAATTGTTGAAGCTTTTATGCGATCTTTGTTGCTGATGTACATTTGTCTTTGATTTTGGGTGATTTTTGCTACTATTGTACGTTTGTTTTTTCAATAGATTCAATCTTACTATTGAAGAGTATATGCAGGTTCACAAAGGTGTTCCAGCTGAAATTGCTAGAAAACTTCTAAATGGAAGATTTTATTTCAAACCAAAATGTGAATTTTTTTTTCAAGTGTTTTCTCCTTGTTCTTCAATTTGGCACTGAAGCAATAACAATTGTGCTTGGCAACGAAAAGTCACTAATTTGCATATACAAGATTTGATTGGATGATTTTGTGACTTCTATCACTAAGTCAATTGAATGCAGTTGGTTTGAGACCTTTGTGGCTGGGCAAGAGATACATGATTTTGTTCTTGGTAAATACAATAGTGTATTCCAAGCAAAAATTCATTGAGTTAGTCATTGTAGGGAAGAAGGAGAAGAAGAAAGGAAAGATGAGGGACTTTGCAAAAGAAGGAAGATACACAATGAAAATGAAGACTCTTAATGTAATTAGAATATAGAAAAAGTCATAGTAAGACAAGGACATTTAAGGGAAGGGAAGCTTTGGCATTGGCATCTTAGTAGTTGTGACCTACAAAATCTATATTGGTGTGAAATGTTGTAAAAAGAAGAATGTGCCTAATAACAATAACCTTGTCAAGCACTAGGCGAAACCAACATACATTGTTGATCACCATCTTGAGGCTCATTTCAAAACCAACTACATCAATAATCCCTCAATTGCCATCGCTCGCAGTTCAACAAAAAATTGGCTAGCCAAAAGCTTAGAGCTATTGATAATATACTATAGACGGAGTCAGAGGAAGTTTTGAAGAGGAAGGAAATTCAATTCTTAATCTTGTTTAAAACCTTAGTAAACATGATTCTTATGTGATTAAATATAATAAAATTTAGAAAGTTTTGTTCAATTATTAGTTTTGAAAGGAACAAACACTTACATCTTTTAATCATGAAGTTTGTAAAGTCAATTGTGAAGTTTGCTTGAATCATTGTCGCTGATGGAAATGACGTCACAAGTATTGATTTCACATTGCAGATCAAAGTTCATGCATATACAACAAACAATTTGAATAAACATCTACTTATTGCACTTCTATCATGTTTCAAGTCACCAAGCGAAGCAAGATTGACTACCTCACAACTTTGATAATGTGCTCTCCAATGTATGCAAGTGGCTTAACTTATGTGGAGTTTAAAGGGAAACTTCTTCCTTCTAGTTTTAGTAGTATTATAGCCTTCAAAGATCATAATTTTAGATCTTAGCCCATATTTGATGGGAGTAGATGTCTTTTAAAAAAAAAAATTAAAAATGATGTAGTTACATGATTAATTTGTGTATTGAAACTTGTCTAACTTTTTTATGGTGTCTTGGCTTGAGGCTTCCATGTAGTTTTTCTACACACACTCTTATAGAAACAATAAAAATTTGATGAGCCGCATGAGTTAACCCCTAAAGTTCTGAGGGTATTTTTCATCAAAATTGCCTCAAAACAACCCCTCTTCAAAGCAAGGTGGATTTTGCAAACCTGGAGTCTTTTTTAGTACATCTAACCGTAAGATCTTGTAGCTAACTTTTATTTTTACATGTCCACCAAATCTCACACCCTAATTCCTCACCAATTGCAAGATCATAACGTTCAAAGTAGAAAAATCAAGTTTTTTTTCCCTGCGAAAAAAGGGGACAGCAGAGTTTTGAAGGCCCAAAAAACCATTTTCTGAAGTAGATATGGAATGAGTCTCTACATATTATTGTTCCTAAGTGAGTTGGGTACATGTCCAAAAAATATCATATTAAAAAAAAGTGTGGAAGGTTTCCAAAAAAATCATTTTCCGCTAGGGGGTAAGCTGAAATTCACTTACAAAGGCCGTTTTTTGACAATAAAATAGCATATGAAAAATTCTTGGATTGAAAATCCGAACAGTGGAAACATGCGCTACTGCCTTATCTATAAACGGGAATTTTTTTTTTTGAAAAGTATTAAAATCTCAATTTTTGGTGGAATTTCCAAGTTTCATCTTTGGGCAGATTTTCGCAGATTTTCGCAATTTTGGGCAGAATTTGCTGCATTCACAGTGGCTTAGAAAATTTCAGCAGCTGCCCAACGAGCAGCTTTTGACACTTAAACCTTCATAACTTTTGATCCGGATGTCGGAATTGAAAAAAAAAGACCTACACGTAGCTCTCGTTATGGTCGACCTTCAATAAATTTTTCATAAAATCACAATTAAAATTGCAACCGTAGGTACATGCCCAAGTTTCAAAAACGCCCATTCTAGGACAATTGTCCTTTAGGGGTTAATTAGCGCCATGGAAATTAATAACACTACATTCATTTGAAACAATACTACTCGTTAGATATCAATAAATAGTCCAACAAAAAGTGTTCTTGACAAATACAAGACTGTGTTAGAATAGGCATGGATATGACTCTTTGTTTTTGATGAAAGATGTAAGTGTTGCTTGTGAAAGTTTGATTATGTTGTTGACATTGAATTGTTGTTGTTCTTAGCATATTTTTAGCCCTTGTGCATTGTTGTTCATTGTTTAATCAAATTTGTCCAAACTCAAACTGTTTTCATACGTGATGTCTTAATATATATCCAAAATGTAATTGGGAATGGAAAGGCCGTAACTACATTTACCAAACCATTGCCTTCTATAGAGAGGACTTTAAAGAATACCAAAGCATATTGGATTTGAAGTATCATTTTCTTTGCATGAAGTGGAAGGAGTGGCCTTGAGCGGCAATTGCCTATTTTATTTGTGTTTTCTATTTAAAAACTGGGTATATCTATCTTTCTTGCATTGATAAATATAATGGCCAATGTCTTTTTGTTATTGACAAAGTGGTTGATTGTTTAATTGATAGCATTAGGCATAAATTCATTGATAGAAATCTCTAATATTCTCCAGATAATTTATGTCCTTTCCTCTTTGAATTTTTGAATTTTTTCCAATCCTTTCTTTGTTTCTTGTTGGTTTTCATTGGTTTCTTATTTATGAAACATGTTTTTTCTTAGCCTAAATAGTTTTAATGACTTGAATTTCAATTATGTAAAAAGGTGGTAAAGGCTTCATTAAGGGAGTTGAATTGCCATTTCTTATGATTCGAGATATTTTGATGCCTTTGAGATCATTTACATTCAATATCAAAGGTTTTGATAGAGCCAATGAATGATTTCATCACTACTTGTTAATATTGAAGGACTTTTATTACAAGTCAAGAACCATCTCACTTGATTGTGAGATTTACACTCTTGTTAAAATTCTTTTGGTATTAAAGGTGGACACAAGGCAATCTTTTTTGAAATTTATGATGAAGGCCAATATCAAAGTAACATATATACCTTTGTTTGAAAATAACTATGTTTTAAAATGTGGAAAATCCTTTTAGCATCAATACCTTTAATCATGTGCAATTCTAAGGACTTAAAACTTATTGAAATTTGACTTGAGTAATATGCTTGTATTATGCTTCACCAAGGACCAAAAAAATTCTCCACCTCAAAGTTTTTGAAATTGTGTTAGATGAATAGATTGGGAAAACATTTCTTCTAATTGTTCAAATAATTGGACAAAAATACTTTAGACTTGAAAATTTTTTATTTCACAAAGCAATACATTCTTACAAAGTGCTGTGAAAGTTGGCCAACAAAGGTGTAATTGATAGACTTGGCAAAATCCTCCTTTGAAGTGTTGTAATTTGAATGTCTTAATTTTACTGATGTATGGTCAATTTTAAAGCTCAAGCTTTGAGGTTAAATTTTAACCCCTAAGAGCATCCCCAATCTTACGCTATTTTGCACGCTAACGCACTGTAACAGAACCTCACCAAAAACGGGGCCCTAATGGGCGCTCTAAATTGCACACCAACCTAGCGAGGCCACGCCAAGATGGACCAATCTCACCAAATTACGAGTTTATAGAGGGAGATAATCTATTCTCGCAAAAACCAGGTCAACCAAGTCAACCACACCCTCTACTAGTCCGCGAGCAAATCCGGTGGGGCCTAGAAGTATTAGAGTGCCTTTGACATGCGGCGGCCTCTCCACAACTGCCACGTCTGGACCGAGGTCTGAACCTGGGACCTTATGGCGTGTGTGCATTGGAACATTGGACACACCAAGTGAGCCCGCTGTGACGCTGTCATGCAGTGACCCTCCGAAGGCCATATGGAGGGGGTCCTTGGCGTGGACTGATTGGGGATGCTCTAGAGGCCCATGGTGTTTTTAGAGCCAAAACTGCCAAAAACATACCTCTATTGATAAAAGCCTATTTTTCCTAAATTTAGACCTAATGTTGAATACAAAACCGTAGGATCTTGTACCTACCTTATTCAAAAAGGTTTGTACTAATTTTGACAACAATTCACTGTATAAATTGCGAGATTATAAAGTTTGAAGTCATTGTAAAAGTTTTTTTGACATTGCCCCGAGAGTATACTTAAGTTTTGATGCCCAGAAACTAATCTTTGCAAACACATTTGATGCATGAAGGATCATCAATTCCTTTAAGTATGGAAGTTAAGTGTAAGCTCAGAAAGTTTGAGCCTCATACGAACTTGGAAAGGCAAACAAATCCTTGATTTTGTGAAAGAAGGTGTGCTAAAATTGCCTTACATTCTCCAAAATTAAAACTACTTATAGTGTAGTCTAAAAATAGATAATTAGAAATCTGGACGGTTGATATGTTGAAGTCAATGAGGAAAAGAATCACAAAAAATTTCAATGCAATTAGAGTAGATCTCAGATTTCTAGAATTTTTTGTAGTGTTAATTGTATATTTTCTTTTTATTTCAAAGGGCAGTTTTGGTAAAAGGGGGTCCTGTGGATGGACCCTTGCCACGTCATAGATACTAGATGAAGTTTATTAAGTTTGGATGAAAAACCTCTTTAGATGGAAATGATTAGTTAGATGAAAAAACTATATTGGATGAAAATTGTCATAAATGTGTATGAATGAAAAAATATTGGGCCCATCACTTTGCAAGTGCCAACCCTTTGAAAATTTGTCTTGTCACTTTCTGCCCTATTGGCTGCCCAAATTTAGAGCAAATTGTTCTAAAGTTAATAACTATTAACTTTTGCATCGTAACTCCGAATGTTTTGAAATTTGCGCCATTGGAAAGCTACCGTTGAGAGGTACATGGAGTATAAAATTTAGAAAATAATAAAATTCTGAAACCTTAGAATAGACTGACCAAAAGTGATGTGACCCGAATCGGGTCTCGAGGGCCTTTAGAGGTCAACTTAAAGACTTTGCAATGGAAAAACTCAATATGTTAAGAAAAGCCGGAAAATAGAGGGCTTCATCGAGCCACTTTGAATTTGTACTAATTTTGCATTTCTATGTGGCTAGCTTGTGTTGTATTGCATGCACAACATTGATGTTGTAATAGATAACTTAGTCCTTAAAGTCGAAAAGAGCCCTACCAAGGTCGATTTGACCTTCGTCAGGCTCTCATTT
Organism: Ceratodon purpureus; assembly: GCA_014871385.1. Taxonomy (NCBI): domain Eukaryota; kingdom Viridiplantae; phylum Streptophyta; class Bryopsida; order Pseudoditrichales; family Ditrichaceae; genus Ceratodon; species Ceratodon purpureus. The sequence goes on from CM026427.1 coordinate 13,747,165, forward strand.
ATTGAATATAGATCGTACAAAGTTGATTTTATTTTTGCAAATTGTCGAGTTTTTCTATACCTTTCCAACAAGACCATTCATGCTTTAAAATTCCTCATACTTTCGGAGATATTTGTAGTCAAAGTTTGAAAACACTGTTTTGGTAGTTTTGAGGCCTTTTGACTTTGGGGGTTAAAGTATTCAATTTCCATGCTTTTTGAGTTAGAATGCCAAGTATTGGAATGTATCCTTGTCCCGTGATTTTGAAAAAGTAAAGAAGATTTTTTGTCATGTTTGGAATTGTCCATGTTGCAACATTCCATGTTTGGAATTGTCATGTTGCATTTTGATTGCAAAATAAATTAAATCATAAGTAGCATTGGTGAGTTTAGTTGCTTCCAAGCTCAGTAGCAAATGTTGTTCTGTATGGGGAAAAATGCAAAATTTCTTGCATTTAGACTTAAAACCTATAAAAATTACAGTTATCCATGGGTTTTGCAAATTCTGCTGCTATACCAAGTAACTTAAGACATAGCCAACAGCGCTCAAACGGAAAACTCATTCTGGAGTTGCTGGCCAGTGTTCCAGGGCATCATCATCATCAGATAGGGGATGGATGTGTACTCAATTTCATTTAATGAACCTCTCTTGGTGAATACTGTACATGAACTTGCTCATTAGTCAAGTCTCCAAGAGTGAAGTCAAGACTGGCTTAAAGAAATTCTTTAATGCTACTACCCGCTTCACATGTGTGAACTGGAGGTGGCCTTATTATTACCCTTTTGCCACAGAGTTTTTGAGTGGTCAACTTCTATGTAACTCTTCATGAATTTTCAGAGGTGTGGCCAAGTAGTGAACCCATTCATGGTAGACAAACAAAAACTACCAGACTCAGCAGCAGGATCAGGATGGAGATGAAACTATGGGTGCCAGACACATACAAAGGAAGGCAAAGGAAAGATAATTTACCAGGGACCCTTGCCAGCGTTGCAAAACATGCATTTCAATAAGTTATCCGTACAAAAGTTCTGTACCAAACAAGTAGACCTGATGACCTGCTACCCCAGCCAATGTTGGAGCCTGTAAGAATGTGTAGTTGACATCAGAAAGTGGCTTACAACTTCTCAAATGTAGATGATTTGGGGACAGATCCTGCACTCCACTTGGTGGATTTGAATCTTACAATTTCATTTGACGAGTGGGCAATTCAATACCACTTGTCACCGTCCATCTTACATTGGATAAACACAGGATAGCCTGAACAGAGCAAGTGAAAAACGACTCTTCATATTTGGTCAAAGACTCAAATGAGCGACTGCGATTTGAACTAAACTTGCACAAACCAAGATCTTAAACTTACTTTACACAAAGTACTCTTCAGTACAAAACAGAGACAGCAGGTAAGCACGTACTGTAAAAGAAAAACCCTCATGAATCATCACGCTTGTATGTGTTCTCCCTGAGAAACAAATAATCTAACCCCTTTTACCCCCACCCAGCCAATACAGCATCTCAAAAGCCCTGCCAATTCCACCAAGAAAGACCGCCCAAAAAAAAACACCCAAACCCACAAAAAAAACCTAACATGAACCCAACAGAGTAGACACCACTAACCAACAATGATGGGCCGAATGTCCCCAAAATTAACCCCCAAACAATGATGGCATCGATGTCTCCAAAAATTAACCCCCGGAATTCCAACTTCCAAACTGAACAGAGTCTAGCTCCACATGACCAAACAAGGCCAAAAGAACAAGCCAGTGGTACCCGTCTCTGGGAACGCCATGATCAGGTCCTGAATCCTGCCCCATGTTCATTGTACTCTACTCCTTGCCCCAGGCCCCCAACTCTGAGCTATAATATCTCTGATCCAGCATACCATAGTGCAATTAAAAGGGCGCCAAGGCCCTGCCCTGAGCCCTGTTTGGTCAGATTCCAACTTGTCGCCTGAGGTGTCATACTGCGCTCAGTGGGCTCCCATCATCACTGCAGGAGAGAGAGAAGAGAGCAAGCACAGCAGATACGCCGCGTCAGAAGTCGGCATCCCTCTTGCGGCAGCGGCCATGGCACCCTTCTGAGTTCTCCGAACCCTGATGATAAGCTCTTGAAGAATCTGAGAGATCTGACTCTCCCCAGATACACTCCCCAGACATGGCCCTGGCAGCTCTCAGTGCAAAACAATTCCCGTTTCTAACTTCTGATACCATTCTGGTAACCGCTACAAAAAAACATGAAAGCCGAGGCCCCTCTGAGCCTGTGCACCTTACACCGAAGATAAGATGTGCTTTGCATCTCCACCGTCCTAATTGAAACTTTCAACTGCCAGGTGGGTGACACGGAGTGTGGTGAAAATGGGACTTAATTAATTCATTTCAGTGTGTTGCAGTGGGCTCTTTTGCTATAAAGTGTGTGGCAGCTTGGATGGGGGGCCATGCTAGAGCTCTGCCTGATTCTCGAGCTTAAGATTGAGATTGAGGGAGGGATTTGAACTAGATCCTGGAGTTGGGGGCTGTGGTGAGACGCCATGTGGTTTTTTTTTTTTTTTTGGGGGGAGAGTTTAGTGCCGGCGAGTGCTTGATGAAGGAGGGCATGTTCGGGGCCTGGAAAGTTGCTATTTCACTGGGCTGCAAGATTCCATGTTCAGGCTGTGTGATGAGCGCCTCTGGTGGCAGCCAGACTCCAGTGGGGGGGTGGGGGTGGCGAGAATTTGTTACCCCAGCCCACAATGATCATCTGCAGCGGTGAGGCAGCGGAGTATGCAGTACAACACTAGAATCATCATGTGTTGTGTGGCGGATTGAAATACCTTGGGGTTTAATGACTATGGTGATTTTTATTCATCCTATTAAGTGTATTTTCGTCCATCTTGTTAGTATCTCCTGGCTTAGCAGGTGTAAACTAGCATGCACTACCAGCATAATATGTTGGTAGTGCTTATGATGCTGGGAAAAATAAGGGCTTTAAAACCGGATGTGCTTCATTTCCGAAAAAGGAAGAAAGATCTACTAACATATTTCTATAAAGGAGTCATTTTGTTATCCTTATTTTCCTCAAATGAAAGTGGCTTGGAACTCCAACTTGGTTAGAGCATCCGCATCCCTACGCCAAATGCTGGGTCGGGGTGCCCTACTGCGGGTCCGAACTCATTTACGGCCCCCACCGGGACTCGCGGAAGAGGCACATCGTTCGCTGGCTCCTTAAAAATATGCTTCGACTTGCCAGTTTGTTGTGCTTGCTGCAGTTTTAGCACGCCTCATTTTCGCTATATTCGTGGTTGATTCTGTTGAAAATATTGCTGGTCGTGGTCGTGAGCCGAGGCCGTGAAGATCGCAGGTGCTGCATCGCACTATGGTTGGACAGTCGAACATGCTTGCCAGAACCGCTTCCCAGCTTGTCAAATCTTGAGCACGTAGGAGTGAGGCTCACGAATTTTACCGCGCCGCCAAGGCCCCTGAAACCCCATTTCACGAGTCCAGCACCCCCCGAAGGGATGCGAATACTTTTAGGTTCATTTTTTCTGACCCCACTTGTTTTGGGATTCCAGAGGTTTTTTGTGTTTTAAGCTAAATTTGGAGTAATGGCTCTAAATTAGTGAATGAAATCTCTTGAGATTATATAGTCCTAAGGCCAACATAATAATAGGGATAATATAATAATAAGGGCAAGGTTTTGCCCCACCTCCTCCGAGCATGAATTCCAAGGTTCGCTTGATGTGATTATCTAGACTAACCCGGAGTGATTCCATATTGTAAGCCCACAAACCAATTGATGAGGACTATGATGCTCCAGCATTCCAAGCAGAATGCATGACTTGTAAGAGTTATTTTTATTTTACATTGTGAAACTTTAAACTGCATTGTTTGGTACTTCAATTGAGTTCTTTTTTTTTTTTTTTTTCTTTGGGCAAATGAAGAGAACTTCAATTGAGTTCTTTAAAGTGGATGTGGCAACCAAAGAACAGTACTAGCCAACTTTGTACACTCATGACCTGACACTAAGTAAGGATGCTGCACTTTCATCCATGGTTTTGACCTGATTAACTCCTTGAGAATACATACGATGGTAACCGCCTTACGTTGTAGTAGCCTGTACCCAGGTACTTCAACTGGGTGCCCCAATATAAAAAGTAGGAATAAGGTAGGAGGCTCGGAAATGGACCATCTAAGCAGATTTGCCCTCTGTGAAGAAATCTATCAATGGGAAATTTCAGAACATATTTTTGGTTGGAAGATAATCTGAGAACAGTTGAGTGGCAATTTTAATTGAAGTTTTGTGAGTCTCCCTGAATTAGATATTTGTTTTTGAAGGCATCAGCCTAGAGTGTGCTATTTGAGCTCATAGGTCTTTCACAAACTGTTCACTTGCAATCCTAAATAAAAATGGGGAAAACAAAGAGAATGATTGGCTCATTTCCTTTTTTCCTTGGTTCATTCACTAACTGTATCCGCTCAATCCGCTCATGTCCATTTCATAGCCATCTAGTAGGCGGTTCTAAATGCCCGAACTGTTCTCGAGCCTCCTACCTTAGGGGGTCTTCCTCCAAAACTAATCACACTCCATTTTCAGGTCTTACCCAACAGGGAGACCTACTCATTGGAGTAACTTTCCATTAGCATGGGCACATACCCACTTAGGGCATCCTCAGTCGTCTCCCGTTAACAGCTTCCTCCAACGAGGCTTGATGGGCCCTTGGAGGGTAGCGGGAGGAGGTTGCCGGGACGAAGAGCCAGTGGGCTCCCGCGGAAGGGTCCCGGGATCGAATCCCCGAGGACGCGTAGCATGCTCGCAGTGGTGCGCACGTGTCTCGGGGTCGCTCCGGGTGACAAGGCCAGAAGAATACATACATTTATTGCATGTTAGACATGGTAGCGGGAGTCCTCTCTGCACGGCAAAGGAGAGAAATTTGCCGAGAGCGGGAGGTTGTTTAGCGAGACCCGGCTTTTGACGGGCGGTATAGAGTGTGCGTTGGCCCCTGTCGAAATCTCCTGCTCCCTCTTTTTGCCGTTAGCGGGAGCAAAACCCTCTCGACTGAGGATGCTCTTACTACCCCTTTTAGTTCTCCTTGAATGGAAAAGTGATGAGTTGAAGAATCAAGTGTTTGGATCAAGTCATCACATGATTCACATCTGTAGGACTGCAAGTATTTGTATTAAGGTGGAGGCACCTATAACCGACCAGTTAAGAGATTTGCCACTAAGATTGGAGGTGTATAAGTTGAGGGAGATTTTTTCTTGAAGGGGAAATAGGTTTAAGGAGGAATGCAACTTTAAATGTCATGTTTACTTCAATATTTAATTTACTATGAATTTTGAAAGACATTTTTTTGTTAATACATATAACCGATATGTAGGCCAACCTAAAACCGACCACCATGACACCAAAACTTGATCACTCTGCCACTACCAAAAATATTCCCGTATGATTCCCTTTGATTCCCTTTCTACCAATCATGCTTGATACTTTCTTCTACATCTCCCAAGATTTTGAACAGTAAGTGGTTGGAAATGAGGTCGGAAATGGAGAAGTCTACTGATTAGTTATGGGTACCTGGTCGGTTATGGATGCCTTCACCTTAAAGTAAGATGAGTCTAAATTTCTAAAAAGCTCAATGTACAAAAGATTACAATAAAGTCAGGTACCATAGCCAAGTGTTGCAAATTATGTGGTTCTGACCAAACTCAAAAACAAGTTAAGGATTGACTGTTCACATCACAAGAAAAAAAGGAAAATGCTGCAAATGGAGGGTGGCGCGATGAGGCTCCGAGAGCCCCTGCGTCAATGCAGGGATCGATCGCTACGTACTAATGTGCACACTGCTGCCCTCGAAGTAGATCGGCGTTACTCAATACAAGGATTCATCGACTTGTCCACACATCGAGATCAAGCTTATCGCGAGGATCGGTGGAGGAAGGCGGTGTCCAGTGTGGAGTAACTTTAGGGTTTGCCCCAGATCTACTTTGTTCCTAGTCTTTGCTCGTAGTTTTATTCGTAGTATTGAATCGTTCTACAACTTGGGTTTGTTTCGCCGATACGTGTAATCCAGTGTAGTTAGGGTTACGTCAATGCGGAGCCGGATCACGTCTGTCTGTAAGTGCGGTAGGGTCGCCGTTCTCGACCCCCTCAGAGTACTTACCAGCCATGGCCACGGAGGATTCGGCCACCTCCAGCTACGCGGCAACGCTCAAGGCTCAGCTTGCTCACGCCCCGTTTAAGCCAACCGCTAGCGATGAGCAGGCGATGGCAGAAAAATTCAAACGGCATGAAGCTGTGGAACCCGAGCAGGTTGCGGCACTCACCCACCTAGGCCAATTTGCGGCCATCCATCCCACGAAGGCGTCCCTAGGGGAATCGCTTCCGGTTGGGGTGGAGAGGAGCATCGCCAGATTCTTGGTCACGACGGATTCATGTAAGGTAACGCTATGCAAGGAGAAGATTCAGAAAGAGATGGATTTTTTCCAGAAGAGAGTAGTTATCGCATACTTTGTTGGGGGCCATGTTCCATCTCCAGCTTTGCGATAGTGGATTAAGGCAATTTCCAAGGAAGTCCAGGGTGAATGCCAACCCAGTAGAGAGCTAGGGCATGGGTTCTTTTAGATCACAACCTCAGAAGAGAAGACGTCGCAAAAGCTTCTAATGCTTACGCCCCATTTATCCAAATGGGGCACTTGTATTATGCAACCATGGGTCCCGGGATTTAACGCAAGTAGGCCTACCCGAACCAAAATGCCGATATGGATAACACTTAAAGCCGTACCTGACGAATTCATCAGTAGCGCAGGGGAACTGGCTCAGAGCTTAGGGGAAGTTCTTGGTAGACACCGTGGTAATGCCACAAACGCGGATCAGAAATTTTGCATCACTGTTCAGACAGGGGAGCCTTTCGTACTCTCTATTGAGGCCAAGAACCCGGTTACTGAAGCCGTCACCAACATTCAAGTGGATTACACAAATCTGCCCATCATTAGGGGAAGTTTGGGGTCTCCAACGGGCCTTTTCCAGGTTTTCCGTGCCTGAATTTTTGCCATGCCCGTGCACTTTACCTGTTGGCACCAACTGTGCCAGCAGGTCGCCAAATGCTGCCAGCAGTGCCAGCAGTTGACATTTGGGAGGTCCAGCCAATCGCTTCCCTTCCCCACCCCACCCCACCCCACCCCCCCATTGGACAATACAAGCAGTAATGACACTGTCACCGACCGTGTGCCCACTGCTCTCACCCCATTGGACAGTACCGGATCCTGTTGTCAGCGGATCCTGCTGTCAGGGAATCCTGCTGTCAGCGGGGCGAATTTTGTTGTCAGCGGGCAGGATATCGACCAATGAGATTTCGAAGAGAAGTGTCAGCGGGCAGGAAGCTCACCTAATCCGGGCTGTCTTACAAGGCCGGTTGGAGACCTGATTTTTCCCCTAATGCCGGTGTAGATTCTGTCTATCCACCTCACACCTGATCAAGGAATGTAGCGCGCTTCACGGCCCCAAGAAGTTACCCCCAAGAGCCACCCCGCCTGTAAAAGGTACAGACCCGAGCAGCAACGCCGCAGCAACCGAATTGGAGTGGCGAGTGCCAAAGAAGCCCAGCAGGCAAGGGTTCAGGGCCCTCCTGTCGAAGGAAGCCACGAAGTACAGCCGGGAGCAAGTAATGCAGAACAGGGGAAACCAAGGCCCCCCTCCCGTAACAACTACAGAACCAGTACAGGGCAATGGCCCCCCGCCACCAGTAAGGCAGAATTCCACCCCCTCCAGAGTGGACTCTCAGGAACGACGCACACCAGGCAGTGATCAAACAAGAAAAGGCACGGTAGGTAAGCCAACCGCTTCTCTTGACTGGCAGGGGTGGATGCAGAGGGAAAGGGAGAGGGGTTACGAATCCTCCCCAAACCCTCACGAATTCCCAGATGCACTAGAGCTTCAAAAGGCCCAAGGTGAGTGGAGGAAGAGGCTTCGTGCTGCACCAGCGCAACATTCACAGTCCCCATCAGCTACTTTAGGTAGCTTGCAAGCCCAGGAGCTCCGGCGAAACCAAGTCATACCGGATGCACTACAACATAGACCCCCTTCCAATCGGGGACTAGCATTGGAACCGGCCACCACACTTCAGACACACAGTGTGTCCCATGTCAATCACGCAGCAGCCACCATCGCAGGCTTTGGATCGACCCCACCCGCACACCCCGCAGGTCAAGATGGTACAATTACTCCTCGAAACACACAACATCAAGACAATGATGTGGAAATGTCAGATTACACTAGAGACATGGAGCACCGCGGATATGAAGGTGTCTCCCAATTTGGGCAGGAGGACTCTTATGCCTGTGCTAGGAGCAAGTTTGGTGCTAGCCTCGATAGAGGCCATGTCTCCAGGCAAGATTCTTCCTCAAGTGAATCCGGGAGGCGCACAGACGGGCTAAGTTTTGGAGTGCCAGGTGGGGAACACTCAGAGGGAGGGGAGCAACTCCCACCCCCTCCAACCGTCAGCAACTTGGAAGAACAGATCCCGGCTCACCTTTTCCTAGCTATGAAAGAGTGGTTGAGGAGAAGGGGGTGCAAGCCAACCTTTCCCCATCCCCAAACCAACCCCGCCTCTCTCAGCAAACCATAGCAAAATTAAACGAAAGTCAGGGGCAGCGCTCCCCAGGCAAAGTGACATCTCGGAAGTCCTTTCATAATGCTCGGTCCAAGTTTCCAACCAACGCAGTCCATACCCGAGGCCAATTGTGGCCAACCTCAACAACGCATTTGAATGAAGTTGACAATAGTAAGTCAAAACGTCCAAGGCATGAATGACGGGACGAAAACTGACGTCATTCGCAACTACTACCGTCCCCTTCTTTGTGAACTAGATGTCGTATGTCTACAGGAACTGAAGCTTCGAGGAGCACAGCTCCAAGCAGCCCAGAATTTGATGTGGCCGGGTGCCACCTTCTTAGGAGTCGAAGCCCAAGTGGCTTATAACAACGTGAACAATGCTGACGGAGCAGGGAGTGGGGGGATTGGCACATGGGTCTCCCCAAAGCTCAGTCATCTCATCCATTCTTCGGGTCAGGCCCAGTCCGGAAACGCCCAATGGGTTAGATTTAAGGGTGTCCCTGGCCAGGACGTCGCGGTATTGAACGTTTATGCTCCCCACTCGCCCCCTGAGCGGTGCGCCCTATGGGTTGAACTCATAGACGTCCTACCACGAGACTGCCGTTGGCTGATGACTGGCGACTGAACTTCGTGGAACTCAGCCGTGACAAGTCCAATTCTCGACTCTCAGCTACAACTGAGATTGAAAAGAGAATTTTTGGGGAGCTTAAAACTCTGTTCCAGGTCGCCGATCACTTCCCGCAAGGGGGCCCCATTAGGTACTCATGGGATAGCAAGAAGAACGATGGACTTCGGGTGCTTGCAAGATTAGATCGTTTCTATTCCTTCCCAAAGGCCGCCGTCTCCCCTGCCGATTACAGGATTCTGGGAGATAGCAACCATTCTGATCACCTCCCGGTATGGCGAAGGGTGTGGTTAGCTCCTGAGATCAAGAGGAAATCTGCCTATGTGATGAACGCATCCTACCTCAAGGAGGCCGACGTTCAAAATCTGATCCGTCGGACATGGGCAGGAAGTGGCCGTCTCCCGTTCTTTGGGCGAATCCGCCGTTGTGTTAAGAAGTACTAGGAGTACTGCATACGCCGTGCTAAGGAAGGAAAAATCGAGGAGCAGCATTGGAGGCAGCGCCTGGAACAGGCGGTCACTCAGCTGCACACATCCCCCACCAATTCGGAGCTACAGGATGAGCTCTCCAGGGCAGCGTCATTCCTAGGCGAGGTAGAAAAGAGGAAAGTAGAAGGGCTTCGCCTTCGGAGTCGGATCAAATGGAAGCAGCATGGAGACAGAGGTCGATCCAAGGAGTTCTTCGAAGCCCATCGCCAAAGGTCCTCCACGGCACAAATTACAGTCCTCGATGACGTGGATGAAGTGTCCCATACGGACCAGCCCGACCTCGAGCGTATCTGCCAAGCTTATTACCAGAAGCTCTATACCGACCGGGTGGAGTCGGAGGAATCCCGAGAGGCGGAGGGCATCGCATTGAGGTGCATTCCTGACAAGCTATCCAATGAGATGAAAAGCCGACTGCAGGCCCCCCTCAACCTGGGTGAACTTGCAGCGGCGGTGAAGGATATGCAAGCCGGAAAAGCCCCGGGACCAGATGGGATCGTGTTAGAATTCTACAGCACCTTCTGGGACATTTTAGGGCCCGAGTTTTTGAAAATGGTGCATGATAGCATCTAGGTAGGGCGATTACCAGCCGGTGTCACACACGGCATGATCGTGCTGTTGCACAAGGGAGGCCATCGACAGGCTCTCACCAATTGGCCTCCTATTACCCTCCTCAACATGGGGTACAAAATCTATGCCAAAGCATTGCAACTTAGGATGCAACCCGCCCTCATGGATATCATCAGCCATGATCAGTTAGCTTTCCTCCCTATGCGTTTCATCCTCGACAACCTGCTTCTAACGCAGGAAACCATTGCTTGGGCCGAAAAATCCAATCAAGACCTTCTGTTTCTGAAGCTTGACTTGTCCAAAGCATATGATATGGTCGAGTGGGGTAGTCTCTTCCAAATCATGGGGAGAATGGGGTTTCCTGCTGAATTTATTCACATGATCAGCCTGCTCTTCCAAGATGTCGCGGCTGCAGTTAAAGTAAATGGTGTGCCCTCACCTCAGTTTGAAATTCAGAGAGGGGTGAGGCAAGGGTGCCTCCTGACACCCTACCTCTTCATAATTGTATCCGAAGTCTTAAACTTGATGGTAACCAAAGAGGCAGCGGCTGGCCGTATTGAAGGAATTCAGCTCCCTGTGCAGAACCGCCAGCAGATTCTAGCCCAGTACGCGGACGATACGTCCTTTACCCTCTTGGGCGTGGAGGACAAAGTCAAAAACCTTATTCATACCCTGGATACATTTTGCTTAGCCACCGGACTCATCCTTAATTGGACGAAGTCAAATGGCTACTGGAAAAGTGCCTGACTACTCCAACGACCTGCGTGGACGGAAGAGCTCGGAGTAACATGGGCAGATAACTCAGGAGTAAGCAAGCTCTTAGGAGCGCCATTTGGGCTCTCCCTCTCCACCTCAGACGTCAACCTATTCCTCCACAAGAGGCTCACTTCGAAGCTTACTCACTGGAGCACCACCAAGGTGAATCGGACAGGTCGGAGCATTATTGCCAATAGCATTTTGTTGTCTTCCCTCTTCTTCTTTTTCTCTGTTTGGGGTGGTACGAAGAAGGATGTGGCTAAGCTGAAATCCTCCATACTTAATTACCTGGCTGCGGGCAAGATGGAGCGGTCACGGGCCCGGGTTGACTGGCTCCAATGTTGTCAAAGGAAGGAGGAAGGTGGTATAAATCTGATCAATCCCGAAGACGCAGTGGCAGTCCTCATGGTTAAGTGGGTTATCAAGGCGTTGGAGCCCGGCCAATCCAACTTGCATTTGCTGCTGAGGCACAAGCTGTCTGAGTTTCAGCCATACAGTGGGGGTCGGTGGCAGCCCAGCCTCGAATTTTGTTTTATCCCAAAACATCAAGCTCGCACGGGATCTATAGTGTGGAACCGGGTGATTCCGTCGTGGAAGAGCGTCCTGCATGGACTTCAGCCAGTCCTTCCAGCCTCGCTAGACGATCTCCTAAGCATGAGTTGGTGGTGGAACCCCTTCTTGCCTCAAATCGGCCCCGGATTTTCCAAACTTCGTGCAGCTAAGCTCCATCAGATGGGACTGTGCAGATATCGCGACGTTTGGCACCGTGGCCACCTTATGACCTTTGCAGAAGCACAAGGGAATACGATTTGCGACCAGAAGAAGCCGGGGCATGGATGGTTTGCCCAACGGCTGCCAGGCAACAGTGGCGGGGTCTCATTCAGGCCCAGCGAGCCCCCATCTGGAATGAATGGGTAGGCATATTTGCTGATGACCAATCTGCATTCCCCATCTTGGTTTGCCTCACCGGGGAGGAATTCCACCCCAATCCCGGCCCGGACATGCACAGCGTCCCGCACTCAATTGACGCCTTCACGGTAAACGTCCCCTCCTCTAGCCTTTCGCCTATTCCAGATGATACCAGGATGGTCGGTGTGAGGTATGACGGCCGAGGGGATGGGGTAGTCAATGAAATCGTTGGTTGCATTCGGCGAGTCAAAATTGTTGAGGTTAAGCGTGGCCCGAAGAAAAGGAGTGTCCTGTTATTCTACGGCAGAACTGATAGGCTTGAATGGGATCCGGCTAGGCACGAATGGCCCAAAAAAATCCCTCTCATGAGCTACACTGCCAATATGGGGCGCAAGTTGCTGCTTAAAACCCACTCTGTCCCTCCGGTGGTGGAGAAGAAGTGGAGTGGAGTACTTCCTGTCGATTACAAACTTAAATGGCTGAATGTCTGGGACAAAGCTCGGGTTAAAAAAGAAGCAGGGCTCATTTGGGTTGTTTGGCATAAGGGGGAGGAGGTTAATGTGTGGCGTGGCCAAAGCTCCCGAGACGTGGACCAGTGCTCCCGGTGTGCATTAGTGGAGTTCGGGAGATAGTCCTCCACCGCTTCTGGGAGTGTCCGTCGGCGGTCAAGGTATGGACCTGGGGCCTTCATCTCATGGACACTTTGTTCCCTCGCGGGGAAGGCGAGCAAAGCATAGGCATCGGAGGCGAGGACGAAGCCCCGCTTCCTGAAGTCATGCTCAGCCCGGCCCTGCATGGGCAGGCCATGCAGAGGACAGCCCTGCAGGGGCCAGCCCTGCAAGGGCCCGCCTCGCAGGAGCCCTATGCGGTCACCCCGCCTAACAAGAGTGCTGGACATCTTGGGGAGCCTAGCCAGCCTCTGCCTCTCGACATGAGGGTCAATGGTCTCGGTGACCTCAACGTCCCCCTCTCTCCGTCTGGGGCGCAGCGAGTCCCGATCCCCGGGGCTCCTCCAACGATCATCCCCCCCACCTCAGTCTTACCTGGAAGCATGGCATCTTTGCCCATCGCATGGCGAGAAGATTTAGGAAGGTGGGACGTATCTCGCTTCTACTTCGTGGCGCCATCATGTGGATGCTTTGGCGCAAAAGAAATGACGCTGCTTTCAACGGGGTGCAGTGGCACATTGAGAAAATCTGCTGCAAAGTTTGGTTGGAAATGGTGGACTATGGTCGCATTGCGTGGGAGAAGACTCTGGCTGCCAAGCAGAAGCTCACCGACCCGAAGAAAATCGACAAGCTGATTACCGATTTCAAGGTGGTGTGGTGCAGGAAACGTCTCTTTGCAAAGTGGGACGGTATCCAACCGTGTTGGATTCTTACTGGTCCTAGCTTTAGGTCCATTAGATTTGATTAATTGAGTCCTGCCTCGCTTTGGCCTCGTCGGCCCTGGCAGGGTCCTGTATTTGTATCCTCTTTCCGTGCAGTAAAGGTTCGCCTTTTCTTGTGTCAAAAAATAAAAATAAAAAAAATGCTGCAAATGATTCTATATTAAAGTTTCAGATGACATCTTACCAAAAAAATTAAATAATTTCAACCAAATTTCAAAAAATAAAAACTTCAAAAATTACTGAGAACAGTTTGAAAATCCTGTATAATATTTTTTATTATTTTTAAACCATTAGCATTGCTATCACCCATCATCACTATTGTAGTCCGCATAATTAACAAAAACAAAAGGGATCATGGTAGAGATATTGGTGTTTATTTTAACCCGTCCTAAGGTGATATCCAATCCTACTAAAGAAACAAATCTAGGATCGACAATTGTAAACGGTGTAAAATGCAAACAAATCCGATTATGTTAATCCGATCAAATATGTAAAAGTCTTTTCCAACAATAACGTCAGACATTAATATCTTCTTCATTAGTTTCTGGAATATGATATGAAACAACGTCTTGTAAATGTTCTCTAATTCAAAAAAAACATTACATAAAATTATTAATGCAGGATAAAATATTTGTAATCAAATATCTAATGAATCTATTACAATAATATAATATGATAACATATAGGTTTGGATCAATGATGAAATATGATTTTTGAAATTGTTGTTTTGATTGTTAGAAGTAAATATTATCTATTCCTCTAATTTTATCTTTTCTAAAACTCAATTTATATATGTTATAAGCATCTTGTTTTCTTTGAATTTCAAAGAATCTCAAAGAATTAATGATAATGAAGAGTTTGATATTCAAAACTTTTTATCCAAATATCTTAAAAGTGTCTCCATGTCACATCCTCATTTTATTTATAAGTTTAAATGTATTTTAAGATAATTTATTTTAAATTTATATTGAAAATAAATATTTCATATCTTCAAGTCATATTATTACATTTGACATGATGCAGATGATATATATTTTTTGTTCATGAAAAATGGACAATTCATTGGTAGAAGAAGAGACTTTGCTTTATAGCCATACATTTGGAGGTGTTGCCAGGTGCAAAGTCAAAGTATGTGTGAACATTTATTGAGGCGACGTGCAACACGAAGAATTAGCAGAGCTAGAGAAGATGGCAGTGGACATGAAGTACGCTTGGAGAGGGCATAATTAGCATTTGGAAATGCAAGACGTGGGATACTTTTACATTCAATGAATTTGACTCCTCATTGTTTGGGTCGCATGGATCGAGTTTGTAATTACTATCGTGGACTACATTGGAGTGATGAAAGATTAACGAAATCAAGTAATCTAAATCTACAATTTTGATCTTGTTATCTATAAGGCAAAGTGAACCTTCCTTTATTGCAAGATCATCTACAATGGTAGCGCCAAATTTTAAGAAGTTACGACAAACAAGCTAGAGAATTTTGTAGAAATATCTAGAGATATAGTGCTATCTTTGCGTTAACTTCTATTGGAACTTCAAATTCCAATATACATGTTGCAAGAAATGGTCCATTTGTCTTTAAATCTCAAGGAGAATTAAGACATTTGAGTGGATTGTTGTTGCCTATTGTTTGTGAAACAACCAAATATGTTCATCTGTATTTTATTGATACTACTAAAGCAATCAACATTAAATGGAGCGTAACACAGAGTGTATTGAAACTATTATGTTGAGGATTCAAGAATTATTACAAACTCATCATCCATTTCATAGACACTACAAGCAAGCATATCAAGCCTTGCATTAGGAGAAAAATGGTGTTTCAAAAGGGCATTTTAAGACAACCCGTGTTAGGTGAACCAAGTGCCCAATTACCATCTCCATAAAAGTCCATTGATGCATGTCACTGCTCGTTGACAGCATCAGAAGCCACAGTGCTGGAAGTATTGGTAGCGCTAGCACCGTCGATTAGTTAATCCTCTTGGTAGACCCACGGAACTACACTAATGTCAGCCAAATGGCACCATTGGTGCCAGCATCAATAGCGCACGGTTTGGATCAAAAAATTTAGCACATAAAAAATCAAAGGCCCCTTTGAGACCACAGATCTCTTGTAATGCTGGAGTTTCAACAACAACAACAACAACAACAATGTGGTAGTAGAATTTCAAATGTTGTTGCACAATTGCATTTTGAAGGCCAAATGGATTGGAGACGCTACAATCTTCTGGCAGACAGTCATATAGTTGTTTTAATACCTAAAAAGGAAGATCAACCACAAGGAACACAAGATATGTGCTTTGATTAACAGGGAAAAGTCATTTTCTAGAGCGTATTAACAAGTGTCATTGTAGAGCTACTTTTTAGATTTAAGCCTAAATTCTTAAGAATAAGAAAATGTAGCAATAAAAACTTTAAAAAATTAGAAACTAAGTGCTTTAAGTAGGGAGAAATTCTTAGAATATGAAAAGGGACTTAAGAAACTTAGTTCACACTAGAAGAAGTAGATAGCTTAAGAATAAACACTTAAGAAGATAGGTTATATGTGAACATGGCAAGAGGTGCACCTTTATAAAGGGATGTACCCCTTGTTAAAGGGTACGACCTTATAAAGAGTCGCGATCTTAAGAGGAGGTGCCAACTTAAAGGCGCACCCCTTGAGAAAGGGTGTAGCCCTTAAGATTTGGACTATATCCCCTTCTCCCCCAAGGTGTTAAGCACCACATTGTGTATATGTGTGTCCTAGCTTGGAGCTAGCCTTTGCAATAAAAGAATGAGTGAATTCTTTGAGTTGTATAAGGGAATTGTGTAAGAAAGTGTTGAATGTGTGTGTTGTGAGTTGAATGTTTGGAATATTGACTTGAGAGGAGTATTATTTCAACATTATATTACTTTAAAATTAAATAGTACTTCATGGAAAGTTAAGGAAATACCTTAATTGCTTAAAGAGTGAATCATTGTAATCATTGAGTGATGATAAAGATTATGAGTTGAATAAGTAATTGTGAATACTTGGATTTAGAAGTGAGTACCAAAGTGAATATAGCTTGAGTGAGTTAAGACTCAAGGGAAGAAATAAAGGAGTTAATGCATTGTGAAGTGGAATTAGATTAGAAGTTGTGAATGAAGTCCTTGAGAGCATAATGCATGCATATAGTGCATTGTGTTAGTAAACTTAAGTGGATTTATCTTAAGAATACAATTTACTAACTTGAGTAATCCTTTAAGTGAAGGAAGGAGTACTTGGAGAATGGAGATTGGAGAGCGTTAATTGCTTGAGGTAAATTGTGTTTTAAATAATTCACTTTAATTAAGGAATCAACAATGAATGATGAGAGAACTACATGGAGGATCTCCATGGCCAAACATGGCAAGGATAAAGGGCAACGAGTGAGGTTGTGAGATCCTTTAGTTTCATTCCACCCCCCTCTTTAAAGCTTATTTGGCAAAGTGCCACACAAACTCTAAGATAAGAGTTATCTTTAAGACATTTAGCCTTAAAAACCTTTATTTACCTACTCAACCT
Source organism: Ceratodon purpureus (assembly GCA_014871385.1). Taxonomy (NCBI): domain Eukaryota; kingdom Viridiplantae; phylum Streptophyta; class Bryopsida; order Pseudoditrichales; family Ditrichaceae; genus Ceratodon; species Ceratodon purpureus. The sequence continues at coordinate 13,763,994 of CM026427.1, forward strand.
TAGACATACACCAAACTTAGACGAACTTGACCCTCCCGTAGAACGAATCTAGATTTTATTGGGCTTGGGTGTTATTTAGCGAATTTCCACCTCACAGTCATCCTCCTAATTTGCCATGGCACTATATGGTGTTATTTCCATTTGGAGAATTGGGATGGCATGAAGATCTAACACATTCTAATGGTGGAAGTCAGCTGATCCAAAGAGAATACTTTGCTTTTCAGTTATTCTTACGGATTCCTGAATTTTTTACCATTCTTTGTGGTGGGAAGTTATTAATTTCAACAATTCATTTTCGATGCTCCGGCTGCAACCAAATAAAACAGATTGGGCTATATCCAAATGAATCAATCGGATTTGTGTGCCGATCTTTACCAACGCCTTGTTGATGCACTTCAAGATGATGAAGAAAGAAATATGAATCTTGAAAACTTGGTGCATTGTAATATTCTTCTCTCAAGTCAAATTGGTAGTGCTCGCAATATGTTTGAATTGTTTCAGGATCCCATGGCCAAAACAAGATTTTTTCAACATCAGATATTTTGGTAACCATGACTGCAAATCCCAATTGGCGTGAGATACAAGAAGCTCTTTTGTCTAAACAAAGTGCAGCAAATCGGCCTGATGTTGTAGCACGAGTGTTTGAAATTAAACGCAATGCACTAATGGCCGATAGTATAAAGATGCATTTAAAAAAAAAATATGTTGCCAATATGTTTGCCATTGAGTTTGAAAAATAGAATTTGCCCCATATGCAGTTCTTAATCTTTCGTGCTAATGAAGACAAAATAAGCGAACCCAGTCAAGTTCATAGAAGAGTATGTGCAGAGTTCGATGATGAACAAGACTCAAGATCTTGAAGTTTTTAGTATGGTTCTAAAACATATGGTCCATGGACCATGCAAATGTGATCGATGTCTCCATGAGACCAAACGATGCACAAAAGGCTTTCTTAAATCTTTCCAAGATCAAAGTACAATGGACCAAGATGGTAACCCTCTTTATCGTCGTCGCAACAATGAACGTAGTTTTGAAAAACATCCATTCTTTTTCAACAATAGCCATGTTGTTCCTTACAAGTTACAACTGTGATTTGATTCAAAAGTATGTCTGCCATATTAATATTGAAATTTGTGCTTCCATTCAAGCAGTTAAATATATTCATAAATAAACCTATAAAGATCATGACATGGCTACTCAGAAAATTAGGGAGGAAGAAGATGAGATCAAACAATACCTAGATGTACGTTATATTGGAACATCGGAGGCTCTTCAACGTTTACTCAAGATGACGATGCAGAAAGAAGATTCCAATGTTGTTAGGCTAATATATTTACATTTGCTAGAGATGCATCGTGTGATTTTTAATACTGGTGATGATCCTTTAACTATTTTGAATTGTGGCCCAAGTTCAAAGAACTAGATTGAGAGGGTTTTTTAGGATGTGTGCTATAGATGAAAATGCTCGTTGAATGATTTATCAAGAGTTACTAACAACTATCGCTAGGCCTTGCTCATTTGAAGATCTATAGACGGCGAACGAAGTCGCCCACAGAACCCTTAAAGATGCTTGTAATACTCTAGGCTTATTACAAGACAATGGAGAGTTGATTTGGTTCTTAAAAGAAGCATCTACTATGCGTACCGGTGCATCATTGCTCAATTTGTTTGTGATCATAGTCTCTAAATGCAACCCCACTCATCTTGAGTTATTATAGCAACAATTTGTCTTCATCTGTGTAATGACTTGCGTCATTGTCTTTGTCAACACTATGAGTTATTTGAACCAATTCAAAAAGAAGTACACGATTTTGGCTTTTTCCTCATTGATAAACTATTATATGAACAGTCAAACAAAAACATTTCTTGTTTTCCTTCCATGTCAATACCAACTCTAAATTGGTCCCGTCTTTGTGATAATCGATTTGTCAATGAACAGCTACAATAGAATCATGAGGAACTTGAACTTTATGTTCGGGAGCATAAACCATTACTCAATGGAGACCAACACTATAGATATGATGCCATTCTGAGTTCCATTGAGGACCAGTCTGGTGTAATATTTTTTGTTAATGGTCTTGATGGTACACAAAAGACATTCCTCTACAACATTGTGATTGCAGATGTGCGAAGGAAAGAGAAAACTGTCATATGTGTTGCCTCTTCTAGAATTGCTGCACTTCTTCTTCATAGAGGCCGCACTGCTCATTCAACTTTCAAAATTTCTTTTGAAGTGGATGAATATTCAATGTGATCTATAAACAAAAACTTTGAATATGCGGATGTGTTTCGTGAGACTTCCTTGATTATTCGGGAAGAAGTTTCTATGCAGCATTGACATTGTGCAGAAGTAGTGGATCGATCAATACAAGACATTTGTGATTCAAATTCTCCTTTTGGGAGTGTTGTTGTTGTATTTGGAGGTGACTTTCGACACATCCTGTAAGTTATTTCAAGAGGTTCTAGACCTCAAATTGTTAGAGCGTGTTTTTGCCGATCTACAACATGGCAATATGTTATAATCTTGACCCTTTCCATCAATATGCGTTTGCAAAACGCATCACTTGAAAATAAAAAAATTGTTTAATGGCTATTACAAATAGAAAATGGCTCTAATTTTGATGATTCAATTGCGTGATTGCATTAATATTGTTTTCTTTGTTTGATCTCTTATCTACAACATCTACATCAACATTGACAATATATCTTCACATGAAGATCAATATTTTTTGGATCAAACAATTTCAAGTGCTCGCAATATAGATGTTGATTCAATCAACAAAGAAATTTTGCAATCTCCCCTTGCAAAATTTAGGAGTGGTATATCAAATACTGTTGAAATTGGTGCGGACAATAATGTTGCATATCCATCTAAGTATTTGAACTCATTGAATTTGTCTGGCATTCCATTGGCCAAACTTGATTTGAAAATTGGATGTCCTATCGTTTTATTGCAAAATCTTGCTCCAAAACAAAGACTTCGCAATGGATCTTGAATGATTCTGACACGCTTTTTGTATCGTGTTTTAAAAGCACGTTCATTTTCCGGTCCGCATGTAGGTGAGCACGTTTTTATAACACGGATTTCTTTGACTCCTTCTTCTACCACATTGTCATTCCATTTCACTAGGCGGCAGTTTCCAGTGCGATTGGCATTTGTTATGACAATTAACAAGTCCCAAGAGCAATCTGTAAAGTATGTAGGATTAGATATTACAGTCCCAGTTTTTAGTCATGGACAATTATATGTTGCGCTTTTGAGAGCAACTTCTTCGAATCATATTGCAGGTTTGCTTCCACAAAATAGTACAGAGTCCAACACTATCAATGTTGTTTAATCAGAAATTTTGATACGATAAAATTTTCAATTTTCAATTTCATTAAATGTTTCAATTATTTGTTAGTTTTTTTCTAAAATTGCATTCTCTATTGAATTAATTTATCATTTATGAGACCCCTAATAACAAATATATTATTATTATATCAAAAAGACCAATATTTCATGTTATTTTATTTTATTTTGTTCCATCTTCTTATTTTACTATATTTTAACTTTTCAACTTTTTTCATCTTTTTCTTCATATGATATATTGAATAATTCTATTTTTTTCTATATTCATTTAAGGTAGTTGTAGATATTTGATGGATAATTAAATGTTCTAACCATATGTGGCAGTGTTTAACTAGAGGATGAGAGGAGATAAAAATGGATGGTTTAGAGTTAAATAATTCCATGTTGATAAGATGTGCGCTGGAATTAGACACCTCCATCTTTAGTGCACTGAAATAAGGTAAAGTCTAGATTGATAACATGTGCACAAGAGTTAGACAACTCAATATGAGGTGCACCAGACTTAGACCACTCTATATTAAGAACAACATGTACACCAGAGTTAGATCACTCAAGATGAGATGCACTAGAGTTAGCCTATTTTATATGGAGTGCATTAAATTTAAAGTATTTAGATGGTAAAGAGATAAGACTGCTCTAGATCTGAAAGTAAAGGATAAGAAGATCTATGACTTAGGTCTAAAATTCAAATAGAAAGTAAAAAGACTAGAAGTAGACTACAGTTCTTTTAGAAAGAAATTAAGGTTAGAAGGTAAAGTCACTTCTTGGGTGGTTTATTATCTATTTTTGGATGGTGAGCCTTAGATCATTTTCAATTTTTTTATGAATTAATATTTTGAAAGTTGATGGCAAACCGTAGGAGGTTTGTTATTATTTTCAATGGCAACAATAGAATTAAGTAGTATGAGTGGATCTACTCATAGCATTCAAATTGACGTTGGACCTAGCAATATTGATGTACAAAAGTCTAAAAAAAGAAAAAAAGTTCTAGAATCCGTAGTGTTGGCAATAAAAGAAAAGACCATGATAGGTTTTTTCCTAGACATTGTCTTAGACAAATTCATAGCAATATAGTGAATTGGTTTGAAGGTTGTTCTGAGAATCGTTTACGTTGTATGTTTTTGGGTAGTAATGTCTAAGGAATTGAAGAGTATCAATACGAATATTGCGAAATGAGTTTTTTGGTAATGAATTTAAGCATGAGAAGTAACAACTGTCTTTTGGAAGATTTGAGAGTCTGATTAGCGAGGAAGTTAGAATCAACTTATCCTCTTGTTCATCCTTTATTTATTAAGTTGTTTGCTATCCATCCCACCAAAGCGCATGGATATATGCGATGGTGGAATGCCGGAGCTTTGAGAAGTATGATTAATAAGTGTAATAAGAAATCACCTATAGCGCAAGGAGTAGACAAGGAGAATGTGAAGTTGTTTCAACGAATACAAATCAGATTGTTTTGGCACTTTTTACATCGGTATGTTCTTTTGAATAAAAATTGTAGCCTACATTGTGATTTGTCTCTCAACAACATGTTGTTACATAGAGGAGACGATATGTACATAGGTGTTTGTGATTGGGGATTTGCATGTAGGATAGACTATTCTCACTAATCCAATTATTCATATCGATTACAAAGGGAATTGGATTTGATAGAATGAGATAGCCTCCGGTTTTTTAATGAGTCTCCATGGATCAGAAGTAGCTAAATTAAATTTAACAACTGATGTGTATATTACATCAAGGTTGGCTCTTTGCATTATAGGCTCTTTTGCACTAAAAATTGGAATTTCAAACGTGGATTTTCAAATATACGCTATAGGAGGCTAGAAAAACTGTATACTGTAGCTGCACAGAAAGACTATGATGCACTTCTAAAAAGAATAGAGACATTTCAACGGTCAATACTTATTTTAAGGATTCATCCAATAGAATGTTATCGAAAAATAAAATATAATAAAGACCATGTTTGAGGCATCCAATGTATATTTTATTTTTCTAAATAAATATATTTGATATACATTTTTTTGAATTTTTGAATTAACGTCGAATTAATATCAATGTGGTCAACGAGACGGGTCCAAGTTTATAAAAATTATCCACATTAAACTATGATCAATGTTGGACATGAGCAAGTCTATAGAGCAAATTAAATTAAAAAACACCATTTTTACTTTTTCACATATTGATATGCAAACCAAAACTAAAAGCATGTTTTTCCTTACAACTTTATGTGTTGAAATTAGTGATATTATTTATGATATTTAATTATATAAATTTAAGCATACCTTAATCATACAAGTTTCCATTGAGCCTTGGTAAGATTGGGTTTTTGGATTGTAAGATTATAGTACATCTATGAGCTCTATAATACACAATCAAAAATGAGATTTTGGAAAGTGTCTGACTTCAAAGTTAAATATACTTTAAATTCAAAATTCAAAAATAAAAGTAACAAGATACAACAATGGTCTATGTCAACACCTATTCATTGCAATCTTCCATGTCGAGACCAGATACATACATAATTATTGTGATTTTTATAAGTGAAAGTTGCTTATTGATGGATGGTTTAGAACAAAAATTTATATGTTCAAAAGTAAAAGGAATAGGTACATTAATCAAGATTAGAATATAGAAATATGAAATATGAACAAGAGAATAAAATCCAAAGAAATGAAACAAGATAACAAACTTCCAAACACAAGAAATATGACATTGTGCATGTTGTAAATATGTAAATGTTTTTTATATTTTGAAGTATTTACAATATTTTTGTGTTTTTTCAAAGGTATTTTGATAGTTGCACAACTCCAAATTGAATTTTTATTTTTCTAGAAGATGTATGTTATAATTATCCAACTTTGCTCATCTAAGTACAAAACCCAATTTTTTTACAATTTTTCTGATATTTGCATTTGAGACACTTTAGCAATTAGAATGTGGTCCTCTAGATACAATTGGAAACTCCGGTTCCAAATTTGCTGGAACTTAAATTTTTTAAAAATAAATATTTGAAAAAATAAATTTGGAAAATCAAGACTGTTCCAACTTATTGTATAGAATGCATTCTTACTATTATCCTACTTTACTATGAGCCATGATCCTTCTATTTGGCTTTGCACAAAAACACCAGGCCACAACTCACTCCCTTGTACCAAGGATGGTACCCCACTTACATTGCTCTCATCCAAGAAAAACATGCTACTTGTTTCTTTAGGGTAAAGCCCAAATTTTCTGGTGTAAACCACCCCTCACTGAGTCTGCATAATAACATCTACTAAAGAAGCTTTGTCACTGTATTTGAGTTATTTCTTCAGTGTTATCTTGAAGACGCGGGGATCAGAGTCACTTCTGTATGCTTGCTGAGCACCTGCTACAATGCATTTACCTCAAACTCCAGGTAATGGGACATGTACCATTGTTGTGCAATTACACAAGCTTGGAAGATGTGTCCTTTGAGCCCATCCTTCTTGATTGGGGTTGCTCAGTTTATGTCACATCTATCTGTGTAAACCCAGCTAAGCATCTGAAAGACGCAATATACATGTGCTCAGTACCAGGCCATGTCCTGAGACTGTCTTTGCAGCAGGTAAGTTGCATTGCCAAAATTGTTGCTGCCACTCAGACAGGAACTCCTCGATTAACAGTTGGAAGACTGGCATTTGAGCTTCGGTCATGGAGATGCAGAGTGCATCTATTCTCAGTTCTTCTACAGGGAGCTTCGTCTGTACTACGTGCAAGCTTGGTATTCATACATTCCTTCATTTCAAGTAATGATAAGTCTGGTGTAACTTAAAGTGGATCGTGTAGCAGAGATGTTGGTGGTAATGGAACACACACTACTCAGCTTCTCCTGGTGTGTTGTTTTTCTTTTCCCCCACCTCTAGCCTCTGTAGCTACTGGACTCTCCTGGCTTTTGATGGGTGGGGTGACCCTAGTGATCTTTTGTTTATGGTTTCTTTCTTAACATGAAATTCCACGGGAATACGCTGGAACTCAGGCATAAGGCACCAAAAATGAAGGCAACGACGATGAACAATGTGCAATAGTGAAGTCTCAAATGTTTGAGTCTCCAGCTTTGTGCAAGAAAATTGATGTCATTGTTGATGTTGAGGCAGGCCAGGGTTGAGGGAGCAGCTTTGACCTTCTACCTATCCGGAGGGTGGTGAGTATAGATGTCAACATTGCCCCGGATAGCTAGAAGGGCGGCCATGCAAAACAACAAGCATATGTGGGACATAATGCAGTAAGAGAGATTGGATCAATTCTAATCCTAGAGCTCGTCTTCCACCTAGAGTGGAAGGAGTTTGCACATGTCCTATGCAGCCTTCAGCTACCATTAATTGATGCTTTAGACACCTACATGTAGTAGGACGGGGCAAGGTAAACTTTTCATAAATGGTGCCTCAATTACTAAGCCACCTTTGCTACTTCAACAAGGACCTCCCTTGGATTCACAACCTTCTTATGACATTTCTTTATCTTTCTCAATGACATAGATGTCATGGCTATTTTGTTTTATGAGGTAAGTTCATGTCATGCAATAGATTTAGATCAAATTGATGATATATATGAGACAATAAATCACAATGTTCACATAGGATTCAATTTTAATGGAAAATACCATTTCTCTCGTTGTATAAAACTTCAATAATACATATGAATACCATTTAGTGCCTACAAGGGCTATGTGCATCACCTCGCAATCTTTATTATTGTCATGACGAAGTTCTTCAAGCCATGTCCAAGTTCCTTGAGCCATGTTTAAACTTCCATGTTAAATTCCTTGTAGCCACATGAGAGATAAAGCACAAGTTCAAAATTTACACCCACCAAAAATTAGGTTAGTTTTAGTCTATGTTTGATTCAACCTAGGCTAGGCAGCTATCAGATAAATCCATCACCAAACCTTTCTAGTAAGCATTTATAGCACCCTATATTTTGTTGAGCCTATGTACATCAATAAGTGGTAATAACTAAAGATAGTATAGAAATAGCTAAAATCAACATAATTCCTTGGTTTTTGGTGCACTTGCACATATTTTTAGATAGCCTCCTAATATTACATATCAGATTTTTTCTTTTAGACCTATGAAAATTTGAATTCTCGTGTCCATATTCTCTATGATTATCCACAAACTGTTTATTTTCCCGCAACAACTGTGCCATTTATCCAGCAGAAAGGCTCCAAAAGCAGCAGTTTCCAGTACTGCTACCTTCTCATTTTGTGTTTGGTATCTTATTTGAGTCCCATAATCTAGTTTGCACTCATGTTTGGTATCTTCAGCAATAGACCGTATGTCTCAGTATGCCCATTCATAACCACATGATTACGTTCCATTCTAAAGTGGGCAAAGACTACAATCACTGCATCTGGAACAGGCAATGGCTTTGAGGATCTGGACTTAGAGTAGAACATGGTAAACACAGGCAGTACATAGACTATCTGGGTCATGGTAGTCAGGGACATTGCATTTTGATGAATAGTCCCTGCAATTCCAATACTACATTTCCATTGCTTTCGCAAGCAACCAAAAATTCTGCCCCCTCAGACAAATAACATGGAATGCATTAATAACTAGTATACGAATTCCGAAGTGTGCCAATATGCGAAAACTTCCAAGTGGACTGCGGGACGTGCATCAGTAACATGCATTTTGAACTTTTGTAATTACCTGTATCCAGCGACAATAAACTCATCGTTACACATTGTCACAGAATCAGGACACCAAATAAAAATCTCAAAAATTATGAGCAATAAACTCACATGAAGTACATATTTTCCAGCAACTTAAAAGGTTTCTGGATTTATTCATATTGTCACAAAACACAGTGTCAGTAAGGTTTGGAATTTTCTACATGGATCATTTTTCTTACAAGCCCGGGGGAGTCCTGGTTGCGGAAATGAAGGTGAAGGCCAGGCCAGACCATGATGGGTAAGCCTTGTGGTCCAAGTCAAGAGTTATTACTCATGTTTCAGGTAGATAGTCAAGTGTCAAAATCCCATCATAGCCCCAGTCAATAAGAAATTAACTCTGACTGTGCCTTCTGGCCCAAATTAAAAGTACAATGTCATGATATTAAAAAAGCTATTGACCAATGAGAATTAGAGGTAGAGGAACATAAATGGTTGGAAAATAGTATTTTATGTACTGGGTAGTGCATCAAGTGGGTTATCCTATGTGTCAATCACATTACTCTAGATCTTCCATAGATACTCTGAAAAAGTGCCGGGATGTGATTAAAAACATTAATTTTTTAAAAAAATATTTCACATATTTTAAAATTTCCAATATGGGATCAGCATCAACATGGTTCAGGAATCAAGTGTGATGTGTTTTTCTCTCGAACAGGCTCATTCAAAATTTCAAACCAGAGCATCACTTTTTTGAAACTAAAATTTGAAATTATTTTCTTTTAAAAAAGCTCTGTCACTATTTAATTAGGCTCTTTGGAATAATTACAATCTATTAGTTGTGTGAGGCCCTGGCTATTATGCATAATGGTGCTACTTATTTTACTCCTAAATGCCATTGCTAATGCATGATGGCAGAGCCTCTGCCAGTGAAATAGGCTTGAACTATGGACAATCTATTTGGGTATTATAATTGATGAACATTTTTATTTTTTTCCTAGAAGAATCCATGGGCTATCTATAAATTGTGATTTAAAAAAAAATCAATGGTTACAATTTGAAATTGATATGAATTTTTAATTCAAAATGAGCAAAGAGAACTCATACTAAATACATCAAATAGCATAATCACATTTCAAATGCAACTGGAAAAAAAAACAAAATCCAATTAAAAAAAATTTGCATGATTGTATATACTTAAAATAGTTTGAATGTACAACACAATATTGATGAATTTGGCTTTAATAAGATATCAATATTTACTAAAAAGAAATTTAAAGAATTTATTGATGCAATGTATTTGATTTTTTCTAAATTATAATTTAAAAATTAATTTGATGAAAATAAATCAACCAAATGAGAGTTGTGGATGAATAAAGAATGAGATCTCCATTTAGTTTAGGTCATTCAAGCATTCAAGGTAATTTAAATGAAGAAATTCAAGTTTGAACATCTATAGTTTTTTCAAAATTGGACCATTTTTGATACCACAAGGTCGTTTTTGGCCGATTAATGTTTACACTGAGGTATCTTTGATACAAATGTATTCTTAAAATGGTGTTCAAAAACTTTGTAATTAAATTTTCTTTCAATAAAAATGTTTACTAATAAAATTCCAACTCTAAAGTATCAATCACTCAAGTTTCGTAACTAATTTTTATACATAAAATTTTCAATCTTCTAATCTATGAAAATACATAATTCTAAATTTGATCAACATCCTTCAAAACAAGTTTTATAAAGATATATGTATTTCAATCTTGATAATTTACCAACTACTTCGTCTATTTTAAAGTATAGTTATTGGATTAAGAAAATCTTGTCCTATTAACAGCTGAACCTTTACAAGCACCATGGCCTTGGTATAGTGGTTTGAGTCATGGCACACCGGTGAGGTAGTTGTGGGTTCGAATCTTAATCGGGTGGATCCTTTTAGTTGTCACTTCAAATCCCCATGCCAACGTGGCATCTACTACCAAAGTCTACCCAACTATGGTGGGAGGTCTTCAGAACTCATTGTATAGATACCGCAACAGACCTTGGGGGGTGACAACTCGGTAAAGTAGAAAAGTGTTTACTTTTGATAGCTCTAAATTCATTATCCTTTGTCTAGTGGCCATTGAATTAGTGAATAGAATGAACAAACACTATATTCACGTTGGCCCCTTTGGAGCCAGAGTTCTTCTTCTTGAACCTTCACTACCATCATTATAAGATCATTTGTTTAAATAGATAGAAATCAATTTGAGTCACTTTCAAGCTTCAAAAATATATTCTCATCTAAAATTTCAATCTACAGTCATTAATGAATCATGTATTTTTCTAACGGACTTTTCTACTAAAGTGAACAATCTTAAATAAGAAATAGACATTAAAAAATAGGTTGTCATGTTTTTTAGCAAAGAATTAAATGATTTTTTTTTAACCATCAATTGAGCAATAGATAAATAAAAAAAACTGGTGAAAAATATCAATCTCAAAAGTTCCATTGCTAAAACTAAAGTATTTGAAAAATTGAGAAGATTTCTACAATGTCAATATTCAACGGGAATTGTATGAAAATGTATATATTTACATGGGACATTCTAAGAAAACTTCATGTTATCAAAAAATAGATTAAAAATTTCATATGTATGAGAGACAATTATGTTGCATCCCTCTATTACCTAATACTTGATATACAAATAGTAGATATGGTTTTGTCTAAGATTTTGTAAAGAAAAGTTATCTACCGTACAAACAAATTCACTCCAAGAGCTCTCAAAATACTTGCAACCTCCTAGAAAGGGTGGAAAAATATCTATTTTTCTCTCTGAGTTTTAGACATAAAAGTTGTAGTATTTTTTCTTTTTTTCTTTTTATATATTTGAAGAACAACTTGTTATATCTTTTTTGGATTGTTTGGGTTGAAATCTATAAGAGAATGATTGAAAAACATACGCATATAATATTATTTTAAACCTCTTTCCGTTGCATGGTATTTTTTAAATGCTAGACATTCCTTTTAACACCTTAATTGTGTACACAATTGCTTAACATTAAATGTATGGGGAAAAACTCTAACTTTGTATGGTGCACATATTTCAATCCATAGGCAATCAAAATGTATTGATTCTAAATAAAGAAGGACCATAAGATATTTTTTTATTACTTTAAGTGATATAATCCTCCAATCTTTGCAATTAAGATTTCTAAGATCAAATGCTCACATTTACAGTAGTCTATCATTAGATCCTATGGTTTTTAGTGGTAATTTTCTTTTTTCCTTTTTCTTCCTTGTATCACCCCCAAAAAAGAAGAATTTAACCCCTAAACGGCCATAGTCCTAGAGGGGCCATTTTTTGGACTTAGACAGGTTCCTAAAAATTCAAATTTACTTTAAATTTTTGAATTTTTTTGTAGAATGAGTTTTTTTCAGAGGTTTATGGGGATATTTTTAATTTTCTTTTTGGATGAAGTGAGAAAAAGTTATGGGATTTCAAAGATTTCAGCCAATCTTTGGGTAGGCTTGCAGCCACAGTGAATGCAGCAATTTCTGCCCAAAACTGCCCAAAACTCCCAAAATCTGCCAAAATCTACCTAAAGACGAAACTTTGAAATTCCACCAAAAATCGAGATTTTAGTTTTTTTTCAAAAATAAGAATTCCTATATATAGAAGAGAAACGAGATCATGTTTCCACCGTTTGGATTTTAAATCGAAGATTGTTTCATATGCTATTTTTATTGTAAAAAAACGGCCTTTGCATGACCCATTGTGGAAATTGATGATTCTCTCAAGGTTCTACACCTTGCATGGGCATGAAATTTTGTGGACATGTACCTAACTCACCTAGAAACAAGAATACAAAGAGGCTCATTCTAAATCTACTCAAAAAATTGGTTTTCTGGACCCCAAAAGAGTGATGTCCTCGTTTTGCAGGGTAAAAAAAACTTTTTCTTCAACTTTGAATGTTATGATCTCTCAAATGGTAAGGAACGAGAGTGTGAGATTTGGTAGGCATATAGACATAGAAGTTAGATACAAGATTCTATGGTTGGAAATAACAAAATTGGTTCCAATTTTGCACTATCCAGTTTGCTTTCAAAAAGGGACTATTTGGAGGCAATTTTGAGCAAAAACACCCTTGATTGTTTAGGGTTTAAGGAATTTCTGAGAAACAATGTGAAGAAATTTCAAGGATTAATTGTAGAAACTTGTACACCTAAGTTGTTTGATATTTTTGAGATGCTCCATTACAATTTTGGATCATGAATAAATTAAAATCCTTCTATTACTTACATATAGTTGTTATTTCTATTCATTTAAAAGTGTCTTTCATTTAAATATTAATCTTTTGTCAATTATTTAGTAAGATATTTATGTGTTCGAAATTATTCAATTATTGTCAATTTATCTTTTAATACAATCTTCTTATTACATGGTTTTATATATATCTACACAGTGCACATTATATATGCATCTACAACTTTGAATTTCTACTTCTCAAACCTTTTGTATTACATCATTCAAACAATCACCTTGAATATAAGATGACTTACATTAAATACAAAAATACTTCAAAAATAAATACTTAATAACATTGATAGTTTAAAATCTAAAGAAAATTTAGATATGTTGTAGCATATATTTTGTAATATATAGAACATTTATATCAATTATTTTGATTTCATATTATAACTTTTTATGTGTTAATTATAAATTTTACATTTTTAATTTTTTAATTTTTTTATAGACATATATGTATGTACATGTATATGTATATGTATATGTATAACAATTATGTAGTCATATACATATCATGTATAATGATATATATGATATATGTATAACAATTATGAAGTGATGAATTTCATATATCATTTCCTTCAACCTCTAAAGTTTTTGAGGTGTTTTGGAAGCATAAATTGCCAAAACTAACTCATTTCTACGTAAGACCTAATTAATCTTATTAATATGAGCATTTTCTTAACGAATTTAGCCAATAGAGCTTTAAATTAGTTTGATATCAAAATTGGACTATTGGTTTTCCTCCATTTGTAAGATTGTAAAGATCAAAGTAGGTTGAAATTTTTTTTCCAATAATTTTGCAATTTTTTTTTTGTTAATTTAAAAAAATAGATTGATCTTATAAAAGTCATATGTACTCCACCTTGGATAAGTTGGTAGTTTGAATAGGAATTTGGTTTAAAACACATTATAATAAATATTGAGCATTGTGATTTTACAAATTAAAATCTGCTTGTAGTTCAAAATCCTTGATGGTAAAGCATAGAAAAAGAAAGATTTAGCCTTTAAAAAGATGAATGTTTATTTATTTCTTGTTTTTTATTTTTTGAAGTTGTATCATCAAAGCTTTGAACGCATAACGTTTTGCTTTTGCCCATATTTGTAGAATAATTTATGGAGATGAAAGAAAATCACATTTTAAAGGACTTGACGTGTACATGGAGGAATGCTTCAAACTAGCCGTTCATGCTACAAAGCCGTTTTCATTGGTTGTTCATGAAACCATTACATGACTTTCATTATCCATTTTGTAATCATCTTCCATTTCCTATTCAATGGTACATTGTATGCTTTGGAGTGTACCTTCGATAAATGTGTGATGCTTTATAAATTCATTTATGAATTCATTTATAAATTCATATATAATTCAACTACATTTCTAAATGCTTGTTCTTTGGTCCTTACAACAAAGTCATAGGTAGAAATTTGAATATTGCATCTACATTTTATGACTAACTTAACCATTTTACTTTCATCCATATGACTACAACAAGTGTCATTTTTTGTTGTATTTTGAAGTCATCTAAGGAAAAATATCATTTAAAAACTGCACTCCAACAAGCTACTATCATCAAAAAAATCCAACACCAAAATCAATGTTTTGTTTCATCATTGTTCATTGTATTGCATGTATATAAAATGAATTTCGAGGTTAATAATTATACATGACAAGATTTTGGAACATGACCATAAATTGATATCCCATGTCTTCCTATGCACTTTTTAACGAAAAAACGTTCTTACTTCTCAAAGACATTTGGATTCCCTTTCTTGTCCACATCAACTCTTGCTAAGGAAAAAAACTTGGCACAAAATACACCAAAAAGTGTTGTCATGTAGGCATTTAAACGGCTTTGGACTTTAGGCTTTGATCTCTAATGTGAAGTCCACAAGGTTGAACTCCAGGTCTTTTGGAATCAAGGTGGTATTCTTCAACCTCTTGACCTTGGCTCGAGTGTGAACAGGCCCGGAACTCAGCAGAACTGAATTTTCCCAGAGTCTGGTATTTTGAAAACTTACTGGATAATGATTCATTCTCAGAACAGGAATGCTGTTTGTACTCACACTTAACCGCATCACACAGAGTGTATGTGTGTGTAATTTATGTACTTGTGCTCCTATTCACCTTGATTTTCTAACAACAGAGGCATATTCTCCGTGTGTCTCCGCTCAGTCAATGTTATGCTCCCAGTAAGTTAGCAACTACTGCACCTCCACTTCTCTTAAACCGGTACTCCCCCACTCAATCCCGAGGTTACCTCCCCCTTTCTATCTTCGGAGTGAAAATATCTTGATCTACTGCTCTAATTGCTTGAGAGCTTCGAGAGAGGTGGAGAGGCCTCACAGGAATAGGGTTTCAAATGGTGAGAGTCTGTCTCCGCTTTATATACCCGGAAACCCGGTTTAATCATAGTTTAAGTTCCATTAACGCTTAAGGTAGAGGGCCCAGAAACCGCGCGGGCCATGGAACCGCCCAATAATCTTCACCTAGCCTGTGTCCTGAAAGTGTGCAAAAGCGTTCTAATTCCGTCCATGGTTGCAAAAATTGAGTGCTTGTGATTGATGCATAAACGTTCTATTCTCAGAATCCAAGTGGTCATATTAACCATGACTCTATGAGCGGTTAGTGGCCCTGCTAGGGCTAAACACTCAAAAATTCACAAGGAATTGTAGACTTACTCAAAAAATGATTTTTTTTGGGGGGATGGCTTTGCACTAGCTTTGCACTCCATCCAAAAATTATAAACTTTTTCCACCACTATTCTAAATGAGCAAACCTGAAATTTGGACGGTTTTTGGGCCCTCTACCTTAGTCCTACAGGCTGTGTTAGGAGTGTTGAAATTGAATTTAAACCTGGAGGAACTGCACCCCAAACCCATGTATGGTAAACTGGCCTATGACCGCCACTTTTCTATGACCGCCATCCTCAGAAGTGGCATTTCCCAACTATGAATACCCTATTTATGAACGCCTCCAATCTATGAATACCCTAGTGGCAGTCATGGGATATTAGTGGTGACACCCTTTAAAATTCTATAACTAATTCATATCATGTCCAAAAATTATAATTCCACCTCCTGTCTTCTTTAAATCTTAAGTTTTATCACTGAATAATAGTTACAAAATACAACTACATGCCTAATATTGATGAATCCTTATTGTGACGGTCATAGCCCAGTTTACCGTAGTAGGAAATTACTCCGTGTCCTCGGCTTCAAAGCAGAGTCTTGCCACAGCTTCCACAGGTGTTTTTGTGAAAATGACATGGGATTAGGGCTTGGGCTAAAAACCCACCTATTAATGTCTTAACTTTCAAACAACATTCTCCAACATTCTTCAAACACCAATTCCCAAATGAAAAACTTCTCCAAAAATGACTTGAGAGTCTCTCTATATATAACCATAAAGAATAAAAAATTATTAAAAAATAATTGTCAATAACTACCTTGAAATTTATGAGATAGGGAAAATTATACAATAAAAAAATAAAAATAATGGTTATTTCACTAGTAGAAACAAGTGTCAATTGCACCAAAACAAACACTAAGAAAGGCCTAAGTTGAGGTATGGGGAAATGGTGTACTCAGAACATTGTTTGGTGTAATTGGACCATTAACAGGTCTAATTGAGTCCAAGAGGAAAATAGAGTTGTCTTGTAGGCCTTTTAGACTTTGGAATGCGAGGCCGTCCCCACCACACAGATCACAGAGCAAGTTATCTCCCTTATTAAACTTATTGGGATTCCCTTTTATTTATTTAATTTAATTAATCTGTTGTGGCAGTAGGGTCATATGTAATGATTACCTTCGGGGAGTCTGCAAATCTGTGTGGACCCCCTTGATGGGATTTGATGGGAGGGCTCACAATGTAAGGCAAAGGAACAAATTGCTCTGTGATGAAAATGTGGTTGTGTAGGGAGAGGACAATGAATGGGAGTTTGTATACGAGAGGAGTGAAATGGGATGCGCAATGCTTATGGAATTTTTGCAGATAATCAGACAAACAATGGACTTCTGCACCAAGCCATGTGAATTCACAGAACGAGTGAAATTCTTGACCATTGCCTACCCTCGTTTGCGCTGGTTTCAAATTAAAACTGACTTGTGACACCATAGTCATCGTCCCGGAATAAGTCGATTGCTCATTGGCCGATGGGGTCACTGTGAACAGCCCCGCCCAAATACTTGCTCTCTCTCTCATGGATCCCATAGCTTAACACCAAAAAATCCCTTTGGTCAATGAGAAATTACAAGCTAAATTATTTGAACACCATTAGGGTTTTTTGGTGTAAATCACCGGTGTACTTGAGGGTTGTTTCCACTAGTGTTTACATCACATGTAGTGAAATGATGTCAATATGAACAATGAAAAAGTTGTCAATGTTGTTATAAAAAATGATGCCAATCTTAGTAAAAATGATGTAATAAAAGTGATGTTGCCATCATTGATGAATGTGACATAGCAAGCCGCGAAGAACTTTTCCAATTTTCTTTTTGAAATAGTGTTATATTTGGGTTTCAAATGAGGTTTGAAACATTTTTTTTTTTGTTTTTTTGTTTGGCAAGATCTACTCTAATTGCCCTCTAAATACAATTCCTTGTATTGTTCTCTTATCATATGAATACTTCTTAGATAAACTCTTCTTAGGTTCATATGTATTAGCAAATTCAAGATAATTTTATTTCCAATTAAATCATATTTTGAACTTATGGTTATTAGTTACAAAACATTATATTTCAAATGAGAGATTAATGACTTTAGCCGGAATTTATGGAATCCAATCAATATGATTTGTTGCTAGTCTAGAATTTGTATTTAAATTCATCAGACTATATTAAGAAGATAAATCAATGAAATCCATGCACTAGTGGAAAAATGGTATGGGGCGACCACCGAGTATACCAATGATGTGGTGGATTGGCAGTTTATACCAGCTAAGTGGTATACTAGATGGTCGCGCAGGACCATCTTTCCACTAGTCATGAGACTATGTGTGGAATCCAAATCACTTTATGCCACTTTATTTATTGTTATTCCATATTTTTTTAAGGAAAACTTACTTATTTAATTTTATTACAATGAATTATGAAATATTTTAAAACCAATGGAACTCATATCATTTTTTTCCCGTTATATTCTTGTTTTGTAACTTGGATTTCACTGAATCATGAATTTTGTTGAAACTTATGAACTCAAATCACCTTATTTCTAATGGGATTTTAGTTTTTGTACCTCATGCTTGAGTCATTAATGAATTCCATTGAAGGGCAAATTACACTAACTACCAAAAGTTGTAAAAGGAACTCTAAAAGGTGTGATTGGCTTATTGATTTTCTCATGGGACGATTTGGATTCACACTTATGAGAATTTTAGGTCCCTCAAAGGCATGTAAAGTGGTTTTATGCATATTGTTCCATGGTTTGAAAAATACTTGGTGCAAGAAACAAAAATGCCTCTCTTGCCATGAAATAAGAGACAATGAAAACTAAAAAATGATTAGATCATCAAAGATACTAGGGTGGTCTAAATTTTTTAAAGCATCATAATGTGGTCAATTTTGAATTCATATTTGTTGATATTTGTGCATTTAAAGTATTATTTTTTGAGAAAAAGGCATCCAAAAATAATTTAAAATTACTCATGAAGCTGTAGTTATAATATGTAATTATAAAATAAATAAATCCACCATCTTTTTTATGCATGGTCACTTCTTCAAGTCTAAGTTCAATTTAAAACTAGTTAGAAGCCCAAGTATTTATAAAGTGTGACCAAAAGTAATGACTAAAGAAATAATTATTTACTTTGTTGACGGACCCTTGTACGTAGTCTGAACCAGCCCTCAGGCCCATGGAATTCAAATTACTTTATCTTTAAAAAAAATCAAGTTTTTGTACATCAGACTGCAATGTCCAATGAATTCTATCGAGACTTATGGAACTCACTCGAGTTTTGGTACCTTGGACTGCAATGACTAATAAATTCTATTAGATCCAGAAAACTCAAATCACCTTAGTTCTCAAGTTTTGGTACCTCAGACTGCAGCGACTAATGAATTCCATGACACTTGTGGAGTTCGAATTACCTTACTTCTCGAGTTTTGGTACCTCGGACTGCAATGACCAATGAATTCCATGACACATATGGAACTCAAATCACCTTACTTCTCAAGTTTTGGTACCTTGGACTACAATGACCAGTAAATTCCATGATACTTGTGTAACTCAAATCGCCATTTTCTTTTGTCAGACTGAGTTTTTGTACACATTGCTTGTTTACTCAGAGAATGGAACATCAATCTCCTTAAATACTGGCATGCATGAAGACCTCGGATTGCAATGACCACTGAATTCTATGAGACATATGGAACTCAAATCACCTTACTTTTCAAATTTTGGTACCTCAGACTGCAATGACCAGTAAATTCCATGATACTTGTCAGACTGAGTTTTTGTATATAGGCTTGTTTACTCAGAGAACGGAACATCAATCTCCTTAAATACCGGCATGCATGAAGAGTCCGTGTTTACTTACATATAATTAAAAAGATAAATGGATGAGTTTCAGTGAGGGCTATGGAGCTCAAATCACTTTATGTCATGCCAGGCTATGTTTGTTTGGGTACCTTAGGCCAGGCCACTTACACAAGATTCATCATGGTGATCAATGAATTCCATTGAGACCCATAGAATTCAAATCACAATATTTCTTGTCAAAATTTATTGAAGCTAATGTACTTACTCGTGATTCAATAAAAGAGTAGTAAATTCTACTTAAATACATGCAACTCAAAAAAAATTTAAAAAAAATCCTTGTAGTGTCTATATACAATATACAATGGAAAGATGAATTAACTTCTTTTCACTTCTTTTTTTGGCACTCCTTGATATATTGTCATTTCTAAGGATAATTTGTATGTGGAAATGTTGTAGGTATTGCCCTCTAGGAAAACTAACCATGCCCTAAAGATATGAAGGAATTCAAGGTAACATTAAAAAACAAGTCAAAATTAACAAGCACGCTCTAAACCCTCTTAAGTGACAGTGGAATCATTAAGACTTCATCAAACAAATTCATTTTGAACATACATTTTATTTTATTATTCTACTTGGTTGTTAGACAATTCCACATGAAATTCTTACACATAAACTTTATACAACAAGGATTCATGGGAAAATCTAGTAAATACACGCTATTAATTTATTAAAATTATTTGTAACTTATAGCTACATAACTTTACTTGTGGCATCCTTGCACAAGTCAAGCTTTAAATGACAAGAGACACACAAGAAGGGCTTCCTTTCCAGGATGGCAGTGGGCATGAGCGGCTGAGGCGGCCCCAAGGGAGAGGCTTTTCCAGAGAGAACGCCAGAATGGGTCCAAAACTGTGGGACATTTCTAACTAACCTGGCCAGCCCCTCGCTCCAAAAGGCCAGCACATGGATGCCAGAGAGAGAGAGAGTGTGTGTGTGTTTTCTGTGGGGTAACCCAGCCGAGTCTGCCCTTTAGCTGCTTCGAGTCTGAGATATCTTGCCAGCTTTTCACAAGCCAAAGAGGTGTGCCGGAATCAATGACTGTGACGCAATCATCCTCTCTCTTTGAGTCTCTTGCATTCAACTTCCAGTTTGCAGCTTGCAGGCAGGAAGTCAGGAATGGTTAAGGTTTGGCTGGAAGATGAGCTACTGATCCACAAAAATAAAAATGCCTGTTAACGTAATCTTCGTTACTGACATTCCATCAACTCTCCAGGAGAAAATTTGGGGTGGGTCTGGTGGAAAGCTAATGCTCGGAATAGACGCAGCGAACAGAGAGATAGACATCATTAACGGAGAATTACGAAGCAGTGCAAAGCAGAGCAGAGCAAAGCAGCAGACTTAAGTTACCTTGCACCTAAACCTGCACCAGATAACAGCCAAGCAAAAGTGTGTTTGTCAGATGTTGAGTGCCTTTGTCTTTAGCTTCAACTACACAAGATGTAAGTATCAACTAGATTGCACTAACGCAGAAGTAAGGCAACGACAATGTAGCTCACCATCCTGTAGTTAAAAACTTAGTCCAAGCTGACCTCATTGCTGAAAGCATTCTCCTGCTCATGTGTGTCATTTCCACGTCGAAGTGGTAACTGTATCAACATACTCCGAATGGGCACCTGTTGCAGACACGTCATACCTTCACATGTATTCGTAACGACGACGAAATATAAATAAGTTGATCAGATGAGCAAAGACATACTAACGCGTGGGAAGAAGTAATGGCATTGCAGAAAGGACACAAGTTTGCAGAGGCACCCATTCGTCAATCCCCATAGCACTCAGGTTTGACACATCCCACAGGTAATTGAAGAGTATAGACACTGCAAGCTTGTGTGTAGGAGACATGGGATTTATTGATCCGGCATTTTGATTCTTGTAAGTATCGTACAACACAGGGGGGAGAAAGTTGCTGCATACTGGGACTAAGATAACCCAACTCCCAGTCTAAAACAATCTCAAGCAGACTGAACTGCGATGGAGGAGAAAAACTTCCTCACTGTGCTAATACCAGAAGTTGCAGAAGTGCAACCCTGCTACTGTATACTCATCTCATGTGATAACTGAAATCTAATATAAGTCTACTCTACTCTGCCCGGCAGTCAGCGGCTAGCACCGACTCGGCAAGAAACGCTACAAAATTTGGTGGAGCTCGGGTCGCTGGCGAAAGATATGCTCTTCAAAACTGCAACTTCGACCACAAAAATACTCCTATTGTATATGTTACCTCACATCCCCAGTTGTTCGAGGACAATCGACAGTTTACCGTGTAGAATGAATCACCAGAGACTGGTGCTTCAGATTTGGAAAAATAGGGAGGAGAAAAAGATGGAGCATGCGAAAAATTGTTTAACCTCATGTCACAAGGATGTCAGCGGCGTTAAACCAATCCAGGCTTCCATTTTGGTCCGAGTCGAAAGCCAGGTCGCCGATGTCGTCCCCCAAAAGATCAAACTCGGCTGCGAAGTCCAGGATGTCCGCATTGCTGTCGTCGCCAGCCGGGAAGTCGAACAAGAAATCATCAGACAGAAACACTTCACCCAAGTCGCACCCTCCGCTTTGCACTTGTCCGCTCAAGCAATTGTCAGAAAGCTCGCTCTCCGAGTCAGAAGAATTCTCACAAGAGCTGGCGAAGAAATTATCAGTTGAAACCAACGCCTGACTATCGGCTTCACTCTTCACCGCCATGTCAATATCGCTGGAGGACGGCTCGCAAGCCGTAAGGCTGGAGCACGGGGAGCCGTCTGAAGACGGCGAGCACATGAAATACCCGCAGTCATCACTCAGATTCTCGAACAAAATGTCGTCGCCCATGAGATCCTCCTCAATTGCTTCACACGCACCAAACATCTCGCTCTCGTCCTCGTCGCGAGAAACACAACTCTCTTCCACACTCTCAGTGATTCTCTCCACCTCGACCGCACACAAAGGCTTCGACGACGAGGTGGTCGTCGTCGTCGTCACAGCAATTGGAGCAGGCTCCTTCATGCAGCGCGTCGCCTTCCCCACCGGCGACTCCTCTTTCTTCACGACCTTCTTCGTGGTCGTCGTCACGTCCGACCCAGAAGTTGTCACCTCCGCGTCATCACTGAAATTCGTGTGCGCCTGCGGCCCACGAATCTCCCGAGCAGCGCGGTCGTACGCCTGCGCAGCCTGCTCCGCAGTATCGTAAGTCCCCAACCAAAGACGCACCCCCTTGGACGGATCACGAATCTCCGCAGCCCACTTCCCCCACGGCCGTTGCCTCACACCACGGTACTTGTGAGGCTTCCCATCGCCCGCCGCTGCAACCACCACCTTCGCCTGCGTCGTCGACACCTTCGTCGCCGGCACTGGAGGCTTCGCGGTACTCTTGGTATTCACAGTCTTGGCTACAACGGCCGGATTGGCCTTCTCGACCGCCGCAGCGATCTTGGGCACCTTCTTCTCGGGGACCTTGACAGCTTTCTTTTTTGGCTGCCATGGCTTCTCATAGAAGCTCGACGCCCCGGGGTCACTGTCCACCGGGCTCGCATAGCTGATGCTGCACTGCATTGTCTTGGCGGTGAACACCGAGTGATAGCTCGGCACCTCCGGCTCGTCGAGCTCGCTGTCCGACGACGACTCATCATCATCGACAGGCAACAACGCGTTTTCCATATGAATCTCTTGCACCAGACGCCGCTGCGAATTACGCATGGGCCGGAAGCTCTCGTCCTCATCGCTCGACGAGTCGGTCGCGTCCGGGTCCGTGCATATCACTCTCACCCTCTTGGGACACATCTGAAACCTCTTCGATACAGTCCCTTCCTCCTCATCCGACGACGACGAGGAGCAATACTCCCGCTTCAACGTCTTCCCCGGCATCGCTCTCACGCTCTTCCTCACAATACTCCCCTCACAACCTTGCATTATCCCTCTATCTCCAACAACCACAATTCTCCAATGCCAACTCCCTCACCTCACACCAGCTAATATAAAAAATAAAAACAACAACCAACTCACTCCCTCACTAACTCAACTTCACTGGCAGAAAGAAAAACCCATACCACTCTTAAACCCACCGCAACAGCTAAAAACTATCCCTTGCACCAAATGCTTCATTCTGCTCACTCCAAGCTCCTATTTTTTATTCCTCCACTGCAGCAAGTCTTGAAAATCCTGCCAGTTCAACAATGCTTGTTTGGAAAGAATCCAGGCCGAGACTGAGATAATATAAGTGACTATTATGAGTTGCCTCTTTGTGAAGTGCCGGTTTTCTAGTAAGCTTATAAGAACTGGGACACAGGGAAGGAAAGAACGAGCTGGAGAGAGAAGGGGGACATGCACAGACACAGAAAGACAGAGAGACAGTGAGAAGGGAAAGTGAGGACTGATGTTGGTTGAATGTATGAGAGAGAAAGAGAGAGTGTGTCTGTCTGTGTATGTGTGTGTATCTGTGTGTGTGATGATGAGGCAGTAAGTGGGAGAGTGGCGGCCAGTCTGGGTCCGTATTGCGAGTGTTTGTAAACCAGGACTCGCAGCCGAGAGATTGAGGACTCGGGAGGGACAATTTATGGGGGCCAGGCTGCACCAGGGGCTATTGATGTGGGGGCTGTAGGAGGAGTAGGAGTAGAGGTACTGGTAGCTAGGGGGGCTAATATTGTAGGTGCCATTTCCACACAAAACAGATAACAATAATATCTATCTGGGTGCTGCATCCGAGTGACGCTGGAGCGGAAATTCACCGGGTAGCCGGGCAGGGGCAGGGGCAGGGGGGTGGGAATATTATAATAGTTTTTCAATATTGGGGGTGTGTTTATTTCGGCAACGCTGCAATTTGGTGAGATGCTGCTAATGCTGTGATTAAGCTAGATTAGGTGTGGATGATGAGTGTGAATGGGATGGGATTATGGGAGGGTCTGTCTGTCACACGCCTTGTGTTATTGGTCTGTTGATGCAGTATGTGTGCGTTTAGAATGGGTTGGGTGTTTTTTTATTGTATTTCTGGTTTTTTTAGTGTGTACAGTGGAAATATTCCTTTGGGTTGGGATGGGGCTATATCTGGAGAGTTTAGTGGAAGGCATAGGGAGATTGTTGCTGGTTGGGCTTTGATGTAAGTTGAACTTAGATTAATTGCCAGTGTAAATAAAATGCAAGCAACGTCAGTAATGACCAAGGCAACAACCACACTAAATGCCCCGAAAACCCCCCAGCAAGGCACTCTGGATATTGAGAGTATGGGAAATTTTAAACCTCAGGCTAGGGGGTGGTAGGTTCCTTGATTTCTGATAAATTAAAACAACTGTTTGAAATGAATTAAGACACCCAACAACTATGCACAATTGAGGAAGGTTGTACTCAAGACATGGAGATAGAATAGAAATGGCTTATCATTTCAATCACAATCTCCACAGCATGGGTATGTAAGTGGGCTTTTTCACTGAAGCATGGCCTTTTTAAATTGTTCATAATGAGGCAACATGTGATTTCTGAACAACTCTCATGCAACAACCCCATTGTGTGTGCACTTTTTCTTAGATTGGAGAAATGGGACCTGATTTTTTGGTGCTTAGTGAAGAGTCACAAGGGACCTGGTCTTCTCCTTCTCACTTGAATTCCAATATTACAAGCTTGTATTAATAACATAGGAGAGATTCAAGCAAGTCATCAGAGTACGACTGACAAGGTTTTTTTTCCAGTTTTTATTTTGGCACAGATGAAGGAAGTGATATGGCTGATAATTCAATCTACTATAATTCACCACCTACATTATGTACTTCATGAAAAGGTAACCTGAATAGCAAGGTGGTGATTTGTTCAGCACTTAATGACAAAGAGTAGAGGATCATTCTTGCAAATTTACCATTATTAATAATAATAATATTATAATAACATAATTGACATAGACAGAGATTGACACCTTCATTTCAGTACCTTGTTGGGCAAGTCATCGAACCCAAGCCTCTTGTGTGCAGGCAATAATTTACTGCCTAAACTCTTAATTAACTCTAATGGAAGGCAACATCTGTGGCAAAGTAAGTTCAAACTTATCTCCGTACCATTATGTTTCTCAACGGGATCTTATTGCACTGAAACGAGATCATACACCCAGACTGGAAAAAAACATATAATCACTCAATTGTTCTTCCTGTTTGACAACACATAGACAAAGATTTTACTTCAATTTAATATTACATGGATCCTTGATAACCGGGCATATGAGATTGTCATGCACAAGGTTGATATGTATTCAAAGCACCCACAATTGGCACAGTGCACTAGGGGATTCCGTTTAGGTGGCCAACTCAGTTGCTTACATTAGTGAGCCTACAATAACCATGTGCTGTTCAAGCAAATAAGCGTCTCAAGGACAGTCTCGCAAGTTTACTGTAATTCAACTTACTGGATCAAAGTTTATCTGGGTTGTTAGTCATAAAAATACTATCAGTTACGATATGATCCTATCAGCAACTTCTTTAAGTTGTAGTTAGAAAGGCTTCATGTTGAATGCGGAGATTTGCTGGATGCCCATTGAGAAGAGCACTGCCTTTAAATTGTTACCAGAATTCAGGTTTTATCTGTACAGTCAATCACAATATTCTTCACCACCACCTCACCACAATGCCAAGCATTCAAAGTAGCAAACAGATTCAATGAGATATAATATCTTCTCCTCCTCCGCCTCGGAATAGAGCACCTCTTCCTAGCCATGCACTGGCCTGGGCAGCAAATCCAAAAATTGGCCAAAAGGAAAATAAGATCATCGGTTCTGGGCTTAAGCAAGAAGGTAGCAGATTCTTTTTTCTTTTTTTTTTGAGAGGTAAGCCAAGACGTTTCCTGATACTCAGTTAGCAGTTTAATTTCTCATGACAAAAAACCACATTCTAGGATGGAATATCCATTCAAAAGTGGGATGACAAGGTAGTAGGGGCGAATGGAGGAATCTGGAACCTGAATCCAGCGTGGGGCTAACTAAACCTTTGGAATGAAAGTGCACCAGCACTGGGTACATGACTGAGCAGTGGGAAAGTGGGAAGCCCAACCTGGGCACTAAGGGCTGTCCCCAAATGCGCACAGTACCTGCCCACCGGGCAGGAAAGGGCTGCCCACAGCCAGCCCTCCAGGTGCCTCCCCTTCACCCTCAAGTGCAATTCATTCTATTACTGACAATAAAATGGATATCACGGATAATTTCATTCTCCGAGCAGAACGAGGCATGTCAAACACATCGAGAAGGATTTCCATAGGGCAAAAGGTATGATAAGATCCGGAGCCCGTTCCGTCCTAGAGTGATTCGAAACAACAACAATGGATAACCAAGGTTTGATCCCATTGACTTCCATGTTTTAAAAGCTAAGCTATGTCCTCCCTACAATGAAAAATATGTAAACCAATTTCATAGTGCAAAATAAGAATGATAAGATATAATGTGAATTATTTTGGAAGAACCAAGATCCATACGCTGGTAAAAACCATGCCCGCAATGACCAGAGGAGGTACCAAGGATCATGACCATTGAGACCATATTTTTCATAATTTAGTTAGAATGGTCATGATCATGGTCACCCCTTCTAGTCATAGCGGGCATGGGTTTCACTAGTGATAGAGCTAAATTTTACAAGTAAATTGGAAAGAAAAAAGGTACAATTTTTTCTTTAAAAATCATGAATAATCAGCAACTTTAGAAGTGGAGTTTTGGCAAAGAAAAATAGAGGAAAAAGGTGAGCTTGCACCGGGCAGCCCTGCTTGCCCATGGTGACGAGAGAGAGGGAGAGGACCCAAAGGCGCAAGCATGGAAGAAACTTCCGGATGCCAGGACATGGAAGAGCAGGCGCTCATCCATCCGCAACGGCGCGCTTGCGGGTGCACAGTGGGCGAGATGAGGGGCAGCCCCGGGAGCCCACTTGACGCAGGCGGCCCCTCGCCATTAAATGCAGCCTCACCAAAACGCACACTGCCTTGGCACAGGCTCACAGCCCAGCCCAAGCCCCTCCCCCCACCCATCCTAATATTAAAGGCCGCCGTCGTGGGTCGGAACCTCACCAGCGTGGGGAACTTCGGCACCGCTTGCGACCTCGCGCCCAAGCTGGCGAACACCAGTTCCCGCAGAATCACACAGAGATCTCCCAACTGGGAGCAAGTTACCATCCACTTGGGGCACCTGGAGAACGATCAGAACAGCACTGAATCCCTCCCCCTCCCCCTCCCCCTCCGCGACGCTGAATGAGATCTGCAACAACGTGTCAGCAGACACCGTGTACGAATTTGTGTCCAAAAGGAGAAGTTGGTGGAATAGAATATTGCACGAAATTTACTACTGCCTCCAAATATAGCCCCGGATGTGGCCCCCAATTTAGCCACTGTGGTCTCTCCCTGTGTGTGTGTTGGTTGCAGGGTTGGTTACTTGTTGACGGTTGCACCTCCACTGTAGCCATTTCCTGGTCATGGGATCGACCACCTCCTGATCAGTACTGATCAGCAGTGCCTCGCCTTCCTTGCGACTGGAAAAACTGTACCTTTCTCTGGTGAATCCACTGCAGTGGGTCTGGGCAGCTCTTGCACTGTTGGTTTGCAATTTGGGTGCCCAAGATCTAGCCATGTTTTATGGTGTTCTGGAGTGATATTCCTGGAGTGGTGGCTCTACAGGTGGAGGTTGGGGGTGGTTCACAGATGTCTGGAATTAAGTTACTGCAGCGCTCAGGGTGTGAATCATGTCATGAGCCTTTGGAGTCGGCTGTCGTCTCCGAATGCTCTCCTCTGGAGGTGTCGTGATTCCTGTGGGTTCCGCATTTGGGCTCCAGTGCCATGTGTTGTGATGGTCTGCGTTGTGGTGATCATCATTTGGAAACTGGACTGTAAATGGTGAAGGAAAAAGTGGAGTTATAAATGGAAGTAATTTTCCCAGATTTGATGGGATAATTCATAATTGGAGTTCACGGTGGCCTGATATTGCTTTTGTGGAACCGCTCCCCTGGGTGATGAGTCCCCCCTACCAGGAGTTTAATGCTGGGGAAGTAGATTCCAGAACTTGTTCCTATTGCTGGATTATGTTATGTTTTTTAATCTCCTGTGTAATGAGAACTTCACATGGCATGTGTGTAACTGGGATAGACACATCATTTGGCAATTATGACCATTTGCAAGATAAAATCACTCATTAAAGTTGCCTTGACTTCTAAAGAATTGTGCTTCATCTTAGATTTGAAGAATTAAATACCGTTCTAAGGAATGATTCAAGTTTGGTGTTGAATAAAAGATTACATTTAATAAAATTCTGCTCATTTCATCAAAAAAATTAATACGAGAAATACACTTTTGGTTATTTTATATTGTTAGATCTATAATTGCTATCACCGACATTTTAATGAAATGTAATGTTAAGGTTCGTAGTCAATTCAAAATGCAATGGTTGATTTTAACCCCTAAAGGATAATCATCCACATTTGGGCTTTTTTAGAATTTGGGCATGTACCTATGAATACAATTTACATCGGGATTTTCTGAAATTTTTATTAAAGGTAGACCTTTCGGAGATCTTCGTGTGCGTATGTTTTTTTTCCAATTCCGACATCTCGATCAAAAGTTATGAAGGTTTAAGAATCAAATGCTGCTTGTTGGGCAGCTGCTGAAATTTCCTAAGCCACTGTGAATGCAACAAATTCTGCCCAAAACTGCCCAAAATTACGAAAATCTGCGAAAATCTGCCCAAAGATGAAACTTTGAAATTCCACCAAAAATTGAGATTTTGATATTTTTTTAAAATAAAAATTTCAATGCATAGAGAAGGCAGTAGAGCATGTTCCCACCGTTCAGATTTTTAATTCAAAATTTTTTCATATGCTATTTTAAATGTCCAAAAACGGCCTCTGTTTGTGAATTTCAGTATACCCCCTAGCGGAAAATGATTTTTTTGGCAACCTTCTACAGCTTTTTTGAATATATATTTTTTTAACACAATTAGCTAACTCAGTCTTCTTTGACGTGCATCAAAACCCCCAAAATCCATAATGCAAAAAAATGGTTTTTTGGGTCGTCAAAACTGTGCTGATCCTTTTACGCAGGGAAAAAAAACTTGTTTTTCAACTTTGAACGTTACGATCTTGCAATTGGTGGGGAATGAGTGTGTAAGATTTGGTGGACATGTAGACATAGAAGTTAGCTAAAAGATCTTATGGTTAGATGCACTAAAAAAGACCCCAAGTTTGCAAAATCCACCTTGCTTAGAAGAGGGGCTGTTTTGAGGCAGTTTTAATGAAATATACCCTCAAACTTTAGGGGTTAATAACTAGAGTTTTCACAAAAAGATTTAACTAAAATCCAAGAATTTTATTAGTAAATCTCGTTATGATGAAAATGAAGTTTACATAATTAAAAAGGTTGTTATAGTCATATGTTAAACTATTTGAACAAATATGCATATATGTGCGTATATACAAATATATGTAGTCATGGCCATTAAGTCTTTGCATCCTTCAATAACATGATAGAATCTTTTGTAAAGATAAATTATCAAATAATGGAAGAAATTAAGTTATAAAACAAACAATTTTCATTGTTGTAGATTCTTTGATTTCATGGATATGTATATTGGATTCTAGTTCTTCCACTTAATGTTAGAATGTATGGATACATTGTGTGGTTAACCCCTAAATGCACTGTCGACCAAAATGTGGTCGCAGCCTATTTTGGGCAGGCTGCTACAGCGTCAAAAATAATTATTAAGTTTTGAAATTTTGTATGTAGATTCTTTCAGTCATTACGTACATGTCAAGCTTTGTTTCATATGATTTTGATATGTAATGCAAAAGTTATGAAGGATTAAAGGTTCAAAATCTCAACGAGGGCAGCATAAAGAAAACTCAAATCTTTTTTTAAAAAATAAATTAAAATATCATCATTTTCTACTGATTTGTGTGCACATAGGAAGCTTTGAGCCATGCCAATCCAATAAGTGAGGTAAGAGATATGAGAAGTCATATTATGCGGGCAGTTCGGTCAACCCTTCATCAAAAATAACTTCAACTATTGATTTTGAACTCGATTTTAGCAATTTTTCAAAATTAAAAATTGAAAAAGTTTTTGGTTACTTGTTACATCATTTTCACCGTTGGAATTGACAATATCTACTTTTATGTGGACAAAATTAGTAGTTTAGTTTTTCCCTCTATTCTACATCTTATTCTAATTATTTATGGTTTGAAGATGAAAATTAAGGTTTAATGTTTTGAAATTTTTTGTGAAGAATCTCAAGTCATTCTTTGAATAGAATATGCAATTGCCCATTCTAAAATTTAAAAACATATTTTCTGAAAATTCGTTGAAGCCAAGATTTTAGTTTTTTGAAGGATTGGAAATAACTTGTCTTGGAAGTTTAAACATCATGATCTTGTGATTGGTTTGGTTTTTGACTCTAAGAATTTGAGAAATTACTTTTTGATGAGTTATTTATAAGATCCTACGGTTGAAATTGCAAAAGAATGTTATGAAATGAAAAAAATCAGCTTGCTTTACAAAGAGGTATCAAAAGACAGTTTGAGCCTGAAATTTTCAAGAGCATTTAGGGGTTGAGGATATTATGGATCCTTCACAGACATGACAATTGTTTCAATCACATGGTCAGATTGAGATCCAAAATGCCTTGCTTTGAAGTGTACCTGGTATTAACTATTTCATAACAAATTGTCGTAATCCAAGTGAAGAATCAGAAAGGGAAAAATAATTTTGCACTCCAGCGCGCAAGGACCACACAGGATCAAGTGGGCAAGATATGTTTCAAAACCAATATCCTTCCAAAGGTGATGGAGTGTGACGCAATTTGAAGATCCATTTGCTCAGGTTACACAAGCCACACAAAATGCACTACTTCTCTTCCCCTCCCACCGCAATTTATTTTCTTGTATATGTTAATTTAATGACAGAAGTACCAACTTTCAAAAGTACACATGAACAACATTGTTCTACACCCTACCTCCACAAGCCCACAAGACAGGTCTCTCTGTAGAACTAAAGACACCATCTAAAGTTCAGAAAATCACTTTGCAATCTTCAAAGGAGAAGGACTTTGCTTCTCAAGCTTAGCATGACTAAGAAGCTCGTCTTGCATACAGTATCCAAAATATGACCATACCAAATACAGTGCTCGGCAAAATCCAGAATAATTAATCCCATTTCTGTACGCCCAAGTGCCACTCCCTGATTGAAAATATTGGATGGGTTCTTCAATATTCTTGGGAAGGTGGGATCTACGTTCCGAGTCATGTGAGTGTGTGCACACACCTGCACATGGGTGTGTATGGGGCTCCTTGCCATTGGATCTACTTTTTCCTTATAAAGAAGAACAACCCAATCAGCAAAAATCATTGCATTCGTTGACATAAGAGCATATAGTAAAATTCATGTAAAAATTCAAGTTGTTTGTAAAGTCCAATAACCTTTTTTCCCCAGGTCAACTATATCCATAGGAGTAAGGACAGTCTCGCTGAGTTGCCATGTGGTGTAACACTGTTCAAAATCTGCTCGGAAGAAGGATGGTTATCATTGGCTGTAATTGAAAAAGTAACGAGTCTGCTGCTGATATTCCATGATACCAGACTGTAGGTATCAATGGTCGAGTGTCTACTTGTCACAGATCTTGCAAATAGCAAATATATATAAAACAAGTTCACTAAAGCATCGCAATGAGAATTTTTGTCACAGTTGGCTGGTCATGGTTGGATTTCTGAATTGTGCAGGTGTAGCCAAGATTTGAATATCCGGCCACTGGCTGCCATCATAACATTATCCTTCATGGTGAGAGTCTGAGAGACCCCAAGTAGTGCAGATTTTTCCATGAATTTTCACAGTAAATCTAGTGAAGGTAGATTAAGTTAGTGTCAGAGCATAATATCAGATTATTTTTATATTTACAACTCTAATTAAACTCATGATAATTTTTAATAAACCTATAATGACATACCTATGATTTTAACCCCTAAATGATCTTGAAAATTTCAGGCTCAAAGTGCCTTTTGATACCTCTTTGTAAAGCAAGGTGATTTTTTTCATTTCATAACATTCTTTTGCAATTTCAACGATAGGATCTTAAAAATAACTCATTGAAAACCTATTTTCCAAATTTTAAGAGTCAGAAACAAAACCAATTACAAGATCATGATGTTTAAACTTCTAAAACAAGTTATTTCCAATCCTTCAAAAAACTGAAATCTTGCCTTCAACGAATTTTCAGAAAATACGCTTTAGAAACTTAGAATGGGCAATTTCATATTCTATTTAAAGAATGACTTGAGATTCTTCACAAAAAAAATAAAAAGTTTAAACCTTGATTTTGAGCTTCAAACAATAAACAATTAGAATAAGATGTACAATAGAGGGAAAAACTAAACTGCTTATTTTGTTTATATAAAAGTAGATATTGTTGATTCCAATGGTGAAAATGATATAACAAGTAACCAAAAGCTTTTCTGATTTTTATTTTTGGAAAATTGCTAAATCGAATTCAAAATCAATAGTTTAAGTTATTTTTGATGAAGAGTTGACCACTGGCCGCATAATATGACTTCTCATATCTCTTACTTCACTTATTGGATTGGTATTGCTCAAAGCTTCCAATGTGCATGTAAATTCGTAGAAATTGATGATTTTTATTTTTTTTAATTTTTTTTAACCCCTAAAGTTCTGAGGGTATTTTTCATCAAAACTGCCTCAAAACAGCCCCTCTTCAAAGCAAGGTGGATTTTGCAAACTTGGGGTCTTTTTTAGTACATCTAACCGTAAGATCTCCTAGCTAATTTCTATGTCTACATGTCCAAAAAATCTCACACACTCATTCCTCACCAATTGCAAGATCATAACGTTCAAAGTAGAAAAACAAGTTTTTTTTCCCTGCAAAAAAAAAAAATCAGCAGAGTTTTGAAGGCCCCAAAAACCATTTTTTAAAGTAGATAAGGAATGAGTCTCTCCATATTCTTGTTACTAAGTGAGTTAGGTAAATGTCCAAAAAATACCATATTCAAAAAAGTCGTGGAAGGTTTCCAAAAAATCATTTTCCGCTAGGGGGTATGCTGAAATTCACATACAAAGGCCGTTTTTTGACAATAAAATAGCGTACGAAAAATTCTTGGATTGGAAATCCAAACAGTGGAAACATGCTCTACTGCCTTATTTAAAAATAGAATTTTTTATTTTTGAAAAATATAAAAATCTTAATTTTTGGTGGAATTTCAAAGTTTCTTCTGTGGGCAGATTTTTGCAATTTTTGGTAGTTTTGGGCAGAATTTCATGCATTCACAGTGGCTTAGAAAATTTCAGTAGCTGCCCAATGAGCAGCGTTTGACACTTAAACCTTCATAACTTTTAATCCCGATGTCGGAATTGAAAAACAAAAATACCTACACAAAGATCTCCGAACGGCCCAGCTTCAATAAAAAATTTAGAAAATCCCAATGTAAATTGCATTCGTAGGTACATGCCCAAATTCGAAAAAAGCCCAAATGTGGATGATTGGCCTTTAGAGGTTAAAATTGAGATTTTTTTAAGCTGCCCGTATTGAGCTTTTGAACCTTCAATCCTTCATAACCTTTTGCATTAGATATCAAAATCTCATGACACAAAGCTTGTCATGTACATAATGGCATAAAGAATCTACATGAAGAATCTCAAAAGTTAATAATTATTTTTGACGCCGTAGCATCATGCCCAAAATAGCTTGCGACCATATTTCAATCACTAATGCATTTAGGGGTTAACCCTTAAACGTCCTCACCTATGTCCAGTTTAGGCAGTTTTTGCAAAGATGCATTATAAAGTGCAATTAATATGAATATTTAGAATTTGATGTATAAATAAAAGTTATACATTTTGAATTTGAGATTCTATCTCTACGGTTAGATCTATGATTGCTATCACTAATCTTTTTTTATAAATTTTGAAACATAAAATAAAAATTTATTTTGTAATTCAATTACAAATAAGATATTGACAATAAGTGGACAATTTTTTTTGTGATGGGTTACAATGTAGTACTTTAGGTGTAGTGATTTTTAGAGATTTTTTGGATGTTTGATTTTAATAGTTTTTTTCTTCAAGAACACTTTTAGACCAAAATCTTCAGGATTTTCGGTGAAACACTACAACACAAAATGAAGCATAGTTTTTTCAAAAATTATTACCCTTCTGATCAAATCACACATACATGAAATTAACTTCCCATAGAAAATTCAATAAAAAAATCATGACACAAAAAGTGCATGACGGATGAGAAATATGGATGAAATTTTTACGTCAGGCCAAAATGGCCTGCTTGGGCAGTTAGGGGTTAATAAAGATTCAAGTTTTCATATGTACATTTAATCTAGGAAGTTATGAAGGGAATCTTCATCTTTTAAACTCCAAATCCTATGTTTTGTGTGTCTAACACTTCATTTGAGTTTAAATTTGGATTAAAAAGAATGACATTAATGTGGAAGGGAAGTTTGTACTCCGTTTCATTATCATGTATAGCAATTTTAGAAATGAAATAGGCTCGCTTACTTTATGCATGTGATTTTTACTAACTTTGGTAATACTTTATGTACACATTTGTAACTAGATTTACCAATGAAGGATGTCCTAGCAATAATTTCAAGAAAAGGTGTGTAAACAAACATGTAACTAACAAGAGATCATTAGATAAGAAGGGCGTAACAACAACTCAATCAACCCAATAGTGTAATTCCAAACCATAGTACCACAATATGAAACTAAATATATTAGTTTAGGATATATAATTGTACTAGTTTCTGATCACGATGCAATATGCCCTCCGTAAAAGGGCAGG
Organism: Ceratodon purpureus; assembly: GCA_014871385.1. Taxonomy (NCBI): domain Eukaryota; kingdom Viridiplantae; phylum Streptophyta; class Bryopsida; order Pseudoditrichales; family Ditrichaceae; genus Ceratodon; species Ceratodon purpureus. Next base: position 13,799,574 of record CM026427.1, read on the forward strand.
GCCCAACAAACTGCGGTGGAGCATGGGGGAACCTGTGCTTCATATGAGTGTGTTCTCAATTGAGATTGTACTGGTTTATGTACTCAAGAGTTGTAAATTGTATCCTGCCGTGCTTGATGGCAAACTGAGATGGGCACGCTCTGAGTTACCCTCTCCCATGTGGACACAGATGATAGGAGATTTCAATCAATTATCTAGAAAATAGTGCTATTTCTCTAAATTATTGTTGTACCTCAAATTGTAGTGTGTTTATTTCTAATAGAACTTTTAAGAAAAAATATTAAAATTTATAATACTGCTTGAATGAAAAATGGAAAATAATAAATCAGCAACTGCATTGAAATTGGAAACATTATTCAATGATGCATGTATGTTACTTGGATTCAACATTTTAGAAGCAAACGACGCGCCCCAGAAAAATACTAATTAAATTGATAATGAAAATTTTAAAATTCAGTATGTCATGGGCAACACAATCTTAACCCAACATGAGATGCAAAGGTAAAATTATAGAAGTCATCATTCACTTGATCCATCAATAGTGGAAAAAGTGTATAAGTACACCAAAGATGAACACCAATCACGTAAGGGTTACACTAAAAAATTAAAATGTAATCCTTCAAAGGATCAAAGGATTCAAAGTTTTTGGTGTAATCCATCAAAGTATTAAAGATTTAAAATTTGTATTGACAACGAAGAAAGTAGGACTAGATTGTATTAGTTTATCCATTCATGTAAACTAAATCAACTAAACATATTTGATTTCCAACCATTCAAACAATTTTTTAAGAGCATTAACCTCTAAAGGTTCAAGCCGTTTTTGGACCTCCAAGACCAAAAACTGTGATTTTTGACAACCTTGTAGAAGTTGAAGTATGATTCTTAATTTTTTACCTTTTTGATACATCCAACCGTAAGATCTTAAACCTAACTACCTGCACTAATAACTTGTCAAATTTCAACGGTTGGATCTTTACCTTTTGTGAGATTATAGCATTCAAAGTTTACTGTTTGTTTTTTTTTTTTGCTTTGCGCAAAAGGCATACTCTAAATGGTGCCAAGGGAGACTTGATTACTGTTACCTCAAACATTTTGCTCATATTTTTTTCCAAGTAGGTAACTAAGTTGAGCACCTCCATGCAAAATTTTAGAGTCTCATTACATTTTTTTGGCTTTCATGCAAATTATTTTCTAGAAGAAGGTACAAAAACTACAATATGGCAAAACTTAAATGACGTGAAATGCTTTTAATTTTTAAAAAAGGTGAACGGTTAAAAGTTAAGTCCTTGAGTTTTTTAAATTATTGGAAAAAAAAATTAAAAATTCTTAAATCTCAAATTTTGACAAATTTTGAAAGAAAAATTTGTAAAAATACCAAAAACTTTGAAGGTTGTTTTTGTAATTTTTGGAGGCTGCCTTTGTAAAATTGGTAAACTTTTTGACTTAGACCACTTTGGATTTTGAGTAGTGAATTGGTTATGAACACATTTCCAAATCTAAAAATCTAAAAAACCTAATTTTAAACTGCCCGTTTTGGACTTGAAACCTAAAATTTCTAGATGAAGGTTCTAAAAGTGAAATTTGGCTTTGAAAATTTTACCACATACACTTTGTGGTATAAGGAGCATCCAGTAAAATTCTTAGGCAAAAATATAACTTTTAACCCCTTCATCTAGGCTGCCCGAAACAGCCGAGAGCCATTTTGGATTTCCAGAACCTTTAGGGGTTAAAACTCAAGATGTAATGAACACAAGTTACTTTGTAAGAAAGGAAAGGTTTGGCTCATTAGGGCGGATATAGTACAAACTAAAATTTCATCCTAGGCAACTCTAAAATCTATAATTGATTCCATATGTAATTGACAAGTTGATGGAGCCAATCACAAATTTTAGAGCTTCATATGATAAATTATTGGTCTATGGTGTAAACCGCTGTTAGATGACTCTATTACTTTATTTTATTTCTTTAATGAATTGAACATTGAAAGAAGCTTTGGAATGTTGGAATTTAAAAATTAAATTGTCTTGAGGTAGATTATTAAAACACCCATATTAACCTCTAAACTCTCAAGCAACCAAAATGTGGTCTCTTTCTATTTTAGGCAAGGTCGCACAGTGTCAAATAATAATCAAGTTTCGAGATTTTTGTATGTGGTTTTTGTATGTCGCTACGTACATGTCAAGCTTTGTTTCAAAAGATTTGGATATGTGATGACCTATAAAAACCACATACAAAAAATTTCAAATATATTTTTAAAAAATAAGTAAAAATACCATCATTTTTTAGAGGTTTGTGTTTGAATAAGAAACTTTGATTGAGCCTATTCCAATAAGTAAGGTAAAAAATATGACAAGTCATGTTGTGTGGTCAGTTTGGTCAAGCATTCATGAAAAACAACTTCAATAGCTCATTTTGAATTCAATTTTGTTGGTTTTTCAAAAAAATTAAATTAAAAAAAATTGAATGTTGGTTTTATATCACATCATTATTACCATTGAATGTGTTATCATCCACTTTTATGTGGATGTAATTAAAAATTTAGTTTTTCCTTTTATTTTACATCTTATTATGATGTACATGTTTTTTGAAGATGAAAATCTAAGGTTTTTTCTTTTGATTTTCTTTTGGTGTAGATTTTTTTAAGTCATTTATCTAAAAGAATATAGAGTTGTCTATTCCAGATTTGTAAAGCTTATGTTTGGGAAATTCATTAAAGACAAGATTTCAGCTTTTTGAAGGATTGTAAACAGCTTTTTAAACTTTAAACATTACGATCTTGCAATTGATCATGTTTCTTCCTCTAAAATTTGGAAAAAAGTGTTCCAATAAGTTAGCTATAAGATCCTAGTGTTGAAATTCCAAAAAAATGTCATAATATCGATAAAAATTAACTTAGTTCATGAAAGAGTGTTGTCTATACCCCAATATGGCGCAGCAAATGGTGTTTACTACCCATTCATCACAGTAGGTTGCGCCATTACAAACTTATACATCCTGGTAGATTCTAAAAGCAAAATGTCCAAATAAATTGAAGTTCCAATTTTTTTGAAACAAAGGGTTGCAAAACATTGTATCCAAAAGAATAAACTTTGCTCTTTAATAAATATATTGTATATTTCAACAAATTTTTCCTACAAATATAGCATGTATGCCTCATCATTCCAAAGGTTGTACACAAGCTACATCCTAGCTTTGTAGAGGTCTTTGAAATATTCCATGAAGATCTTAGGGTGATCAACTACATCTCATTTTTTTTTACTATGAATTAAATATAAATCTTTTTAAAAGAGGAGGTCGTAGAATGACTTTTCAAATTTTTATTTTTTTTAATATACTTTTGATTTTTTGATCCAAACCTTTGGCCTAGGTCTTTACTTTTGTAATGGCAAAAGTGCCTATAATAAATCTCAAAGCCACAATTTGACTTTAGAGTGTGGAAGTATATGGATGATTTTGTATAATAAGAAAAGTTGTATATTGATTAGGTAATCAATTATGATATTAAGAGGACCGGTTTTTTGTTTAACAATATTTAGATGTGAAATCTCGTGGATCCTAAATAGGTCCAATATTACCTTCTACTTTGAACATTTTTATCAATTCTAAAGTTAGAAAATAAATGGATTCAAAAATTGCATTCCTCTTGACTTCTTATCATGATTGTGAAAATATTTTCCCCTGGTTTTAACATGACCAAAAGTAGGTCAGATTACATAAGTTGGTAGTTTTAGGGCAATCAACCCTCAGAGCGAAACCTAAACTTGTAGGCTTCTCAGTTGAAGGTAGCCCCATGTTCCACATTAAAGCCTAAAGGGTTCTTTTTCCAAGTTTGGCCGGAGGTTTGCAACTCAGTCCAAGGAAGCAAATTGGGTGGAGTCTGGACCATTGATCCATTACAGTGATTCTTTTACCAAAATATTCCGTCTTGTTTTAAGTACATTTTTTGGGACATCTTTACTGCATCTTGTTTTTAGTTTGGGTGATGCTTTTATTTCCCATATCTTTAGTACAGTATGTGATTTCTTTTCATGTCAATCCATTTTACAAGTACTTTGACTGAGGTCGTTGGTGACCGGGTGTGAACGCGCGACAAGGGCCACTGTAGAGAACGCTGTGCTTGGAATTGCGAACGGCTTGCTGCACAACATTCAGGTGGTTTTCCTGTGCCAACGGAGCCAATCGACTCTTTCCTGATTGTCTACAGGCCTACCAACACCTCCACATGTCCAAATAAATTAACAGCAAACAATGGGCTTGCAGTGCAGCCTCGCAGAGTAACAAGTAGCACATGCATACACTAGCAGCCTCTGATATAACATATCACATGTACACATTGGCAGCCGATGATCTTTATAACCATGTGTCATGAATTTGTTTCATTTTTCTAAGGCCCGTCTTCCATTGCTGTTTGGAATATTCAAAGAAACGTTCATGCAATGATCATCGCAGCACAACCCCATCATGGCACCTTCATCAGGTAGCCTACAGGATTGAGAATATGCTTACTAAAAGCCTACCACCATGCAGGGTCTCCCTACACGTATTAGAACGTTGTAAGTTTTTCTTTAAAAAAATTTAGAGCTGGTTTACGTCAAAAAACTTTGAAATGGAGAAAATTTTGATAGGTAGATAGCCTTGGTACATAGCTTCTGGATCTGCATCAAGGAAAACTTGGTTGAAGTCCATGTTTTCTTTTTTCTAAACACAAAAATTTGATTGAAATCTCATTTGGCATGAGCAAAAAGTAATTTCATGGTCTTTGAAAGAATAGTTTTAACCCTGAAAGTCAAAATTGACCCGATCACTGTTCATATGCTTAAAACGATTATTTCTAGAATTGTTGCTTAATTTTTTTCCTAATTTGATTTTGAAAAATCCATCCATAGGATCTTGTTCAGAGTCATCCAATTAGTGTGTCTGCACAATTTTATCAATTTTGACCATACAGATCTTGAGATATATCCAGCCAAAGTTCCAAGTTTTGCAAAAACTTTCAGGAAGATGAAGAGTGGTCGGGTCCATTTCGACTATAGGGGTTAATGAGAAGTCACAAAGTTTCCCATTCCTAGACGGAAACTCTAGTTATAGAATCTTTGGAGTCTAAAAAACAAATAGGTTTTAGAAAATGAAAAATGGACGATTACAATTGTTGTAATTTTAATTATTTTAATTAGATTTATTTTTTAGATTTAGTGTTTTAGTTATCATCATCACTTAAATATTTGTTTGATTCTTCAGTTTGAATTTCTACCACAATATTATGCCACATCTTGCTTACAACACATTTTTTGTTACCCTCTAAGAGCAAGGCTATATAATCAAACTTAGACGTGCTACAACATATGCTATATGGCCTATACTTCAAACTCATTTAAGTAAAAAATGAAGATATTTGAGTAGATTAGAAATATTTTAGTTCCCAAATGGCCATTTTTCTTCTTGCAACTCTTTCTTTACATAATGCTATATATAATCTTTTTTAAAATGATTAATTATTTAAATAAATACGTTTTTGTATATGGACAAATTGATGAATTGAGTTTGTTGTATAGTCTTTTAGTGTTGAGATATGGACGCATAGATGAAGAAGAGTTTTTGGGGGAATTGTTTAACGATTTGCAACCAATAATAAAGGATAATCGAGAGAATTTCTGGTTCAACAAATATGTAACAAATTTTGAAAGCTCAAACAATAAGAGTACCAGTGTATGCGTATTGTGACAAGAAGTTATACAAACAATATTAGACACGCATGACACTAGTAGTTAGTCTCCATTTGAAGAAGAAGACGATGCAAAATTTGAAAAATTGTCACTACTATTGAATGTTGGAAGCAATAGTAAAAGACCTGTGTTAAAGGACTTTTATGTAGTTGGAATCATGAAAGACAGTAGAAGAAGACCTAGTTCAATATTATCTGTTAAGAAGAAGGGTTTGCAAAAAAAAAAAACCACAGTAACATTCCTTTAGAGCTTGCCTTGTTTCCATTCCTTTTTCCAAGTGGCAACAGGGCTTATGATGGTAGAATTTCAATGTAGGAGTACCTTAAATATCGGATGAACTGTATGTTCTCTCCATTCACTTTGTACAAGCCTTACTTGTTCTTGATGTATGACATTGGACAGTATCTGATGCAAATTAATGCAATGAAGCAAATGTGTTTGGAAAAAGACTACCAAGCAATTCAAGCGAGAAATCCAACAATGTCTCAAGAAGATATCATAGGAGAGCTTGTGAAATAAACTTTGCTAGAGACACTTAGAGGCTCGCCTAGTTGGCACAGAAACCAATTAAGCCAATTAGGCGAGCCAATTGACTTGGTTTCTGTGCCATGGTTGTCCATGGTTGACATGTGCGGTTTCCCACATTTGTTTCTCACGCTGACATGTGATGAGATGTCCGAGCTAAGGTGGGACGATATTGACGACTTGGAGAAAATCATTCAAAATCTAGGACAACACTTTTTTTAGAAAGATTGTCGAGTAGAACGTACACATTTGATTCACACAAGATTGTAGGAGTTCTTGTACTCATACATTATTCGAGGCGAGAAGTTATTAGGATAAGTTGAACATTATGTGATTCGATATGAAGTTCAGGAACGAATCTCATTGCATGCTCACATCATTTTTTGGTTATACAAAGACAATGTTTAAAATGTCACTGATGAAATTATGGCGTACGTCCCTGCAAAGTATGACAAAGTAGAGAAATGTTACATTGAGCGTGAAGATGATAAAGAGAAGATGCTATTTCAATTGGTTAAACGAAAACAAGTGCATACTTGCAAGGTAGATAAGTGCTTCAAAGGCAATAAAAAATACATATATGGATTCTCTTTTGAGATTGATTTGAATACAAAGGCCAAGGTGAATGCGTATACGAGACGTTGGGAATATTATAGGCCAAGGTATAGCGATCAAAACGTTGTTCCTTATCATGGACCCTTACTCTTGATATGAGGAGCGCACATAAATATTCAACGCATAACATCATCATTTTGGTCACTATACTTGTTGAAGTATACAATGAAAAGGGAGCCTGTTGATGCACTAAAGTTTGACAAAAAGAATTACAAAACGTTTGGGTCTAGAGAACGTGTCTAAAATTGAAATGGAGCTTATTTCAGCCATGATACTAAGAAAGCTAGTAATGCCATGTGAAGCCGCTTTTACTTGTCTTTTAATACCGATTGTTAAAAGAAGTGAACAAGTTGTATATATAGATTCAAGGCCACCAGAAATGTGTTTAAGATCAATAAAATCAAGATCAAAGACATTCACCCTACATTCAATTGATTTTTTATATGGATAGGCCTACCGATTTTGAGAACTATACTTTTAAGGAGTATTACAAGGCTTTCCAAGTGGTAAAAGAAAAATGTGTTTGTAAAATTGCCAGTGAAGGTACGAATTTGAAAATTTTCTATATAACAACAACAAAGTTGTTTGCTTCACAAAGCTATAACCCCTAAAGCTTTCTTTTATAACATTTTTCATCAACAAGTACCAGTCATGGATGAAGGCGATCTTTTTTCACCATCAAACGTTAGAAAATCATATGTTACGGAATGTAAAATTAGGGGTTATTTTTTGAATATCGATTCATTGAAGGACTACATACTTCGTTATGCACAGAGAAATCTTTCTGATGAAATTAGTCAAGAGAACTTGTTAGATAAGGTTCTCGAGAAGCATCCATATTTAGATTTGGATTATATTGAAGAGGTAGAGGGGGTTGTTGGATCAAAGGTTTATGAGGGAATTGGAACTATTGAACAAGATTGTTTAAATCACAATTTTAAAGAAAATATGAAGTTACGTATATTAACAGATGAACAACAACGATTTTTTGATAAGATGAGCACATTACTGAAGGGTATGCATTTTCTCAAAGGTACACTAGGGAGTGGAAAGAGTTTTTGCATTTGATACTTCACAAACTATTTGGAGGGCTTGGAAAAAAATGCCATTTATTCTAGAGTCAAACAAACGGTTGTAATAATCTATTTGAAAGAAAGTTATTGTTGTTGGTGGAAGATATGGCTCAATTGCCTCCAATATGTCAATACCGTGCGGAGGATTCCGCCACGATATGCGAATTGTGTTTCTTGGAGAATTCTCTAGACTGGTCATCTGGAAATCAATGGATTTTAAAAGCATCAGTACGACATAGAAAAAACCCTCTGTATTTAGAGTTTCTAAATATCATACGTGACAGGAAGCCAACTCAAGAAGAAATTGACTTTTATTTAGATGAATGTGCTATTGGTGAAGACAAAATTATAGTGGACCTTGATAATCTAACAACAACTTATCGAATAGATGTCGATAAATATAACAACATCATGATTACCAAGCTATTCGATCCTAGTGACGTGTTCCTAGTATCCATTGACTCTAATGCATTCGATATTGAAGAACTCAGTAATTGGATAGAGGACTCCAAATTCAACCAATTGAAAGAAGTCACTAAATGTGCGCTCGTCATGGTTTTGAACATTGAAAAAGGAGTCAACAATGGTGCAATTGATAAAGTAGAAGCTATTTATCTTAAAAAAGATAGAAATGTTGAAGGAATTACAATAGGTATGTTAGAATCCAGCTACAAAACAAAGTTGAAGAAAGGAAAGACAAAGTTCAACTACACCTATACATGAAAATATTTCAAGTCTACTTTTTTGTTGGCTTTGGCATATGCCATGAGTGGACATAAAGCTCAAGGAGCCACTCTTGCTGCAAAAGTGATTATCAACATTCGCAAGGCGTTCACACCGAGATTAACATATGTTTTGTTATGTAAAGTAACAGAAAGCACCTATGTTATGCTACTAGAAAACCTAGCGTTGATGATTTCAATCTAGTGAAGCGTAAGATATGCAATAATTAAGAGTAAACATAATGTACCCTAGGGTCAGCTTCGGCACCCTTTGGTCGAGTAATTAATTAATTTCAAATTTTAATGTCCGGTACCTAAAACTAGTATATTCAAAATTTCGGCAACTTTCTTTTTAATTTAAAAAAAATTGTTTTAAAGCCTCATTTAAATTTTTTACTTAAGTTTTAATCCTACACATTTTTTTTGCATTGGATGACAAGATAGATGTGATTAAGAGGTGAGAATGCTCTCTCCTTTATGCAAGTAGAGTGGAGTTGTGTCCAACAATCCATATCTCACCCTCCATGGAAAAACCAAAGTGGTTAAAAATAAAATTTTGATTTTTTTGGCTAAATCATTCGAAAATTTAGTTTTACGAGTAGACTACAATTTTGATGATAGGGTCCCAAATTTCTATTTTTAACCAGGTTGGTTTTTCCATGGAGGGTGAGATATGGGAAATGTGAACTTTGAGGTGAAGCACTTAGTTAGTTTTCTTTTTTATAACACGCATAACATTTGCATATAGTTTTCAAATGACATAAAATTTGTTGGAGGTGAAAGATTACTTGATTTTTTAACTTTTCTAAGACCAACAAAATTTCAAAAAAGTTAATCTTCTATGCACAAATGACCTCCAAAAAACTGTTTTAAACCCATTCTATTTTTTTTAATCTTTACAAGGCTGCAATGATTTGTCCATATCTTTTGCATAAAGACTTATTTTAACAGAATACTTGTTGGAGCTGGAAGAAGAATAGATTTATCAACTTTTGTTAGTTGAACACAATTCTATAAAACTTCATCTTCTATGCTCAATTGGACTCTTAAATTCTGCATACAACACATTTGAAAAGCCTCACTTAGACTCTTGCTACTTCTTAACCCATATTCTTTGTGAACTAATGTATGTGAGCTTGATTACAAAAGGAGCACATATTCTCCACAACAACTTGTACATGCTTAAAATATAAGTAAATGTTCAGTGTAAAGTGATTTTTTTTTTTACTTTCCGACAGTTTTGAAAAAATAACTGATATTATGTTTGGCAAAAAATGCCAATACTTTTCCAAAAATTATGGCATCTATTTTTGGAATTATTTTTTGCCGAAGCTGATCCTAAGGTACGGTAGTTGTTTGAGTTTTGAACGTGTAGAAGTCTCTATTTTTACTAAAGGATAAATGTGTAAGAAGGAAACGACAATTGCTTTGTTCTTTGTATGATTAAAATATGGATTTTGGTAATTATTTTATTACTGATGCATGGCATTTCACGTACAATCATACCACTTATCTAACCTAGACATGATTAAAAACAAAGAAAAACTTCATGCATTAGATTCTTTTGGCATTTATTTCAAGAATCCATAAGGATTAGAATAAATTTTGTATTTGTAGGTGAACCTTGAGGTCCCACACGCCTTCTTGTCACCTTCTAAGAGCAAGGCTATTTGATCAAACTTAGATGTGCTACAATATATGCTATGTGGCCTATACTTCAAACTCATTTTTCATTACCTCTAAAATCTCACCAATTTGCAATACATCCACTATTCTCTCATACATTGTTACCAAGGACTTGAATTCAATGACCAATAAACGCGTCCTTAGCAATTGTAAACACACATTTGTATAGTTGACCCCTATAGCATCAACAACGTTAACAAGGTAATTCAGTTTTAACCTACTTCCAAAGCATATAAAACAAGAGATAACTTGTTTTTATTCAAAACCTTAATTTTGTGAGTATTCCCCACTTCTTTATCTTCTTTCTCCTACAAACAAGAATCAAATTATTTTGACTTACTACATGGAGTAACTTTCCCTACTCCACGTCACCAGCAACGATAATTACCAAGTTAAGTCCTCCTCAACTGAACTGAGCTTCCCCCAATTATCTGATAAGTCTCTGATATGCCGCTGTGGCATGCAACTATCGAAACCTTCAAGTGGTGTACCGGAACTCAATTCTCATCTGATAAGCTCGCGATACACGGACTCTCCGCCAGCAGCAAACTTGCAGTCACCTCCAACGATTGCTCAATTCACGTCCAGACTCCAACAAACTCCCGCTTACCGCTGCAGCCACTGCAAATCTGCGCCAGCAGTCTACTGAAGTTCAACAAATCAAATCAACAATTGCTAAGGACGGTACCTAACACAGAAGCATTGCAAGTGGAAGGCAGTGAGAGAGCCAGGAAGTCGGAAAAAAAGAGATGAGAATTCATTGCCTTTTTACTGCAGCAAAGGGGCAGAAATGCAGCCCACTTTACAAGGGGTGATGGTGGTGGAAGTTATATGAGTGAGGAAGTTGTTATATTTTTACGGGATTTCGGAGAAGATTCTTTGAGCTTGAAATATTACAAATGAGTCCATTAATAAAACATTCCGATGTCAAAAAGAAGAAAAAGAGGTGGTGGTGTTGCACCACGAGGTGGCGCTGGATATAGAAACTTCCCATTGGGGCTGGGAGGAATGCTGCAGCGTGGCCGTGGCCTGGGCGTCGCACTCGCAGCATCCGGCTCCTTCCTTCGACGATCTTTACTTCAGGAGTAGAATTTAGCAAAATGGGAGAAGGTGGTGGCAGTCAGCCAATAATTCCAGGCTAAACAAGGATTGAGGGCTGACATTTGGAAGGCTGTGTCAGAGCTGGTTCTTTCATACGGCGTAGCACAACCGCATAAACGAACACATATGTATTTTTCTTCAGTGACCTTGGAACATGGTAATTATTCCTCCGCAGAGAGTCCACCTGTGCAGAGAGGGATAGGTTCTATTTCTGTCCAAATGTGAGCGTCTAAATTTAAAATAAAAACATACCAACACTGTGCAAAAGCCTGCCAACTTGAACTCGAACGAGGGATGGAAACCTATTTTATCCATAAACCAAAAACATAAAAATATTAAAGCCTGCCATGGTTGTGGGAGTTGAGAATGGAGTCAATCCAGTCATGGTCACAGACCCTGGAGAGCAGGCTTGAAATGGTATTGTGACAGTGCCCAGTTTGCACTGGGAGAGATTAGTGCTCCAAACCAGGCCAAGCTCTGCCCCCCACCATCGCCCATGACTGCTCTGGCGCTAATCTTAGGCCCATCCATGTTCTGATGAATGCATCCGCTGATCAGGATCGGCAGCTTGATTGATGGATCTGCTCTTCATGTTGGAGTTCATGCTGGAGCTCATCCCCACCGTTCAGACATGTGCAGTGTGTGTGACCATGAGCATCTCTCAATGCTGATCTCGAGATTGCATTGCCAACGTAATTGGATAAATTAGTACAACATGGCAGCCTGGTGGACTGATCAAGCTTCTATTCTGAAATGCCTGCTTTCTTGTGCACTTGCTTCTTCAGTGCACTGGTGATGATCCCGAGAGCACAGTCTCAAAGTTCAACGGGACGGCTGCCAGAGCTCCAAGAGGAGGGGCAGGAGTGGCAACGCTGATCTCATTGTGCTGATCAAGAGAAAAGGCTCTGGTGGTGGCTGCTGCTGATCTTCCAAAGGAATAAAAGAGTGGCAACGGTGATGTTTGGAATGTTCCAAATAAGTTGCAACGAAAAACTTTACCCTCTCCTACTCAGATTATTCTTTACAGGCCTATTCTGAATTCTCATAATTGAGATGGTAAAGGCCTGTTGTAACATGTAATGAGTTCTTTGTGGAAAAGGAGGGGTTCTGTTTTTCGGTCAAGGCCTGATCTAGTTTGTATAATAAAGTGAAAAGGGTAATACAATACCTCTAAAGTACTTTTAAAATACCTTTGAAGAAGTGTGAAAGTAATGGCGTTTGACACATGTCATTGGTAAAATGTCATTGATATCATGAAATTCAGAAGTATTGAGCCAAAATACAAATTAGTTATTAGCAGTCATGAACAAAGTTCTCAATGAATAACTATACAACAAAGTTGTGGATTCAAGTTGCAGCCATGTTACCTGGCAGTGGAATAAATGATTCTGCTTGTGTCTAACGATAATAAAAAGGAAAAAAAAGGAAAAAAAAGGTGTTGCAGACATTCTCACCAGTTTGGGTGAAACTACGAAGAATTAACAAACTTGGAACCTGCTTCAAAAGAGCAACCGGTTCATCAGGACCCAAGAGTGTGGTTGTAACCTCACACTCCACATGTCCTTTCTTCAGTTCATGTGCGAAGTAGTTATTGGGTACCGAAATGTTACTGCCCAGTCTGCTCCAAATTCTTTCCAGCTCGGGAACACTAAATGCCATATGCTTAAAAGAAGTTTAAATATCCAGTGTCTCATCCAAATTAAATACTGTAAGCTTACAGGAGAGTGCTCCTGGAATTGTGAATATGGTTCAATAGCACCTTGTTGGCTCAATCATACTAATTCACAAAAAAGCGACCATAATGAGCATCTTCTTCAATCCATGTAACTAATTCCAACTAATTCTCGCAGACAATGTGACCAATAATCTCAACTGAAGGAGCTCCTTTCCCACTCCTTTAGCACACACTACCTCACCATAGCACCAACAAGCTGGAAAATTGCAGAATCCACCAGTAAGGAGAACCTCCATGACGGATCAACTTTTCTCTGTCTGAGAAACATCCAATGATAGAACCTTCATAAGGCCAAATTTCACGTCGAATGGTATATCATTGGAGCACAAGTCCATGTTGCTCACAAGAGCTGAAAAACAAGCTGAAAACAAGGCTCTTTCACAAGTGGCCAGTGAATCATTCACATAAATTTCGAAGAATTTTAAAAACTCTTCACAGCAAAGTGCCAGATGGTGACATAAGAGGAGTGACTGATTTTCAGGGGGGGTTGGTTCAAGCCACGTAGGATTACAAACGAAAAGCTCTACCGAAACCGGATCTGGGTCAGTGTTCACTGTTGAAGTGAGGAGAGCTGCTGCCCGGGCTGCCCGTGCTGCCCGGGAAACCAGTTCCGGGCTACCCGGGCAACCGGTTGAGGTCCGCCAAAAAATGAGGGGAATTGGCAAAAGCTGGCAAAAGCTTGGAGGAAAAAGGAGAAAGTGGGTGGCTTTGCGCCTCCTAGAATGAGTTTTGGGCCAATGGGGCAGTTTGGGGCTTGGGAAAAAATCCAAATATTGCAATAAAATCTTCCATTTAATTTCCGTCTTTGGCAGTACCTGTCCTATTTGGCATTCATTTGGCCTATGTGGTCTCTTTTTTCAATTCCCTTACCGCCAGCATGGCACTCCATTGGCAAGGTTGTGCTTCCATTGGTTTGCTTGGGCTGGCTCCCTGTGCTGATTAGGCTGATGGCCTTGGCTCTGGGAGCCTGGCTCCTGGCTCTTGGGGGACTCAAGGACCATGTCAGCTTCATGTACTCCGGGTACATGGTGCCAATGAACAACTTACACAATCGAATCCCATGTTTCTCTATCTTAGCTGCTGGGACATGAAGAAGCTGCAGCTATCTTCTGTGAATTAGAGGTGTTTACAAGTTACACAGCTAGCAGTTGCAGTTCTTGTGCAGTTTAGTATGGATTCTGTTGTGGTATACTAAATAAAAGAATTTAAAAACTTGGGTCGTTTTTTAAGGGGCTGGGAGAGATGAAGTGACTGTTGGTTTAGCACCCAGAGGTGTGTTACAACTGTATCAGAGTGAATCTCCCTATACTTACTGCAATTGAAATGGGAGATATTTTTTTGCAGGAAGTCATTTTTACCAAGAATAGTCAGTTGTAATGACTCTACAATATGACTGTAAATGCCCCTTCAGTTCTCTTATCATACTCAAATAGTGATTTAGGCCTCCAGATCTTCTCCATATCTTGTATTCCCTGTTTCTTGACTCTAAAAAAAGACTTGTTGTGTAAATGTCGGACTACACCAAAAAACTTAGGTTCCAATCCAAAGACATAAGTGGTACCTTGTTCTTGGATGAAAGCATCGTAAGCAGGGTGCCATTCTTCAAACAAGGGAGTTGTAAGTGAGTTGTTGCCCAATGCTTTGGTGTAGATTCAAAAAGAAAGGTCACGGCCTATAGTAAAACAATGATGATAATAAGATTACAAAAATACAAAAACAAATACTTAAATAAATCAAATTGCAAAAGTCTCTTTACCACATGGCTTGGCCTCATCTAACCGTGTTTAGTGTGCTTGTAACACGTTTCTCAGCCGCACCGGAGAACAAAGTAGATGGCAACATCTGTATTGGAACATGAAGTAAAAACAGACATAATTTGGCGAGCTTGGTCTTGCGCGGTGTTTTTGTTTCATTACAACTGTAGAATAATACTCCATTAAAATAAATAAAAACATAATTACGCCCTATTATGTTGCACGTGTGCCACATCATTGCAGTTCAAAACCGAGGCCAAGTAACGGGGAAGGTAGCAATGTCGAAGGCCACACCAACTAGACACGACTTACTGTAAAGAAGAGTGTGAAGTTGGAATCTTCCTTTTGCACACACAATAGGCCACACTTATATCTTCTTGATATCGTCTGCCACTATCCTCATCTCTCTAGCATTTAGTTGAGGTTTAAAATGCCCTCATTGTTCAATTGGAGCTTATGCTTGAGAATATTGTTTTGTCGTAAAAGTTCATTGTTGCTCTCCAACCTCTTCCACTTCATAGCAACTGCAGCCTTAAAGTCAAAGGTTGGTGTCGTTTTTTCCTTGTGACGTTTGAGCTTGCATTTGTGAATGAGATCATTGCAATGATTTTCTTTCTTTAAATTTTGATTCTTGTAGGAAAGACCCTCTCCAAGTGCATTGTAACCTTTGCATTAGCAAAAAAATGGAGAATGTTGCTACTGTGATGGTTGCAGTGCAATTTGGAGTGGATTTTTCAATGCAAGAATGTTTATGGTATGTTCTTGAATGCAAGGATTGTGTTTCATGCATTGCTCAATGTTGTTAATTGTCATTTACTTGAGGCATGAAACACAAGTATACCAAGAGGAATCATTCATTCTCTAGTGAAACAAAGATCAACTCATGGCCATCTTCTAACTTCACCATTCTTCAACACATATGTTGCTATGCAGACTTCTCTCTTCAACATGGAGAAGGAAAAATTCGTTTTTGTATACTTGTGTTTCAATTTGTACATGACATATCAATAAATAAATAGAACATTGAAGTATTGTAATAATCTTCTGTCTATCTATATTGACGTTGTATTGACGTAGGCAATATTCCTTGTGAGCTCTACTTCTACATATGCAATTTCTCAGCTATTTTTGTCCATCTCTTCTCTCCCTTACGGTCTATAAGCTCTCTCTCATCTACTATCTTTAATCTCTCATCCTCTTCCTTTTTTCTCTCACAAGTACAAACATCTCAATCGTCTCTCAATTTTCTTGCCGTTTTTTCTTAGCTTTTTGTGATACTGGTTAAAAATCATCAACCTCCGTGTTAGTTTTTGGAAGGGACTTCCGCTTGCCAGAAGCACCTTTCCTCTAGAAATTTGATGTTTTTTGCTCATAGTCGGTTTAGATCTTGATCACCTCTAGTAAAAAATAGTGTCATTGCAATCAATTAATAATGTCCAGTCTTTTAACATAAGGATGCATGATTGTATACAAGAATGATTACTTACAGCTATATTGAGGCATGCATGCAAATATATGAAGAAGTGAATCACAAAAATATGTACATACCTTATTCAGATGGATCAAGGTCTGAGTCAATGGAATATTGCGGTGTTGTAGCTCTCCAAGGTGGAAACTTATGGCTCATCTTTGGAAGGTGCTACTTGAGGAAGACATTGAAAATCCTTATCACTCATCATGTGCACAAGCATACTGCACGACGCCGCATGGAGTCATTTGATGGCACATTATGAACCATATGGTACAGAATAGAGGGTCAAAAGTAGAATTGAAGCGTTGTATAGGAGGAAGTGGAAGCTTTGCAATGTATGGAGAGAAGAAGGTTGCGGCAACATTGCGGCAACAACTCTGAAAGTTTGATCCTGGCATTAGTAAGTTTGTAGCACTGGAGAGTAGCAAATTTGAAAGGATAGTTTTGAAGCTGGTTGTTGGTTGATATCAGCTGAAGTCAGCAGTGATGACGATTTTTTGTTGAATGGGTGGATTTCGTTAAGGGAAAAGTTATTGAGAAGATTTTCTCTCCTTTTGAGGGCAATTTTTGTATCAGTGGTTTTCCAAGATTTCTTGCTATAACATCTTCATTCTAAAAAAATTGAGAACTGCCATATATTTTTGCATCACAACCGTATCTTTTTGCTATCCACTGAAGTTGTCACGTTTGGAGAAGATACAAACCAGATCCAAGCCAAATTTAAAATCTGTATCATCGTACAAATGGTCAATTGCATCGATATCCACGCTTTAACCACTGCTTCTCAAATTTATGTAGTCTACCCCCTAATCGGGACACTTTTGTGTAGGTTGTGAGTTACTTTCTTCATTCGCCACCCGGATTTCTATGTGTATTTTTGTCCTTGTTTTGTTTGGAGTGGTAATAAAGGTACCATTTGTATCTAAAAACAAAATTTGCAAAAGTCTAAAATGTTTGACTTCTTTTTAAAATGGTTTGTTAATGAATTACAAGACCATAGTTCTTTAATGAATAGAAAGCTCCATGAGGTTTTAATTTTATATAGGTTGGAGCTCAAATAAAACATGTTTCTTTTCTAGCTATGTAGAATTTCAAGGTGATTTTTCATCCACAAAAAAACATGTAAAACGGCTAAGTGGATTAATTACAAAAAATAATCCATTAATAAATTAAATGTCAATTTTTTTTGTAAATCAAGCATTGCTTTAACATCATTATATTTGACAATTACATGGAAGTAACTATTAGGTAGAATTTGCGTGGAATTTGTTATTGAAATTTTAGTATCAATTAGAATTTTAACTTTTGAAGAATAGAGACATAACACTTTGTCATTTCCAAAGGACTTCAATTTGTTTGTGAATTCAAACATGTAGATGTAGTCAAAGACAACATAGTAGAATACATGTCTAGTCAAGTATCAATTTCACGAGTATTATTTCTTGAGTCTCAAATGGAACATATAAAATATTACCTAAAATATAAATTGTATTTTATAGCCATTTGTGACAAAAGACTGAAGAGCTTTGAATCTTAATCTCTACAAATTTTTGGAGCAAAAATTGCCAAAAATAGACCCCTCATAATATCAATCTACTAGTTTTTAAAATCAATGACTTTACAAGATTTGTAAATTTAGGATCTTGTACCTACCTTGTATACAAAATTATATACTAAATTGAAGAGCGTTCATTGTACAAATTGGGAGATTATAAGGTTCAAAGTCACCCTTAAATTTTTTTGACATTCCTCAAGAAATGTATTTAAGTTTTGATGCCCAAAAAATATACTTTGCAAAGACATTTGAGTTATGGAAGGTCATTGATTCTTATAAGTATTAAACCATGTACTACATTTGGATTCCGCATGAGTAGAAGCGTGGAGAAAATATACACAAGCAACAGAGGAAAATTATGATGTCAAAGAATAAAAGGTTGCTCCCATGACAATAAATTGGTTGAGGCCGTTGTGAAGATTAATGGATGGCGATTCCAAAAAAGTTGTACAAACGCCACTCTATGATGAGGCATGACAAACTCAAAGGTTGTACTTCAATGACGTTGACAAGTCATTTCCGGGGTCTAAGACATTGGAGTTTGTATTGCTACGATTACGACAACAAAACGCAGTCAAGAATGCTTTGCGGTGGTTAGAGGTGGAAGGCCACACTGGAAGCTAAAAAACCATGAATGATTTTTTGCAAATCAATTTTTTGAGGTTTAGAAAGTCTGCCACATTGGTTGTTGCACTAGGGCAATTGGGCACCAAAAACTTTATCAACCATTGGGCTTCACCACTATACGTTAATGTTTCTGCATTGAAGAAGTATGCCAAAGAGATACAAGGAGCTATAAGAGCTCATCATCGCGATATTGTCAATGGCGGCATGGGCTTTATAGAAAAAGTTAAATTTATCAAGAACGGCACCTATAGTTTGAAGGGTTGGTTGTGGGAGACGAAGGTGAAGAAGCAGATGCGAGGATCAAAGGAACAACGGGAGATCCATATCATGCATCGAGGTGGTTTGTTTACAATTGGAGGTGGCCAGTTGAGAGAACCAACGTTAGGGGTGGTGGACTGTCGATGGAGAAGTATAGCAGGAGATGACAAAGTATGGACCAAAGAAGATTACAAGAAAGCAATTCAGTTACTGGAGAAGTGGGTGAGTGGTTGTTTTCGATGGAATGTGGTGTTTCTTTGTCCCGAGTGTGTGAACATGCGTTTCTTGATGGACAAGTTGGAAGAAGCTCATCGAATCATTTGTTATGAGACATGAGCATTTACACCAGAGACAACGACAAAGAGGGACAATTTATTATTTGGAGGGCATGAAGTTGTATCTATGGATGCGATAGGAGATGTGATCATTGTGATGGTGTGTCCTCAAAATTCCAACCCTATCGATAATGTTTCTCGTATGAAGATGCCTCTACCCCAAGTTTTTTATGATCATGAGTCAAAATATGCAGCAACAAAGGGAGATGAAAGGAGAAGTGACACCAGAGGAATTAACAAGGTTGATGAATTGTTATTTGCCAAAAGATTGGGCATTGGCCTTGGTGGGACTCAGCTCAACAATCCTAGCAATTGTTGAAGAGAGTTTCAAAGGGACTCAAATTTTAGCATTTGATGATAATAGTGAGAGGAGGATGAGGCTGTCCGAGTAGGTAAGACAACATGATGGGGTTATACTAGATTTTGCATAACGAAAGTCTGCTGGCAATGAATCAGAAAGTGTTATGGCACAAGGAGAGGAAGGTCATGAAGCACAAACAGACACGGAGATGGAGGATGAGTTGAATGACAATGATATGAATGATGAGGACGATGAGGATGAAGACACTGAGGAAGATGATGAATCAGAGATGGATAGGGATGGCGGCGATGATGATATAGTACCTTTGTTGGGACCAGAAGTTGTAGTTTTGAAAGAGACAGGAATAAAAAGAAAGAGGAAAGATTTGATACTTACGAATGTAGTGGGATTGGAGAGCTCTGTAGTAGAGAATACACAACCATTACGACGTTCCAGTAGGCCAAAGAAAAGAACTGAACAAGTTATAGGGCGTGATAAAGGAGAAGCAGTGGCAACAAACACGATTTTGAAGAAAAAACGTTCGAGTACTTTGAGGAGGCCATCAACAACAATTACGGTTTCATTGGGCAACCCTACAATGGTAATTATGACCGAGATTCCAAGCAGCTCACTTAATCACACTGTTGCAAGTACACAAACACCGGCAAATCGAGTCAAGTTTAAAGTAGATGATCGTGTGAATTTACTTGATATTCACGAAGACGTTATAGTGGCAATTTCCAAAATCTTATCGCTTCCAGGGTCCGGACAGTTGTATAACAGAATGCAACCAGAGGGATTTTACAAAGTGGCTATAAAGAAGGTTATTGTTGGAGAATCTCCTCTTATGGTACCCAACAAAGACAACGATCCAAAACAATTAATTGTTCGAGATGGTGAGGGTACGATGACTGCGTGGCGACATGATTGTATCGCACATATAATTTCCCTATAATCACCTATATCGTATCATATAGATATAGGTGATTGCACTAGTTTTTACAAGCTTATTTATTGAGTGGGTTTGATGATTTTCATTAAATGAATATAGGATTTTGATTTCATATGTTTTTAATTTTTTCTTAATATACTTATTTGGATGTTGTATATATTCATCTGAGTATGGCTGAATAGATTTATTGTGAAAGAATGAATTGTTCATAAAATAACATATAAAAAATGTGCAATTTTATTTTATTTTAAAGGCTATGCACACCTTACAACTAAAATTCAATATACCTATCTTTTCTTACATTATCACTACATTTGAGTTGATTTGGCAAGCAAAAACCTAGTCTTTATCTTGATGTTTAGGGCCCCAAGCAAGACACTGGTTTGTAGAGGCATTTGTCCTACTAATTTACTGTTACGTAAATGAAAATTGAAATTCAAAAATAAAAGACTTCAAAAATATATTTATTCAAAATTAACTAAATGGATCCTCTTAGACTAATTGGAGGTCCGGAATTTGAAAAACCTCAAAATTACTAAAAGAGATTCGAGGTATTATAAAAATAGAAATATGGAAGGGAGGTGGATTTACGAGGGCCATCTTAGCATTTGTCGTTGAATATTATGCTCAGGCTAAAACACATTTTCTCTATTATTTGATATTTGATTTCAATTTCGGATTGAAATATAAGGTGACCTTGAGAAGAAATGGCTAACTCTATTGGCCTAGTTATTTTGTAGTGAAGTATCTGTTTTCATTACACTGTAAGCTCTACAGCAGGCTTCAGGGAAATCAAACATGAAAGTTCATAGGTGACTCATTGAGATATTTTCCTGAAGTTGACTTGTTTATATGTTTTGGAGTACAAGCTTAAGTAACTTGCTTGTTGACTTCTTGCCTGTCCATGTGCAAACCTAATTCCTTCAAAAGCATCCTACTTGCATTCATCAAATGGACCGGAAAAAGGAAGGTTATGGTAGCCAAAGCCACTATTTTTCTTAAAAAGCCAAATATCATCATCATCACATCTTTCACCAATTGTGGTACTGTGGTATTTAATTCAGTTGAACTGGGTACATTTTTAATATTTTTCTTTGTGAAAAGATGGCTCCCAAAATCAGCATAATCTACGTTGTACTAAAAGATGAAGCCAATATGAACTTTGTTTGAGTACCTACTGCACAGTGGCATGGACTCTTAAAATTTCTGGAAATTGTGCAATTAGTGCCAACTCGAAGTCACTGTGGGCTCCAAAGACTTTTCTCTTGTGAAATACACTGCCAGTACATCCTCAGTTGGATTAAAAACTAATAAAATATGTCTAAAAATGTGGAAGACCAAAAGGAATGGATTTAAAAACTGACGCTGAGTTTCTTGGACTTTTTGACCAAACTAATGACACTATCATCAAACCTTTGCAAAATTGGATCTGAAGTTGCTGAGTGTTGATTATCAGTGGATTATAAGAGCACTCACAAGAGGGCTTTTCTGATACATTATGAAGCTTTTTTTTGTCATATGTCCAAAAGAATTACTCAAAAGAACTAATGGCCCAGGATGTGAGGTATTGATGCTGCTTTAGAACTGGTCTGCTTTAGAAGGGGCCCATGAATTTTTTTATAAGTTAATCCGAAATCGATAAGTTCATAATTCAATTGTATCATTCCCAACAGACGTCCATGTCATATACTGCAGGTATTGTGGGCGTTGGATAGACTATGTAAGGCCAAGATTCAATGCCGCCATCTGCTGGTGCAACTTGGATGGTTGTAGGAAACTTAGTGTATTTTTCCCCTTACTGTGTGGCTACATTGCACAATGTGACTAATGCCCACTAATGGCCATTTTGACCAGCAATACATTGGGATACTGCATGTTGTGATGATAACCCCATCTACAAGTTCTAACAGTTATGCTCACACAAGATGAGATTTTATCAGTCTTTTGAATATTGGGACCACGAAGCTCCATTGGGATTCTGGGACCATTGAGAATGGGACAACATCACTTGCAAAGGAGCAGAAAGAGGAGCCCAAAGAGCAGAAAGAGGAGCCCAAAGAGCAGAAAGAACAATCCTTTGCACGGGCAGTGGTGCCACAGTTTCCCGGTTTGTATTGTGGGTCTTTATGGCAATTGCACTTCTTGTTTTTTAGAGCAGCCAGCACTTCATTGTCACCTCCATTTTTGTGTTGTGGGTGTTGGCTTTTGCCGTCCACTTCTGGTTCACACATCGGAACCTCTGGTTTAGGCACTGTCAAAGGGAGCAAGTTGTTCTTTAGGTGCACAGTAAAAATGCAGTTTGTGCTCAATTAATCCCTCTAAGACTGGTTCCAATCGACAAAAACTTAGATGTATTTATTATGTGACTTCCATTCCTCCTATGAAGTTTGTTTTGAAAAGAAGTTGTAAAGCATGTGAATAATTACAAATTACGTACACAATTAGATATTTTAAAAGCTTATAAAACATTTTAAAGATCAATTTAAAGTCGTTTTTTTTTGAAAAATCACTGTAGTTACAATTCCTAAATTTAACATACAGCGTTTTTTTTTACAGAATTTGTAAAAAAAGAATGAATCCAAAACGCGCAAAACACAAAGTCTTCACAACATCATTACTTTCATTAACCCCTAAAGCATTTGGCCACAAAATCCTAAATTCTGCCTCAATTCTGCCCTATTTTAGTTCAAGGTAGAATTATGCAAATTTGAACGTATTTTAAAGAATCTAACCGTAGGAACTAGTACCTAACTTGTACATGTATGTGTACAAAAAAAATTAGATTGTAAATCCTCACCGTTAGGAAGATCGTAAGATTTAAACTTGAGAGAAAAGTTTTTTTTGGTACTGCCGGGCAGGGACAGCCACCCTTCGGAGAGTGAAACAACCAATTTTTTGAGATTGTGTGGTTGGAGGCTCTTCAGTTTTGGATTCTAAAGTGAGTCGGGAGTATGCTCAAAAAAATTGAAGACAATACAACACACAGAAGCATTAGAAAACCACATTTCCAGTGACGGGAGTCAAATAAAATGCATATACACTAGCTCTTTTTCCACACTACAAATGCCTAAGAAGATCATCTATGTTTTGAAATCCGAACGGTGTATACATGCATTTGTATGGAAAAGAAATTGTAGAGGAAAGAAATCCAAAAAATAAATACATCCAAAATAGATATGAATTTTACAGAATATATTGTGGTTTAGGAGAAGAAAATGGTGAAGGAAAAATGGGTGACGAAGGTGACCCAATCACTGTTGATCTGTCTCCTGGTTTTTATAAAACTTGGAACTTTGGCTGAATATATCTCAAGATCCGTACGGTCAAAATTGCAAAACTTTGTATATAGACTAATTGGATGGCTCTGAACAAGATCCTACGGTTGGATTTTTCAAAATCAAGTTTTTAAAAAAACTGTCAAACGATTTCAGAAAGGATCATTAGGAAGTCACTATAGAGTGGCATAGATTTGGTACACCACTCCCATCGACCACAAACCTGCCCCAACGGCCCTGAATTGAATTTTGATCTTTAAACACAAATTATTTCTTAACTACGGGCCCAATGAAAGTAAATTTTGGTCTTGTTAGAAAAATATGACAATTTTCCATGCTGTGCCAAAGTTACAGCCACATCCGGTAAAATTTGACTCATAGGGAGCCTGACCAGGCCCTAAATCATACCAAAATTGTTGAGTTGATGCTTTAGAGGTTAAATATAAGTTCTCGCACACTACAAAATTGTTAGCTATTTTTTAATCATCTCTATTAAAATATATTGATTTAAATATATTGACCGCTTCAATAACATTTTGAATTGGTTCAATTTTACGATAATCAAATTTGCAATTCAAGTTCCATTTTTTTTCAAATTTTCAAATTTTTTCTCAAAATGAAAAATACATTTAAATAGTGCCATAATCCAAAGCGGGTTGCAAGGAGCTTTAGACTCTAGCGTTCAACTATGGAAGGATAAGTTCGACACATTTAAGTCTAGTAGTTGGAAGTAATGATCTTTATAGTGGATTTTGAAGATGGAGACGACATCATCATAGCACATTCACCACCTTAGTTGTTGCGGACTCAAGGCATTCAACCATACGGCTCAAGTTGGTGTTGTAAGTAGAGTTGGAGCCTGCAGAAATGGTGTTTGCAAACGAATTATCATCCATGAATTTATTTTTGACTTTCCATGAGGTCATAGCTCCTAAGTAACATGGAAAAATGAGGTAACATCAACTTACTTGAACCAATCATTTTCACTAGCAACTACTATATTGTCATAGTGAAGGAAGAATCTGTTAAAAAAGATATAGTTGGATAAATAGAGGTAGAGAAAAAGAAAAACTTAAAATTATAGAAGATTGAAGCGACATGTAGAGGAAACAAAGGAGTTGTAGATGAAGCAATTGTGGTAGTAGGAACAAGCGCTAATCAACAAGCTCTGGATGCCGGCATCAGTTGCTCCCTATGGCTAGTGCCTATAGAATCAATTTTTAGCTAGTGCCTCTAGAATTGATTTGGAGCCGGTGAACTCGTTCCTCTCTCATTGTATTGTGCGCTACACTTGGGCACCATTCCCCACACGTGTAAAGAAATCAAAGTCTTTCAACTAAACAACAGAAAGCCAATTGTGGCGCGGGGACATAAGTCACATTCTAATTCTACGTGCCACAGGGCATGCACATAGGCTTGGAATTCCTCTATGGACCACATTAGCTAAACGCAACTAATCAATCCATGGTCAATGAAAATATGTCGTGGTCTACTTCACATCTTCTTTTATCTCTTCATAAGAAATTCAAAGAGTTACCACAATTAGCTAGAAATCAATCTAGTATGACCATTGCAAGTGTGTTTTGCTCACTACACGCCCACTTTCATTGCATTATGAAATTTAACTCCTTCAAGTTTACAAAGGTGTAGTGAAGGTGCATTAACATGTGATGTTGAATTCACAAATGAAAGAAATAAGTAGTTACTGTCAATAAAGATATATTTGTAGGAAACACAATTTGGAGCATTAAACATTTGATTTGGATGCATTTGTAGTTGGTAATTTTTGGCTATTTTTCTCAAATTACATTGCAAGCTACTTGGTAGTCGGTACACTTAGCATCCATTGCGGTTGCCAACTTAGTTCCAATACCAAGGCTCAACCAAGTTTTAGAGTTTTTTTTCAATTGATTTTGTGCATTTTGCACTAAAGAAAGGCTTTGGAGGTCATAGAAATCTAGTCATCTAGACAAAGTCATAAATGTTTGTATTAAAAACATCTTTGACGACTTTAAATGTACTAAGATTTTGCAAGTAGTGTGATTTTGTTGTTTCAATTAGACTTCATTCTTGAGGCAACTTCAAACCAAGACTAAAAGGCAAGATGTCATTGAATTCTGCCAATGAATTTATCAAAGTCTAGCTTCTCGGCCTTCAAACTTCAAGTCAAAGTCCAAAGTACAAAGTTTGTTACCTCCATTGTGCTTATATGGAAGCACTTTTAGAGAATTTGAACGCAAGACAAGCCTTATCATGGTCTTTAAAAACATGAAATGTTTTGACAATAATTAGTACTAGAACTATTTTAGTTCAAAATATGGAAAATGTCAATTAGTAACAACTTTGTCATAACAATGGATTTATTGCTGAATTTTAGTGTGTATGCCTATTTCCAAACGTTTTCAAGTTTCTCCAATTCTCTATGAATTTTCAAGTATTAAGCTCATTGATCTTGGCCCTTGACTAGACCTTTGCAGCTTAACACTATGGCACAAGGCTTCAATTATATGTTCCTATGTATTTTTCCAGCCAAAAACTCTCGGCTTCCTTTCGTCTGAATTCTCGGTCAGAGTGAATTATTTGGCTTTCCTCCTGCATGTTCGAAATCGAGACAACATTCAGAAGTAAAGTAAATATGGAAAACAACATTCAGAAGTCACGGGACTAGTGTACCCACCGATCGTTAGTCATTGGCCACATAACTACAAGTTGTGTGTTGTACAGCAATTCCAAAATCTTTTGTGCAGCATTATTATCATCAGCACCAGGCATGAGATTTGAGAAAATTGAACATGACCCAATAGAAAGTCGGAACGTAATCATCAATATTCAGTTTATTACCAAAGATATTTGGGTCACTGTTGTGACCACCAGTAACAATTACCAAACGAGAAAAAATTCTCGAAATTCATGTGCCATTGAGTACAATATCCTTTCTATTTGCCAAAGCTAAACAAGCCACAGGGTGATTTCTCAATGAGAAATCAATGAGAGAAGGTCAAATGCTAACCACACAAAGAGTTTTATAACTTCAAACCTGTGGTGATTACTGGCACTGCCTAGCTTCAGCCCGAGACTTCAGCTTCCAGCAAAACCTCAATGAACATCACATTTCATCATGTATGCATTTGAACATCTAGGAATCTCAAGAAAAGCATCAGTTTCATAAATATCTTCAGTGGTAACTTCGATCTGATTATGAGCTTTAACATTCAACTCCAAGCTCCTTGAATGCTTCTTTGAGCTTCAACACAAGTTTAGTCAACATCAGTTTGAACCCAGCTGAGCTTTTATCGGCTCCAACCAGTTCAGTGTCAGCTAGCGTCGACGTATTTTTGTTTTCAACAAGCGAGCCCACCTGAATAGCACCCAAAGCACGAACATAATGAGTACCACGATACGATAAGACATTGAGTTCTGTCTAATATCCAACCGATAGGCAGAATGATGACCTAACGAACTGAATACTTATCAGTATATGGAAAACGAATTAATTAAAATCAGCCTTGTGCACAACATGACCAACACTGCACAACCAAGGAACGAACTAACTCAAACAAAAGCCTTACCGGTGCCCCCTGTAAGTAAGCATCGCAAGACCTTAACAAACCAGCACCCTTGACCAGGAAATTCTGCCGGATAAGATCTTCAAAATGCTGCACACCACCAGAAAAAGATCTCACTGCGTTAATTAGAAACGCATGCGTCAATTAGAACTACATAATGCAATAAACAAAACTCAAAGCTCTACGAAACTAACAGGCATGGCTACATGCAGATAAGTACCCCAAGTTCAATCATCATGACTTTCGTTGTCTGACTAATATGACTCTAAACAAGTAAGGACCTAGCTGGATAAGTGTACTTACCATGGGTGGTCTTCGAATAAGGTACAGCATCGACTTGCAGGACAGCAAGAATGAATTTTCATTGTAGACAACAGAGTTTTTCTCCCCTTCCAATGTCCCAACTTGTCGATCATAACCGGCTTCATTGAAATAGGGTTTTGTGTTAAGCACGAGGCCCTGAATTGATACTAGAACTTGAAGAATACTTGATTCTTGGGGGTCCCAAACCTCTGTTCCTCTTCCTGACCATGTATTGAGAAGACTAAGACACACTTTCCCATTTTCGTAGAGATTTGGATTTAGCCTTAAGCCTCCAGAGTGATAATAAGCTTGCTGCAGAACAACCATATCCAGCTGAATTTCAGTTTTCACTTATAACATAATGGGAGAAAAGATGGGTCCTTCTTGAACGGGTGCTAAACACACATCTTAAAATCAAACTATAATCTCAAAAGCCAAACTGGTTATTGCATCTTCACAAGCTACAGCTGGACTGGACTCATTAATCCACAGTATTTCTAACGAGCTAAATATCTAAGATAACAATTAGAAGATGAAATGTGGAGAGCGTACAGGAGGCGTCTGGGGATAATCGGGAGGCAGATACAGGTCGAAAACAAACAACCCATCATGATAAGGAGTACCAGGTGCCCCAAGTATAACAGCTCTCAATAGGTCCATTCGCTCCTCGTAGACCCGCACATATATTGTATCTGAAGAAAAATGAAAGATATTGATATGAAAAGGTGAAAAGATTAGGCTATTTCAAACAAATAAAATGAAAAATATATCGTCACGTGCATTCTGAATGAAATTTTATATTAACAACACTGAATAATATACTAGCGGTTCAACCTCTGCAACATATTTCAAATATGATAAGCGTATTCACATACCCGGGAGATTCTTTTCAAGGATACTCCACTCGCTTTGGATTTTCTTTGCCCATCTACGTTGACTTGCCTGTGTCCATACAAGCAAAAACCCATAAAGGTTATCGTGATGCAAAAGTTCTCAAGACTGGGCAGTCCTTCAACCAGATTACCTCATTCCTTCTTGCCCTCTGAACATGCACCTACGTCAACTCGTTGGCTCGGTTTTCTCCATATTAAGGAAACGTAGAATAGAACTTGCAAACTAAATCCTGATGCAAAGTAACAATTTCAAATTACTGAAATTGAGAGTTCATCAACATCTATAGAGGACAAAGAAGCACAAATGTAGTAGATTTTACCTGTGCAGTTTCACCGACGTAATGGTGATCAGATGGATCAGAGACTATGTCGAAGTGCTTGAAATTCGCAAACATTGAAACTCTTGTGTCAAAACCAGACTCCGTTCTTGTATCTACATGAGATTCCTCGTCTACTGTGGTATCTACTGCTGATTTAGATTGTAGTGTAAAACTAGTACTTTTTAACCCACTGCCAGAATCAGAATCAACTCGTTCGCCTGACGCAGCATGCCCATCAACTTCATCCTTCGCAGCAGCTGCAGCATAAAAATCGAACACGATTCAGGCGGGCTAAGGACAAACTGGTCATTATAAAGCATATCGATTTATAAATGCAAGTAGTTCAAACTCATTTCTTATCAATTTTGTATCAATTTGAACCAAGTAGTTATAGTGGAAGGCAAATTTACTAATTATTGTACCTTGGCTTTCATCGTCTTGATCACTTGAAGTAGTCCTCTCGTCCGTTTCATTAGTTACAATACCTGTATTTTGCAGGAACATAATCAGTCTTCACATGCCACAGACCAACATGTCAAGAAGAACAGGAAAGGTTCCAATACTAAAGCTCGCATAAGAGTAAATTTTAAATCCAAACTCCTGAAACCCAATTAAAGATTGTCTAGAATGATAAGCATAGGAACGAATGAATCCTACCAGAAGAAGCTGCATCCCGTTTCCGTAGACGATCAACTACATAGCGTGAATCTCTTCCAGAACTTCCCGAATTACCATCACCAAGAATCTCTTCCAAACCTTGTTTTGTACGTGAACAACCTTGACTGTTCCGATTGTGTGCTACATCCCTGTTGTTGCCCCTGAGTCCAAGCAGACCATTGGCCATCCGAGACACGAGTCCTATAGCTGCTGCAATCGGACCTCTGAAACGAGGAGCGTCCCGATTTTCAGGATCTTCGTCCAAGGGATCTTGTGTAGGCCTTGTGTCCCTTCTTACGTCTTCGTCTTCATTAAACTGTTCCAAACTGTCATCGAACTGCAATAGCAATCTAGAATCAGCAGAATAATTCCAACACATGTTGCTAGGACGACTTAGCACACAGCAAGAATAAACTTCAAAGAATGTCAAATCCATCCATCCATCCATTTCAAAAAAATAAAAAAAGCCATTTCATAAAGGATAAAGCGACTGGTAAGATTCGATACGATGTACCAACCAGGGCAGTGTCCGCATATTTTCCAAAAAATATTTACTCATTTCAGGGTCTTGTCAATTTTCACGTTAACTAAAATCATGGTCTAACGAGTGCCGCCGGATTACGGAACTTAGAGGAATATACCTCACGGCCGCGCTGCTCAGCGGAGTCTACAGTTGTCCAGCTTGCAGCATCATCACCATCATTCTCATCGTCATCTTCGAGATCACTTGTGTGTGCAGATGACATATCGTCCTCGTCCCGGGTCACTACATATACTGCTTGTGGTCCGACCTGAAAGCATTCAAGGACATTTAGATACAGAAAACCTTAGCAGTTTCAAAATCCTACAGGAATAAAGTTCAATTTTATCTAGAAAGTGCCGAAATATTTGTCACACTGCAAAAAATAAAATTCCCATTCACGTAAGGGAAGTGACTACATACTCTTCCTACATCCTTTATTTATGCCAAATAAAGATTCAATTTGATGAAAGAAAATTTGTGAGAAAATGTATAATAGGAAACAGTTAAAAACCTTGGAAACCATGCCATTTGCCCAATGGACCTCAATGTCTCCATCTTGCAGACCTATGACAATCCCAACCCAAGACAGATCCTGAGTCTTCGCAGAAAGATCATCTGTCGTTTTCTTCTTCCGTGTCTGCACCTTTAAATTATGCTCCTTCTCTTTCTCAGAAACATCCAAATCATGTTCTTCAGCATCTGCTTTGCAAGGAATATGACAATGTGAGGCGCAGAACTACATCCACGAATGACTTGCTTCAGAATCACGGATAGCTTCATCAAACCAAACATAATGGGCACTGATGGCCTCGCAGAGTTCTTCGTTCTACCAATTACGAAGAGCAAGTTTATGTACTCTGGACTGCCTTCCTTTGCACCAAACCTAGAGAGTCAGATAAGTACCTTCCGCACTTGATGCTTCAGATAACTCTGCTTGCGAGTCAGATACATCACAAGGTGCAGGAGAAAGACGAATCACAACATCTCCTAAACAGTATGTATAATCTGGGTGCCCGATAAGCTCGTACACGCTCACAGTTTCTTCTTCACCAAATTCCCGAAGCTCCTCTGGACGTGAAACAGGCTTCAACCATCTGACAACTGCTGTGCGTTGCTTTGCATCAACACTTTTTAAAATACCTGAATAAACAACACCATGCTGGCTTGTTTAATTTTCATGAACAAAAATCTCTAACGACTACCACAGACCTCAAACAGATCCTTTCGATTTCCTTTAATAATGCGCTTCAAAGAAGAATCATTCGATAGATCTAATAAAATTTATCAGAGACACGACAATCATAATTTCAAGTTACTCCAAGACCGCATAGTGACAATCGTTGATGTAAGCATAGAAATGAACAAAATTGGCAAAGACACTAAGAACACTACACTAAGTATTGAGCATATTGTATATCACAATGCATATAAGTTCTGCTACTCGACACTTGCTCCATAGAATGAACTATTTTCAGTAACAACTAGTACTGTGATGTTTAAATGCATGTAAAAGCAGTGTGGTTCACACTATGTACCACAATAAGTGCACTAATCTTTGGAAATCTATTATCGTACTACACATCTGATGATTAAATGAATCGCTTACCTATACGACGGACTTCATTGTCCATATCATCACCGTCTGGGCCTTGCTCAAGCACGTATTGCTCTGGCCAAAAATCATGGTCGCCAAGGTGCTCAACTGGAACTAGAGAACACGAATTAACCTTAGAAGACCTGGTGCCATCCTGCCATAATATATCCACACATGTCCTCGTATTCACAACCAAGGCAGCCTTCTCCACGTTTTTGTCCTTCCTCGTTGCTTTCCTCTCTTTTCTTGTCACCTTCCTAAGCTTGCTAATCTTGCGTTGTTTAGGAGCAGTAACCCCAGCAGCAGCTTCGTCAGCTACTTCATCAACTGCCGCATCTGCCGATGGAGTTGGTCCAGCAGCATCCTCCCCTGTACTTCCAGACGGGCCCTCCAACAAGGAAGGCTCTCCATTGCGCACATCCAGTACACCTGCTTCAGAGGTGGCATCTGACATTCCTCCCGCCTCCTCAACAGGAGCTTTCAAACCTTGGGGAAGGAGGGCACGATCTCCAATTTGCCAGTTGGTATGATTGAAAAATGTCATGGGTACAAGGTCTTTAGGATCTTGCTCTTCAGACGGAACCGTGGAAGAGTTCAGGGCTGAAACAGCTATCCAGTATACAATCACCATACCTGCTCAAGATCAAACACTCATATATATTCAAACCTTGAATACCAATAAATGCGAAACGCTCCAACAGAAACTCAAGGTGTAACAGTAACCCCTCATCCCACCCTGCGCACTCACCGGCTTCAACATCTACCACGGTCCCTTCCATCCGATTCGCTTTCCATGTGCCCCGCAACCACTTTGCATTCTTAAAAACCCCTGAAGAAGCCGCCCGAACCCGTTGCCCAGGATAATATGGCGATTCTGTATCATCCATTAAACTCTCGCTACTGGGAACGAGACGGCCTGGCTCCGCATGTTGTACTTTACATTTGCTTCCATCATCAAATACCACCGTCACATTGTCCAGCACTTCCTCTAACCGACCAAGCCAGTGGCCATGTATAACATTATCCCCAGGTGCTAATCCACGCACCTAGAAAATCAATAGCAGAATTTTAGTTTCGCCACAACAACAATAATTTCATACAAATCCAGAAGGTCTTTCCGAACAGCACATACAGTTGCCGGAACATGATACTAGATGCCCTACTCGACATTTCGCAGAAATACCAGAGGTGAGTTACAGATACAGAGATAAGCAGTTGCTAAAAACTTTGAATTACACATGGTCAGTACGTGCAACTATGCTAATCAGGTCTTTCAGGTACATAACAAATAACAACAATGAACACAAAAGTGAAGCACAATTCCTATATGAACATCTGGCAGGTAGAGTTTGCATGAGTAAAATTATTCTAACTGAGATGGAATTTTAGTTTACAGGAAAAAGTTAACTAGACGACTCAGCTGAGAACCTAACTACATGCTCTCGTGAAGCACAGCACAATTTGTTCTAGATTGCAGCAGGCCCCACCATTTCCACTTGCATCTGCTATCAGTTCAGAACAGCCTTTTTCCTCCCTGCTTCAACTTTCAGAAAGGATTCCTGATATGTGGAATAACTGCCAATACTTATTCTGTAAATAAATCGCTCAACTAGGTACCTGATAATCGCCACATATCCATCCTCAGTGGCTCCAACTGATGCACAGGAGTGAACCTCTAATAGTAGCCTAAACCCTGAATGAGTAATTATCCTAACAACTTGTAGGATAATATATATCACAGATAACCAGACCGAGTTGTTGGCAGTGATGCACATACACATTGCGCCTGAGAGTATCGTAGATATGCCTCTCGCAAACTAAACCCTAATTCTGAGATGGTCAGTAAAACCCTACGAACCTCCTCGTGCTCGTTAACAAGAATCCAAACGATCTCTACAGCTGAATGAGGTATCATCGAAGCGCTAAGGACCGACACATCCAAAAAAGAAAAAAAGAAAACACCAGAAAGGAGGAATAACATGCAGTGCGACATCGACACTCAATTTAGGGCTTCGTTTGAAATCCGTAGTTAGTATCTAACTACTGAACGATAAAATAGTCAGCAAAGAACAAACTCCGGCCGTAAAACCCTCGGGAGCAGAGAGCACCAGTGCACAAAAACACGATCCCATGACACAAGAGAATCACAGCATTGCGCGTCCACTAACACCGCACCGCCAAAGTGAACAGTGGAACCGAGAGAAGGCCAAATTATAAAGCACCAGCAATCCAGCCATCAAGAAACAACCAAACAACCCCAAGCGGCGAACGAAAATCAATTTTTACAGTTCTAAAAACGTACTCGGCGAAGCACTCGGCTGTCGACGCCCCGCACAGTTTCCTTCCCGGAAAGCTCCAAATCAACCGCCATATCCACATCCACCACAGTCCCGGTCTGTCCCAGGGGATCCGACGCCAACGCCACAACATCGCCATGCATGAACGCCCTGTCCACAACCTTAATATCCGTCACCTTCTCCACGGACTCATGCGAATCAATCCACACAATCCTCGCACTCCCCTCCTCCAGCGCCCGATCGTGCTCTCCGTCCTCGTCCTCCTCGTCGCTGGAGTCCGAGTCGGAATCCGAGTCCCCTCCCACGCGAGTCACCATCCCTATCCGCCCCGGATTCGCCAGGCTCACCACCACATCCTCCTGAAACAGCTGCACGTCCACAACCCTCTGCCCTTCCCCCTCCGCCTCCGCCCCTCCCGCCTCCCTGTCCATCTCTCTCCCTCTCTCCCCCAAACCCTAGCACCCTAAACCTAACACCCGAACCATCAATTGTCCAATTCTCTTTACCTCTCTGTCTCTCTCTCCCTCTCTCTGCCTCCCTCTCTCTGTACTACTTGCAATCCCTCCCTACCTCACCTCACTGGCACGATAACCAGCGTTGCGCTTCATGGCCTGAGAAGTCCGGCGGTGGCGTGAATGGGAGGCAAGTGACGTGGATAGTAGCATGCAAGTGATGCAGTTTTGGACTGAGATGGAAGCTGAGGAGTGGAGAGAAGTGCGAGAGTGGAGAGAGGCGTGAGAATGTGAGTGTAAGTGTGTGTGTTGGCGATGGAGCTGGTGGCGATGGCGTCGCGGGGAATGAGCCGGGGTGCAAACAGGCTCGTCTCTTCGTTCCTTGGGCTCGGCTCGTCTCTGCGCATGCGAAGGGTTTCGAGAATTCCAGGTCGTGCTGGTTGTGTGAATCGGGGCTTTTGGGAAGGGATGGATGCGTTCTTGTGGATGGATGAGTTCTCGTGAATGGCTGACTTGTCCAGCGGGAGTTAGTGTCTCTGTGAGAGACATGGGTGGGGGTTTTTTTAAAGGGTATGGATGAGTTTTGCTGAATGGTATTTGTTGCACTCGAGTTATTTGTAAAGTCATGTAGAATTTTAATAAGTTGCCCCCTTTTGGTTATTTTAACCCCTAAAGGAAAATCATCCACATTTGGGCTTTTTTTGAATTTGGGCATGTACCTATGAATGCAGTTTACATTGGGATTTTCTGAAATTTTTATTGAAGGTGGGCCGTTCGGAGATCTTCGTGTGCGTATTTTTATTTTTCAATTCCAACATCGGGATCAAAAGTTATGAAGGTTTAAGTGTCAAACGCTGCTTGTTGGGCAGCTGCTGAAATTTTCTAAGCCACTATGAATGCAGCAAATTCTGCCCAAAACTGCCCAAAATTGCGAAATTTGCCAAAATGTGCCCAAAGACGAAACTTTGAAATTCCACCAAAAATTGAGATTTTAATATTTTTCAAAAATAAAAATTTCTATGTATAGAGAAGGCAGTAGAGCATGTTCCCACCGTTTGGATTTTTAATCCAAAATTTTTTCACATGCTATTTTATTGTCGGAAAACGCCTTTGTTTGTGAATTTCAGTATACCCCCTAGCGGAGAATGATTTTTTTGGCAACCTTCCACAACTTTTTTGAATATAAGTTTTTTAGCAAAATTAGCTAACTCAGTCTTCTTTGACGTGCATCAAAACCCCCAAAATCCATAATGCAAAAAAATGGTTTTTTGAACCTTCAAAACTCTGCTGATCCCTTTTTGCGCAGTGAAAAAAAACTTGTTTTTCAACTTTGGTGAGGAATGAGCGTGTAAGGTTTGGTGGACATGTAGACATAGAAGTTAGCTAAAAGATCTTACTGTTAGATGTATTAAAAAAGACCCCAAGTTTTCAAAATTCACCTTGCTTTGAAGACGGGTTGTTTTGAGGCAGTTTTGATGAAATATACCCTCAGAACGTTAGGGGTTAAATAATTGAATTCAACTTTAAATAGCCTTGGATATCTAAAATTAGCTCAAAGGCAAAAAAGAATGCTAAGATTCATAGCATTTCATGCAGGTTCTTTTTCATTCTAAAAGATGGTTAAAATTGCTTTGATTTTGTGGATCCATAGATGTTTGGATGAATTTTGAGGAGACTCTTTTAAAGGGGGTGTTACTCTCATGCATACAATCATGGAATTGAAAAAATGGTGCATAGATGAACTAAGGTTGATGTATTTGAGGGGCTTCGTGGATGGACATGATTGAAACGGGACAAATTTTTGTTCTCATTTGAGAAGACATCTACTAATGTGATATTATTTGGCCATTATATTTTGATCTTTGGCTACAACATGATGGGCATTGGTTGTGGCAAGATGGTCTTTAGCGATGGCCATGACAAGATTGTCTTTGGAGAGGTGATTCTTGGCTACAACAAATTGCCTTTGGCGATGGCAACTAAGGTAGGGGTTGCGAATCCCGCCCGGGTCCGAAAGGCGCCCCCTATGAAGGAACCTGACCTGCCCATGGGGGTTTGCAAAAGCGCCCTCCGTAGTGCTTTTTCTGTCAAGGGGCGGATTTAGGGGCGTAGGGGGTTGGGGATGAGCATTTAGGTGGATGAATAAATGCATTTCAGAGTTTGAGAAGGGGGGGGGGGGGGGGTGGATTGAGTGCATTTAAGAATTTGTAAGTGGGGAAATTAGCCCCCAAAGTGGGCTGATTTTGTAATAAAGTGGGTGGGATTTTGGCTTCTAAAGGGACGGCTTAATGTGGCGGCTTAGTTTTAATTGCAAACCAAATAGGGCATGGTTACATACATAAGTGGTTGTGTTTGTGAACAACCATGGAGGTTTTAGTGCTGCAACAAAGGGGGAGTTAGAGTGCACATTGGAGGTCATTGAGAGTAGCCATGGACTCTTTTGGAGAGGGCAGTGAGTGTTTTCAGAGCAGTGAAGAAATTCCAGAAACACAAGACTGTGGTGTAGGAGGGCAACTTCCAATTGAGAGTGGGTATGGAGGGGGGTTGGGCTTTGATGACCACATGGCTCTAATGCAACAAGGGAGAGGTGGACATAGAGTTTTCACTCCCACTATCCATGTCAACTCCATTGCAAGTAGAGGAGGGCAAAACTTATCACAAAGTTTGAGTGTAGGGAGTGATTTACCTAGGAGAGTGGGGTTGAGAAGTGCAAGTACATGGGGGGAGAGAAGCCAACCTCAATCTGAATTTAGAGTGAGGGATGGAGAGGTCACAATACCTCTATCCCCACACACTCAATCAGCTCCTGCTCCAACTAGCACTGTGGGGGGGACAAGGAGCTCACAAAGAAAGGGTGCAGTCAAAAAACAAGGCAATTGGACAGATGCAGCATTAGCACAAGCAATGGATGCTGTCACAAATGAGGGCATGAAGGTAAGGACTGCTTCACATACCTTTGGCATTCCTTATACTACTTTGAGGGACCATCTCTATGGCAGAGTGAAGGGGAGGAAGAGGGGAACAAATACAGTCTTAAGTCAAGAAGAGGAGAGTAAACTATTAGACTATTGCTTTAAGATGCAAGATCTAGGGCATCCATTGAGTTCAGGGCAGTTGAGAATCAAAGTGGCAATGGCAACACAAACAAGAGACACACCATGGAGTCACAATGGGATGCCTGGAAAGTCATGGCTTAGAAGTTTCAAAAAGAGACATCCAGATCTAGTGTCTAGGAAGAGTCAGCCCTTAGAGATGGGGAGAGCAAGGGGACTATGTCCAACAAGTGTGGCAACCCTTTATGCTAACCTACAGGAACTTTACAGCATAAATAACTACCCACCCTCTCACATCTGGAACTGTGACGAAAGTGGGGTTCAGGCAGGGAGATCTGGAGGGGCAACAGTGTTAGCAAAGTGTGGGAGTAAATCTGTACATAGCATTGAACCAGATCAACGTGAACATCTCTCTGTCCTCTCATGTATCAATGCTGATGGGGGGAAACTGCCTAACTTCTACATCATGAAGGGGATTAACTTCAAAGCAAATTACATGGAAAATTGTGAACCCAAAGCTCTCATGGCCTTGCAACCGAATGCCTGGATGACAAAGTGGCTATTTGAATCATGGATCTCATTTTTTATTAAGAGGGTGCAAGAAGGGACAGGGATTTCCGAGACAAACAGACATTTGCTAATTTTGGACGGGCATAATTCGCATGTTACCTTGGAGGTAGTTACAATTGCTATGAATTCGGGTTTAGATATTATCACCTTACCTAGCCATACATCCCATGCTCTACAGCCCCTGGATGTTTCCTGTTTCAAACCCTTCAAGACTGCATTTAGACAAATTAGAGACAATTGGTCCTTAACAAACAAGGGCAGAAAGGTGGAGAAAAAAGACCTTTGTGAATGGACATCTCAAGCCTTAGAAAAAGCCCTCACTCCAAAAAACATCAAATCAGGGTTTCAAAAAACAGGGATTTTGGCCACTAAATGACCAAGCATGCAATGGAAGAATGAATCCAAGCCAAGGATTTGAGGAAGGGCAAGAGGGGTTTGAATTTGCTACAGCTGAAAACTTAGATGAAGAGGATTCAAGTAATGGGAGTGAGGAGGAAGGGGGTCACGGCAGTGACTGTGAGCTTGGAGGGGCGGGACCGGGACCACAACGTAGGTCACTGGCGGCACTCACAGGTGGATGGAGGGGCAGGGCCGGCACTTCAGTTCAGCGGCAGAGAGCTGGCAGTGGCTCTGGGGCTGGGCCTTCCCGGCGTGGCAATCACAATCAGCACGACGACCGACACCAGCAGGACGACTACCGCAATCAAGACGACCACATCGACAACCAGCAAGATGACCATCGGCACCGCAACCAGCAAGATGACCATCGGCACCGCAACCAGGAAGAAGACCATCGGCACCGCAACCAGGAAGAAGACCATCGGCACCGCAACCAGCAAGAAGACCACGAGGACCGCAGCCAGCAAGAAGACTACGAAGACCGCAACCAGCAAGATGACCATCGGCACCGCAACCAGCAAGAAGACCACGAGGACCGCAACCAGCAAGAAGACCACGACGACGGCAACTTCATACAAGACGGCAACGAGCATGAGAGACCCCAAGCAGGAAGAGCACGAGCACCGCAACGAAGAGGAAGTGACCGAAGGACATCAACGGGACAGATTAGAGAGGACGACGGAGACCAGCAGGGGAGACGAAGGGCAAGAGGGTCACGGCGAACTTCAGGGGAAGGAGGTAGCTGCGGCCCGGCGTGGAGCACTGATGGGGCCTGTGGCTGCGGCTCCGATGGGGGCGGCACTGCCTGGAACTGCAACCGCGACGGGGGCTGCAACTCGGCAGGAGATAACGGGGAACATGGGAGAGTGGAGAGCCACCTGCAGCTGCCGCAACTTAGTCCCAGTCAGTCACCGAACAGGAGGCATAGTTGTGCAACACATTACTATGTAGATGTAGAAAATGGGGGAGACAGCAACTGCGATTTAAGTGAGCAGCATACCACAATAGATCCAGAATTTCGAGCACAGATTGAAGAGGAAAATCAGCAAAACATCAGCAATTTCCTCTCATTGCCTGAGATAATTCCAGCAAAAAAGAGAAGGAAGCAGCAACCTCTTCTAGACTACACAAGTAGCAGAATCTTGACATCTACAGATCATATTAAAGGTGTAGAGGCACTTCTAGCCAAAAAGGAGGCTTTGGCTGAAGCTGCAAAGAAGAGGAAAGAGGACAAAGAAGCCACTAAAGAGCAACGGAAGGCATTGAAAGAGCAGCAGCAAAGAGAGAAGGAAGAACGAGCACAAGAACGAGCAAGAAAAAAGCAAGAGAAGGAGATGGAGCTACAAACCAGGAGATCCCTTGGAGGAAGAAGGGGCCGTCGAAGTGAGAGAGTAGATCCGCCGCAGCCACCACAAGAGCCTCCAGCAAGTGTGCCTCAAGCACCAAGACCACATCCATTTCATATCCATGGATGACACCAAGTCCAAGTGTCTTCCCACCTTATCCGAATCCGCATGCCTTCTACCCACCTCCCCCGTACAGATTCTTCTCCGAAGAGATTGATCATCACAACCAGCATGGTGGGGCGGGCAGTTCAGCTAGGACCATGCATGACCAGGGAGCTTACGAAGCCCCCTGATCTGATGCCGCCCAGAGACCATGTTGGTGCTGGCTCACAAGCGCAGAGCGCCGAAGGAACGGAGGAGTTGTACAGGTGGACAGTAACAAGGCAGATAACGACGACAACGGCAACCAAGATCAGTAGGAGCCTCGAGGGCAACCAGCAAGAAGGCCACGACGACGGCAAACAAGAAGACCACGAGGACCGCAACCAGCAAGAAGACCACGACGACGGCAAAGAAGAAGACCACGACGACGGCAAAGAAGAAGACCACGAGGACAGCAACCAGCAAGAAGACCACGACGACGGCAAAGAAGAAGACCACGAGGACCGCAACCAGCAAGAAGACCACGACGACGGCAAAGAAGAAGACCACGAGGACCGCAACCAGCAAGAAGACCACGACGACGGCAAAGAAGAAGACCACTAGGACAATAGATCCAGCAAGAAGACCACGACGACGGCGAACAAGAAGACCACGAGGAGATGACAACGA
Source organism: Ceratodon purpureus (assembly GCA_014871385.1). Taxonomy (NCBI): domain Eukaryota; kingdom Viridiplantae; phylum Streptophyta; class Bryopsida; order Pseudoditrichales; family Ditrichaceae; genus Ceratodon; species Ceratodon purpureus. The sequence continues at coordinate 13,840,026 of CM026427.1, forward strand.
CTCACAGCGCTAACCACAACTCACAGCGACTACGACTCAGCAGGAAGACGACGACAACGACAAGGAACCAAGAGGAAGACTCAACCGAAGACAACGGCATTCGAAGACAACCAGCAATCGGAGGCAACCAGCAAGAAGACAACGACGTCAAAGACCAAGAGGAGCCCAACCACCGCAATCAGGAGGAAGGAGAAAACATCGAGGCAGGAGCAGGGGGGCGAGGGGATGGGGTTGCGAAGGGGATTCGCTGCGACGATGCAGGGGATAACGGCTGGGAGGAGAGCCACAGGCCTGTGAAGGCCGTTGGGACATGGGCGGGAAGCCAGCTGCCTGTGGGGCGAGATCCAGGATCTAGGTGGACAGGTGGGAGGTCAAATGGGCGGGGATAGGCCCCACCTTAGGCAGTGATTAGACTTAGGCTTGACGTGTTTGCAAGCCACACATGGTGGGTCAGCCACATGTGTGGCATTGGATTCGAAACCCCAAGGGACACCTCCCCACACTTCAACAGTTGTGACACACCACCACCCTCACGAGATTATCCTCCCTTGTGATTTTATTTTGGGGCAATTTTGGATTGGTGTCAGGGGTTTGTGAAGGCTCTTTTAAACCTTCTTGGCTACAGTTTTAGAAATCCAGCTGGTGGAGATACCATGTACTCTATGATTGATTACTGGTCACTCTATGCGGTTTTCTTTGGAAATTTGTAGGAAATTATAAACATGGAGGAAAATTTTGTTTTTTTCATGGTTGCTCTTCTATCACCTTTATGGATCCCTGAAAATTTATAAAGTCAAAAAAATTACTCCCCAACTGTGCACATCAGAAATTTTAACGACTTCTGGACCCACTACCTTACATCTTTAGCACGAGGGCATAATACTTGTAACAAAAAAGTACTCCATATTTCAACAAACAAAACTGCAGCTAACGGACTCATTTTCCAAATCCACATACTGCTCCACAAATGCTTTTTGAGCCCTGCTGTGACTGAGTTTAAGTTCCTAGCTAAACCAATCACCCCTGCTCAAGAAGAAAGCACTTAGACATGAAATCAATGCAAATCTCAAAGAAAATGAATGGAAATACTGTGAAGCTGCATGTACTTTCAAATCAAACAGTGAACAAATGCAGATGTTTTTCTAGACATTTGAAATGAATCATTGTCGAATTGCACATGCTTTTCCATATTTATCTTTCCAGCAGTGTCATACAACTAAACAGATATTGATGCAGATGCAGATCACAGTTTCCTGTACCTGTTTACTTGGCTATGTGTTGCAATTGCCTCAAAAGCAAGCAACTCCAGCCAACTCTGCAGTTCCAATTTATCTTCCTCCCATCCCAAGTGCCGAAGATGGGAGATCTGTACTGTAGCATCTCAACAAATTCGCCATAGCCTCAAGAAAACGTAAAGGAGAAAACAACCGCATGATGTAGAATTTGATTCAAGTGACATAGAACTCATTTCCACACTATGAACTTACAGAACAGGATATATTCTTTCTAATTTCCAAACGTGTTGCCGAAATTTTGGTTACCTGATTTAGATGTTTACAGAACCGTCGAAGAGCTCAAGAAAAGGACATAGCCTAGTAATGTTGGCTCTACGAATGAGCTGATGGGTTTAGTAGAATATGTGGGTAAGGGAAATGCTTTTCCTCAGTTTCGGAATTCCGGAAACAGCATATTAATTTGTTGAAGACATCTCCACGTACGTTAGAAATAATGCCGAACATGATGAGTTCGTCTACCAAGCAAAGATCTCAACTTCGACCATTGCATTCTGGCATTACAGATTGCCTCTTGTCGTGAAAAAACAAAGCTATCTGGAGAAGAAGAGAAAACCTCCCGAACTTGAACAGTGTCCACCTTTGCAGCTGTATAGAATCCTTCATGAACAAAATCCAATGCAATGTTATAAATCCTTCATAACATGATCTCTCATGCATAATTTCCACAACATCAATCAAAACTCCGGACCCTCTACTTCCATTCAAAAAACCAAAAAAATTCTCCAAACCCATCGCCATCCATCCGCATTCATTCCAGTGGAAGCGTTCATCCTTCTCCGCAAGCTTTTATCACTTTTCTCTTTCGCTTCGACCAGTGTGCTTGCAATCCAAATCCGTGGGCACTGCCGAGCCACCCCACAAACGAACACCTCGACACAGTAAATCAATCCCATCTCAGGAACCTCGCACACACCCAATTCCAATCAATACTCTACACATTGCCCATTGTTCCCGCATTTTCCTAACCCAGTTCAGTTTCTAGATTGAAAGCTTCTGCATCTGTTGATGTTGCTGATTTTCCACTCTTCAGAATCTCAATTTGTCGAAAACCTAGCAAGTATTTTGGCTGCCATTGACATCCGTATGTGAACGGCTTCAGCTCACGTTTCTACTCCTGTGGCATCTTTTGTTTCGTTTCGTGGGATTTTTGGGTGAGAGCTCCATTTTTCGGTTTGAGAGTTGGAGGTTCGTGGTTTGGCGAAATGGTTCTGGTTGAACCCCTGCATGTGATGAATTCTAGAAGCAGTTTCTTCGGGTTGCAGCCGTGTGTGAGCCGATGCCCATGCACTTTAGTTCTGCCCAAACGATGTGCAATTGTGGCGAAGGGGGCGAATTGTGGTGATGGGGCAGGGGTGAGCAGAGCCAGTGGTGAGAAAGCGCACAGCAATGGCGTTTCGCGGCGGGATTTGGGAAGGTTTGGGTTGGCATTGCCCTTGCTTGCGTGGGCTGGCACCTCTGATTTGGAAGCGGAGGCATCAGTGTCGAAGACGGTGAGGCTGAGGGACGTGGAGAATCCGAAGCTGCAGGAGGCGTTGCGTGCAGCGGTGGTGGGGGATTTGGAGAATGCCGAGAATCTCTTCTCTGAGTTGTTGAAAGAGGATCCCAACAGCGCGAGCGTGTGGTCCAACAGAGGCAGCGTGCGTGTGTCCATGCAGAAGTATGAGCAAGCAGCGGAGGATTTCACCAAGGCCATTGCACTGGCCCCTGAAGCGCCTGTGCCATTCTTGAATCGTGCCATTTCTTATGAGGTGAGAGATCATGATACAGCACCATTACGAAAGCTTCATGGACAACATTAGGGTTAGGGGAAAAAGTATTTCGACCTAGATTATCTTAATTAATAGCGATGGAGTGAATTGATGTTTGTCCTAACGTTGAACAGTGACAAGCAGGCAATGGGGCGCTTCGATGAGGCTATCGGGGACTGCAAAGCTGCCATCGTCAATGACCCTGATGTATGGACCTTTAACCACTTGCTTCAAGATTTATATCTGAATTCTGACTCATTCTAGTCATTCCATGTTGCAGGTAAATATGTATTATTGCTTAAATGGAATAGTTGGCTAATTTTGTATAATGCTGTGTTTGGTACCAGGAATATGCAGCTTGGTTTAATCTTGGGAATGTGGACGTCCGGGTAGGCGACTTCGACAATGCATTGAAAGCATACTCGCGAGCATCTTTTTTGGCCCCAGGAATTGCTGGGTATCGTCTTAAGCAAGCACTTGTCCTCTTTCAAGTAAGTGGCAACCCATGTTGTCTGTTCTTGTGTTGTGATTTATATCTCAAAGTTTTGCTCAGAATGCTAGCTTTTCACTTATGGCTCCAGTTTGGTTTTCCTTCTGCAGCTGGACAGATTAGAAGAAACTAGGAAACTGGTTCAAGGACTTGTGCGGAAGTATCCCAATTATGCAGAGGCTCATGCCGTACTAGCAGCTGTTTTGTGGAAAGAAGGAAACCGCGATCAAGCTGAAGGACAGTTCAATGAAGCAACATCTCGAGAGCCAAGATACAAAGACATCAGGTCTTAGGCCCATTCCTTTCAGTCTATCTTTTAGCATGAGTCAGTGCTGTGGTGTTTTGAATCTCTTGAACGTCGCCTGAATGATACTGTATGGATAGGACTTTGCATACTTGCAAGCATCTGATCTGGCAGGTTTTCAATTGTATGGTGCAGGTGGGTCCGAAATGAGCTGCAGTGGCCGCCAGGGATCATGACTGCTATGGGAAAATTCCTCAATATCTCATATTGAAGGAGATTTTGCACTTGACCACCCCTTGTAAGAAACAACAGTTTGTAATTTTGTGAAACTTTATTGATATTCATGTACAACTGGTTCAATCCTTTTTCTAAGTTTGTAAAGAAAGGCTTGTTACTCCGAAGCTTTTCATTGTATGAGTAAGCTGATATGGTACTCCTGGATGTCTGAATGAGTAAGAATGAGTAGGATGACAGGTCCTAAAACAGTATTTGAACCTCGCCGCGGCCACCTAAGTACTTATGTAACAGGAATGTGGATTAGAATTTGACGCACAACTTGGAACAGTTTGGCATGCGTGTGTACAGTACATGACAGATTATTACAGGATCAGTGAAGTACTCAACACTGATTTCTAAGCCACAAATTCACGAACTTCACAAGGTCAGAGCCGATGCCGTGTCACTTCATGAAAACGATTCCGCCCATTTTGAAAACAGGCCTTATTGGAGTCAAACGAAACATTAACCTAATTGCAAGATCTCTTAAAGCATTGTCTCAAGTTCCAGTTCGAAGAGATCAAGGCAATCATTCCATCACTACATGTCTTTCTAGTGCATCCACAACATATCCATGTCTCGCAATACGAGTCTAGAAGACAACCTGCAAAACTCCAAGAAACCAAAATCCCACAAGAAGGGTAGTGACTAAACGAAAAAGCTTGGCCATGGCGCGTGATGAGATGAAGCCAGACAATTTCAGCAAATGGAAGATCGAAGAGCCATGCAAATAGAAGTGGAATTGCTGATTCACTTGACGATTGTATGAGTTGTGTATATTTCATTACGCGTTTATCATTCGATGTCACATGCTTCCATGATCCCTAGTCACTGTAACAACTCGAGAGTTATCAGTTGTGGATCTTCTCTATCATCCAGTCGATGGGTAAGGGACTCAAGCAAGGGGGCCTCATGGTTATATTTTTATTTTGAAAATAGAAAATCGAATTTTTACTGATAACTATAAATTACATTTTAAATATGGTCATATCATATTAATATTTTCCGAGTATATGGCAACATTTTTTAATGTGTGTTAATATTTTAAAATAGTTTTAAATTTGTAGTTCTTTCTCCTTTCTCTTCATATTAGTGCGAGTTGATTTATGTGGCATAAAAAATGAAGGCTAGGTTAGGTTAGATTTTGAAGGTAAGATGTTATAATAAAATGATAAAGTTGTAATTTCAATATAAACATGAAAATTGGATTATTTTACAATTCAAGTTTATGACAAATGAATACAATAGTCTTCCTTGACTTCTTAAACTTTAATTATACAAAAAATTGTATTTGACTATGTGAAATCATTATTATAATCTAGTTTACTAAACTATCTTAACTTTATAACAAATGGAAGTCTAATTTTGGATTCACTTCTCAACTTTCAATCAATACAGTAGAACTTGTCTAAACTAATACTGTTGGGACCATTAGATTAGGAAATTTATTAGTTAATGGAGGTTGGATGTACTACTTGCTGATGTAATAGTACTGCTGGGACCATTAAATGAGGGAGGTTATTAGTTTAGACAGGAAGTTATTAGTTTAGACAGTATTAGTTTAGACAAGTTCTACTGTAATATGGTCAAATACAAGTTTAATGTCAACAACCATTTATAAGATTCTAAGAATTTTGATGTTTGATTTTTTTCACAATTGGTTGAAATTTAAACTACATTTTAATAAGCAGTTTCAACTCTTGTATAAAAATCTATTTACACTTGGTTGAAATTTAAACTACATTGTAAATAGATTTCTTCAAAAATATTCATACCACTCTATTGCTTATGCATGTGTAATTTACAGTGGAACATAAATCATCAACATATGACAGGCATTGCAATGTAGCGACATCTACAAAATCTGTACTAAATAGGTAATATAATTTCTGAATATTGATTTACTGACATTATGATAATCATATAATTTATCCGGGCAACACTTATCGAAAGTGGACTGTAACGTGTCGTAGTGACTAATTAATCCATGATCTGTTCCAGCAGTTAGCAATCGGCATGCCGGAGTCATGAAATGCAAATTGGTCGATTACTGTTGCTGATTCGAGAGGCTGGACATGTATCGAATTGTGGAATCTATCTCGCAAACATGCAGTGGAAGTTCTACAAGTTAAAACTTGAGGAATGTAAGTTACCTGCAAGGATCGTTCGGTGTGCGTCCATGCCTGGAGAAAGCAGGACAAGCACACGGAATGAAGGATCTACACTGCACACTTCGTGCATGGCATACGCCTACTGTGTGTCGGATGCGAGGAATGTGTATGGCAGTGCGCGCCTGCAGGAAGCTTTCTATTCAAGGAAGTCAGTAGCAGCGATCAGAGGCAAGGATATATTCCTATTCCAGCAACCCATCCAGATTACTGCCATGACTGTAACCGGCTGGAGTGTTTCCCGATGATTGTTTATTAATTTTTAAATCAGAAGGGGGAGAACCCCATTGCTTGAAGTGAAAACAAAGCGTTTCCTGATGTTGATAGATTATCTTTTGTCACTTAGAAGGTTGTTCAGGGTACCTAGAGCAGACGGTAATGGATATTCTTAAAATGTTTGCAGTCGTGTTCACTGCTTACTGTTCGGTGTTTTGTCCTGGACGTTGCTGAGGGAAGGGCTTCTGGATGTTATTCCTTCGGAGTCGGGCTATGGCGCCAATGGAATAATTTCCCCATGCACATGCGCGATGCTCGTGGAGGGAATATATATTCTTGAGTCTCACCTACTAAAGATTCTGAAGCGCCTCTCAATTGACTGTCTGCGTATTGTATTGGTGTGATGTTGAAAATGAGAAATCAGGTTTTTTAATTAAGAATATTGAATATGCAGAGTCCAGACGAAACGAAACAGTAGCTATTCACCGTTTCGATTCTCAGAAAGCAGAGGGGCCAAGCTGCATGGAACTTCACAAACTGGATCCTCCAACCGGTTGCAGGTCGAGACGGAGGCGTGAACCCTCTCTCGTCGGCATAAAGCACTTAGACGTGTTTGCAATGGTGTGCCACACTCTGAGCCCGACTAACTTTGGGTTGAGTGATTCCTCTTCCTTAACCGCCGTCGTACTTGCTTATAAAATTTCTCCCTCTGCAGATGAATCTTTCGGTTCGACTTGTGCAAAAAGAAGAAATGAAAGCAGAGGGAGCCAAATCTTTAACAACATAGCTCATTTTCGATTTTGAGTGAGTTGAAGCAAATGATCTCAATCTCATAAGGCAATTAGGATCGAGAGAGTCAAATGAAAGTGGAAGTGGATGCATATCCTGGATAATGATTTTTGGAGCTCACATGCAGGAGACATAAAATTACGTAAATAACATTTAAGGTATTTATTTGAAACAACTTTCAGATATCCCCTTGCAAGAAATCACAATTTATTCAAGAGGAATAAAAGTAACCAGCGAGGTATCATCTAAAGCATGGTTTTAAGGGCAGCTGCTCCAAGCAGACTGTTACTCGTAAGCTACCATACTCTTTAATATACAATGAATTAAGATGGGCGTTTATACCATCTCTGCTCACTTTCAACGCTACTTCCTACGTTCTAAATGAGAATTGATGAATAAGGTTATACCAACCTTACTATCAAAAAAATTAATCAATAAAAGTTTGTCAGTCCTTAGGTGATTAATGTGACTTGTTCAATGAAGTCACTTCCTAAGGAAATGAAAGTCAATTGATTAACTAGTCTCATTCCTAAAAATCACCAGGTACTCAAAATATCCTAGAGGTACCCAAAAATACCTCTGTCCTTGAAGCATCTGGCCGTGAATTACCACCAAAAAAGAATTTCACAGTACACATTGACGAGCTTGGCTCATCTCCGTGACGGAACACTGTTCTCAATGCCATATCATGTCCATGTATTGCCCAAAATATTTTAAAAAAACTTCCGAGATAGGGTTGTCAAACTCGAGCTGAATAATCGGATGAGACAGCAAATATCTTGCTAGTTCTTATGCCACGGCTCCATGCTTCACCAGCCTCACTATCCAGGAAATCTGCCAATTCACCCAGACAGGTTCAGAATTGTAAACAATTGGGTGCATTTCAAATAATGGCTGCATCATTCATAGATTAGCTGAAGTGGTGAGAAGGGATGGGATTAGTTACCAAGTTGTTGTCTGGGCTCCCAATGTAGATTCCTTTCAGAAGAGCGATGAGAACACCTTCGGCAACGAACACGTACATAAGCATTGCATTCTGGCCCATCCATTCTAGTACAAATGTGGAAGATCTCCATCCACGGACATCAACCTGCACAGAGCAGAAAGCGATTTACTTTCATTAAAAAAGTCTTGAGTTATTGTAACAAAGTAACCTCTTAAGCACAATTGAGTATCCAAAGTAACCATGCGGTCATACGATTACGAAGACTGTAGCAGTGTGCCTCTTGGATGGAGGAAGAAATTATGGTTTGGAAGAATACCAGGAAATAGAAGCCTGCAAGAACAATTCCAGCAGCACCTCCGGTGAAAAGCATGTAGCTGACGCTGTAGAGTGGCTTGTTGAATGGCATACCTTCAACACAGAAGTTCATATGTTATTCTCCTGTGTCTGAAGGAATAAAATTGAGGAGTTCGTCAAGTGAAATCCACTTCCTCTACCGTTCTACCACATCTGCAACCATGAACCTTGCTCTGAAAAAATATTATGCACTTATTTACATAATTTCATGACAAGGCAGACTTCGTCTAATGTTGCGTGACATGAAAAGCTTACCCAACAGGTGGAGAAACATGCCCGTCGTAAGCAGAGCCAAAGACATAACCGACCAATCATATAGTCTCGCACAATGTTCCTTGCGATGGTTGAGAACGTGACCAAAGTGTAGCCCCAAGAAACAGCTGCCGATTGCTGACACAGAACTGCATGCACAGGAAAACATGAGTCCTTGATGCAACTGAAAATCATCAGAAAGATGACGAAATTTTGACTTGCAGTACTTTCACCCAAGCTATAAAGAACAAAACAGTAACTTTACCATAATGATAGAAAGTTTGAAGACACTAGCAACATTAAAAACCGGATTGAGATTTTAAAATAACATGGCTGCCTCACAAACCCACCTTAGAAGGCCTTCAGGATCAAAAGGTGCCCGGCACCACTCGGGAGCACCCATCGGGAGTGGTCCATAGTCCGGCGAGTTCACACTGCAAGACTGCAACCAAACATTCCTGAGTCAAAACAGTTGCTTGTTTTCTGAGCCTTCAGGAAAAGAAAGGCCAACATCAATCTTCCCATGCAGAAGAGTACCAAGCTAACTACACATATCAGCAAGCACCAAAAAACCAAAAGTAGAGGTGAAATGCGAAATAGGAACATACTAAGACATTTTCAAAAGTAAATAGCAGAGATTAGAATATACCGTAGTGCGCCCATAAATTGACTTCTGGTACATATGCGAGAAGCCGAGTATGGCGCGGTCTAAATAGCCCACTACGTTACAATCGGGCCCAACGCTCCCCCTTACTCCGCACGATACCTGAAGCAGATTAAAAGGTAAAAAAATTAGATTATCTTGTCAAAAATTCTGGAAACACAGATAAAAGATCTTTTGGAGAAACGTAAGAACTTGGACAAGAAGACGACGACGAAGAACTCCAGGTATGCTCCAGTACACTTACATGAAGAACCTCCGGGTCAGAAGCAGATGAAGTCACGAGTGTGAAATCCCAATCTGGGACATACACTCCATACAGCAAGGCCAAGTACACGACCACAATTGCTGCTGCCACCACCCAGTGAATGTAATACATTTTAAAGAGTGCGAACTTGTCACGTGACACATCGTAATATTTCCGGGGTGCCCATATCTCACAGAGGGCAACTACCATGTAGGCTAGTGCTATTCTCTGCAGTCATAAGCGATATACGATAGTGAGACAACGGCCTATTTCAAAGGATAAATAGAAGCAGTGAACAAAAGACCAAGAAAACTCCTGTTCTGATTATCAATGATCTACTTGTTGGTCTACTACAGATATGCACCGGTTCCTGCAGAAAATCATTTAGGTGGAGCAGAAAATTACCTGAAGAACGCCACCCAATCGTATACGTTCTAGATCCACACCATAACCAGTGTCCCGGAGGGCATGGTAGTACCCACCTGTAAGAACGAATATGCGGATGAGCGAGGAAGAAAAGGAACACTGAAGGCCGATATGTAGCAGTGTAAACCAACAGGAAGGTCCTAGCTCGACTCGAACGCTATCTCACTGAAAACATCCTTCGGTTAAAAGCAAGACTGGTTGAATTGAAACGAAGTATTTGCTGACAATGGTGAGAAGCTACCTTGAATAACAAGCCCAACGATTAGCAGCTTGAGTGTTTGTCTAAGTGCTTTCTGTGACGCCGACTTCTTGTCGCTGGATATTCGCTGCAAGACAAGAGGCTCGACATCAACGAGAGTGAACTAAACTTGCTCTAAACTCAGACCTCGTTACGAATAGGTGCCAAGGGCAACCACTTGATTACGCAACCACTATATCACAGTGCGTGAAGCTTACTTTGTAGGTGAGGGCAAGAGCAACGCCCACTATGAAGAGGAAAAAGGGCATCACAAAGTCCGCTAGAGTGATGCCATTCCAGGGAGAATGATTGATGGCCGGCCAAATACCACCTGCACGGTCTACAAGTATCATCACCTGTTTCACAAGACCAAAGTTAGCGCAACTTTCAAATCCAGACACTTCATGACTTACAAGTAAATGCTACAAAACACGACAGGCGTGATGAACAACGGGCATGTTTGACAACCTGAGAGATAGATACTAAGCCAAGTCCTCAACCAATCTCTTGGAGAGTGACAAATGCGACACTGGAAGGATACTAAAGTTTGCTTCAGTGACTGAACTAGACTGCCTAGTTCCAACTTCCCCACCAAAACACAACCTCATCCTAGACGCCCATAATTCTCCGAAAATCCTCTCACAAATTTCAGCAGCCCCAGATTGAAACCACTAGCAGATAAAAACAACACCACATAATGATCGCACAACACGTTTCCTGGAAATTATTCTCAAGCTTAAACTCCCAATGCAAGGCTGAACGTTCATTGCTAGAAACATGCATTTGGTCCACGGAAGTACGCATTGAATCGAAGAACTAACACACTAGAAAAGTACTCTCTTCCAAACACCAAAACCCAATACAAAGTGCAACACTCACAAACCTAGAGAAGCGCATTACTCAGTCGCGGTAACCACAACAAAAAGCAATGCACCCAAAAACTAGATCTGGCTCTCAGAAAACACCAAGCATACCGCAATAGACAGCCCACGGAACACGTCCAGAGACGCCAATCTCGGACTCTGCAAGGCAACAACTCGGATCCCAGCTCCTCCATGCACCAATGGTTGCAACAACACCGTATCCTCTTTCGTCTCCTTACACCTCACTCCCCCTCTCTCCATGGTCTCAACGTCGTCGATGGCCATAGCCACAGCCCCCATTGCCACAAATTCACAACCACAAACCAATACTTATAAGCAACCTCCCCCAAAACTCAGACAGCCCAATGTGCCGGCGGCCTCTTCTTCTCAGATGAGAAGATGAAGCTCTAACTTTTCTACTGACAAGCTGTTTGTGGTGAGAGATCCGTGGCCATGCTTCAGAGCAAAGCCAGGATGATTGGCACCGGCCGCAGTAGCCAGATCCCAGTGCTGAAAAGCACCGTCTTTCGACACAGACTCAATCATGAGAGCTGGATCTGGGACGAGAGATCAGAGTTAACGTAGTTCCTCGGCAAAGGGGAAGATGGGCTTCTGCTGCTCCCGTTTGTTGCTCCCAGGTGATGTACTTATGGAAGCCGCTTAATTCTACCGCTATTGCTGCTTCGGCGTAACAAGCGTGCTATTATTGCCACTGTCAGGCAATTCTGACTTGTCGGCGGTTAAGGACTCCCACTTGAAGTAGCAGTTCTCCACTCTTCAAAAATTCCTTCACAAGTAGTTTTGAAATCATCGGAAATCATTCGATCAAGTTTTCTTAAATATATAATCTAGATTTCTCTGCAGGGAAGATATTTTCTACCCAAGTGTTTATATTACTTTGAACAAAGGAGCCAGTGCAGTACCGTATTGAATAACTTTTACTCTAAATTAATAATGAAAACGTGAATGATTAAGGCAAACTTAACTTGGAAAAGTAACGTGAGAATTAACGCGGTATCTTGGTGATATTTTTAGAATATTATCTAGATTCCAGTGCAGTGAAGATATTTGACCCGAAATATGAATATTACTTCGATTGTAGGAGCCAGTGCGGTGCCGTTTCAGATAACAATATAATTATAAAATGAAAATGTATTGTGATAATGTAGATGGGAGGAACCAGGGCGGTTCAACTGACGCGCTTCCACCTCCCCCACCTCAGTTTGAATCTGATCCAACGCTCTCAACTTGGGGCGGTGAAGTGCAGTTCCTTTTGTCATCTCGTGGTCAATTTTAGAGTCATTCTTTGTCATTTATATTCTTAAGGGTTCAGATTCTCGAATTCTGGCTGAAGAGGAGGAAAGGAATCACGAGAATGGTGCGATTCCCATACAGACTAGCAGACAAGATTATGGGGAGAGTAGTCCGTGTGGTTGATTGATGTCTTTTGCATCTGTGGTTGATGATTCGTTGCGTTTTCTTTTCTTCGATGCATAAAGGAAACACCACCATACCAGTATTCACTTGAAAATTGAATTTAGTTTCACACTTTCATTTCTTTTTCCACAGATGTTGGTTTGCACCACTGTTTCTTTTGACTTTAAGAACCAGGAACTGAATTCTGGGGGGTTTGGAGTGCACATGTGTGACGCGTTTAAATTTAAGGACTATAGACGAACAGTGTTACGTTACCGAAGGATTGTCAAAAAAGGAGCACTCAGTGATCTCGCCAAAACATGCAGCTATGGCATGCATATCAAAAGAAGCTGGAAAAAATGAAAAAAATTATGCAGCTGTTGGGCCAGGACTTCGTCCTAAATATCCGCATCGTGATAAAGCAGATTCAAAGGACACTCAACCGGAGGGTGTAAACGTTGGTGTAGATGCACAGATACTAATTACAGTAGTAGATCTTTTCAGATATACCTCCACATGCAGAACACTTCAAATTTAAATACAACTTTTAAGCGAAGTACAAAAGAAGTACAGCACAGTCCTGAAAGACTGGAACTGTGAACAGTGCTTTTTCAGATCGCTCAACAGTAACAACCGGAGTAGGCCGTGCCCATGTTACTTCCAGGTTGCTTGGCAGGTAAAACCTATTATTGTTTGAAATACTGCTGGAAAAGCCTCTTAGAATCAATCATCAATTGCCATGTCGGGTATATTGTACGGATACATTAGAATATTGTACGGTTGGGAAAGAACTTTGTTACAATTTTACAAGACTCTGACCACGAGTGGTCGAGCTTGGAAGTCAGGAGTCAACAGTTCAAACGGTCGCCCAACGATTCAATTGTTCCGGAGATTATAGTTTTGCTCTTGTATTAGGTAAGTAAAGATAATATTCAAGTACGCTAAGGCTGGTTATGTAGATATAGGTTTTCTCTGAACACGGCGGAGAGATGGGTATCATTTTGTCCTCGAGAGCTTGCTTGTATGGGACTCAGGTCGGTCCTCCGGAATAATATGAAAACATTTCTCCCATCCCAAGTTGCTCCTGTTTGGTGCAAGTGCCATGATAATTACACTCTCAACCGTTTACAGCCCCCAAAAGACGCGGTACACACATCGGTCTATCTTGTAACTTGTAGGGCTATACATAGCATCCCAAATGCATAGTTCCATCGGAATTATTTAAGCTGGCGTGGTACTAGCATGGGGCGGTCCGTCCTACGGAGCACTCGTCAAACTTTTCCAACATTGAAACTTGACTCCGTGTGCATGACTGAGCTGGGCTCGTCTCCATGTGCATCTCCCAAGACCAGAAGGTGGGGAATTTGGTTGGGAACCTGGCCACCCTCACAAAGTTTGTTGGATTTGATGATGTCCTCATGTAACCAGTAATGGGACCCTCACGAACACAGTACCCAGTAACACTGAACACAAAGTCGACAAGATTTCTTAGCGAAGCAGGCGAATTATCTGCTAAGAAACGGAAGTACACACTCCTCAAATACAGTGCACACTGTAGATAACGAGGGGGCCCAAGCTTGCCGAAAAGGATCAGGCTCAATCAGAACTCTCAGCTTAAAAATATAGAAAAGATCTGAGCTGCGGCAACCACACTCATCTCAGAAGCAAGTAAAACTTAGAAAATCATATCAGTGAAGTGCGAAGATATTACAGTGCCGGGGTTTCAGTTGAAATAAATCACAACGTGAAACTGCGTCCTTGGACTCTCAGATTACCTCCAATTGAGAAGAAAACGTTCATGCTTTCTACCAATACCAATCGTGTGACGACAACACTAATCCTACTTCTAAGATAATTTCTCAACAACGACATTCAAGTACCGGGTATACAAAGGTAGTCTTCTCTCCAACCGTTCTTATTCCAAGTGCCGAGTGTTCTTCCAGTACTCGTTAACAAGTTTTGTGAAGAGAGACTGAGGGTTGTCCAGAAGTCGAAGTGGCGAGTCATACTCTGCCAACACTCCTGCAAGGACAAACAACAATTCAACATGCGAATTGAGTAACAAATTTACTGTTCAAGAACGAAACGGCTGTAAAATATAATATTTCAAGGAGTATACACAACGAGTCATCGGGATTAGTACTAGATAAAAAGCAAGTACCATTAAATATTCTATTTGAGGATAATGACCCAGGAGAGTAGAAATACTTCAGTGTCGTGAAGACAGAGGATTTCTTACGTTTTTGTGAGGAAACACTTACCATCAGTAAGAGCCAACACCATATCACTGTCAACCACTGTTGGAATGCGATGGGCCACTGTGATCACGGTGCAATCCTGGAAGTCATACCGAATGAGCTTCTGGATGATAGCGTCGGTGGTGGAATCAATGGACGCGGTAGCTTCATCAAGGACCAGAATGCGGCTATGCTTGAGTAATGCACGTCCTAGACAGAAAAGTTGCCGTTGTCCAACACTCCAGTTTGCACCCTCGTCCGTAACTGCAACACCAATTATCAACATTAGAATGCCATTGAGGCTTACCAACAACAACAGCCATTAATAGAAAACCGTAGTTTTCTATTGTATCTGCTAAATTCCAAGTACAGCTCAAACAAGAGACGATTTGCTGCGGTTTTTACAAAACCACCAAAACGAAAAAATTGAACATTTTGATATGCATATGATGATGGTTAGAAGAAACATACCTGGAGCATCAAGTTTCTCAGGCATGAAACGAATAATTTCTGCCAATTGGCACTTCTGCAATGCCTGTAAAGTAGATCATGTTGAGTTAGGACCAAGGTCATTCCGGACATAACCCAATTGTTTAATTAGCAATGGATGAGTGTAAGAGTATTCACCTCCCAAATATCCTTGTCCTCATGTTCGCCAAGAGGGTCCAGATTAGACCGAACAGTTCCACGGAAGAGGGTGGGCTCTTGTGGAATGATACCCAGCCGAGACCGTAAGTCACGCAGCCCAATGGTGGTAATGTCGAGCCCATCGATCAGAATGCGCCCTCCAGCAGGTTCAACCAGACGGAAGAGAGCACTAATGAGAGTGGTCTGCAATCCCACTTTAATAATTAATATGGTTTTCATGTTTAATAAGATCTATGTTGTTGACAGAAGATGCTTTCAGTCTGTACAGTACAAGCTGTGAGAGGGATGCATATGAAGCTCAATCGATTCACCGATCTTCACCACTGTTCTAACTTCTCAGATAAGTAGTTCTAAAATATCTAGATCACAGGTACGTTTCAAAGTGTAAAAACTTTGATATAGTTTTTCTGCTTGTGAAATTCTTTTTGCATTATAGTACCAGCCGACAAAAGATTAACAAATACCTTGCCCGAACCGGTCCGACCAACCACACCCACTCGTTGTCCTCCTTGAAATGTACACGTGATTCCTTTCAAAACCAGAGGAGCTCCAGGCCTGTACCGGATCTACATGAGCACCGTCCCAAGTAAATTCAACAAGTCAGTTACATGTCCGGGATGACTGTATGGTATTTGATTTGAACAGTGACTTGCATTGGGCCAAAAAAAATACATACCTGCAAGTTCTGAAGCTCAACTTTGCCGTGCTTAGGCCAGTTGGGGGACGGACGACTGTCATCAATGATGGCTGGGGCCTCGCTCTCAATTTTCATGTATTGGCGGACACGCTCAACAGAAACAATATTGTTGGCCAATTGACAAACATATTGAATGAAGAACACCAAAACACCATTTAGTGTCAATCCATATACCAGCGACAGACCAGCAAAGCCTGCAAGAACAACCCAGTTCATCACTTAGAACACTTTAAATCAACCGTATACTCCATTACTTGAAAATACAGAGACAATACCAAAATGCGTACTTTCCAACTGGCACTGAGCCCTAAAGGAATGTTAAGAATTTCAGAAATCAATTTGGAGAAAGTTTACCTCCATCAACAGCATCAGAAGGTATGACAACCATAAGAAGAGCAGAAGTTGCCAAAATGATTGCACACAATGCCTCCAGTCGCATCACAAGCCACTCATATGCAACGAAGGTGTGGAAGAAGAGGCTTGCGTCAACATCCACTAGTTCCAGATTCTTCTTTTCGAACTGCGGAACTTTCTCAAATGCACGAATTGTCATTGCACCACTGATTGTCTCGCCGAAGTTATTTACAATTGGTGCTTTCGTTGTGCCGTTCATCCGCATCAGCTCACGTGCAGATGTCAGGTAGTATCTCTACACAAACAAACAGCCTGGTAAGACATCGACTAAGTAAAGCCCAATACTGAAATTACATTGCAAACAGTGCATTACCGTGAATAGTGTTATTGAAAGGGGCAGGTCAAGCAATTACCTGTAGCCATCTGATTACAAGGAGCACGGGAAGCACGACGATAAGTATTTGATAGGTGACAATGGCAATAATAGCGATCACGCCTACAATCTCAAGACCCACTTGGGAGACGAATCCAAACCCAATGGGTACGTCGACATCCAGCATAGTCATATCAGAAGATATCTACAGATAACAACAAGCAACAGCCAAACCTCCGATTAGATATTACTCCGCACTCGTCTTGTCCAGTCTCTTTGGAAGTGGCCAATAGCATACAGTAGGCTCCAAATGCACAAAAACCAAATATTCTATGAAGCTATTCGAAAGAGCAATAATTCTTACCCTAGCAAGAATTCTTCCCATGGGGGTTGAATCAAAAAACAACATAGGAGCCCGAAATAAGCACACAATTAAAGCTCTGAAGAAATTCTTTGAAGCGCGTAATCCCAGCACGACAGCAAACCGGGACCTCATGAAAACAAAGATTCCGCTCGTAATCGATAGGCCTGAGTATACGCCGATCAGCAAGGCATCACCGGTGTTGGGATCAGCCACCCTCGTTGCCATCCAGTAGTTTGCTGCCATTTGACCCAGAACAAAAATTGCTTGGGAGATGAAACCCAGCCAAAACATGAGCCATCCTTTGGCTACACGGATATATTCTAAATAGACCGTCCACCCTTGGTCACCGATATCACGCTCTTCTTGTTGCGTTAATTGTGTTGCAGGAACTTCGACTGGTGGATTTGGTTCCCTTTGAGAACTTCTCCTTGACCTGGCACGGCTTAAGTTTCGCAGCATTCTCTCACCCCTGGACTCCGATCGATTGAGATTTGCTTCGTCAACGACAGGAACTTCTTCTACCTCTTCGTCGTGATGGTGGACGGTCCCCATGGCATCTTCATGGGCGTTCACAAGTTGCTTGAATCCTCGGCCTTCTTCCAGAAGGTCATCGTATTTTCCTGACTGTGATATCTCGCCTCCTTCCATAACCTTCATGCAACAATTACAATGGATTGAATTAGTAATTTCAATCAAAATGCTCCTGAAGCTTCTTTTGCGGATTGATACCACAACTAACTGGACAATCCAATGCATTTGAATTGCTGATTTGGAGTAGTTTTAAGATGGACATAAGCTTTATTTGATGAGTCGAATTGCTCTGAAGGAGTTCGTGTAAAGTATTCATAGCCTACCAGAATGAGGTCGACAGCATGAAGAAATTCAACTTGATGTGTGACCAGGATAACAGTCTTGTTCTTCAAAGCGCCCATTACACAATCCTGCATAAAATGAAGGCATTCTTTGATCAGACTGCAATCTTAATAATTTCTCAAAAATGCAGACAATACAATAGGCAAGGACAAAGAAGAAAATTTACACAAGAAAGCTAAGACTGAAAATTGTACCTTGAAGAGAGTAGTAGCAGTATGGGCATCAAGAGCACTAAATGGATCATCCAGCAAGTAAATATCAGCATCAGCATACACAGCCCTCGCCAGCTGGATTCGTTGCTTCTGCCCTCCACTCATGTTGATGCCCCTCTCGCCTATCTCCGTCTGGTCTCCAAACGGAAATTGAGCAATGTCTTGGTCTAATGCGCAAGCCTTCAGTGATGAACGATAGCGTGTGTAATCCATAGGAAGTCCAAAGAGAACGTTGTCCTGTATGGTGCCGCCCTGAATCCATGCTGATTGGGCCACATATGCAAGCCTCCCCGATACCATTATCTGAAAAAATTCAAAAAATTCAAAATTTAAATGCAAAGTAGGCACAGGTCTGATGATGCATGATCTGGTACAACTTTGCTAAACAAGCTTCACATAATGCTTCAAACAAATGAAGAGAAGGATGATCCAGTACTGAGTTCGAGCTTAATAAGGTTGCAGGTAAGCATAATCATCACCCTTCCAGACAGTTTCGGAATTTCGCCCATGATAGAGTACAGTAACGTCGACTTCCCTGATCCAACAGCCCCACATACAGCTACGTGGTCACCTGGCTTAACATCCAGGTTAATCCCACGAAGAGTTGGCTTGGTCTTCGCTCCAGGTTGCCAGCTGAGACTGGCATCTTGCATCTCAACCGCGCGTGCATCATTCTGTTTCCGCTCCACGCAATTGTCTAGCTCATCATCTTTCAAGAAATTCCCAATCCGACCAAGTGATACTTGAACCTGTACAGCATCAATACTGTTAGCGCTATGTTTCAAAGCAGTCGTTTTATAATGCCCTTCAGATTCAAACGTCTTGATCATCAAAGCATTCACCAATATTCATTAACAGAATCAGCTCAAAAAGGTCCTGATACAACTTGTGCTAAAATTCAACATCTATCCCGACAACTAGCTGCATTCCAAACGTGTTCAGTAATGCACAAGCCACACCCAGAGATGTAAAGAAACAATGGCAAAGAACCTGAATGAGATGCTTTTGTGATAGAGAGTTAGATTAATGATGGCCTCTAAAGGAGAAACTAACAAACCCAATACTTATGCTCTTGGGCTCAAAGGTTTAAGGTTTAGGGTTTAAAGTATCAGACCTGTATGATAATTGCAAGGAGCTCAGGAAGCACTCGAACAGGATCTTGAATGATACGGAAAGCGGAGAGGGAAGTGAAGACGACTGCAGGAGAGAGACGGTGGCCAAGGAGGATGTAAGCTCCGAATGTAATGGAAGAAACAAGCACGGGTGTCATCCAATACAAGATTGTCCCCAACGACCTCGTTTTGTTTGATTTTGAAAGCCATTCAAACTCATTCTCACGGAGCTTCATCATCTTCTCTTGGAACTGGTCCTCCCAAGCCTGCACATACCATAGAAAACACAGAATCTTAACAATAAATAATCCTAGTAACAGCGTTCTAAGGTTCATCTAATCTTGCATATATGATCAATGCAGGTACAGAAATCTGTTAAACATAAATCAGAGTTAGTACAAGTCACAAACCTGGAGTTTAATAATCTTGATGCTATTAAGCATTTCACTTGAAGCACGTACTCGCGCATCCTGAGCTCCCATTAATTTGACTTGATACCTCTGAAGAGCTCGTGCTAACGGAGAATTGAGCACCATTGTAATGCCAATCACTGTCAACCCTGCGAAGGTGGCTAATCCGAGAGTGTAGAACAGGATTACAGATGCAATAACAAGCTGCAGTGGTGTGGTCCAGATCTGGTGGAAGTACCAAGAAAATTCGCCAAGCCGGTAGCAATCCACCGACATGTAGTTCACGATCTCACCAGCCCCATGTCTTGCCCGACCTGTGTTAGATAACCTGGTAGATATTACAATTCAAAAAGTCTTAGGATAAGCAAACTGTGGATTCAATTATCCACATTAGCTTATGACCTCGAACAGATTGTTCAAAAAGCCCAAAACATCATTCATTACCTCAGCTGCTTCTGATAAATTGTAGCAATTAGGCCTGATCTCAGCTCCATTCCAACCATTCTTGCGCCGGCATACCAGTGCCGCTGGGATATGGACTCCAAAATCTTGCTACAAAAGAGGGCAGCAACAAGAATGTACCCCTCGTGCTTAATCAGCTCCTCCCCACTTTCGTATCTAATGAAAAACTGTAGAATGATGGGCCCAAAAGCAAGGGCCAAGCACTTTCCAAGAGCACCGAAGGCGTTTAGTGCCATGGCTTTCCAATATACGGTAGCAAGTGCCTTAAATACAGACTGAGACTTCTCTGGGTGGCGTTCCTTCTGAGCATCCCATGCCTTGAGAAATTTCTCAGTGGCAGTTTGTGCTTGTAAATTCTTACTCAAGTGGGGGACGTCTTTGAGCTCCAAAGGACGTTTGTACCCAAGAGCAAGAAGAGGATCCAACCAGTTGAATATCAAGGCACTGAAAAAACTTGCACTTGAATAAAAAGTTTCTTTAGCGTTGCTCACTTCTCTCGCACCGTTTGCAGTTCCACTTTCGGCATCATTTGCACCGTTCAGTAGAGGCTCAGTGACGCCATTTTGTGGTACCTCGACAGCTATCCATCTCTCACCACGAATGGCACAGCTCAGAAGCAGGCAAGCAACAGGCCATGAAGCAATCGCAAGGTAAACCTCAAGTGAGGGTTTCGTAACGCCATTATAAAGGTCGATAAGGGAGAGAACAGTTGCTAGAGTTGTAAGAAAGAATGTGAGTATCCACCACACATATGCTACTTGCTTCGTTGGATTTCGTAACCTGGTCACAAAAATTCCACCCGATGAGCAAAAATCTAATGAGCAAAAAAACAACCTTAAAATATAAGCTTTGATTCAACAATTAGGGTTTAGGAGGTAGCATATTACCTGATTCTTAATGAAACAGCGATGGTGATCCAAGCAATCCCTTGCACCCACCCGTAGATTTCTGAATGTGTGGCAACGGAAGGTAGAAAGAAGAGGTACACCCCAACTGCAACATGTGCCAACCCAACGAGTGCAGAAAGGACGGAAGTGACATTGTACAAAACCGAACCCACTTCGAAAGTTGAAAGAAGCTCTGCGCCAGTCAAGGCACCAGGAGGAATGCTGTTGGACGTCGCCAAAAGGAGAAAGAAGACAAGGAGGAGAAGGAGCTGGCCGAAACAGACGATGGCATGCTGGACACATGATAAAGACTTGGAGCCTTGCCCAAAATCATAGTGTGGTGTTAATCCAGTGAAGGTGATGCACTTGGAGAAATTCCCAAGCTCAACAGTGGGTGATTTACTTCCCCCACAGAACCATCCCCATAGATCTGCATCACCGAACACATGTTTGAGAGGATGACACAGCTGCTGAATTCAATTAATTTGCAAAGAAGGAAATTTAGAGCTTCTCAGGGAGTAACTGGTCCTCTTACCTCCGATCCGATAAGCTGCCATAGCTGATAATGCAGACATGCTCTCCATTGCTTTTCCCCCACCGATGGACAGCATCTGCCGAGTGCAGGGACTATCACTCCTGTCGTGACATTCTAGCAGGTCGTCTCACAGCAACAACAAAATTATTTGTTCTCAAATAGAAGAATCCACTGTCGCCATTGCTTACTCTGCATCATCTCAAAGGAAATTCAAGCTATCAGTCTAATGCACAATGTGGATACAAAAGCTAGTAGGACTCCCAAGTGCCAAGCAAGATGAACTGAGCAGAAACAAAAAACCCACTTCCTTCAAATTGACAGTTGCAGACACCAAAAGAATCATCACGACTGCTTCAAAAAACACACCATAAACCTCTCACCCCACCAATCTTACAACTCAACAAGATAAATGGAGTCAAGACATAACCAAACAGTCAAAACAAAACGCCTGCTTGCAGCACCAATGCTTGAAAGACAAAAACAAAACAAAAAAAAAAAATTTAAACTCATTCCAAGATAAACCTTTGTACAAGATTCTCCAACGCAAGCCAATCAACCAAAAAAATCTTACAAAATTCTCCGACAACTAGAGGGTCCACCGGAAAAGGTCATCTCCTCACACCAACCTGCGCAATTCACTTCACAACGAATGCAACAACAACAACAAGCTTTCAAGCAGCATCTCACGCGCAACTAACCCAGGTGGCCATCCTGACGTCGCGCCACGCACTGATCCTTACATCGCGTCGCTGTCCGTGTCGACTCACACAAAGCGTACCGAAAGGCTTGAACCCACATCACATGCTACGGCCCCTCCGCCTGGACCGAAAACGATTCCACTGCACTCATCGTGGTCCTCCGCTGGCAGCAGCCCTGTTTATACTGTGGCCACTGGCCCCTTCTTCCAAGCTCGTCCTTTGAATCCACCTGCGTTCGAGCACCATCGTCGTCACCATCGCCGTCATCGCCATCATCATTATGGTCTCAGCTGCTGAATCTGCATCATCATCGTCACCAGCTTGGTCTGTAATCAGTTGGATCCAGAGAGCATGATTAGCTTGGCGATGGTCTGCACTCGAGGTCCAGAGTTGGGCAGCGGCGTTTCCATCGCCATGACAGATGCCCATCGAGTGTGTTTGGTTGCCGTGCGTTGTGCTCGTTTTTGCTGGCTTTGGAGAGCTCTCTTGCTTCTGCTCTGCCTCCGTTTCCTCCGTCTGGGCCATTTGTGGATTTCCCATTTTTTTTTTCCTTTTTTTCTTCTTCCCTGTTCTTCACAATAACATTCTTTAGCATCTAGGAGCATCATCATTCTTTTCTAAAATCATCTTTATGAAAGAATTTAAAGAGAATGGAATGAAGGTATTCTTACATGTACTTGGCACATGACATTGATTAGAAGGTATGCGTCAAATCAAACCATTATAGTATATCCTAAACCTAGATGTTTTAAAAATTCGTTAATGGATTGTAGCAAAGAAAAAAAAAAGGTGATCCATGGTGTATGATTTTTTTTTTTTAAAATTCTAGATACTTGTTTATAATCTCTTTCTTTATTTTGTTTGTGATTTCTTTCTTCATTTTATTTGTGATCCCTTTCTATATGGTTTTTTTTTTTGTTGTCCTAAGATTTGTTTCATTATCTTTGGGGGATCAAATTACATCTATTATTTAGTTTTATGCTAGGGTGGTAAAGAATGTTATGTTCTTCTTTCATCTTTTCTCTTTTCTCTTTAGCTTTGTGAGTGTAAATTTTTTTTTATTGACCACAACATATATGAATGTATTTGAAATATAATCTAACATATTAGTTGGGCATACCATATGATGTGCAATTAGTGTTACGACTTAGAATCAATGTGGTCTACCCCCCCCCCCCCCCCCCCCCCCCCCCCCCCCCATGATTGAAGAGAATAGTATAAAACGGTAATGGCTTTATTTTTACACAAGTGATAAACAATCAGTTGAAATTTGAATAAGCCCTATGTTACATTTTCATAACGTAAGCACTTTAGGAGTATTAACCCTTAAAGAACATATGCTTTCTTGATACCACATCCAAAATCTTTTTTAAACTCCACTTTAAGCACGATTCTATTTTGAATTTCTTTTGGCTCTATTATGAAGAAGTATAGATCTCTTCAAGGTGCTCGGCTTGGTATTCTAAAAACTCCATTTGGTGTAATGGAGTGTAAGTTATGAGCAAGATTCTCTCAAAAGAAAACCAAGCCCGTGGGGCTGGGGTTGACCTTTAAGGGTTAATCATCTCTACTTTCTTCTTTATATATTGATGCAGATGAAATACTTCACTGCAAAAATCGAAACTGCAGCATCTGTTTACCTTGAATGTTTGCAAATCGCATAATCAGTTAGACCAATTCAATTGAGTCTCACAGTGTCACCACTGCTGAATATTCTAGGCATGGTGACCAATTCTCATTTGTATTTGTAACAGTGTTTGTCTAGTATCACCACCTATATTTGAATTATCGTCAAGTATGACAAGCCCACATACATGAATCCCTGACCCTAATGTGTACTTTGATGTTGACATTTTAAATAGTATAAGCCAATGTCTTGATTCCTGCACATCAAAAGAAAAACATTTCCCAACAACAGAATCAATGGTAATGCAATATTTGCAATAACTTACCCAAGAGGGTGCTCCCATGTTGTACAGACTGCCAGAATATCACTGATGGTTTGTTCAACGAAATTGGCATGACGTACTCTAACTTATTGCTGCAGCTTTTGGTGACAAGCTACTCAACCAACACTTGCAACACCACACATCAACTGCACTGTTGACAGGAACCGATTAGAAGCAAAATTGGACACTCTTAAGTGATCTGCATTGAGGCAAATGGCTAAGCTCTGTTGTAGAATGATGGCCTGCCAGAAAGTGTGTACACAGCTACACAAGAGTCGTTGGAGCCAGTTCATGAATCCGCAGCTGATATGGTAGTTACCTACCAGCGATCAGGTTTGTTCTTTGAAATAAAATTTCAATTAAATACGGTACGTGAGTCAAGCGTTTTTTTTTTTTTTGGTAGCACGACAGGCAACTAGGAATGTAGCCAAGTAAGGAAAACATGCACGGAAACATCTATTTAAACATGTTTATCCATAAATTTATCTTTTCTAAGATGTTTTCATCCAAATAGTGGTGATTTTGGTTAACTGTTCTGGAAGGCTTTGGCAATTTCATCCGCTGATTTGCTCATTTTTCTTAGTGTATAGGTAGCCACCTCGAAAATGAGGTAAGGTTCTGGCTAAAATTTGCCAACTTCTTTATCACTGACCTGAGTCCAGCAGAGCGAAGGATTTCCTCATCACACCGGAGGAAATGGTAAGATACCGTCCAAAACATCATCCCTTATTGTCGTGAGAGGGAGAAGCTTTGTGCTCGTCTCTGAAGAGGAGGACACTAGTCTTTTATGAGGCCTGTGTGAATCAACAGTACTGTACACCTGACTCTTGTTGCAATCACCAGTGGAAGAGAGCTGGAATTTGTTTCTAATGAGTAATGAGCAATGTTGAAGTGGTGTCTTCTTCGTCGGATTCCAACTATTGTGTGTGTGTGTGTGTTGTAGTGATCCACGTAGTACCTGCCAGATGGTGGGGGGAGAATGACAGTTCATCGTTTGGAGGGTTCTCCAGAATCAGATGCACTCAGGTTTGGTTCTAGATAAACTGAAGGATTAAAAAAATATTAAAAAATAGCAGGGGAAAACAGAAAGAAAGCCGAAAGAAAAGAGTCTCCGCAGATGCCCCAATGCATGGTTCAGCTATTCCTGAAGGTCTCCTCTCCGATTCTACAACCAGCAACAGAAAAGCATGGAAAGTGAAATGATTCAAGGGTTTAGCAACAAGTAGCTTGATTTCCTATTCCAGTCATATTACACTTCCTGCGCCAGATTATGCCCTGTCAAGAGGCTAACATGTCCTGGCAACGAGTTCCACATTCAATCGTCTCCTCTAAAACTCCAAAAGCAAAAACTGATCTCGAAAAGAAGATTACGGTAATTAGCAGATAAGAGTGGATCCTCGTGTACTACATATTCCTCCAGCTCCTTGGTTTGAGAAAGTGTGCCACTTGATATCACTAGGAACTCTTTCGAGGCTGCTCCGATGACCTTGCCTTCCAAAAGACGTTACTGAGGGGTACCGACGTCGTGTGCATTGAGGGTCAAGCACCCAGATTCTCACAGTTAAATCAGAAAGTAATAAAGAGCATACGCTAGCACCACTTAGTTGAGCAATAATCGTATCGGTGATAAATTACAAAAGGGAAGCCATCCTAATGGTTCAAACCCATTCATGAATGGCTAGAGAATTCCCCTGTTAGATTGTTGCTAGATCCGGTGCACATCGGGAACAATGTGATCCCCTTTCTACTCATTCTACACACGCTGTTCCATAATCTCGATTCGAGTCCTCCCACGTCCAGACAGCTCAGTACAGGCCACTCCAGCGTTTCGGGCTTGAGATTTTCAGTGTGCATCCCCGGAGGGAACACTCACCTTGCGCTCACAGCAACAGAATCTTCGTGGTGAAGAGAATGGGTAACTGTTGCTGGATGTGGTGCGGAAGTGAGTGTGTTCATAAGGCGATCCAAATTCCGAAACAGAGTGCCACTCGGTTGACAGACCGAGGGAGAGAGGGAGATTACAGAAAATCGGTGCAAGCTATACTTTCATCTCATGATGCTTTGGTTCTGTCATGTGCAAAGCTGGGCATGATCTTCACCCCACCCACGACATCCTCACACGGTCTAATGAACGGGAGAATCGTCTTTGGATCCTGACCGATGCCATGTCCTTCGCAGTCCAACTCCGGCGGAGCATGGAAACAGGGCTCCAGCGACACGCCCCTGTTGCAATGCCCCTGCGCTTGGAACGTCTCCAGGGCCAACTCTCCGGACGGCGTCTTCGTCAACATCCACGGAGTCTTTCCTGCCAAGCCGTGCGCGACGTAGCCAAACGTGGACCACGGGCTGGTTACAAGCTCATCACTAAGAGACAGCAGGTATATGTCTGCCCAAGCTTTCTTATCGTGATCAAATCCATACTGCTGATATTCCTCCTTGCTTGGACTGTGCACCGCAATGTAATCGTCTCCCTCGGCAGGAAAATCCAAGTAATAGTTTCGGAGCTTCTCGTAATAGACCATGTCCAGTGACGCTACCACCACAGCTGTTGTGCCTTGTCTTGAATTGTGAAGCGTATCCTCGGGAGCTGTTTTCATCTGCTTGGGCAGGAGACTTTTCTCCAAAACGCACGCAAGGAGCTGGAATTCAAACCAGGGGAATAAATTAGGCTTTTCATTTCGAGCTCAGAAAACGAAGTCATCAAAGAGTGAGCACGAATTTCAGATGTGAGGATCGAGAGTGCACCTGGTCAGCAACGACGGACGCAGAGACATTCGACTCCAGGATGCGGAGTTGAAGCCCAACTTGTCGATGTGCACTTCTGAGGTAAGGTTGCCTAAACCGCAAAATTGGCCCCCACATTACATTCGACGGCCGGAAAAGATATCGTATCATGTGATGAAACATAGTGTCTCTCTCTGGAAACATGAGGTCGAGCTCACGGTGGAACTCATGATCGAAGTGAAGACCGGGCACGGCGTAATTGTTTGACCTCCAATATAGAATGGGCACATTTCTCACCTGCTTCTGGATTCTATTGCAGAAGAATCGCTTGTCGTAGTCATCGTAGTCGTGCATCAAGTTGATGAAGATATAGTTGTTAGGAATAGGGTTGGGAATGGTGACATTAGCGGTGCCATTCTCCTGCAGGTAGAGCCCGAGCTTGTGCTTGTTCTCCCACGTCATATCATTGATCCAATTGTAGTCGTAATTCTCCGGCAACAGCCATGATGTACCAGGAAATGGCTCGCAGTACAGGCCATTGACATCCGTTCCAGAGTGATCCAAGAGCAAAATTCTGTCCGTGAGGAGCGCATACACAAACGCCGACGTGATGGTTATCATGCGGTTGCCCAACCCGCTGTTAGCGATCCAGATAACGAACTGGCAGTCGCCCAGATCCTCCTTGGAATTGCTGCCATTTTGGCTCATCTTCGCCGCCTTGGGCGCACATCTCTTGTGCCGGTCCTCGTACTTTCGAAGCTTGGAGATTAAGTAGGACGAGGGGAGGTAAGGACTCGGTTTTCGAATCAGAATCTCCTCGTATCGACTCACGCATTGTTCAGGGCCCCCGTAATCTTCCGGTCGTAGCAGCAATCCACCCAGAGTTGGGTCCCCGACTTGGAAATCCTCGGGCTGGTCTGCGTGATCACCATGCCACGAATTCAATATAAGCACATTTATACACATACATGGCATTCATTGCACATGTTCATGAAAAAATCTAGTTTTGAGTTTTTCAGTGCCGTAAATCTATTGGAAGGTGATCTCTATTTGCAGCTACACGCCGTCAAAGATGCGGTACGGTTCTTGCAACTCACTATTTCTGCAGATATGGTTTGGAATCTAAGTTAGAGCTGCAAGTAGGGATGCGTTCAAATCTTGAAGGGGGGCAAGACTCAGATTTTAGGGCAAGGTAGCTGTCCCAGCTAACTTGATATAACTCTCAACAACGAAAACTGTAATTAAGAATACTAAAACCAGGATTAGCCCAGCTGCCCAAATGGATGAACAACTGAAATTTCGATCAAAACACTCGAATCGATCAGCCACCTAGACAGTACCAACTCCCTTACAAGTCTGTCACCGATGCGTACCGCCATTTTCACCTTCCAATCCAAGCTTAAAACCTGGCGCGTGGGTCCATTCAGACAGCGAAGAATGAGCCCATCGTTGTACAGGAGTACAATAATGCAGCCCAGCACTGCTCTCGCGTGTCAGTCCTGCCCCAGAGCTGGTCCAGAGCTTCACATTGTATAATCATTGTCCAGCTCAGAAAAGTTTTGTTTCTCTATTAAAATTTCATTAGATCCGGTAACCCTTCCTCTACGGCACCGAAAACCTAAATACGCAAAGCTTGAAAGATCGAATTCCAGGATTCAATGTACTGCGACGAGATCCACTGCGATCACCCTCCCAGTATAACATCCCAAAACTTAATGATTTCAAGTTTGCTTCAAGGACTACGACACAGTTTCTAGTCCAAGTCTAATTGGGGCGACAGCTTCTGTTTCCACCCAAACGAGCATAGATTCGACCAGATATTCGCCCTAAAGACTCCGCAGATTGCACAAGAAGAAAGCTCGTAGTGCTCTCCCACAAAGTCTAGAATTTTTCAGAAAATTTCAAGTTCCGAATTGACAAGGCAGCTAGGGCAGAAACAGGAACCTTGAAATTACAAAAGGGTAGTGTCCCATACCTGTGGCAAATTTGGAGTAATCTTCCAAGCGCTCGGTAGGGTAGTGCCGCCGGGAGAAAGAATAGACCGCGAACAGGAACGATAGAACGACGAACGACGCCATGATTGTGAACAGAATCCCAGTCGCGCTTCTCCCCTTCCGCTTGCCTCCCCCGGCCATCTTGAACGACGCCGGGGATCCCCCCAACGCCGGCATTGCAGCTCCAAACCAACCTCCCTCCACTAGACTAGCCCACCCTCTCCCCCTTCATCACCTCCAGTTCCAATCCCACGACACCGCAACCAACCCTCCAACACCAAACCAGCACCTGCAAATCTAACAACCCAGTACCGGACCAGAGCTTCAATCAGTACACCACAGTACTAGACGAGGAAAACTAGGGACCTGATCAGTACACCATCATCAATTCCAACTTGAATACCCCACTAGCATAAAGGCGAACGCCACTCTCCAAGAGTACATCAGTCCATGCTCCGAATCTCATGAAAGACGAAAAAAACCACACCTTCAGGACATGGATCCAGGCTTCCAGAGCACGTCTTCCAGTACAACAAAAGCAACCGGCAACTTCACTAGCTTAAACTAGAACTTACACACCATGGCGTGTAACATCATCACTGTAGGAACAATCTGGCCCCGGTGAAAACTGTGCAGACTGCGAGACAAGCGCATCGATCACGTGCACCTGAGCAAATGTCGCCGACTGCGCCCCCTCCGAGAGACCCAAATGGGAAAGGTTTCGTGCCCTTATCTAGCTCTTTGGTACATTTTCTTCTCTAAAATCTATACCTGGCATAGACAGTATCGGTTTTCTGTGGTTCTAGACATGCAGTTCAAAGGTCATAATTTTGCCCACAATTGGGGAGGTTTTGCTGTCTGTGCAGAAGTGGGTTATCTACCTTATGCGTAATTTTTAGTTGTGGGATCTACTTTTTGGGGAAGATACTGTTGGTTTTTGGGTAGGGTGTTGGTTTTTTCTGTGTTGAGCAGTTATTTTTTTCACGCAGTCCATGCTGGGGAGTGGGATTTTTGGTGTTTGGGGATTAGTTTCTTTTGGTTGTTTTTTTGGTTACCATTCGTTCGGAGTTGGAAAGTGAGATGGGCGTCCGTATGATTTTGGTTTACTCTTGAGGGAGGATGGTATGGGGTTGTAGGGATGGGTGTTTGTGCGGCTTTACTACACTGCTTTTAGGTCAGGTGCACACTGTGTTGCCATTATTGATGTTGCCATGTCACATGAGTGTTTATTCTTTGTAATTGTGTTGTACAGTAGGCGGAAGAAAAGATACGTGATTCTCTATTTTGTGCTAGAAAAATGTACTGAACAGAGAATTTGGTGAGCTCATGCGAGGTTGAAAATTCATGGAATTCAATGTAAAAAATTGCATTTGAAAGCCTTTAGACTCTATTTCAATAATAGTATTTGTTTATATAGAAAAAAAAACAAAATCAACACAAAATTTGCTTTCTCCTATATAGTACTCAAAATCTAGTACCACCACCTTTTGCACTAATTACTTCCTTCATATGTGTAGGCATGGTATCAATAAGGGTTTCTAAGAGGTCAAAAGATATCTCTTTCCATATTCTTTGAAGTGGTTCCACCAATTCTTGTGCATTGCGTGGCCGGGATGTACTTTGAACTTCATCTTTAATAATCTTCAATAGGTTCTCAATTGGATTTAGATCTAGAGAGTTGGCACGCCACTTTAACTTCTTTATACCCATTTTTTCTCTCCATTTATTTGGCAAATTGCTGCGATGGACTGGAGCGCCATCCTCCATAAGTAACATGTCTTTGTGAGGTTTATGGATAAAATAAAATGGAGTTAAAGCGCCATCGTAAATAAGATCCACAAAATCACCTGCACTTCGCTTATCTGGAGGTATGATTACTAATGGAGCCTTCTCAAAGCCACTAAAAGCACCCCAAACCATCACCGACGTACACGCGGACTTGAAAGTTGGTACTAGACATTTATCTGAATATCTTTCATGAACCTTTCGCCACACTCTAATTTGTCTATAACTCCTTCCTATTTCGAAAGATGATTCATCAATCCAAATAACCTTCTTCCAATCCTCCTTTGTCCGGGTTTTATACTCTTTAGCAAATGCTAACATGTCTGCCATGTGCTTTTTACTAAGAAGGTTTTTTTTACTGCAACACAGCTTCTATAACCAAGGGTATGCAAAGCATTCCTTACAGTACGAGTACTTACCTTTGCAACACGTGCCATCTCATTTGTAATTTTTATGAATGGTTTACGACGATCTTCATTAAGGAGACGTTCTAAGTGTCTCCTATTCTGCTCTGTAAACTTTCAAGGCCTTCACAGTTCCTCGTTTTTTGAAACTGTTTGTAACACCATAAACAGTGGAAGAAGGCATACCTAATTTTCTTGCTATCTCCACACCTTTGCTTCCAGCTTTGTGCATTCCAACCACTTGTCCTTTCTCAGCATCTGTCAACGCTCTAGTCTTCATCTTTCTCAAAAGATTATACCACTCAACCTACCCACAATACCAAACAAACTTATTTCAATAAGAATAATATACCACACACTATAAACAAATCATCTCAAAAGTTAGTGTGTGGTATATTATTCTCAAAAGTTAACCCCACACGCTAACACCCAAATCATCTCAAAAGTTAACCCCACAACTTACAATGCAATCACAATTTAATATCACATACATATTTTATTTTTAAACTGTGGCCCAAAACATTATTATACCATAATGAGGCTTAATAATAGTTAATGCATGAAAAAGGCGTGGACACACTTTAGATTGGGCAATGGAGAACTATTACTTTACATAGATTTTTTCTATAATTAGACACAAGCCATTTACTTTTCACAACCTTATTCCTAGTTCTAAAAATAGGTGAAAACCCCAAGGCAATTGCTCACAAAGTGAAAGTGTAGTGCTCACTTGAAGTTCACTGTCCATACTCTAGTTAACTTAGAGATAAGTAAAATTCATGTATCTTTTCTTCCGTCTACTGTACTGTACTGTGCAGGATGGTTTCTTATGGCCTTGCTTTCTGGACATGTTGGGTATGTAAATAAAGACTCCCAAAGCCCACTTTATACACAGTTTGGGCCTGGGTGGGTGGGCTTGTTTCAATGTTTTTCAAGTCTCCAATCTGGCCCAGAGTTTGGGACCAGAGTTTAGGACCAGAGTTCGGGATCACAGTTCGGGACCAGAGTTGGGACCAGAGTTCGGGACCAGAGTTTGGGACCATAATTAGGGCCCAAGTTGAGAGTTGGGGTGAGGAGAGACCTTGCCCCAATTGCATTACTAGGGCCCAAATATTTTGGCATCAAAATAATGCCATATAGTATGCCACAAGGATAAGTTGAAATTCCCACCAAGCCTTACGGGCGGTTTATACTATGTACCATGGAGATTGACCACAACTCTTTATAATTTGTGATGAACCAAGAAAGTCATCATGGTCCAACTTCGCTTTAGACTACCTTGGAAAAAAAAAGATTGACCACAAAGTATGAGGTTATTTAAATATGCTATTTTTTTACTGAGTCGATAATGTTTCATGGTTCAACAGTTTTCGTCAAGTCAAGACTAAGAGTCAATCTAACGGAAATCAAGTTGGACCATTGGCCAAGAAACCATTTATTGGCCAAAATTCAATGATTTTACTGATTTTTTTGGAAATATGTTTCTTGCACATTGTTTTTAATGTTACTCTTTTACATATCTTTTAAAAAATTTAGCCCAAATTCATCTTAGTCCAAATCCACTTTACACTATGAGAATTAACTAAGATATTTAAAAAAGAATGTTTTATTTTTCATGGTCACGGCTCTAGACTAAGAGCCGTGACAATAAAATGATTTTAATATTCTTGGTCAATTTTCATGGTCCATAGTATAAACCGCCTTTTAGAATAAAGTCGTTGGGCCCGATTTGAAAATATCAAATGATCCTATAAAGATAAAATTTGAAGAATTTGGGCCGGTCCTTCATCCCGCCCCAAGTATAAATTGGCCCTTATTTACAAAGTAACTGTTCTTTTGATAAATTTGGAGGGAGAAATTAATCATACAGACATTTAATACCTATTAGTTTAGTTACGTTTATATGAAGAGGTGAATGAAATGGTATCAAATGATAATTGATAGGCCAAGTATCCTTGACTATTGAAGTTTTTTTAGACGTTTTTGCTTGTTGCACTATTTTTGGATGAATTTACCATTTTTAAAAATATGTTTATTTTATTTATTTTTGGCTATTAAACTTTAAATAATTGACATTTTCATTGTACTTTTAAAATTCGTACCTTAAAGAAGAGAATTATGCTTTGCTGATGTAGATTAATGCAGTTAAATGATACTAGTCATGTATTATTGTTCTGTCCAACAAACTCTAACACAAAATACTTGACAAACAGACCCTTAATTTTCTCTGGCCATTTAAATAATCACTAAAGCTTTTATTTTATTTTATTTAAATAGTTGTTTTTGTAGTGGCCTATCAAACATAAAAAATCATGAGTCTACAACACTAATGCATAATTATTTCTTTATGCCATTATGATTGTAGATATGAAATATCTTGCTTTCATAAACAACCACGCCTTTGTATCTAATTACTTGCAGTACAACTCTCTTCGACTTTCAACTGAATACCAATCGCATTTCAGCAATCAAGTGGAACCATCACATAAAACCGAAGATATAACAATCATATGTGATCATCAACCCAAAAATGCTGAACACAAGTAGCAAATGGGTTGCTTTTGATTTCTATTTTGAATAGTAGTTAGAGGTGATTATGAGTCAAATTCATCACAAATGACAAGGAAAAGTAGTACTTTTCCTGATGTGAACATCGAGTCAAAAGCATCTAGGTGCCGATCAAAGGCCACATTGTGTTTCTAGTGAAAAGATTGATTATCTTGATTAATGGGTATGACTTGCTAGACCAAACTTACATGATATGAGGCCATTTTAGGAAGAAACGTGAATGATAATCCACATACGAGGAGACTTGTTCGAGGAAGTCGGACCATACAAAGCGATTCAAATGGTGTGATGTTACTTACCTCCAATGAATTCCTCCCGAACACTAGCAATAATTCCCTTCTTAAGCGCCACACCAAAACCCAATGCCTAAGTGGGGACTACCAAAGTAGGAGTTGGAGCCTCAAAATCTCTGAACTTTCTCCACTTATAGGTTTATCCATCTTTATAGACATGAACTGGTCAGTTGTCTTAGCAGTCATCGGAGCAACGAAGATTTCATTTTTATTTTATTTAATATAAAAAATTATATGTTTAAGGTAAAACACAATCTATATGTTCATATCTACATTTTATGAATATATGTTTATATCTACATTTTATGAAAATATGTACATAAATAAATAAAGTCCGCTAAGGTATTTTTTCAATGACTTTATTAATTATAGGTGAAAACTTATATTTGAAAATTCTATAAAATTAAAACTACTTTAATGATTATCAATTTCTAATATTTTCAAAAATAAATTGTGAACGCTTTTATAACTTGCGTTTTGTAAGGTTATAAATAAGTATATATATGAAGTAAATTGCATCAAGAAAACATAGTAAATAATTGAAGAATTTTAAGTTATCCGCTATGTAGTAAAAAATGTTGTGTGTTTTAAAAAAACACATAAATTAGCTAGAAGTATTTTTTCTTATAGTATTATCTTGTAATTGACGAATCCATTTTTTAATGAAATCTAATAGGTTATGCGGTGGCCAATACAATACAATATTGGCAATACAACATCAATGAGTAATCATTTATATTATTTATTATAAGTCTATATTTTAAATTCTCTATACATTTACTTTGTGTGTATGTGTATTATTTAGGTAGTTATAATCTTGAAGTAATTTACATTACAATAAAACAATGAAATTCATGATCAATTGAAATATAACAAATGTTAATTAAGATAAAAATTATGAATGTAAGTCAAATCAGTGATTCATACATGAATATTTGAATTTTTAATATAATGTGTTAAAATACTTTTGAATTGATTATATTTGTTTTAGGTTCAAAATTTTATTTTAAAATATATAAAATGTATACTTGTTTTTTAAATTCTCATGATGTTTTAGACTTTTTAAACTTCCAATATGAATATTTAAGGATGTAGAAACACTATCCAAGGATGAAAATAACGGGTGATGTATGGTTAGAACTTGTTCTCTTGGAGTTATAAAAGCATCCAAAAATAAAAATATCCTAAGCAAGGAGAAAGGGTTTAAAGTTTGATAATGATAGCACATCGTCAGCGTCTATAATCGAAAGGCCGACTAAGGAGTTTGAACATGAAATCTTACAACTCCCTATAATTATAGAATTGGTGATCCAAATCCCACATCTATAATTCACGGGTTGGACTCCTTCTTGTAGGTTTATATACTCATAGTGAATGTTTAAAATCATATCATACATTTATATCATGCATCTTCTGAAAATTTAAACAAATATTTTTTTTTTAGAAGTTTTAAACATTAATCAATCAACACTTGTCAATAGGTAATATAAAAAATTGCATATTCTAAAAAGACACAGAAATGAGGTTTTTATGAAATATTTCTTGAAGTATTATTGTATGGCAGACATATGGAAATTATTTATATATATTAGCCAATGATTGGCGCCTTTGTTGCCAAAATATAATCATTTTACAAGAGATTATCAATCTTAACAATTAGAAAGAAAATTTATTTATCACTCTATCATGGTATTTTTACAAATATATATTGTACGTTGATAAGTTTGTTCACCCTTGAACAATTTTTTATTTTTTATTTTGAAAATAAAGGTAACTATTTAAATTTAAAAAAAATTTCCCTTATTCTTGAAGACGTGGAATTTCAATGATATCAAAAAAATTACAAAAATAAAATTCATAGTTCTTATTATTGCTAATTTAAAAGGCTTTCTAAATGAAGGCATATTGATATTTTCCAATCGTAGTTTAATAAATGAATGCCAATGGACCATAATTTAGGATTAAAAAGGTTACAACTTAAATACAAATTTTTGGATTGTTAGACGAAAAAAAAAAATTAAAATTTAAAAATTTAAAAATTAAAATTTTAAAATTTTAAAAATAAATTTTGATATACAAATAAAAGATACAATAAAATTTACACATTAGGTTTCAAAGAAAGGTTTATAGTGCAGTAATCATAGATTTCTAATACTCTTGGTATCTATAAACCTTCATTCCATAAACTTTTGTTTCTAGGATTCTTTGTCTTTGTTCCGTAGACACTAACACAAGAACATTTGACATATAAGGCAGACGACCTGTTTCCAATCAGGTC
The DNA here is from genome assembly GCA_014871385.1 of Ceratodon purpureus. NCBI lineage: Eukaryota > Viridiplantae > Streptophyta > Bryopsida > Pseudoditrichales > Ditrichaceae > Ceratodon > Ceratodon purpureus. The sequence continues at coordinate 13,876,512 of CM026427.1, forward strand.
CTCAATAACGCAGTATAGACCGACCTGTTTCCAACCATAGGCTCGCATTATTTTCAGATTCATTTGTAAATGGCGACATAGTATAAAGTTCACAAGTGATCAGTTCCAATTAGAAGAAAATTTGATTTTTTGATATTGATACCAAATAGCACCAGTATTGGAATGTGGTTTTTTTAGTTCTTGGAAATATATCAGCCTATATAGCGAGAATGGGTTGGAGAGAATCTTCATTTTGAAAATTCAGAATAAATTTAATATTGCTCCAAAATTTGTTCAAAAATATATGATCTTCCTCAAATCTATTTCCCTACACTCCAAAATTATTTGCGTGTTCGTTACTTCACCGGAAGTATGCTGAATTGCTTAAGGTGATCGGAAACAGGTCGTCTACCTTACAGATAATTAATTCATGCCGGCACTTCAAAAGAGGAACCGGCGTTCTTCATCTGATTTCTTCTATTTTTCTACACAAAATACCTCATCTATCAACAACAATACATACACCGCACAATCTACAGTGTAGTGTACCCATGCCCTGGAATCGGCAGATGAAGTCCGGAAATTTTGCTGCACACAAGGGACGCCACAACACAGCGCACACCTGAAATGGCACAGTATGCCTGCAAAAGCTCACCAAAATAGTGCAGTTGACAATGTGAGCTTAATTTGGACCTCTAGCACCTCCATCAGAGCTCCTTTCGCCTCCATTTATGGACATGGAATGGCGGCAATGCTCATCCCTCCTCCGGAGCCCTGTTTTTGGTTCCTTGTGTGCCTTTCATGTGCATCATTTTTTCAGCATCTGGGTGGTGGGAGAATTCTCATGCAGTGATTGTTTGGCGCTGAAACTTAGTTTTCTCTAGGTAGATTTTTCTAGCTTCTGAATGAGGGCTCGGTGATAGCACACATGATTCTCCTTGTGGAGTTTGCTGAACCAGTATCTGAGGTTTACTGGAGGGTGCCCATTGTAGCCGTATTCCTGGTGTAACTGAGAATGCAGACGTTTCATGGAGTTGAGGCAAGATGGATGGAGCCAGGAGGATCCAGAGCAGAGCGGGTATTCTCCAAGATTGCTGGTGAGCATACGAGATCTCTTACAGATTACCTGCTTGGGAATGTTTGGTGCAACAGTTTGTTAGTGAGCTTGTGATGGGATTCGATCACCTGGAAGCCAAGGTACTTATATACACGTGAGGTTCAGACACTAAAGAGAGTGTTTTAAGGATATTCAGGAACAAGAAACAGTAATGTTCTTATACCTCGCAGTATTGATAGCTACTTAACTTCATACAAGAGTTTTTGCGGAATATTGTAGAAGCTACGCACGTTACGACCTCATCACGATGCAAATCAGTAAGACCTTACTGAGGTGGTCTTTGTCTGGAGATGTCAGATGTATTCCTGGTGAGCTTCGATTAAGCTGCAGCTGGCAATGCAATGCCGATGGATCTTCGTCAACGCAACAGCCCGCTCTCAAACTATGCTGACATAAGACCGAGTGGGAAAACAGGGCTTGGCTTTGTGGTGAAGTCATTCAACGGTGTATTCATATGCTGCTTGTTACTACTGGTCTCGGGCACATATGTGAGCTGCAAGGATACCAACTTCACATTCACCAACTTCACAGCAGGCTCCGTCACGCTTGTAGGCGATTCCCGGGTCGTCAATGGCAGAATCCGTGTGGTCAACATCTCAGACATCGCAATTGATTCTCAGCAAAATTCCGACGGCAGAGCGCTGTATCCCAACCCGGTTCAGTTTCGCGACCCCGCCACGAAGGCCGTGGCCTCGTTCAAGACGTCCTTCCAATTCTCCATCGACACCAACAAAAGCCGTTTCAGCGGCTGGACGCCATCGGGCCTCGCGTGGGGCATCTTCCCCGACAATTATACCATCGGCGAGGATGGCCTCTACCTCGGGCTCATGAACTATTCCAATGACAACTTTCTCGCGAACCATATCTTCGCTATTGAGGTTGATACAGGTTACAGTGATTTCGGGGCTTACAAAGACATCAGCAGCTGCCATGTCGGCGTGGACCTCATCACCATGAACTCAAAGCCTGTGTTCGACATGGCTAGCCCTCAAGGCAGCAATGTAAGCCTGTGCGTCCAGGACAGGGGAGTGTACACTCTCAACGTGGAATACAATGGGCTGACTCATGGTCTACTAGTGAATCTTCTTGACGTGGGCGGGATATCGGTGGCGAACATCAGCTACACCATAGATCTGTACCCTTACTTGATTGATGAGATGTACGTTGGCTTCTCCAGCGGCGCCATCTATTATCAACCGCAAGAGGTAACAATCTTGTCCTGGGGATTCTCGTCCACTTTTGCAGCGCCAGTTTTGGCCCCGGCGCCAGCCCAATTATTTCCACCTTCTCCATCCGCACCTGGGCCGGCCACGTCCAACCCCCCCGGGGCGGATCTAGGGATTGCACCGGACACCAACAACTGTTTGCGAAATTTGACGTCCTGCAGTACTGATTCCTCGACCAAGAGCAACAATGTGATTATTTACGCCGCTGCTGGCGGGGGCGGTGCAGTCCTGCTGCTGATCGGGCTTGGGTTGGGGTGCCTGTGCGTGAGGAGGGGTTCTAAAGACACCAGGAGTTTCGACCAAGAAGCGATTCCTGGCGGCGTGGCAGTGGTCGGCCCTCGGAGATTCACGTACAAGGAGCTCAACCAGGCCACCAAGAATTTCAACCAGACGGAGCTGTTGGGCCAAGGAGGATCAGGGAGTGTGTACCGCGGAATTCTTCGCGACTCTGGGGCGATGGTGGCAGTGAAGGTGATTCAAGCGGAGAGGTCGCGGGAGATGGCGGAGAAAGAGTTTCAGGCGGAGGTTTCTATCATCAACCAAATCCGGCACCGGAATCTGGTGCAGCTGCAGGGGTGGTGCAACGACAAGGGCATGCTGTGCCTCGTGTACGAGTATCTCCCCAATGGCAGCCTGGACGGTCTGCTGCGGAAGGAGCTCCAGGCGCCCAACACCGTCCTCCCTTGGGGCACCAGGTTCAACATTCTGACCGGCGTGGCGTCGGCGCTGGCCTACTTGCACGAGGAGATCGGGCAATGCATCTTGCACAGAGATTTGAAGCCCGGGAATGTCTTGCTCGATGTGAATTACAATGCATGTCTAGCGGATTTTGGCCTTGCAAGGCTAATTGACCACGATCAGGTGGCGCCCACGACCATGCTGGCGGGGACGCTGGGATACATGGCGCCCGAGATGCCGCACACGGGGCGAGCCACCACGCAAACGGACGTCTACGCCTTCGGGGTCCTCATCGTGGAGATGCTCTGCGGGAGACGGCCGACGGACGTTGACAGGGATACGCAGAAGACGCTCCTGGATTGCGTCTGGATGGCCCACGCCGGAAACGACATCATGTGCATCGTGGACTCCAAGATCAGGGACGACCCGCTGGAGCGGCAGATCGAGAGGACGCTGCTGCTCGGGCTCCTGTGCTGCCACCCCGACCCGGACCGCCGACCCAGCATGCGCAACGCGCGCCAGATTTTGACGGGCGACAGTCCTCTTCCTCCGATCCCCTCCGAGAAGCCCCTCGTTTACGGACACTACGCATCGTACGCCGAGCTCGAAGTGCCTGTCGACAACTACAACGGACCACCGAGTGTGAGTATAAACTCCAGCAAAGCCAGCAGCAACTATCATGGCAGCAATCCCACAAGTGATTATTACAACAGTGACTACTCGGATAGCTTCTCGTCGCAATCCAAGTCTTTTTTCAAGTGACTCTGGCTGAGGACAGAGAACTAGATGTAACTGACCATACAGATAGTTTCGACGTAGTGCCGATTAATTACTTCCAGACTAGCTACTTGCTACCCCATACAGCATGACATGCTCATCGTGATCAATTTGATGTATTTCTACACCTTGTAGATTTGGTGGATAGGATAGACTTACCTGAACTTGCAGTCATTCTTTCGATTGGTGCCAGACGCTGGAGAGGATGTTCACGGCCGCTTGATCTCCCCCGCGTCCGGAGTCGCACATGTTTTTTTGTACCTTGTGGAGCGATTTTGAATCGTCTCCCCCACACAATTATACTCGCCCTGATTACCACGGTGGTGTTAAGCATTAGACTATTACGTTGTGGTGCAGCCATGTCAAGCTTTTATGAACATCTGATCGATCCTCCATGGTACTAACCTTGCCGGATGATGACACGGTCGATGGCTGAACAACTTCCGACGATCTATTGCACGCCAGCTGGGGCAGCATTACGCTGAGAGTGTTGCCTTCTATTGTTCAGGTGGCTTTGAAGGCAGTTGTTCCTCAGCACAACTCGAGCCAGCTTATTCATTACTCAACGTGAGGCACTTGCTCATATTGTCCCATTTTACTGGTTCCAATCCGGACTTCGAATCAACTGTGGAAGTCTACGCCGAGAGACTGTAAAGTTCATAGCACCATATGAGCTTATCCAGATTATAAGCAGCCATCATCTGCAAGTAAGTGGCCCTGATACACCTAAATATTAAATTTCGATCGGCAGGGGATCGGTATTACAATGTTTCAATTCCGGGTCAACTGTCAATCCCCTAGTAGTTTCATTACCGATATTGATCATAGAAGTGCCAATCCCCCGGTGGGAGAGGAGCTTAGGTTCGAAAGAGAAAGACCCCTGGAGCTCTACTGAAGTCGGAGCCAGCTTGGGATGGAGATAGTCTGGCATTAAGAATATGCCCTTTTGATAACACGAAGTTCATGTAATCGGGACTGGGCACATACATGGTCCCCCGAAGTACTATGCACAAGTTAACTCCAAGTGTTTCACTTACCGTTTTTTCACTGATTGAAAGAATTGGACATACTTGTTAGCACAGTTCAGAACTTCACAGTTTATTAATAAATCCTCCAGAGAAAATAACTGTATATTAACGTTTTGGTTTTAATAGCAGTTGGTAACTCAAATCAGTGGAAATTCGCTGTGTAAATTCACGGGACTTTCCACTGGTCGGCGCATCTAATATTCATTGAAACCATGCAGGTGCAATGGGTACTACTTGATTTATATCGTCAGTCATGCTACCACGTGTTCTTGTTACTGTGAATGCCGATTAAGTCACGTAAACATCACTTTTTTCATGAAATCTGATCGTTTTCACCTTAAGATGGGAATGTACTTTGTCTTACGAGGTCATGTTCGCAAGTGATATTCTACAAGAGTCGAAATTACTATTTCCTGCCTTCGTTTCTTAGAGAGAACCGATCTGCCTAGCCGATACTACTAGTATGCTCCGCCGACGACGGTTATCATGCGAGTTCGTCACTCTTGTATCCCTTTCCTGCGCAAAATCAACTTTCCGTTTCAAAACTTAGGCATTGTTGTGAAGATTTGAATGTCATTTATTGATGTAATTCTGGAACCTTCCCAAATTGACTTCAGATTCAGCGGTCTAATGTGAATGAAAGTTTTGCCTTTCGGTAAGCAACTCCTCGGACAAGCAATTGGACATGAATTAGCCTTTCACCAATTTACAAATTCTAAAGCCAATGGACGATGTTTATGCACCAGCTTTGGTGAATGAAGTGAACTAAGGCTGGATTTCCACAGCCGGCGGAGTTAGAGCTGAGATCAGCAACGTCTTGAGAAAACTTACTTAGGCCTGATGTCAGCGAGAATTACGTTGGGCTTCTTCTTCTTGAGGTTTGATGTATCTACCTTCATCTTGATTTGATTCTTCAGAAATGATCCAACCAAACCAGAAATTCCTCGTTGAATCCTGCATAGAGACCTAATCCTCAACCGAATTGTCAAGCACATCCCTAATTCATGAGTAGTGGAGGCTGTGATAAGCGTGAGGTTAGCTTTGGTGTGGCGTTGGATATTTTGATATTGCTGTGATGAAACATTATAATGGCATTTCTAGATGCTCTAATGAATATATGGGTGGGTTCGTCAGGGAATTGTTAATTTAACATACTTTTAAAATGATAACCATGATCTTTCACGTTGGTAATGTTTCTATCAATAAGAGTGTCACTTAATTGTTGTAGTACATGTGGAGATCTATAGTATAGCTCAATGCAAGTCATCTAATGTAATGAATTGCATTGTAAATTTTATTATTGTTCACAATAAAAAGCAATGTTGCCAAAGTTCTCATATGAGTCTATAGAGGTTTATTCATTTGTTGTGATTGGTCATGCATCGTCCACTCGAAATATGTAATCTATATTTTAAATAAGTAATATGCAATCCATATTCCTCCTAAGTTACTTGAATGTGCTTATTGAGATCTTAAATGTCATTTAGGAAATATTGAAAGTGGTAAAGAGTGGTGATTTCAATATTGAAGAGATGTATCTGTGGAGGTAATCATTTAGAGCTCTTTATTTATTTATGATATTATATATTATTCTGAATCCAACTAATTCTCTTTATCACATATTGTTTCCTTCTTTGAATTTTTATAGACGCAATAGTCTAATAGATATAGTTGAGAAAAATTTTAAATAGCAAGTTAGCATGGTCATAAGATAATAGAATTATTTGTAAAGTCTCTCAAAACCTGAGTTTTTGACCTATAATTTGGAAAGGACCGGATCGGCATGATCTTACTGTAGACCCATAATAGAATACTAGATAGATTGAAATTTTTATTCATAAAAATTTAGAGGGAGGGAGAAGAATTGGGTAGAGAATGAACTTTTGTGTTTTTGAAGAAACTTGAAGTAATAATGTATTGAAGTAGTCTGGTCTGAAAGGTAATTATTGTAATTTTAGTGGGGAGAGGAAACAATAATATTTATTTCCTAGCAATACACTTCTTTATCAAATTGAAAGGTATAGCTGAGCAATTTAGATATCCATAATTTCTTGTAGACTGAATAAATATATTCAAGTATGTACTAAGTCTTTTTAAATATAATTGGTATATGTAAATTTATGATTTTCTCTTAGTGATGTGAATACATGTAGATATTATTTTTATCAAGAATTGTAAAAGAGTTCTCAAACAATTACAATGAAGGTGAACGTAACCAATGCTTCACAAGAAAAGTGTGAAAGCATCCTTCTAAAGATATTCAAAAAATATTTCTTCAAGGAATGAAGAAATGAAATATTTAGAATAATAGAACATGTAATGGAGGTATTACTACTTATAAAAATATGACATTCAAAAATAGTTTCAAGCATTTATTGTATTTGTTACTCAAAAAATTAGTAAACCACACAATAAACCAATCATATAAGATTCATTGATATTTTTCCCTACATTTCCATGCAATTAAAATTTCAACATCACTAGCATGTACAATTACAACACTCCAAAAATGATACAACACTAAAGAATAGAAGCCAACGAAACAAGCGACCACCTTCCTTATAAATTCCACAACCTTACAATTCATGCAAACTTAATTCATTATTCCTGACCAATCCCAAGGGAACTTTGTTCCGATCAAAAATTTCAGCACAGCTTCAAGGAGGCGCGAAATCTCCAGTGTCCCAGACCTCAACAGTCCCACATGAAACTAGCAGCTCACCCAGCTCCCTCTCCTCCCACTTCTTACACTTCTCCCACTTCTCCCACCTCCTACACCTCGGATCACTTTTCAGCACCTTCCGTCGCTTGACGTCCACCCTGAACTTTCCATACATTCCCATACCCACAACCACACCCACGGGATTCAACCTTGGCAAGGAGGCCAGCACGCACACGTCCTCCTCTCTAAGCTCCACATCGCTGCCGTCCAGGTGGAGTTCCTCCAGGTTTGTCAGACAACCCAAGTCCGACAACCTCAGATTCCGATTAACACGAAGATTTTGTAGATAAAGACTTTCTAAACCCACCAATTGATCTAACCCTGGAATTCCATCCAAGCTGTCGCAGCCATACACTTTGAGAGTTTTTAGCGTCGCCGCTGATGAGCTCAGCCCCAAGAGAGTGCGTAGCCATTTAACTTTCACAAGCTTAACGATATGCAGAGATTTACAGTTTCTCAGATCCAGGCTCTCAGCATGACAGTAACGCAGGTATACCTTACCCAACTTGGTGCAACGGGCGAACACATCCGACCTTAAGGAAACATTCTCGTCGATTTCCAGAACTTGCAGTGACTCTGGCAACTGACACTGCAATCTATGGTAAGATTTTCCCTCAAAATCAACCCACACTTCGACACCCATGCCGTCGAAATGTTTCCAACGGAAAACGGTGAGCTTGCTCAGGAATTGAAGACCGTCAAGGCTCATCTCCGACACACCTTCCAAGACATGATGAAGACCCCAAAGCTCTAAACGCTGCAGGGATGAACAATTTCGGAAATCCAAATTCCCAGCACCACAGTTTCTCAGCTCCAGCTTGGCCAAGTTAGAGCACAGGTCGAAAATACCCGAACCCAAGGAAATCACGTCTCCGTTTAGGCGTAAAACCTTGAGAGACGCTGGCAGTTTTCCTAAGAACACCTCGATACAATCCCCAAACCAATCCCACTTGAAATAAACGAGATGCTTTAGGTCTTGTAGTCCATCAAGTGTATTTCGAGGATTGTAATTGACCAATTCCAAGCTCTTCAAGCACCTAAGGCCCTTCAAGTCCGAACCTCCAGTTTCACATAGTTTCAATACCACAACATTAGAGAGACTCGTCCATTCGATCCCTTCCAGGCTTAATGAACGTCCTTCAATGCTCCAATCATCTACGACACCAACTCGAGTCAAATTCTGCCAACCTCCGCGGGATGGCATCATCTCAAGTAATTCCGTTGGATAAGATTTCTTATAATACGCCCACTTCCGCTCCTCAAAATCCAAGTCCTTCAGTTTCCCACTCGCTTCCAGTTTCGCAAACTCACGGTACAGATCGTGCATGTACACTTCTTGGGCACCCATGTCCACATCCTCCACCAAGCCTCTCTCTTTCAATCGCTGCACCTACATTCCGCGCAATACAAGCACGACAAGCATATCAGGAAGTAGACATAAGGAATGTGTCACTTTTTCTTATAGATGATTTGTTCCATTAGGCTTACTTAGAAGAAAGTCGAACGGGATTAGAAAATACTGCTCATTTGAATTGTACGAACGGTGACAAGGCAAGCGTGATAAAATAGCCTTACCCTGATTCCAATCTTCTCTAAACTCTGGTTGTGGACAAGAGCAAGCCACTCCATAAGACCAACAGGCGGAGGCTTTTCATCTCCCTCTTCAAAATCATAAAAATCGTTAGGGAAAAATACTACCAGGTCCATAAACAGATTCTGTTCGGCTGGCTTCAAGCAGTCGAATGAGCTTCTCAGAATACTAAACACGGGATTCACTTCATCTTGAAGGGAATCGAAATTCCTCACGTCTTGCAAGGCCTTCACCCACTCAGAAAATCTTCTTCCAAAAACGGTTGCCAAGTTGCAACCCCAAAGCCTTCAAAGCCAGAGGAAGGTAATGACGATCTTTCCATTTGCCCTTGCTAAAATAGCAAAGTCGAATGCATTCTTTGATGGCCTGCTTATCATTGTCATTGAGAATTTGATTGCCAGAGGTCGCATGGTACAAGAATAAATTCGTGGCATCCTCTTCTTCAAGGCTCGGCATTGCAAAACAGTCTTCTTTTCTCACACCCAAGGATGTGAGTGTTCCTTCAACTCGACTTGTTACAATAACTACACTCTCTTCGTGAAAGTCCAAATTATAGAGGTACTTCTTTGCCTCCTCAAGCGACTTAGAATCTGGCCAGACATTGTCGATAGCCAAAAATATTTTCTGTTTGCATGACTTCTTCAGCAAATTCCAACACTGTACATAAAAACCAAAAACAAAGGTTACATACAAATGTAAGAAGTGGAAAATATAGATTGTTTTCCTAATTAGAAAGTCAATACTATATTAGTATACACGATAATAAGTAATATATTTCCAAGCCTTTCAAGCTTTCCAAATGTTTGAGAATAATATTTTACTCTTAAAATCTAAATTACTAATAACATGACCTGACCTTACAATAAAACCTTAACAATCAAAAGAATTACTTATCAACCTCAAAAAAGCATGGTGCATACATCAAAGACCAAGTGACAAACTACAAAAAAACAAATGCAGAACAACAATTAGAACCAATAAGCTCATTGAAATTTACCTTTCCTTCATCTAGTCCCTTAACAAAGTCTTGGTCATTATTTGTCAAGTCCTTTAAGACTTCCTTCAATAACTTCCGAGAGCTTTTACTCCCTAGTTCAACATGGCTCGACTTCACATCAGACTTTTCAAACAATTTATTACACAAAAGGTTGCATAAAGTCGTCTTCCCCATGCCACCAACTCCATAAACTCCAACCACACGGACTCCACATTGCTCTGAAGGTTGTATACCGGAAATTGCATCTTCAATCACCTTCATTCAAGACACAACATATACAAAATAAGCTCTACTGACTCAACTTTCCATTGCATACCAGCCTAACAATATGCACGTTTCGGACACAGTCACTCTAAAAAACATTCCTGAAACCATCACTGGTCAACAAAAATGAATACCACCAGAGAGCTTCTAACCTGACATAGTTTTGAACCCCCTTGAACATGTGAATCATCCCACTTCACATCTGCTGGAACCTCTCTGCAAATCTGCTTCACGATCTCTTCTCGATACGCCATGAGACCCGTAGTGCGTGGATAATATTCAATACCATTGAATCTTTTCAATTGCCTCAAGGAAACCTTCCAGCTATTGATATTAATTCGCTCATCTTCCTTGGCCAGATCTTCCCACCTGCTGTACCATGCTGCTCTCCTCTCCTCCTTCTCAAACTCCACCAATGAAAGTCCATAGAATAGAGGGACGATCTTTAGCTTGGTCTCTGACTGTTGCTCCTTCTGCGTCAACCATGTTTGGACAAAGGCATCAAGCTCGATCATGGGCCACTTCGACATGAAGTACTCTTCGGATACGACGACTACCCCCATCCGACATTGCCGTGCAGCCGTGAGGATCAGCTCGGGAAAACTCTCTCCCTTCGGTAGGCTTGAAGGACGCCTATCGAAAAAGGGAAATCGGCCATGGTTCTCCAAGGCTTCACACAGAATTTCGACAAAATCCTTCTGAGCACCGCTGTGGCTTAGAAAGATCCGGTGCTTGCGTTCTAATATTGGATCATCAATGCCTCGGTCCGATCTGCTCCAAAGCCATTCCATGCAAGCAAAGTAGGTGCACATATCAAGAACAAAGCTTAATAACTCCCAGGCTGGGATTACACTGCATCTTCGGAATAAACACCGCCATATATGCATGAAGTGATGTAAATGGAAATATTACTGAATATTTGAGAGTGCTTCGCAATCTCTTTGCCAAGAAAAGCAACAGCTCCAAGATCTCACCTTTCTTGTACGACCCTGACCCTCGAGCTTTCAGGTGTCTGTAAGAGCATTAAATCAGATGGACAAACATATGAACGAACAAAGTCAGTCAGTTCCATCGCGTTTTTCTCATTGAATTCTAGTGGTCCAGCAGAATCCAACAAAGTCCAACAATAATTCTGGACTGGGTACTCCTACGTGTAGACAACCAAAATTTCCCGTTTTAAAACCATTTGATTCTCGTTGACTTAGTGTTCTAACTTCTTATACTTAATTTGATCACAGTCCAATGTAATGTTAGGCAGAATCCTCTTAGACTAGTAATCACTTACGTCACCAGGGCCATCGTCTTCTGGTCCCCGAGGCCGTTTCATTTCGGGCTGTTGGTCTTCTACGAGTCTGCAAGATTCAGATTCAAGCTTCAAGTTCCAACCGTGCAGCCATTCAGCGTCAAACTCTGGATTGCAACGCTTAGAGCTGGGCGAGCCCCCACTGGGATCTGGACTTCTACGTAACCTACTTTATCCGCCATGATGTGCTCAGGAACCTCATGATATCCCCCATGACAGGTATGCGAACTCTCACGTAACTTCCACGAATGGAGATTTTTGGTCGGTCGCATCAAGAAAAACACCCATCCCATGCTCTAAAAACCCTAGATGACATAAACTCAAAGGAAAATTCCCCGCATCTAAGCGAGCGCTATTCCAAACTTACACAGTCGTCCAAATCTCAAATCATGTCTGACCTTGGCTGAGAAGTGCCTCGGTTGTCCCATGGGCACTGGACATGACAACAGCGGGCAGTCAAGCCACCAACACGGCCATCCCCACGCTGTCTACTGGGAGAGTGTTAGTCCTTGTCGGACCCCAGTCGGCGGAAATAAAGGCACAATATCCCCTCGCTACTAATCTGGCTCAAGTTCAGAATGACCTCATACAAGTACCAACCGCCATGTCATCACGACGATCTGCATGCTCAAAGCAATGAATCTCAACTCAGACCACATCCACATAAGCTCAGAAACAAAGTTGTTCCATTCAACGATGAAATCCAAAGCCACCGTGCTAAAATGATGCGATTCAACCAATAAACCAAGCCAGACGGAGAGATCTAAACTTTGACTCCAGAATATACGAAGTGGTTATCCGAAGGGGATAAGGAAAAAAAGGAAGATCACCAAACTTCAAATAGACTACTTCTCGATACACGGTCGTGAGATCAACAGAATGCAGACAACCAAGCAAAAACAGAACAAGTACACCAGCAGCTTGTCTTACCGACAGAACAGGTGCAGCCACAAACTTCGTCTTCCCCCTCTTCCTCTGTAGCAAACCTCTCCCAATACTCACACCTGCAAAACACTATCAGCAGATGACGCTTAGTCGACGTGCACTGTCGGTAGATACATACCGTTGCGCTGCCGATCCGTGAACTTCATCGGAATGAACGCACTCACACACGAAACCCTGAACCCATTCACCTAATTAACCAACCTAGCAAGAGCTCGACACTAGACTTATGCCCCTTTTCGACAACCCAAGCACGTCAACCGGCAGATCAAGTACTGTCAAGACACACGAGTATACACAGCCTAGCACAAACACACACAGGATGCAATCTACAAATCAAGAGCATACAAAATCTTACCGAAGTGCATAAAAGTCCAGACCCAGAAGTCTTTTCACTGCCACTTGGACTACATAAACATCGCAGTATCCGTATGGCCAGTAAGATTCTATGACTTGAGGTGGAGCGACTTCGACATGCTCTCAAAATTCCCCAATTTCCCAGCTTGTTGGATGACACAGCTTCGATTCTTCAGGGAATGAAACGTTTGCATTGTGGACAAATTTTACAAATCTCAAATAATATCATGTTGGTTACCTGTGTGTTTGGTTTTAGAGTTAGTGGAGTGGTGCAGTGAATGATTTGGAGCTCCATGGCAGTGAAAAAATAACTTCTCTACTTGTTTTAGATGTGTCGTGATTAAATTTGTGTTTCCTAAAGCTCACTGTCTTCTCACATGTCCTTAGAAAATTCAAATTTTTTAAATCCGAATTGGCTTGAAGAAGATTATCTGAGATCTTAGTAAACCTACTACAAATTAATGATCCTTTAGAACCTAAAAGATTACTTACAGATATTACACAAGTTTTGAATACAGAAATCCAACAATTCTATGAGCATAATGTTTTCAACTACATTTTTAAGAAAATTCAAGCCAAAACGCATTTGAGCTACATTTCTTTGATTTAAACCATCAAGACAAACTTTATTAATGAAGCAAAATCGCTTCAAAAGGAATTAAGTTTACAGATATGCCAAAACTTCTAAAATTATGAGCATGTTTCAAAGACTAAGGTTGATTGTCCTAAAACCACCGTCTTAAGCAATTTTAGCTTATTTTTGGTATTGTTAATCCCTAAAGGACAATGCGGCAAAAATGGTCTGTTTTAGAGTTTGGGCATGTCCCTGTGACTTCAATTTAATTCTAGATTTTATGAAAATTTTAATGAAAGTAGGCCTTGGTGAGAGCTTCGTGTTGGTATTTTGTATTCTCAATTTCAATGTGGGAATCAAAAGTCATTCACCTCTGAACCGCAAAAGCACCTCCAAGGGTAGGAAGTTAGCCAATGAGAATGACAGTGTATGCAGCAAATTCTGCCCAAAACTGCCCAAAACTGTTCAAAATTTACCACAATCTGCCCAAAGACGAAACTTTGAAATTCCACCATAAATTGAGATTTTGATATTTTTCAAAAATAAAAAATTTTATGTATAGAGAAGGAAGTAGAGCATGTTCCCACCGTTCGAATTTCCAATCCAAAAATTTTTCATATGCTATTTTTATTGTCAAAAAACAGCCTTAGTTTGTGAATTTTAGTATACTCCCTAACGGAAAATGATTTTTTTGGCAACCTTCCACAACTTTTTTTAAACAAGAATATAATATTGAACTTCTACCTAACTCACTTAGAAACAAGAATATGGAGAGACGCATTCCATATCTACTTTAAAAAATGGTGTTTTGGGCCTTCAAAACTCTGCTGTCTCCTTTTTGCGCAGGGAAAAAAAACTTGTTTCTCAACTTTGAACGTTATGATCTTGCAATTGGTGAAGAATGAGTGTGCGAAATTTAGTGGACAAGTAGACATAGAAGTAAGCTACAAGATCTTATGGTTGGATGTACTAATTAAGACCCATAGTTTGCACCTTGCTTTTAAAAAGGGGCTGTTTTGAAGCAGTTTTGATGAAAAATACCCTCAGAACTTTAGGGTTAAATTTGAAGAAAACAAAAAGAAGGCATTTGAAATAAGTTTTGATGAAGATTGCAAAAATTTGCAACATTTAAATTTGCATTTGTAACATACTCAACTTAAACCTCTAGGTTTTCCCATGATTACACCATGTGGTACAAACTTTCATTTATAATGATATTCAAAACCACCAACTATTTCTCTGTATTTCTTGGCGTGCATTGGTCTATTTGTATATTGAAATTGGTGGTTTTGGGTCTCTAAGAGAAGTCTATAAGTCATAAATGGGGGAGGTGGTGATTTTAGAACATCCTACCTTACTACATCTTAACCCAGAAACGCCTACAATACTATTTTGAGGTGTTTGGACGCATTGCCTATTCATTGGAGTAGAGCAATCGACTTGAAGGCCGATTTCATTCAATTTTGTTTTCTTGATGAATTGTTTCTACTAGACTTGACAATCTTTTTAATTTTATTTTAGATTATACTCCTTATTTTAGAATTTTTGATTGGATATCCACCTTTGACACAATAATAAAAATGAATCACCTTCTAGTGTATTTATGAGATTTTGGCATTTTTCAGGCCATCCATTGTCCAACCTCTAAATGACAATTGTCCTAGAATGGGCTTTTTAAAAAGTTTGGGCATGTACCTATGATATTAATTTTAGATAAAAAAAACATTGAATTTTTTTTGTGAATGTTGGCAATGACAAGAACTTTTTGAGAATCTTTTTTTTCTTTTTTGAAATAGACATTTAGAAAAATAGTTATGGTATCCAATGTCGAATTTTGTGTTTAGGAGCCAATTCGGGTAGCCATGCTATATATGTCTATTACCTTTGAGATTTTTTCTAGAAATAACTAATGTTGTTATCTTTGAGGTTTCCAAAAAAACCTTCTTTAAGTACAAAATGTTCATTCCGCAACAGATCAAAGTTTTCTCACTATTTTTGCCAGAAATCAATTTAGGTGAAAAATCTTTACATTAAATGCTTCGATTAGGACTGTATGAAATAATGGAACTTTTAGAAAAGAAATTCGAATTAGCATTCTTATATATTCAACTTGATAAAAATATTGTTTTCATCATGCTACACTTGTCTCCTCTTTGTAAATGTTTTCACGCAATTAGCTAACTTAGTCGTCTTTGTCATGGACCAAAACCCCCAAAATCCATGATGCAAAAACCTAAGAAAAAAAAAGTTAGAGTGTCAACCTAGTTAAAAATTGTGTCAAAAAAAGTTTGTCAACTTTCACTCGATGTAATCTTTTAACCCCTACAAGACAATATGTCGCAGTTGGGCTTTTTTAGAATTAGGCATGTACATGTGAATTCAATTTAAACCAAGATTTAAAAAAAAAAAATTAGTATAGGAAGGACGTTTCAAGAGCTTCGTATGAGTTTTTTATTTTTATTTTTCTAAGCACAAAATGCTCCTCGTGGAGCAGCTTCGGAATATTCAGTATCCAATGAAGAGGGTTTAGGATATTTTACTTTTTAATTGACAGATGCCCTACTTGGACTAATTATAGTGTGGGGCAACTCAAATTGTACGATTTAGAGGTTTAGGAATAAAAAGGGTGCAAGGGAAAGGGAAAAGATGCGGAAGAAATCCCTTGTGTCAAGTAGGGAGGACGGGATCCGCGTGGGAGGGTATGATCGGAGAGGGATGGCGAGGTTAGCAAGAAATGGGCGGGATCCAGGAGAAGGGGCACGGTCTGCGAAAGCATTAGGCGGAAAACGAGGTCACAAAGGGGCCTTTGAAACTGGCACGTGAGAAGAAAAAAGGGGTGCCCATGCACTTTTTGACAGTGGCACCAATAGTGCCACCCTATTGCCAGCGCTACGGGCGCCGGAGCTCGAACAAATCACCTCAAAGTAATGCGTGTGGGCTGATTTGCTATAGTGTTAGCGCTGACAGCAATAACTGCTACTACGCCCACATCCCAAACCCTATTGCTCATGTCAGTAGGAATATTCGGCATCGTATTAAAGGAAGGCGTCACCCCTTTGGCACAGTCTAAATATTCAACCATTCAACCTCAACCAGGTCAGCGCCAACGAGCACTCCTCTTAACTGTGCGGGCAACATTTCTGGCATCTCCAACCAGCAGCAGAGGGGCCATTGGGCAGCCAGTTTACCTAACCCGCGCTTTCTTAGAGGGCCTCTTTGTGAGGTCATTTTCCCCTAATGAGGGCAAGGGCATGGGGTCTGGAGAACCTTGGTCAATAAAGGGAGTTAGGGTTGAAATGGGCCGGGTCAAGAATGGCGGTATTGATTAGGCGGGGTATTTGTAGGCTCGTCGTAGTAGGTGGCAAAATAGAGGCCGCAGTCGACGCCCATCTGTTATGCAATCTCTTTGAACAGACATGCCGGTGCTAAACTGGGAGCTACTTTTCTTTTTTCCAATGCTGCAATCACTCTCCCCACCTTCATCCCCACGACCTAGTTCTGTATGAAAATGAAGCCTTCCGCAAGAAAAAAGGGGGGACCACTTCAAAGACTACATTACCTCAAGCTTGAATAAGAACTCTACGTAGTCAATTCTACAATGCTACTCTCAACCACCAAAAGTATTTCAAATTCTCTACAACAATGTTTATATTCTAGTCACAATTCTATAATTACTTTCCATAACTTCATCTCTTCATAGTTTTCTAGTTTATAATTTGCAACATAACTCGTGGAGTCAGACAAATGATAAGGACCAAGCAAAGAAGGCCTTACAAAGGAAATGGATTTTGGACAGACAAAGACCACTATTGTGCGATAGCACCAATTGACGGCGGCATGAACATCAATAAGGCAAGCAAAACTTCCACATACTGAATTCCACTTTGTGTGACTAATGCTATGGTTCTGGAACTAGTCAAAGGTGTAGTGCAAAAGGATTCTTGAGTCCTAGATCTAAAAGATCAAATAGTGGAATAGGTCATTAGCATGTGCGAACGAGGCTATGGTCTGTCTCTAAGGTCACTCATGATGAAAGTGTACAAAAGAACAAGGTCCAGATGTACTCCCTTCACAAATGGTATCTTTGAGCGAGGTGGATGCGGTGGAGGATGAAACACCATATACATGTGACTTTGTGAGAATCCCAAGCTCCAGATGGAATAAGCTTGGGCCAAGGGGCTGTGTGTTGAGAATGTGAGCAACATGTACCATAACTTGGAGTCATTGTATAGCATGCACCAATACCCTCCCTCTCGGATATGGAATCACAATGAGTTTGGTGCACAAACCAGATGGAACGGTGAAGCCACATCTATCATTGCAAAAAGAGGTGCGAAGCGCATCCATTCAATTGTTCTTGATTCACGTGTATAGTTATCAATCCTAGTATGTATTAATGCAACAGATTTAAATATCTCAAGGAAAGCGCTTAAGACAAGACTATTATTTTACATATTTCGAGGAAAGCGCTTTAGACAAGACTATTATTTTACATATTTCAAGGAAGGCGCTTTTGACAAGACTATATACAACGGTGTGAGGCCGGGGCAACCATGGACATCTAACAACGTGCATGGATGGCGCCTTATCTATTCAATGTTTGGATATGCCATTTCATTGAATGTTCTTGCCGCCTTAATGGTGCCTCTCGAGATAGACGCCACTTCCTCATCCTCGACAATCGGCATAACAGTCACATTACCTTTGATGTTGTTTCAAAAGCATGCGATGCCGGATTGGACTTAGTAAGCCCACTATCGCACACATCACACTTTCTTCAGCCTCCGGACGTGAGCTGCTTCAAATCCTTAAAGCTACACTTTAAGCTCTAGCAAGATTTTTGGACTTCAAGGCATTTGAAGAAACTTATAGGTAAAGAAACTTCGACATCAAAATGTCTCTTTGGCAAATCACATGTCTCTCATATTGCACAATATTATCAAAGGATTCAGTACTTCAAGAGTTTATTCTTTCAATCAAGAGGTTTGGGCATGCACTTGGCTCCAATGAAATGTTAACTAATGAAATGTAAGTTGATAAATCCAGTCCAATTTGAAAATTTTGGAAATTTCCTAAAATTTAGTGATTTATAGATGGTCAAAGATGATGGGATATAACCCTGGCTACTACTTGATTTTCCACGGTTTTAGATGTTTTATCATATTTTTCAATTAAAATATAAATTTTGAGCACAGTACCTCTTATAAGGTTCTTGTTTTTCCGACACATCTATGGTAAATATTTTTTAATTTTTTAATACAACTTATATTTGATATGAATATTCTTTGTTTATTATATAATGAAATTATTAAATTTGATAAACTTTGGTTTTTGTAGATAACATGTGTATTTAGCTATAAAAAATTTAAAATTCATATTTTACATTACCGTACTTTAGGGTCAGCTTTGTCAGAAAATAATTCCAAAAATAGATGTCGGAGATATTAGAAAATTATTGGCATTTTTTGTCGAATCTAATATCAATTATTTTTCAAAATTGCCGGAATGTAAAGACATTTCACTTCACACTAGACATTTACTTATATTTGAAGCATGTGTAAGGTATAATGGGAGAGAATGTGCTCCTTTTGTAATCAAGCTCACACACATTAGTTTACAAAGAATATGGGTTAAGAGAATGTGCTCCTTTTGTAATCAAGCTCACACACATTAGTTTACATAGAATATGGGTTAAGAAGAAGCAAGAGTCTAGGTGAGGCTTTTCAAATGTGTTGTACAGATATTTTTGGAGTTCAATTGAGCATAGAAGATGAAGTTTTATAGAATTGTGATTAACTAACAAAAGTTGATTAATCAATTCTTCTTCCAGCTCCAACAAATTCTGTTTTAAAATAAGTCTTTATGCATAAGATATGAACAAATCATTGCAGCCTTGTAAAGATTAAAAAAGATAGAATGGGTTTAAAACAATTTTTCGGAGGTCATTTGTGCATAGAAGATTAACTTTTTTGAAATTTTGTTTGTTTAAGGAAAGTTTATTAATCAAGTAATCTTTCACCTTTAACAAATTTTATGTCATTTGAAGACTATATGCAAAAGTTATGTGTGTTGTAAAAAAGAAGACTAACTAAGTGCTTCAAAGTTCACATTTCCCATATGGATTGTTGGACACAACTCCACTTGCATAAAGCAAAGAGCATTCGCAACTCTTAACCCTTTAGTGCCCAGGGAACCATAATGTGGTTGCGAAACTCAGTTGGAGATGAATATCTTGAAATCCGAAATGAATTTGCTCTCAATTATACCTGTTCAGATTTACGTTCTTCCGAGTGGCTCACAATGCAACAATTAGATCTCAATTTGGAGTAGTGTAGAAGGTCCAAATCGATAAGAATAAATCACTGTAGCAATATACGGCAACAAAAAGAAAGGCGGACTTGAAGAAAATACGGAGATGAGAGTACAAAAGATAAGGGTCTTGGTGGGATGAACTTTGCTCATGAAGAAAGTTTTAGTCCACGAGTGGTTGTTTCCGTTGACATTGTAAATGTAGATGGATGATTCTCTAGAAAAAGAAGTGATGTGTCATTGGAGTAAGGCTAAAGATGATTGCCATAATGATACACATCCTTGTCGATACGGTATTACAGTAATATTGTACATGTAGTGTATTTAGAGGAAAATACAGGAGATTTGAGGCTTTTTATTTACTTTTTTTCTTTTATGCCTACATTCTAATTCTTCAACCATTGTGGATTGCATTACATTTGAGTCATGTCAATGAGGCCTAGTGTACAAAAAACATGCTAAACCGTATTCTATTTTCATGCCTAAACTTTAAAAATTCTCTAAATCTTTTACTAATTTTGCACATATATATTTTTTATTTATCCTGAAGATGTTAACATAGGATATAGCTGAACCGCTCTTTTACTAAATTTAGAAATTTATTCCGAGATTTATGGGGTTCCAAACTTCCACCCCCTGAAAAATTACACAAAACTCCAATTTAACTGTCCTCCATATCCAGATTATATACTTCAAGTTCCCACGGTTGGATTAGGTCTATGTTTTGCCCATAGTATTCTACTTACCTTAGCTACAATACTATACGGTTAGATACAGAGTAGTACAAACCTATTTTCTTTTATTCCAATAATAGCTCAGAAAACGAGAAAAAACGGAGTTGCTGGAAAAAAACGAGAAAAAACAGAGTTGCTGGAAAAAAAATCTGGGCATTAAAGGGTTGATCACATCTATCTTCTCACACAATATTGTTAATTCCCAAGCTAAGAGTATTGTATGCTTCATTTTCCAGTTTAAAGTATTTAAAAATTACTAAAATTGAATCCAAGATGAGACTTCAAAGTTTATTTTTGGCATTTCTTTTGGCAAATGCCCACAAAAATGACTATTTCTAACATTTACTTGACTTATTAAAATCATAAATGCAATGAATCAAAGCTTCCCACAGCTATAAAACACTTCACAATATGATTCTATTCATTTCTTAATTTATAAAAAATTTGGGTCTAGAGATCCCTTTTGGGTCTGTTAATCCTTCAATGATTAAAAATTATTTCTTCAAAGAAGGAAAAAATGAATTATTTAGAGTAGTGGAACATGTAATGAAGGTTTCACTCCATAAAAATGTATGACAATCAAATATAATATCAACCGTTAATTGTATCTTTTAACAAAAAGATTCGTGAATTACTCAAAAATCAATCACTTAAAATTCATTGGTTTTTCCCACATTCCCATGCAACTGAAATTTCAACATCCCTCTTGCATGACGAATCACAACACTCCAAAAATGATACAACACTAAAGAATAGAAGCCAACGAAACAACCGACCACCATCTTTATAAATTCCTTTACCTTGCAATTCATCCACAAACATGCAAACTTAATTCATTATTCCTGACCAATCCCAAGGGAACTTTGTTCCGATCAAAAATTTCAGCACAGCTTCAAGGAGGCGCGAAATCTCCAGTGTCCCAGACCTCATCAGTTCCGCATGAAACTGGCAGCTCACCCAGATCCCTCTCCACCCACCTCCACCACCGATCACGTTTCAGCACCTTCCGTCGCTTGACGTCCACACTGAACTTTGAGGACCCATCCACATACGTGGGGCTCATTCCCTTACCCACACCCACGGGGTTCAACCTTGGCAAGGAGGCCAGCACGCACACGTCTTCCTCTCCAAGCTCCACATCGCTGCCGTCCAGGTGGAGTTCCTCCAAGTTTGTCAGACAACCCAAGTCCGACAACCTAGGATTCCCAAAAACACACAGATTTTGTAGTTTAAGAGTTGTCAAACCCACCAATTGATTTAACCCGGGAATTCCATCCAAGTTGTCGCAGTCATCCAAGTTGAGAGTTTTCAGCGTCGCCGCTGATGAGCTCAGCCCCGAGAGAGTGCGCAGCCATTTAACCTGACCAAGCTCAACGATATGCACAGATTTACAATTTCTCAGATCCAGGCTCGCAGCACGACAATTTCTCAGCTTTAGCTCACTCAATTTCGTGCAACGGGCAAACACATCCGACCTTAAGGAAACACACTCGTCGATTTCCAGAACTTGCAGTGACTCTGGCAACTGACACTGCAATCTATGGGAAAATTCTCCCTCCAACTGCTCCCAGTAATGATCACGAGGGTCGTCACGGTCGTTAAAATGTTTCCAACGGAAAACGGTGAGCTTTCCTAAGCCTTGAAGACCGTCAAGGCTCGTTTCCGTGATCGCTACAGAAGACTTGTCCTTGCGCTGATTAAGCTCATGAATCTCTAAACTCTCCAACGATGTGCAGTTTCTCAGATCCAGGCTCTCAGCACGACAGAGACGCAGGTATACCTTACTCAACTTGGTGCAACGGGCAAACACATCCGACCTCAAAGAAACATTTTCCATGATTTCCAGAACATGCAGTGACTCTGGCAACTGACACTGCAATCTATGGTAAAATTCTCGCTTCAACTCCACCCAGAAATGATCACGAGGGTCGTCACGGTCGTCAAATTGTTTCCAACGGAAAACGGTGAGCTTCCTCAAGCCTTGAAGACCGTAAAGGCTCGTTTCCGTGATCGCTACAGAAGACTTGTCCTTGCGCTGATCAAGCTCATGAATCTCTAAACTCTCCAACGATGTGCAGTTTCTCAGATCCAGGCTCTCAGCAAGACAGGGACGCAGGTATACCTCACTCAACTTGGTGCAACGGGCAAACACATCCGACCTCAAAGAAACATTCTCCACAATTTCCAGAACTTGCAGTGACTCTGGCAACTGACACTGCAATCTATGGGAAAATTCTCCCTCCAACTGCTCCCAGTAATGATCACGAGGGTCGTCACGGTCGTCAAAATGTTTCCAACGGAAAAAAGTGAGCTTCCTCAGGTCTTGAAGACCGTCAAGGCTCAGCTCGGACACACCTTCCGGGACGTGGTGAAGACGGAAGAGCTCTAAATGCTGCAAAGATGGACAATTTCTGAGATCCAAATTCCCAGCACCACACTTGCTCAGCTGCAGCTTGGCCAAGTTAGAGCACAGGTCAAAAACACCCGAACCCAACGAAATCTTTTTTCCGTCCAGGACTAGAACCTTGAGCGACGCTGGCAGTTTTCCCAGGAATACCTCTCTCGATTCCAATGTATTATGCCACTTGAAATAAACGAGATGTTTTAGGTCTTGAAGCCCATCAAGTGTATTTCGAGGATATAAATTAACCAATTCCAAGCTCTTCAAGCACCTCAGGCCCTTCAAGTCCAAATTTCCGGAAGAGGGGGCGGCCCAGGGGTCATAACATATTAGTTTTTATACCGCAACATTTGACAGATTCGTCCATTCGATCCCCTCAAAGCTTAATCGATCCCTTCGGTATCCTTCATTGCCCCAATCATCTACGACACCAACTCGAGTCAAATTCTGCCAACCTCCGCGGGATGGCATCATCTCAAGTAATTCTGTTGGATAAGAGTCTTCATAATACGCCCACTTCCGCTCCTCAAAAGGTAGGTCCTGTAGTTTCCCACTCGCTTCCAGATTCGCAAACTCACGGTACAGATCGTGCATGTACACTTCTTGGGCACCCATGTCCACATCCTCCACCAAGCCTCTCTCTTTCAATCGCTGCACCTACATTCCGCGCAATACAAGCCCAACAAGCATATCAGGAAGTAGACATAAGGAATGTGTCACTTTTTCTTATAAATGATTTGTTCCATTAAGCTTACATAGAAGAGAGCCGAAAGGAATTAGAAAATACTGCTCATTTGAATTGTACGAACGGGGACAAGGCAAGGGTGATAATGATAGCCTTACCCTGTTTCCAATTTCCTGTAAACTCTGGTTGTGGACAAGAGCAAGCCACTCCAGAGACCAACAGACAGGGGCATTTCATATTCCTCTACATAGTAATAAAAATCGTCAGGGAAAAATACTACCAGGTCCATAAACAGATTCTGTTCGGCTAGCTTCAAGCAGTCGAATGAGCTTCTCAGAATACTGAACACGGGATTCACTTCATCTTGAAGGGAATCGAAATTCCTCACGTCTTGCAAGGCCTTCACCCACTCAGAAGGTCTTTTTTCAAAACGGTTACCAAGTTGCAAACCCAAAGCTTTCAAGGCCAAAGGAAGGTAATGACGATCGTTCAATTTGCCCGTGCTAAAATAGCAAAGTCGAATGCATTCTCTGATGGCCTGCTTATCATTATCATTGAGAATTTGATTGCCAGAGGTCGCATGGTACAAGAATAAATTCGTGGCATCCTCTTCTTCAAGGCTCGGCATTGCAAAACAGTCTTCTTTTCTCACACCCAAGGATGTGAGTGTTCCTTCAACCCGACTTGTTACAATAACTACACTCTCTTCGTGAAAGTCCAAATTATTGAGGTACTTCTTTGCCTCCTCAAGTGACTTAGAACCTGGCCAGACATTGTCGATAGCCAAAAATATTTTCTGTTTGCATGAATTCTTCAGCAAATTCCAACACTGTACATAAAAACCAAAAACAAAGGTTACATACAAATGTAAGAAGTGGAAAATATAGATTGTTTTCCTAATTAGATAGTCAATACCATATTGGTATACACGACAATAAGTAATATATTTCCAAGCCTTTCAAGCTTTCCAAATGTTTGAGAATAATATTTTACTCTTAAAATCTAAAATGCTAATAACATGACCTGACCTTACAATAAAACCTTAACAATCAAAAGGATTACTTATCAACCTCAAAAAAGCATGCTGTATACATCAAAGACCAAGTGACAAACTACAAAAAACAGGTGCAAAACAACAAGTAAAAACATTGCCCTCATTCAAATACCTTTCCTTCATCTAGTCCCTTAACAAAGTCGTGGTCATTATTTGTCAAGTCCTTTAAGACTTCCTTCAATAACTTCCAAGAGCTTTTACTCCCGAGTTCAACATGGCTCGACTTCACATCAGACTTTTCAAACAATTTATTACACAAAAGGTTGCATAAAGTCGTCTTCCCCATGCCACCAACTCCATAAACTCCAACCACACGGACTCCATATTGCTCTGAAGGTTGTATATACTGGAAATTGCTTCTTCAATCACCTTCATTCAAGACACAACCTATACAAAATAAACTCTACTGACTCAACTTTCCATGGCATACCAGCCTAACAATACGCACGTTTCGGACACAGTCACTCTATGAAACATTCCTGAAACCATCACTGGTCAACAAAAATGAATACCACCAGAGAGCTTCTAACCTGACATAGTTTTGAACCCCCTTGAACATGTGAATCATCCCACTTCACATCTGCTGGAACCTCTCTGCAAATCTGCTTCACGATCTCTTCTCGATACGCCATGAGACCCGTAGTGCGTGGATAATATTCAATACCATTGAATCTTTTCAATTGCCTCAAGGAAACCTTCCAGCTATTGATATTAATTCGCTCATCTTCCTTGGCCAGATCTTCCCACCTGCTGTACCATGCTGCTCTCCTCTCCTCCTTCTCAAACTCCACCAATGAAAGTCCATAGAATAGAGGGACGATCTTTAGCTTGGTCTCTGACTGTTGCTCCTTCTGCGTCAACCATGTTTGGACAAAGGCATCAAGCTCGATCATGGGCCACTTCGACATGAAGTACTCTTCGGATACGACGACTACCCCCATCCGACATTGCCGTGCAGCCGTGAGGATCAGCTCGGGAAAACTCTCTCCCTTCGGTAGGCTTGAAGGACGCCTATCGAAAAAGGGAAATCGGCCATGGTTCTCCAAGGCTTCACACAGAATTTCGACAAAATCCTTCTGAGCACCGCTGTGGCTTAGAAAGATCCGGTGCTTGCGTTCTAATATTGGATCATCAATGCCTCGGTCCGATCTGCTCCAAAGCCATTCCATGCAAGCAAAGTAGGTGCACATATCAAGAACAAAGCTTAATAACTCCCAGGCTGGGATTACACTGCATCTTCGGAATAAACACCGCCACATATGCATGAAGTGATGATGTAAATGGAAATATTACAGAACATTATAGATTACTTCGCAATCTCTCTGCCAAGAAAAGCAACAGCTCCAAGATCTCACCTTTCTTGTACATCCCTGAGCCTCGAGCTTTCAGGTGTCTGTAAGAGCATTAAATCAGATGGACAAACATATGAACGAACAAAGTCAGTCAGTTCCATCGCGTTTTTCTCATTGAATTCTAGTGGTCCAGCAGAATCCAACAAAGTCCAACAATAATTCTGGACTGGGTACTCCTACGTGTAGACAACCAAAATTTCCCGTTTTAAAACCATTTGATTCTCGTTGAAATAGTGTTCTAACTTCTTATACTTAATTTGATCACAGTCCAGTGCAATGTTAGGCAGAATCCTCTTAGACTAGTAATCACTTACGTCACCAGGGCCATCGTCTTCTGGTCCCCGAGGCCGTTTCATTTCGGGCTGTTGGTCTTCTACGAGTCTGCAAGATTCAGATTCAAGCTTCAAGTTCCAACCGTGCAGCCATTCAGCGTCACACTCTGGATTGCAACGCTTAGAGCTGGGCGAGCCCCCACTGGGATCTGGACTTCTACGTAACCTACTTTATCCGCCATGATGTGCTCAGGAACCTCATGATATCCCCCATGACAGGTATGCGAACTCTCACGTAACTTCCACGAATGGAGATTTTTGGTCGGTCGCATCAAGAAGAACACCCATCCCATGCTCTAAAAACCCTAGATTACGTAAACCCAAAGGAAAATCCCCCGCATCTAATTAGTGAGCGCTATTCCAAACTTACACAGTCGTCCAAATCTCAAATCATGTCTGACCTTGGCTGAGAAGTGCCTCGGTTGTCCCATGGGCACTGGACATGGCTCCCAAATCAAGCCACCAACACGGCCATCCCCACGCTGTCTACTGGGAGAGTGTTAGTCCTTGTCGGACCCAGTCGGCGGAAATAAAGGCACAATATCCCCTCGCTACTAATCTGGCTCAAGTTCAGAATGACCTCATACAAGTACCAACCGCCATGTCATCACGACGATCTGCATGCTCAAAGCAATGAATCTCAACTCAGACCACATCCACATAAGCTCAGAAACAAAGTTGTTCCATTCAACGATGAAATCCAAAGCCACCGTGCTAAAATGATGCGATTCAACCAATAAACCAAGCCAGACGGAGAGATCTAAACTTTGACTCCAGAATATACGAAGTGGTTATCCGAAGGGGATAAGGAAAAAAAGGAAGATCACCAAACTTCAAATAGACTACTTCTCGATACACGGTCGTGAGATCAACTGGCTGCAGACAACCAAGCAGAAACAGGACAAGTACACCAGCAGCTTCTCTTACCGACAGAACAGGTGCAGCCACAAACTTCGTCTTCCCCCTCTTCCTCTGTAGCAAACCTCTCCCAATACTCACACCTGCAAAACACTATCAGCAGATGACGCTTAGTCGACGTGCACTGTCGGTAGATACATACCGTTGCGCTGCCGATCCGTGAACTTCATCGGAATGAACGCACTCACACACGAAACCCTGAACCCATTCACCTAATTAACCAACCTAGCAAGAGCTCGACACTAGACTTATGCCCCTTTTCGACAACCCAAGCACGTCAACCGGCAGATCAAGTACTGTCAAGACACACGAGTATACACAGCCTAGCACAAACACACACAGGATGCAATCTACAAATCAAGAGCATACAAAATCTTACCGAAGTGCATAAAAGTCCAGACCCAGAAGTCTTTTCACTGCCACTTGGACTACATAAACATCGCAGTATCCGTATGGCCAGTAAGATTCTATGACTTGAGGTGGAGCGACTTCGACATGCTCTCAAAATTCCCCAATTTCCCAGCTTGTTGGATGACACAGCTTCGATTCTTCAGGGAATGAAACGTTTGCATTGTGGACAAATTTTACAAATCTCAAATAATATCATGTTGGTTACCTGTGTGTTTGGTTTTAGAGTTAGTGGAGTGGTGCAGTGAATGATTTGGAGCTCCATGGCAGTGAAAAAATAACTTCTCTACTTGTTTTAGATGTGTCGTGATTAAATTTGTGTTTCCTAAAGCTCACTGTCTTCTCACATGTCCTTAGAAAATTCAAATTTTTTAAATCCGAATTGGCTTGAAGAAGATTATCTGAGATCTTAGTAAACCTACTACAAATTAATGATCCTTTAGAACCTAAAAGATTACTTACAGATATTACACAAGTTTTGAATACAGAAATCCAACAATTCTATGAGCATAATGTTTTCAACTACATTTTTAAGAAAATTCAAGCCAAAACGCATTTGAGCTACATTTCTTTGATTTAAACCATCAAGACAAACTTTATTAATGAAGCAAAATCGCTTCAAAAGGAATTAAGTTTACAGATATGCCAAAACTTCTAAAATTATGAGCATGTTTCAAAGACTAAGGTTGATTGTCCTAAAACCACCGTCTTAAGCAATTTTAGCTTATTTTTGGTATTGTTAATCCCTAAAGGACAATGCGGCAAAAATGGTCTGTTTTAGAGTTTGGGCATGTCCCTGTGACTTCAATTTAATTCTAGATTTTATGAAAATTTTAATGAAAGTAGGCCTTGGTGAGAGCTTCGTGTTGGTATTTTGTATTCTCAATTTCAATGTGGGAATCAAAAGTCATTCACCTCTGAACCGCAAAAGCACCTCCAAGGGTAGGAAGTTAGCCAATGAGAATGACAGTGTATGCAGCAAATTCTGCCCAAAACTGCCCAAAACTGTTCAAAATTTACCACAATCTGCCCAAAGACGAAACTTTGAAATTCCACCATAAATTGAGATTTTGATATTTTTCAAAAATAAAAAATTTTATGTATAGAGAAGGAAGTAGAGCATGTTCCCACCGTTCGAATTTCCAATCCAAAAATTTTTCATATGCTATTTTTATTGTCAAAAAACAGCCTTAGTTTGTGAATTTTAGTATACTCCCTAACGGAAAATGATTTTTTTGGCAACCTTCCACAACTTTTTTTAAACAAGAATATAATATTGAACTTCTACCTAACTCACTTAGAAACAAGAATATGGAGAGACGCATTCCATATCTACTTTAAAAAATGGTGTTTTGGGCCTTCAAAACTCTGCTGTCTCCTTTTTGCGCAGGGAAAAAAAACTTGTTTCTCAACTTTGAACGTTATGATCTTGCAATTGGTGAAGAATGAGTGTGCGAAATTTAGTGGACAAGTAGACATAGAAGTAAGCTACAAGATCTTATGGTTGGATGTACTAATTAAGACCCATAGTTTGCACCTTGCTTTTAAAAAGGGGCTGTTTTGAAGCAGTTTTGATGAAAAATACCCTCAGAACTTTAGGGTTAAATTTGAAGAAAACAAAAAGAAGGCATTTGAAATAAGTTTTGATGAAGATTGCAAAAATTTGCAACATTTAAATTTGCATTTGTAACATACTCAACTTAAACCTCTAGGTTTTCCCATGATTACACCATGTGGTACAAACTTTCATTTATAATGATATTCAAAACCACCAACTATTTCTCTGTATTTCTTGGCGTGCATTGGTCTATTTGTATATTGAAATTGGTGGTTTTGGGTCTCTAAGAGAAGTCTATAAGTCATAAATGGGGGAGGTGGTGATTTTAGAACATCCTACCTTACTACATCTTAACCCAGAAACGCCTACAATACTATTTTGAGGTGTTTGGACGCATTGCCTATTCATTGGAGTAGAGCAATCGACTTGAAGGCCGATTTCATTCAATTTTGTTTTCTTGATGAATTGTTTCTACTAGACTTGACAATCTTTTTAATTTTATTTTAGATTATACTCCTTATTTTAGAATTTTTGATTGGATATCCACCTTTGACACAATAATAAAAATGAATCACCTTCTAGTGTATTTATGAGATTTTGGCATTTTTCAGGCCATCCATTGTCCAACCTCTAAATGACAATTGTCCTAGAATGGGCTTTTTAAAAAGTTTGGGCATGTACCTATGATATTAATTTTAGATAAAAAAAACATTGAATTTTTTTTGTGAATGTTGGCAATGACAAGAACTTTTTGAGAATCTTTTTTTTCTTTTTTGAAATAGACATTTAGAAAAATAGTTATGGTATCCAATGTCGAATTTTGTGTTTAGGAGCCAATTCGGGTAGCCATGCTATATATGTCTATTACCTTTGAGATTTTTTCTAGAAATAACTAATGTTGTTATCTTTGAGGTTTCCAAAAAAACCTTCTTTAAGTACAAAATGTTCATTCCGCAACAGATCAAAGTTTTCTCACTATTTTTGCCAGAAATCAATTTAGGTGAAAAATCTTTACATTAAATGCTTCGATTAGGACTGTATGAAATAATGGAACTTTTAGAAAAGAAATTCGAATTAGCATTCTTATATATTCAACTTGATAAAAATATTGTTTTCATCATGCTACACTTGTCTCCTCTTTGTAAATGTTTTCACGCAATTAGCTAACTTAGTCGTCTTTGTCATGGACCAAAACCCCCAAAATCCATGATGCAAAAACCTAAGAAAAAAAAAGTTAGAGTGTCAACCTAGTTAAAAATTGTGTCAAAAAAAGTTTGTCAACTTTCACTCGATGTAATCTTTTAACCCCTACAAGACAATATGTCGCAGTTGGGCTTTTTTAGAATTAGGCATGTACATGTGAATTCAATTTAAACCAAGATTTAAAAAAAAAAAATTAGTATAGGAAGGACGTTTCAAGAGCTTCGTATGAGTTTTTTATTTTTATTTTTCTAAGCACAAAATGCTCCTCGTGGAGCAGCTTCGGAATATTCAGTATCCAATGAAGAGGGTTTAGGATATTTTACTTTTTAATTGACAGATGCCCTACTTGGACTAATTATAGTGTGGGGCAACTCAAATTGTACGATTTAGAGGTTTAGGAATAAAAAGGGTGCAAGGGAAAGGGAAAAGATGCGGAAGAAATCCCTTGTGTCAAGTAGGGAGGACGGGATCCGGGTGGGAGGGTATGATCGGAGACGGAGGGCGGGGTTAGCAAGAAATGGGCGGGATCCAGGAGAAGGGGCACGGTCTGCGAAAGCATTAGGCGGAAAACGAGGTCACAAAGGGGCCTTTGAAACTGGCACGTGAGAAGAAAAAAGGGGTGCCCATGCACTTTTTGACAGTGGCACCAATAGTGCCACCCTATTGCCAGCGCTACGGGCGCCGGAGCTCGAACAAATCACCTCAAAGTAATGCGTGTGGGCTGATTTGCTTTAGTGTTAGCGCTGACAGCAATAACTGCTACTACGCCCACATCCCAAACCCTATTGCTCATGTCAGTAGGAATATTCGGCATCGTATTAAAGGAAGGCGTCACCCCTTTGGCACAGTCTAAATATTCAACCATTCAACCTCAACCAGGTGAGCGCCAACGAGCACTCCTCTTAACTGTGCGGGCAACATTTCTGGCATCTGCTGCCAGCATCAGAGGAGCCTTTTGGCAGCCCGTTTACCTATCCCAGGCTGTCTTAGAGGGCCTCTTTGTGAGGCCATTTTTCCCCTAATGAGGGCAAGGGCATGGGGTCTGGAGAACCTTGGTCAATAAAGGGAGTTAGGGTTGAAATGGGCCGGGTCAAGAATGGCGGTATTGATTAGGCGGGGTATTTGTAGGCTCGTCGTAGTAGGTGGCAAAATAGAGGCCGCAGTCGACGCCCATCTGTTATGCAATCTCTTTGAACAGACATGCCGGTGCTAAACTGGGAGCTACTTTTCTTTTTTCCAATGCTGCAATCACTCTCCCCACCTTCATCCCCACGACCTAGTTCTGTATGAAAATGAAGCCTTCCGCAAGAAAAAAGGGGGGACCACTTCAAAGACTACATTACCTCAAGCTTGAATAAGAACTCTACGTAGTCAATTCTACAATGCTACTCTCAACCACCAAAAGTATTTCAAATTCTCTACAACAATGTTTATATTCTAGTCACAATTCTATAATTACTTTCCATAACTTCATCTCTTCATAGTTTTCTAGTTTATAATTTGCAACATAACTCGTGGAGTCAGACAAATGATAAGGACCAAGCAAAGAAGGCCTTACAAAGGAAATGGATTTTGGACAGACAAAGACCACTATTGTGCGATAGCACCAATTGACGGCGGCATGAACATCAATAAGGCAAGCAAAACTTCCACATACTGAATTCCACTTTGTGTGACTAATGCTATGGTTCTGGAACTAGTCAAAGGTGTAGTGCAAAAGGATTCTTGAGTCCTAGATCTAAAAGATCAAATAGTGGAATAGGTCATTAGCATGTGCGAACGAGGCTATGGTCTGTCTCTAAGGTCACTCATGATGAAAGTGTACAAAAGAACAAGGTCCAGATGTACTCCCTTCACAAATGGTATCTTTGAGCGAGGTGGATGCGGTGGAGGATGAAACACCATATACATGTGACTTTGTGAGAATCCCAAGCTCCAGATGGAATAAGCTTGGGCCAAGGGGCTGTGTGTTGAGAATGTGAGCAACATGTACCATAACTTGGAGTCATTGTATAGCATGCACCAATACCCTCCCTCTCGGATATGGAATCACAATGAGTTTGGTGCACAAACCAGATGGAACGGTGAAGCCACATCTATCATTGCAAAAAGAGGTGCGAAGCGCATCCATTCAATTGTTCTTGATTCACGTGTATAGTTATCAATCCTAGTATGTATTAATGCAACAGATTTAAATATCTCAAGGAAAGCGCTTAAGACAAGACTATTATTTTACATATTTCGAGGAAAGCGCTTTAGACAAGACTATTATTTTACATATTTCAAGGAAGGCGCTTTTGACAAGACTATATACAACGGTGTGAGGCCGGGGCAACCATGGACATCTAACAACGTGCATGGATGGCGCCTTATCTATTCAATGTTTGGATATGCCATTTCATTGAATGTTCTTGCCGCCTTAATGGTGCCTCTCGAGATAGACGCCACTTCCTCATCCTCGACAATCGGCATAACAGTCACATTACCTTTGATGTTGTTTCAAAAGCATGCGATGCCGGATTGGACTTAGTAAGCCCACTATCGCACACATCACACTTTCTTCAGCCTCCGGACGTGAGCTGCTTCAAATCCTTAAAGCTACACTTTAAGCTCTAGCAAGATTTTTGGACTTCAAGGCATTTGAAGAAACTTATAGGTAAAGAAACTTCGACATCAAAATGTCTCTTTGGCAAATCACATGTCTCTCATATTGCACAATATTATCAAAGGATTCAGTACTTCAAGAGTTTATCCTTTCAATCAAGAGGTTTGGGCATGCACTTGGCTCGAATGAAATGTTAACCAATGAAATGTAGCTTGATAAATCCAGTCCAATTTGAAAATTTTGGAAATTTCCTAAAATTTAGTGATTTATAGATGGTCAAAGATGATGGGATATAACCCTGGCTACTACTTGATTTTCCACGGTTTTAGATGTTTTATCATATTTTTCAATTAAAATATAAATTTTGAGCACAGTACCTCTTATAAGGTTCTTGTTTTTCCGACACATCTATGGTAAATATTTTTTAATTTTTTAATACAACTTATATTTGATATGAATATTCTTTGTTTATTATATAATGAAATTATTAAATTTGATAAACTTTGGTTTTTGTAGATAACATGTGTATTTAGCTATAAAAAATTTAAAATTCATATTTTACATTACCGTACTTTAGGGTCAGCTTTGTCAGAAAATAATTCCAAAAATAGATGTCGGAGATATTAGAAAATTATTGGCATTTTTTGTCGAATCTAATATCAATTATTTTTCAAAATTGCCGGAATGTAAAGACATTTCACTTCACACTAGACATTTACTTATATTTGAAGCATGTGTAAGGTATAATGGGAGAGAATGTGCTCCTTTTGTAATCAAGCTCACACACATTAGTTTACAAAGAATATGGGTTAAGAGAATGTGCTCCTTTTGTAATCAAGCTCACACACATTAGTTTACATAGAATATGGGTTAAGAAGAAGCAAGAGTCTAGGTGAGGCTTTTCAAATGTGTTGTACAGATATTTTTGGAGTTCAATTGAGCATAGAAGATGAAGTTTTATAGAATTGTGATTAACTAACAAAAGTTGATTAATCAATTCTTCTTCCAGCTCCAACAAATTCTGTTTTAAAATAAGTCTTTATGCATAAGATATGAACAAATCATTGCAGCCTTGTAAAGATTAAAAAAGATAGAATGGGTTTAAAACAATTTTTCGGAGGTCATTTGTGCATAGAAGATTAACTTTTTTGAAATTTTGTTTGTTTAAGGAAAGTTTATTAATCAAGTAATCTTTCACCTTTAACAAATTTTATGTCATTTGAAGACTATATGCAAAAGTTATGTGTGTTGTAAAAAAGAAGACTAACTAAGTGCTTCAAAGTTCACATTTCCCATATGGATTGTTGGACACAACTCCACTTGCATAAAGCAAAGAGCATTCGCAACTCTTAACCCTTTAGTGCCCAGGGAACCATAATGTGGTTGCGAAACTCAGTTGGAGATGAATATCTTGAAATCCGAAATGAATTTGCTCTCAATTATACCTGTTCAGATTTACGTTCTTCCGAGTGGCTCACAATGCAACAATTAGATCTCAATTTGGAGTAGTGTAGAAGGTCCAAATCGATAAGAATAAATCACTGTAGCAATATACGGCAACAAAAAGAAAGGCGGACTTGAAGAAAATACGGAGATGAGAGTACAAAAGATAAGGGTCTTGGTGGGATGAACTTTGCTCATGAAGAAAGTTTTAGTCCACGAGTGGTTGTTTCCGTTGACATTGTAAATGTAGATGGATGATTCTCTAGAAAAAGAAGTGATGTGTCATTGGAGTAAGGCTAAAGATGATTGCCATAATGATACACATCCTTGTCGATACGGTATTACAGTAATATTGTACATGTAGTGTATTTAGAGGAAAATACAGGAGATTTGAGGCTTTTTATTTACTTTTTTTCTTTTATGCCTACATTCTAATTCTTCAACCATTGTGGATTGCATTACATTTGAGTCATGTCAATGAGGCCTAGTGTACAAAAAACATGCTAAACCGTATTCTATTTTCATGCCTAAACTTTAAAAATTCTCTAAATCTTTTACTAATTTTGCACATATATATTTTTTATTTATCCTGAAGATGTTAACATAGGATATAGCTGAACCGCTCTTTTACTAAATTTAGAAATTTATTCCGAGATTTATGGGGTTCCAAACTTCCACCCCCTGAAAAATTACACAAAACTCCAATTTAACTGTCCTCCATATCCAGATTATATACTTCAAGTTCCCACGGTTGGATTAGGTCTATGTTTTGCCCATAGTATTCTACTTACCTTAGCTACAATACTATACGGTTAGATACAGAGTAGTACAAACCTATTTTCTTTTATTCCAATAATAGCTCAGAAAACGAGAAAAAACGGAGTTGCTGGAAAAAAACGAGAAAAAACAGAGTTGCTGGAAAAAAAATCTGGGCATTAAAGGATTGATCACATCTATCTTCTCACACAATATTGTTAATTCCCAAGCTAAGAGTATTGTATGCTTCATTTTCCAGTTTAAAGTATTTAAAAATTACTAAAATTGAATCCAAGATGAGACTTCAAAGTTTATTTTTGGCATTTCTTTTGGCAAATGCCCACAAAAATGACTATTTTTAACATTTACTTGACTTATTAAAATCATAAATGCAATGAATCAAAGCTTCCCACAGCTATAAAACACTTCACAATATGATTCTATTCATTTCTTAATTTATAAAAAATTTGGGTCTAGAGATCCCTTTTGGGTCTGTTAATCCTTCAATGATTAAAAATTATTTCTTCAAAGAAGGAAAAAATGAATTATTTAGAGTAGTGGAACATGTAATGAAGGTTTCACTCCATAAAAATGTATGACAATCAAATATAATATCAACCGTTAATTGTATCTTTTAACAAAAAGATTCGTGAATTACTCAAAAATCAATCACTTAAAATTCATTGGTTTTTCCCACATTCCCATGCAACTGAAATTTCAACATCCCTCTTGCATGACGAATCACAACACTCCAAAAATGATACAACACTAAAGAATAGAAGCCAACGAAACAACCGACCACCATCTTTATAAATTCCTTTACCTTGCAATTCATCCACAAACATGCAAACTTAATTCATTATTCCTGACCAATCCCAAGGGAACTTTGTTCCGATCAAAAATTTCAGCACAGCTTCAAGGAGGCGCGAAATCTCCAGTGTCCCAGACCTCATCAGTTCCGCATGAAACTGGCAGCTCACCCAGATCCCTCTCCACCCACCTCCACCACCGATCACGTTTCAGCACCTTCCGTCGCTTGACGTCCACACTGAACTTTGAGGACCCATCCACATACGTGGGGCTCATTCCCTTACCCACACCCACGGGGTTCAACCTTGGCAAGGAGGCCAGCACGCACACGTCTTCCTCTCCAAGCTCCACATCGCTGCCGTCCAGGTGGAGTTCCTCCAAGTTTGTCAGACAACCCAAGTCCGACAACCTAGGATTCCCAAAAACACACAGATTTCGTAGTTCGAGAATTCTCAAACCCACCATTTGATCTAACCCTGAAATTCCATCCAAGCTGTCGCAGCCATACACTTTGAGAGTTTTTAGCGTCGCCGCTGATGAGCTCAGCCCCGAGAGAGTGCGTAGCCATTTAACTCGACCAAGCTCAACGATATGCACAGATTTACAATTTCTCAGATCCAGGCTCGCAGCACGACAATTTCTCAGCTTTAGCTCACTCAACTTGGTGCAACGGGCAAACACATCCGACCTCAAAGAAACATTCTCCATGATTTTCAGAACTTGCAGTGACTCTGGCAACTGACACTGCAATCTATGGTAAAATTCTCCCTTCAACTCCTCCCAGTAATGATCACGAGGGTAGTAACGACCGTCGACAGATTGTTTCCAACGGAAAACGGTGAGCTTCCTCAAGCCTTGAAGACCGTAAAGGCTCGTTTCCGTGATCTCTACAAAAGACTTGTCCTTGCGCTCATCAAGCTCATAAATCTCTAAACTCTCCAACGATGTGCAGTTTCTCAGATCCAGGCTCTCAGCACGACAGAGACGCAGGTATACCTCACTCAACTTGGTGCAACGGGCAAACACATCCGACCTCAAAGAAACATTCTCCACAATTTCCAGAACTTGCAGTGACTCTGGCAACTGACACTGCAATCTATGGGAAAAAACTGCTCCCAAGTAATGATCACGAGGGTCGTTACGGTCGTCAAATTGTTTCCAACGGAAAACGGTGAGCTTCCTCAAGTCTTGAAGACCGTCAAGGCTCAACTTCGACACACCTTCCGAGACGTGGTGAAGACGGAAGAGCTCTAAATGCTTCAAAGATGGACGATTTCTGAAATCCAAATTCCCAGCACCACAGTTTCTCAGCTGCAGCTTGGCCAAGTTAGAGCACAGGTCGAAAACACCCGAACCCAAGGAAATCTTCTTTCCGTCCAGGACTAGAACCTTGAGCGACGCTGGCAGTTTTCTTAGGAATACCTCTTTCGATTCCACTGTATTATGCCACTTGAAATAAACGAGATGTTTTAGGTCTTGAAGGCCATCAAGCGTATTTCGAGGAGAATAATTGAACAATTCCAAGCTCTTCAAGCACCTAAGGCCCTTCAAGTCCAAATTTCCGGTAAAGGGGGCGGCCCAGCGGTTAAAACATAGTTTTAATACCACAACATTTGACATATTCGTCCATTCGATCCCCTCAAGGCTTAATGGACGGTTTCCAACCCAATCAGTTACGACACCAACTCGAGTCAAATTCTGCCAACATCCGGGGGATGGCGTCATCTCAAGTAATTCTGTTGGATTAGAGTCTTTATAATACGCCCACTTCCGCTCCTCAAAATCCAAGTCCTTCAGTTTCCCACTCGCTTCCAGATTCGCAAACTCACGGTACAGATCGTGCATGTACACTTCTTGGGCACCCATATCCACATCCTCCACCAAGCCTCTCTCTTTCAATCGCTGCACCTGCATTCCGCGCAATACAAGCATTTCAAGCATGTTAGGGAGTTAACATATGGAATGTGTCACTTTTTCTTATAGATAATTTGTTCCATTAGGCTTACTTAGAAGAAAGTCGAACGGGATTAGAAAATACTGCTCATTTGAATTGTACGAACGGTGACAAGGCAAGCGTAATAAAATAGCCTTACCCTGATTCCAATGTTCTCTAAACTCTGGTTGTGGACAAGAGCAAGCCAGCCCATAAGACCAAGTACACTAGACAGGGGCTGTTCTACTTCATCCCATTCCTCTGAATCTTCCGAGTAAAATTCTTCAACAGCAAATAATTCATTAGGGGAAAATCGAACCAGATCCATAAACAGGTCCTGTTCGGTTGACCTCAAGGAGTCAAATGAGGTTCTGAGAATATCAAACACGGGATTCTCTTTATCTTGTCGATGATTGAAATCCCTCACGTCTTGCAAGGCCATCACCCACTCAGAAGGTCTTTTTCCAAAACGGTTGCCAAGTTGCAACCCCAAAGCCTTCAAGGCTAAAGGAAGGTAATGACGATCGTTCCATTTGCCCTTGCTAAAATAGCAAAGTCGAATGCATTCTCTGATGGCCTGCTTATCATTGTCATTGAGAGCTTGATTGCCAGAGGTCGCATGGTACAAGAATAAATTCGTGGCATCCTCTTCTTCAAGGCTCGGCATTGCAAAACAGTCTTCTTTTCTCACACCCAAGGATGTGAGTGTTCCTTCAACTCGACTTGTTACAATAACTACACTCTCTTCGTGAAAGTCCAAATTATTAAGATACTTCTTTGCCTCCTCAAGTGACTTAGAATCTGGCCAAACATTGTCGATAGCCAAAAATATTCTCTGTTTGCAT
Organism: Ceratodon purpureus; assembly: GCA_014871385.1. Lineage (NCBI taxonomy): Eukaryota > Viridiplantae > Streptophyta > Bryopsida > Pseudoditrichales > Ditrichaceae > Ceratodon > Ceratodon purpureus. Next base: position 13,915,413 of record CM026427.1, read on the forward strand.
GAATTCTTCAGCAAATTCCAACACTGTACATAAAAACCAAAAACAAAGGTTACATACAAATGTAAGAAGTGGAAAATATAGATTGTTTTCCTAATTAGATAGTCAATACCATATTGGTATACACGACAATAAGTAATATATTTCCAAGCCTTTCAAGTTTTCCAAATGTTTGAGAATAATATTTTACTCTTAAAATCTAAATTACTAATAACATGACCTGACCTTACAATAAAACCTTATCAAAAGAATTACTTATTACTTGTTAAATAACAATCAAAAGAATTACTTATTACCCTCAAAAAAGCATGCTGTATACATCAAAGACCAAGTGACAACCTATAAACACTCAAATGCAAAACAACAAGTAAAAACATGGTGCTCAATCAACTTTACCTTTCCTTCATCTAGTCCCTTAACAAAGTCTTGGTCTGTATTTGTCAAGTCCTTCAAGACTTTCTTCAACAGCTTCCCAGAGCTTTTACTCCCTAGTTCAACATGGCTCGACTTCACATCAGACTTTTCGCAGAATCTATTACACAAAAGGTTGCATAAAGTCGTCTTCCCCATGCCACCAACTCCATAAACTCCAACCACACGGACTCCATATCGCTCTGAAGGTTGTATACGGGAAATTGCTTCTTCAATCACCTTCATCCAAGACACAACATATGCAAAATTAGCTCTGCTGACTAAACTTTCCATTGCACACCAGTTTAGCAATATGCACATTTCGGACAGTCACTCTATGGAACACTATTCTAACCATCACCAACAAAAATGAATACCACCAGAGAGCTTCTAACCTGACATAGTTTTGAACCCCCTTGAACATGTGAATCATCCCACTTCACATCTGCTGGAATCTCCTTGCAAATCTGCTTCACGATCTCTTCCCGAAACACCTTGAGATCCGTAGTGCGTGACTTAAATTCAATACCGTTAAATCTTATTAATTCCCCGAAGGAAACCTTCCAGCTACTGATATCAATTCCCTCATCATTCTTGGCGAAGACTTCCCACTGCTTGTACCATTTTGATATATTCTCCGGGTTCTCCAGATCCTTTAATGAAAGTCCATAGAATAGAGGGACGATCTTTAACATGGTCTCTGACTTTTGCTTCTCTTCCTTTAACCGTCTTTGCACAAAGCCATCAAGCTCGATCATGGGCCACTCCGACATTAAGAACTCATCGGATACGACGACTACCGCCATTTGACAATCCTGTATAGCGGTGCGGATCAGCTCGGGAAAGCTGCCTCCCTTCGGTAAGCTTGCAGGACGCTTATCGAAAAAGGGAAATCTATTATATCTCTCTAAGTCTTCACAAAGAATTTCGACGAAATGATCCTTCTGAGCTCCACTGTGGCTTAGAAAGATCCGGTGCTCGGGTTTTAATATTGGATCATCCATGCCTCCGTCCGATCTGCTCCAAAGCCATACCATGCAAGCAAAGTAGGTGCACATATTAAAACATAAGCTCATTATAACACCCAGGCTAGGATAAAACTGCTTCTTTAAAAATATAGGCACCGCAATATGTGCATGAATTATTAGAAATGACGATGTTACTGAACACATGTATTTCTTCGCACTCTCTCTACCAAGAAAAGCATCAGATCTCACCTGTGTTGAACATCCCTGACCCTCGAGCTTTCAGGGATCTGTACGAGAATTAAATCGAATGTACAAACACATAAAAGAACAGAGTCAGTCGGTTTCATTGTGTTCTTCTGATTAAGCTGTAGTGGTCCCGCAGAATCCAACAAAGTCCGATGTTCAATAATTCTGGACTGGGTGCTCCTACGTGTAAACCACAAACAAATTCCAAATTTCATTCTCGTTGACATGGTGTTCAAATACTTGATTTGAGCACAGTTCATTATACTGATAGGCAGACTCCTCTCCGACTACGGTAGTCATCACTTACGTCATCAGGGCCATCGTCTTCTGATCCCCGAGGCCGTTTCATTCTGGGCTTTTGGTCTTCAAGTTTCAAGTTTCAAGTTTCCAAGTCTGCAAGATTCAGGTTCAAGCTACATGTTTCAAAATAGGCACCGCAATATATGCATGATTTACTCGAAATGACAATATTACTGAAGTCATGTATTTCTTCGCACTCTCTCTACCAAGAAAAGTACCAGAACCAGGATCTCACCTGTGTCGTACATTCCGGACCCTCGAGCTCTCAGGGATCTGTACGAGAATTAAATCAAAATGTACAAACACATAAAAGAACAGAGTCAGTCAGTTTCATTGTGTTTCTCAGATTAAGCTGTAGTGGTGGACCCGCAGAATCCAACAAAGTCCGATTTTTAATAATTCTGGACTAGGTGCTCCTACGTGTAAACCACAAAAAAAATCCAAATTTAAAACCATTTCATTCTCGTTGAAATGGTGAACATTCTGATACTTCATTTGATCACAGTTCAATATATTGTTAGACAGAATCCTCTCCGACTAGCCATCACTTACGTCATCAGGGCCATCGTCTTCTATCCCCGAGGCCGTCTCATTTTGGGCCGTCTTCTAATAGTCTGCAAGCTTCAGGTTCAAGCTTTAAGTTCCAACCGTGCCGCTATTCAGCGTCAATCGGAAACTCTGGATTCCAATACTTAGAGAGCTGGGCGAGCTCCCACTGGGATCTGGACTTCTACGTAACCTACTTTATCCGCCATGATATGCTCACAAACCTCATGATAACCGCCAAGACGGGCTTTCGAACTCTCACCTAACTTCTACGACTGGAGGTTTTTGGTCGGTCGCATCTAGAAAAACACCCATCACATCCTCTAAAAAACCTAGATTACATAAACGCGAAGGAAAACCCCCCGCAACTGAGTGAGCGCTTGTCGGACTTTAGTCGGCGGAAATAGAGGCACGATATCTCCTCTCTTCATCCCCTCGCTACTAATCTCGATCAAATTCAATGACCTCATACAAGTGCTAACCGCCATGTCATCACCACGATCTGTATGCTTAAAGCAATAATGAATCTCAAATCAGACCACATCCACAAAACTTATATAAGCTCTAGAACAAAGTTCCTCAAGGATGAAATTCAAAGCGACTGTGGTAAAATGATGCGATACAACCAATAAACCAAGCCAGACAGAGAGATCTGAACTTTGTCTCCAGAATAGTCGGAGTGGCCCGGCCTAGTTATCCGAAGGGGATAACGACAAAATGAAGACCAAACAAGTTCAAATATACACTACTTCTAAAAGGCGGTCGTAAGATCAACTGAGTGCAGACAACCAAGCAAAAACAGGACAAAAATACCAGCAGCTTCTCCTACCGACAGAACAGGTGCAGCCACAAACTCCGCCTTAATCCCTCTCTTCCTCTGAAGCGAGGCGCCTTTCCCACACTCAGTACACCTGCAAAACACTATCAGCAAATGATGCTTAGTCGACGTGCACCCTCTGTAGATCCATACAGTTGTGCTGCCGATCCGTGAACTTCATCGGAATGGACGCACTCACACACGAAACCCTGAACCCATTCACGTAATTGACCAACCCCGCAAGAGCTCGACTCAATAATTATGCCCCTTTCCGACAACCCAAGCACGTCAACCGGCAGATCATGTCACTTAGACTCGAGTATACACAGCCTAACGCAAACACACACAGGATGCAATCTAACAAATCACGAGCAGACAAAATCTTACCAAAACTTGCATAAAACCCCAGACCCACGTGAAAGTCTTTCACGACCACTTGGGCCACCCTAAACGTCGCCGTATTCCGATGACCAGTACTCGGATTCCATGGCTGGCGGTGGTGGGACCTCGACATGTAAGATCGAACGATCTCTGGAGCCAAATCGACGAAGATCACACCCAGGCCAACACACACCACAACAATCCAAGCAATCGACAACAGCTGATCCAAAGAACTCCAGACGAGGCGCCTTCAGACAAACCGCATCAGTCACTACTAGAAATTGGGTACCATAACAACGTTTGATAGCAACGTCTACAACAAAAAGCAACGTTTTTTGCCCTGGGCGGTCCATGATACGTTACTTGTTTCAGAAATCTATTAATAACTTGGGAATGGGTTCCCAAGTTGCGATCGAACAACTTAATCTTGATGAGTACTTGTTTCAAGGATCTCTGTATTCTAGTCCTACGAGCGTTCTGCGGGAGGCCCGCGCGGGCTGCGCTCGCCCGCGGGCAGCCCGAGTCCGCTGAAGCCCCGAGACCCCCCCCGCTGGGTCTTCCGAGCCCCGTTCCCGACCCACGACTCCCTCCCGACGAGGCTTCTCCGTCCGTCGTCCCGTCCTCCGTCGCGCTCCACGTCGGATGCTGACTCACCTCCCCCCCGCGAACAGTGGATCTCCCGCCCCGACCCCCTCCCTTGCTGGAGCCCTACCACGCCCATTCTCTTCCCTCCTGCCGCCGTCGCGGAGCTCCGCCCTGCTGCAGCGCCGTGCTAACCCGTCCTGGAGAAGACGTCCTAGTTAGCTGCATTGACGCTGGTAAGGAGTAGAACGTCCAGTCATGGAGTGTGTCATAATGATTGCGACGGCGCATTGATACCTGTGGTTGGAGAGTCGGCGCTGTGTTTATGTCGCCTCCCTCGTCATGCTCGCGCTCGCCTTCCTCATAGTGCATTGTTGCACATTGGTCCCCATCCTGTACATTGTGTCTTGGAGCGGGAATCGGCTGTGGTCTACTCTTCTTTCAGGGCGACGTGGGCGGGCGAGGACGGAAGTGCTACGCACTGTATCGGGTACTAGCAGCCGCGATGGACCTACGGGTAAGATCACTATCTCCTTTCCGGGCTGGCGACCTCCTTTGCTCCCTGACTGTACTGAGCTCGTGGTCTTCATACATAGCCTTTCCTTGTCCGATGTATGCCCCCGTCCTCCATGTCCAAGTCATTTTGTTCGTGTCTTTGCAGAGTTCTTACTGTCTTCGAGGACTTCATATGCCTGTACACATGTTCGGGTTCTGATGCTGTTCATGTGAGTTGATGCTGTTCCTGTTGTCCTTGCTGTTCCTGTTGTCGTGCTCCTCCGTTCGTTGTATGCTTTAGGTTGTCGATCCTCACCATCGCGGTTGTAATGTGGTTGTCCTCCAGGACGACAATGGGACTGCTGTGGACCTGTCCGGACTCTCGTACGCCGAAGCAGTGGAGTACCTACGGACGAATGCGGCTATCCTGGACTATAAGGCAATCGGGAAGAAAGGGCAGGAGGTGCTGAACAATGCTGCGCCGGGTATAGTTCCAGGGGTGAGTACTCGCATTGGACTGTTTAGTGATCATTGATCATCTTCCTCATTTTTTGGTCTTCCTCTATTCATTCAGTCGTCTTCTTCGACTTTTCCTTACCCTGTTCTAAACTGTTATCCGGGTTGCAGATCACAGTGAAGAACAGCCGAGGTGTCCAGGAGAAGGTCGTCCTGTGCACCACCGTGTGGACCGACAAACCCAGGATGAGGGAGGCCTACAGCCAGTCCGAGTTCGACTGGATGGTTGTCGAGGTGAACGCCATGTGGAGGAGGACGCAGTGCACACTCGCAACGAAGTCCAAGAGGATCCCTTTTTTCTGCCGTCTCTGCAATAGAGATATGGTAGACAAATCGGAGCTAGCATGGCATAGGCAGCAAGACCTGTGTACAATGTACGACGGTAAGAAGAGTGGTCCTCTGAAGATGTTCCCGGTTAATGGCGCAAAAGGGAATTCGGAGATAGCTGCCGTCTTCAGAGCCTACAACCTGCCGCTTCCTTGGCAAAATGGAGGGAAAGGGGGGAACCGCCCAGCAGACGAGCCATCCGTCGGAGAAGTAGACGGTGACGACGTCGTGAACCTCAGTAGCGACGCCTCTGACGGGGACAGTGCTTTCATGGACGAGCCTCCGATGAAGAGGAGGAACCTTGGTAAGTCTGTTGCTGAGCACCTTCAGGACCTGCATGAGGCAAGGAGTAAGACACCACGAGCGGAGAGGCCCATCGGTGGAGGGGATGTAGGCGGGCAGTCTTCAAGGGGAAAACAACCGAAGGACGGGACACCTAGGACGCAGAGTGCGTCTAGGACGACGACACCAATTCGCACGACACCACCGAAGCGTGGTACAGTGGGAGAGAAGTCCAGCAGGACGCCCGGACAAGCATCTCGCGCGGCGAAGAGACTGTCACCTGGACCGCAGCCGCTGGATACAATGCCACCACCTCCCATTGGTCCTAGAGCAGAGCTGGAACTGCGGTTGAAGTCTAGGGCTCTGCAGAAGTACCCAGACAGCGACGCCGGACCGGAGCCCAGAAAACCAGGTAAGCCTCCGGGGTTATACAGTTTAATCGAGCAGACGGGGGATGTAATCGAATTGGACCTTCTCACATCGCTGGAGAAGGCAAAGAATGCGATATTGACACTGCACGCAAACGGATTATTGGGGAGAAAAATCTTTAATGCGTGGGAAGCTTTCACCTTGGATCCCGCCATAAGAGTAAGTTCCGCTGCTCCTACAATTTCAGTATCGTTTATCGCACATTCAGTTCTGCTCTTCATGCTCAGTTCCTTTAGAATTACTCTTTGTTCGTAATGTGTTGCGTGCATTTTGGGGGTTCAGGACGGTCTCCCCCAATCTGTTTACGAAGCCGCGAAGCAGTGCCTGGACGGATTCAGGAAAAAAAACGAAACTCTCATGCGCATGGAGATAGACGCATTTCTTGCTCACCACAGGGACGTCTACACGTACCAAGAGCAGAACGAGGCAAGGCAGAATGCGATCGAGGCTGTCCTGGCGCAGCGCGCGCAGTTTGTGAAGGCGGCACTTGATAAATACGACCGCTGCCTCCTGGTGAACGAGGAAGCCAAGGTTTGGGACTGGTCCCCTCTATTTCAGCGCCTCATGGAGAAACCCGTCCCCGGCTTCCTGACTCTGCCATGCAAGCACAACGAGGAAGAGTTTCAGGACGTCCTAACCTGGATAAGGGCCGAATGTCGAACTCAGGCAGGTATGACGCCAATTCCCCCCTTCGTGAGAGCCCTAAAGCTCTGGAGCCGCCGTGAAAATGGCGTGGAGGCCCCTATGATTTGTCCTCGTGTGGGCGTCTCAGTTCCATTTCTGTATGAGCGTATGGCCCAGGTCAAGTTCGCGATGAATGATTTGCCGACCTTGGGTTTGCTTCTGTTCCCGACAATGGACACGACGTGCATTGCCTTCGAAGAATTCATGGCGGTAACTAGGACGGGCGTTGGATTCGAAGACATGGTGGAGACAGCGAGGTCATGGACGCGCCGTTGTTTCTGGAGGGCGTGCAAGGACATGCTAGCCCTGGATAAAGAGAACGACCTCCGTGTTCTCTGGTTGGAGGCATCCAAGGAACGTCGTGATCAGGCTTTGGAGTCATTCTGGAGAGTAATGCTGCTGCGGGAGGGAGTTGATCTGGAGTACGCCCTTGGCTGTTTGGATTGGACTGGTGAGTATGACATAGTTCCGGACGATGTCAGTCAGGCCATGATGGTGCTCCGTAACGTCTCTATGCGGTTTTGTTTCTCTAAGCTTAACCCCTGGACAGCTAAGGAGCCCGAGGGAGGACGTGAGTCAGACGAGGTACGGTTGGCGGACTTGGCGGGACTAGACGTCCCAGAGTTCGGTGCATCGCAAGTCCTTTGCACGATGGAAGCTCTCGCTCGGGTGGGTGACTTAGGGGGGCTAACACAGGGCGACGACGGGAACTCCATGGACGAGGGGGGTGACGGGGGCGACAAAACAGTCAGGAAGGGGAAAGCTCCGGAAGATCAGAACGCAGAAGTTCAGACCGTGGCAGAGGCAGGACAGACATCTGGAGCTGCAGAGGCGCAGGACGGCGAAGTGGTGGAAGGACAACTTGACGACCCCTACGCTGTAGAGCTTAGCTGAGTGACCTCGGATGTGGGTTTATGGTACAGTAGGACTAGGGTGTAGTTAGAGGGGAATAAGACAGAGTAGATTTAAGGACAGCAGTTTGTAGAGTTTGCTGTTTTTTATTTTTCAACGAACATTTCCCATTTTGTAGCACCGAGGTGATCTGCTCATCGTCCTCTGAACTCCTCCTCGTCATAGTATTTCCTTTACATATGCCTTACATTGCATTGTCCCAGTTCTTGTTAACTGTTAGCGATCAGAGCAACACGTTATCAGCCATACGCGAGGGGTAATGGATTCGCTGCGAAATTTTTAAAAAAAAACGAAAAAAAAAAAAAAAAATGCAAAAGAATACTGTGAAAATTTTTAAAAAAATTAAAAAAAAAAAAAAAATTAAAAAAAAAAAATAAAAAATTAAAAAAAAAAACAAAAAATTGAATAAAGAAAAAAAATAGTGTGAAATCTCGAAAAAATTAAAAGAAATTAAAAAAATAAAAAATAAAAATAAAAAAAATAAAAAGTCGGAAACAATAATTAATAAAAAGAAAAGAAATTAAAAAAAAATTATAATAGTAACCAGTTAGTGAGAAAATTAAAAGCATAATAACGAAAAATAAAAAACGCTTCAAGAAATAAACAGTCTCATACAATACTTAATAAGAAGAAGAGAAGATATGAAATAAAAATATTTCAAAAATAAGTAAATGGAAAACTAAGAAATAAATGAACGAAAGGAAGATGGAATAGGACGAGAGGTAATCAGAGAGCCTCCACTGCTAGTACAGTAAAGGAGATTGAATGTGTCTTGAAAGTACTCCAGGACGCACCCAGGGCGCCAGAGTTAAGAACTGGATGGATACAGTACAGCTAGAGTAATTGGAGGAATGAAGCCTCACAGACAGGAAGGGGAAATCTAAATCGAAGCAAAAATAAAAAAATATAAATTCAGGGTAAACGGAACGGAGAAAAATAAGAGGATAAATGGAAACATAAAGAAGAAACACCGTTTTGGAACATAAAAAATATGAAGGGCAACAGTCATAGACTGGGACTCTAAAGAACCTAAAGGAGAAATAAATTGACAGAAGGGATTTAAAAAAAAAGATAACCACATAACAGTACGTCCGCACAGACTACAGGCTTGTCCAACAAAAAAAAAAACACATCGTACCCAAAACCATGACATTATCATTATCCGCAGTGTAGTACAGTGTCCTAGGAATGTTAAGAACCAAAGTGAACATCAGTATAGTCGACTTAGGACACAGCAGATCTTGCATTACTGGAATAAAATAACATCGTAGGCAAGCTTCATTCAGCTACCGGAGTCAACCTTCTTCTTCTTCCCAACGTTCCCCCCCTTATGTCTTGATCTCTCCAGAAAACTAGGATGCCGTCTAGTGTTGTTGTCACACTCTCCGGAATGAAATTTTGGCTGAGAAAGTGGATGAAGCAGACCGGCTAGAGATTTAGCCTGTCTTTCAAAAATCTTTCCCTTCGTAGCTCTAACTTGTGCTAAGGCGAAAGCCGTTAGAGTCCTGTCCTGGGTAACTAGTTGTTCGATCTCTTTAACTTCTGCAAGAAACTCCCTGAACATTCCGTTAGGGGCAACTGATTGTGTCCTATCGCCCCCTTCCTTCTCGTCCTCCTTTTCGTTATCCAACGTCCTACCACTTGCGAACGCGTCCAGGCAAGAGTTGTCCATACCCGATTCAATAGTCCCTTTAAGAGTACCTGCATGTCTTATAATGAGGGCGTCCTCGACGTCAGGATGTAGAGATTTAAAAACCTTTACACAATGCTTACAAATGTTACCTCTCTTGCCCATAGGGCAGTCACATTGGGCCCAAACGGAATCCGGACAGGTTACAGTCCAGACTGATGGGTAATTGTTGACCGAGACCACCAGTGCAATGTCTTGAGCATCCGGGTATATGGATACGTAGTCATCTGGAATCTCACGCGCCGTTAGGACGGCTCCTGCTACTATTCCTTCCGCTTTCCTGTTTTTTATGAATCCGTAAAGTTTGCATTGAACTGCGTACCAATAATGCGTTAAAACATCTCCTATCAAATGATATATTAACCAATCCATTCTCCGTCCACTGAGCTTCTGTCTAGTCTGAGTTAGAATCGACTTCAAGTTAGCATGGTAAGACTCAACCGCTGCGTTAGTGTCCTGGCCGCAGTGAGGAAAATTCCTGTTACCAGTAATCCACATAGACGTTTTCCCACTCCAAGTCTCCTCGAAATATGACACAAATGCTTCGGCAGCAGGGATTTTTTCCCGTAATCCCGCAATCTTCTGTCTCGCCCTCTGAACTGCGACTTCTCCATCTGCCAAATCGGGTGAGTACATGATTTCTTCAACTGCTTTCAAAACCTGGACACGCAGAGAGTCGTCCTTAATTTTCTGGACAGCATTCTCTTTCCAGGCTTTTCGCACATGCCAAAGACACAACATAATAGGCAGAGTCGGCCACACGGTCCTGCAGTACAAAGAGAGCACTGTCAAATTTCGCCCACAAGTGGTGGAAGTCTAATTTAATAAAGAGGAAACAGCCTAAAGTATTCAAAGAATTATGAACTCACGATATTGCGTTTATCTCAGCTTGGGCGTTGTCAACAATGAAGGAACCCGGCTCCCAGTCCGGTTGGACGGCTCGACACCGGGCATTTAACTTCTCGAGCCAAGGCTTAACATCTTTTTCCTTGGACTTGCCAACGATGACGAATGCAACAGGAATCCCGTTCTCCCATTCATCAAATACCATGACAGTGTACAATGGATACTGGAACAGAAACAATCGTCCTTTAAGAAGTTAATATACATGAACTGAACATAAGGATTGTTATAATAAAAATAAATCGGTTCCAATCAGCATAGAAATAACAGGTTCAGAAATAATTGTCCTGGAGCAATATGTACTGACCTTGGGTTCATTGGTACCGAATGTTGCATCCATAGCCACCTGTCTTTCATGACCGTACTTAAGCATCATGTCTAGTTGCCATGGCGTCTGGATTCCAAGACAGAAAGGGGCTTCCTCTTCTTCAGCTGTGGGTGCAGCCTCATTCAAGTTGATGTTTCCAAATTCGTTGTAATGGAAAACAGACTCTTCATTCTCTTCCTTCCACATTCTTACACTCTGGGGATCTTTCGGGTGCTTCTGCCATAATTGTGCAGCTCTCTTCTTGCTCAAGTTGTATACGTCATGGGGCATAATAAAAGTGTCTCTAGTACAAGGTCTATTCGCCATGGCGCACTCCCACACTTCCTTTTTGTGGAAGGCCATAACCTGTGCCGGAGAGAAACCTTGTGCAAGCATGGATCTAATCCAGTGTCTAGTCCTCCAGGACAACCTAGCTCCTAAAGAGTGCCTAAAACCTGCGAAACTACTGCCATGACAGGGCTTCCCTTGGCTGTTCACATGATTCATATTATGGTATTGTATTTCGCAAAGGCTACTATCCATGTATAACTGCTTCGCTACAAAATTACATTGACAACCGCGCTTTGAAGTCATACCTGCTTGAACTCTACCCGCCCTACGTTGCCTCCCAGGCCCAACCGTCGCTGGTACAGGAACGCCGTCCTGGAAGCGAGGAAGCCCCTCTTCGGCATTTGAATCTCCTGAATCCTCTGATACAACCTCTGGTGGAAGAGTGAGATGATTGCCCTTTTTCTGAGCTTTCAGCCGTTTTGCTTCAGCGGCTGCCAATTTCGCAGCCTCCTTTGCTGCCTTCTTTTCCTGCTTCTCAACTCGCTTTCTAGCAGTTTTCTGATTTGTTGACAATTTTTTTTTTAATGCACCTGCAAATATCTTGTCGACCTCTCTCTTGACCTCACCCGTCTTGTCAAGGGGTCCGTACTCGCAGTGGAAGCTGTTCCAGGACAATCTCAATCACCGTCAATGCGGGTGGTGGAAATTTAAAACACAAACCTGTCCTGGGACACACCTCCTAACATCTCGTATGTCAAATACCTACAGTGAGACTAACAATGAAGTGCAGGGGTAACTTACTTTATTTTCTGGAGGAAGCTTGTCTCTTTCGCATTCTCAGCTTGCCCTAATTTGTGACCAGATGTGGGAACCTCATTGAAAGTGCATGGGAAATCCCTCATGCTCTGCTCTCCTTCAACAAAGTCGCCCAATCTGTCCCAGGGAATAATCGCCCGATAAGTTTCCCTAAATCGACCCCGACCTTGGTTTGTTCTCCCTTCCCAAGCGATATCAGTCCGATCAAAATGCCCATCCGGTGGGATCTGTAGCCTCGCACGCAATTTCTCCAGAGTACTCTGGCGAACCCTCCCACCTCCCTCCGTCCTGGCAGCTTTCCTGTCCCTGCTGTGTTCCCCATCATCATCATCCGCAGATTCAGGTACAGAACACTCCGGGGACGGACAACATGGGCTCCCTGTGCAGTCTACGACGAAGGGATTGTGCTCCGCAGCCAGGTCCACGACATCTACCTCCATGGCTGCCTCCAGGACGCGGTCTACCTACGGTCACATGGTGTCGAGGACGTTCACGGGCTCAAGCTGCAGCACGGCGCTGCAGCAGGGCGGAGCTCCGCGACGGCGGCAGGAGGGAAGAGAATGGGCGTGGTAGGGCTCCAGCAAGGGAGGGGGTCGGGGCGGGAGATCCACTGTTCGCGGGGGGGAGGTGAGTCAGCATCCGACGTGGAGCGCGACAGAGGACGGGACGACGAACGGAGAAGCCTCGTCGGGAGGGAGTCGCGGGTCGGGAACGGGGCTCGGAAGACCCAGCGGGGGGGGTCTCGGGGCTTCAGCGGACTCGGGCTGCCCGCGGGCGAGCGCAGCCCGCGCGGGCCTCCCGCAGAACGCTCGTAGGACTAGAATACAGAGATCCAGGTTGTTTCACCCCCTTCCGAATGAAAAAATTGCTCTTTTGAACAAGGGAATCATTTGTCTTGCACAGAAACGCACAGAAATCCATTGCTTTCGACAGCTCCGTTGCTTTCTGTCACCCACCGTTTCTCCTAACTACAAATCCGGCGGCGGAACTGGAAATAGAACTGTTAATGTCCACACAGTTGCTGAGAGGGAGATGAGGAGGACAAAGGGAGGAAGCTTGTGCGTGACAAGGGACGGGAGGCTGCTCTTGTCAAGCCAAGAACGCGGTAGGAAGAAGGTATTGTGGAAGTTGGAGTTACAGCTTCCGGCTTGGGTAGCATTTAGATTTATTTTGTTGTGCTCTTCCTTGACGTTAGAGGTCATGGTGTTTCTGAAACGTTCGCAGTTGTTAACGGAAGCGAGTACTTTGAGAGTCTCTTACTGTACGTGCAGATTGTCTTTCATGTGGCGTTTGTGGTGCAGAGGATGGTGAGGAATATTAGCGGGGAGGACATCAAGGTCACGTTGAGGAAAAGAAACAGAAGGTGGCGTATTTGATTTTGTTTCTTTTGTGTAAGTTCGAGTTTTTAAGAGCATTACAGGGAGCCTTAGTTGACCTTTGATCTGCAAACTTCATGATTCGAGAACTTCTGTCTTATATCGGACCACAAGGATGTCAATTCTTATGCAAGTTGCATAGATTTTGATGACAAAGGTGACCCACTTCGCACCGACACTAGCAGTAGCTATGGACGGGCTGTGGATCAGCCGGGTCTGTTCTACTTCCTGGGAGCAGTGCAGCTATTCACATGCGCATCGCTGGTGCCGATCATGAGCGGCGAGTTGATCATATGGGTGCAGCTTCGGGCCGGCCAGTGCAGAGCGATGGAACGGGCGTATTGCGATGCTTGGGTTCTTGGTCTGGTCATCACGGAGGCCTTCACTCACTCTGTTGTCTTCGGCATGTTTTCTTCTTCGCTGGTGGCATGAACGAGTGTGCTCGCTGAAAAAGATTTGAACGTTTTTACCGACCCATCCACACCCACATCCAAACCCTAATCTCGCCCCAGACTAAAAAACACAACCATCACAAAAGAAAAAAGAAAAAAACTACAACGAAGCCCCACAACACACCCATGATTTCCTGTTTTAATGTGGTAGGTTGAGTAAGTTACAAAATCAACCGTCGTAGTTTCGCGAGGTAATAGGTGAAAACAGTTTGCAAACACGATATTATCGGAAATTGGAAAAAATCATGTCTACAACTAAATGCGCCGCTCAGGAACCACGCGTTCTCCGCTCCACCATGAGGGGAATCAAAATAGCAACACCACTACTGTCATACCCTTCGAGCAGCATTTACGGTGTCGTCAATTGCAACGCTACAAGTTTAAGGTAGAGGAACCTAAAGTCGACCATTTAAGCGATTTTTCAGACATTTTTGGGGCGGAATATTACGAAGTTATTTTTCCTGCACAAAGAAATAGGGTTCTCAACGTATGGTCATTTAAAAATAAATTTTTGAGCAATATTGAAATTTGTACAATTTTTCAAAGTGAAAAGTGCTTCCGACCCAGAAGTCGATAATCTGCTTTAATATACAAATTGAGTACATCTGTACTTTCAGAATCTAGAAATCAGGCCTGATCGACTATGATAGGTGTCTCTACCTTACTGAAACTCAAAAATCCAGTGTTAATAGCTACGGCCCCCAGATTCTAGTAGTGAGTGTTGTTGAATGACCTTGACAGGCGCTTGCTCTGGTTCTCCTTTCAAGTGTACCGATCGAGTCTTCGAACGGCTACACAAGGGTCGAATTGTCTCCGACTGAGTCTTCTTAAGATGCCATGTTTTGTTCTTAGGTGCACCAGTTGTAGAATTGTCTGCACCGTGATTAGCGTCAACCCGGAGTCCTGATTTTGAAGGACGCAGCTGTGCAGCGCAGTGATTTGCTTGGCCGTGGACACTTCCGTTGAGACACAAGACCCAAAGTCCATGGTTTCCAGCTAGTTTTAAGCTCAGATTGGATTTGGAAATGGGTTGATTTGTGTGAGGTTTCCACACTGTTGTAGAAAGAGATATGCAAACAGTGAATTTTTGAAATGATACTAAAATTGGCGAAGAAAAATGTATTCTAACATACCAACCAATTTATATGATGAGTGGCACATATTCTGCATCATTTGATGTGAAATTTATCGTCAAGTAATTGATGATCAAATTCCCAGATTCCACAGATTGACTTTGCATGCACTGCCTCGCCCAAATCATATTTAGTACCAAAAATTCCTTAGACCATTTCTAACCAAAACACTCCCAAGTTGCTGGTTTCAAAACAACGAGTAAAAGAACCACAAAATTTATGGCTCTTTTTGCATCCTTAAATCTACAGATTCTTGCCAAATACTACTTGAAAATGACGCTTTATTAATTCATCAAGTTTGGCTTAAAAAATACAAGATTATTTGTATAGGAGATTAAGTAAGTAAGATTATTGTTTTTTCTTATCCATCTCAAACTTGATTGACTGACTTTGACTTTTCTTTATGCCATGTTTTTGTTCCATACAAGGTCTAAATTCTATAACAACATGATGTATATGGTGTTAATTTCCCTGCACACCAAAATTCTAGAGGTAGCAAAAGGATGTTGTATGGTGAAAAATATTGTAAAAGGGAGATGAATTCATGTCATTGCTTGATATGCTCATATTATTTATTTGTTAACTAATTTCTTCTATAAAATTTCAATCCATATGGTCAAAATAAAGGTTCAAGTATATTGTCAAAGTAGAAGAAAACATTAAATAAATAAAAGCTTTGGTCTTCGAAGGAGACGAGCGTGAATGAAGTGTTTCTTTGTTTTCACCACTAAGCCTAAGTTCAAGGAGAAAAACAAGTATAAAAAAAACAAAACCTCTATTTTTATGTTTTAAATATTTTTTTTCAATTTATATATATTTTTTTCCATCAGAATAGTTGAGAAAACTTTGACTACATATAGAAAGCTATTTTTCAAATATAGACCACCATTAGTTTTATAATCTAAATGTCAATTATGTTGGTTACTTGTATAAAAAGTTGTCAAAGGTATGAGATGGTTGTAGCAAAAAAATTGAAGTTTTCTATGTTGACAAAAGATGACTTATACAAACATTACTTTTTTGTAAACCTTTTTATTATTATATATTGACACAAAGCTTTTGTAATTCCCTACATTGAAAATTGTTATTAAAAAAACCACATTTAAAACTTATATCATATGAACTTGTTCAAAATTCAAAAATAAATTTTTGTTGAGTAAACAATAGTCCTTTAGAGATTCTATTTGAATGACTACTAAGGTACTGTATATGTTTGTTAATAACAAGATAAATTAGTTCTATACACCAAAATGATCATAACTATTTAATTTCTAAAATTCCTTCAAGATAAATAATTCTCTCTCAAACATTTTTGAAAGAAACAATTTCAAATGCAAAGAATGAAAGACTACCAAAAAAAAAAAAAATACTTGCATCTTCCACCATAGGATCTTGCTTTACACTAAAAGAATGTGTATAAAAATAATTCTTGAAATATGTTGATATGAAAATATTAGATGAATTTAAAAATAGTAGTAAAAGAAAATGTTGTATTTCTATCCTTTAAAAAAATTATTAAAATCTTAGTTTCAAATTTTAGCATTAAACACGGTTACAAGTACTTTATCAATATGGTCTACATGATGTTAGTTCTTTACATTCTAGATTTTAAATGTACTAACAAAGAGATGTAGCATTATTCAAAAATCCTTAAATAATGTTATCATCCAATGTTTTGATTATTGCCAACACATGTTTTGTTTTAATGTGAATTTGAGTATTTACGAGAATCAAGTGCAATTAGTTGCAACAAAGTTTATGCCTCTATTAGAAGAAGAAATAAAAGATGGACAAATAAAATCCCTAAATTTTCTATGATAAAGATTTAATTTTAGAATGAAATGTTTGCATTGAAGACAAATTTTTAAAAATCTCAAATAACATCATATAATTTACCTTTTTGTTAGATTTTGAAGTTACCAGAGTGGTGCAATGAAAAATCTAGAGCTCCATGACAGTGAAAAAGAAACTTCTTCTACTTATTTTAGATATATGGTGGTTAGATTTGTGTTTCCTAAAGCTAGTGTCTTCTCACATGTCTTTAGAAAATTCAAAATTTTAAATCAAAAATGGCTTTGAAGAAGATTATCTGAAATCTCACAAAACCTACTTCAAAATAATGATCCTTTAGAACCCAAAAGATTACAAATATTAAATACAAAAATCCAACAATTATATGAGCATAATATTTTCAATTACACACCTAAGGAAATTCAAGCCAAATCACATTTGAACTACATTTTCTTGATTTAGACTTTCAAGAAAAACTTCAATTAATGAAGCAACATCGGTGTAAAAGAAACCATGTTTGCCCTTATAGTTGAAAGCCTACCTCAAAACTGCCAAAAATCCTCAAAACTAGACTCTTCCAATGCAAGGTGTAAGCTTTTAAGTTTTGATGTATTTTGGGGGGAATTAAGCGTAGAATATAGTACCTTACTTGTACATGTGTATATACCTCTTGTTGCAAAATGGGTTTCAAGTGTTTCGTGAGTTAAAAAAACCAATTTCAAAAGAAAATTTGATGTGAGGTTCTTCAAATTCTTGTTCCTAGGTGGGTTAGAAATATGTCCATGCATTAATTTTAAGCAAATTTGGATCATATATAGCAATTTTGGGAAGATTTCAGTATGCCCAAATAGTGTTTTCAAACTTTGTCTGTGGATATCTCCTAAAGTATGAGGAATTTTGAAGCATGAATGGTCTTGTTAAAAAAAATATGATAATTGTTTATATTTTGCCAAAATTATAATTTCATCGTATAAAAATTAATTTAGTGGAGAGCCTGACTAGACCCTAAATTATACCATTTTTGTTGAATTGATGCTTTAAGGGTTACAGAGGGACAAAACGTTCTAAAATTATGAGCATACTTCTAGGACTAAAGTAGATTATCTTAAAACTACCAACTTTAGCAATCAAGCCTAATTTTGCTTGTGAGAAATTCAAAAATAAAAATAAAAGTTGCATCTGAAATAGATTTTGATGAAGATTGCGACAATTTGCAACACCTAATTTGTATTTGTCAATTTTTTACAAAATTCTATAGTGAAAAGGAACCTGTAACTCAAATCAAGCCTCTAAATTTTTCCATGTTCATACCATGTGGTACAAACTTTTACTCATAATGATAATCAAAACCACCAACTATTTCTCACTAATGCTTAGCGTGCATTAAGGTAAATGACTAGTAGTCGACCAGTACAAGTAACCGATCAGTGGGCAAAATCTTCAGTTTCCACTATAAAGTCTTTGCTTTCCTGAACATTTTGGATGGAAATCTTCAATGATCGGTTACTAGTACGCTGCACTTTTGCCTCCTTGAAATTCACAGTAATTTCAATATTTGTGGAAAAATTCTGAAAATTTTTGTACACACAAATACCTTATCCTCCTACATGGGAATTTTTTTTGCCACATCATACTTTGAAAAATAACCTCCAAAATTGCTTAAATGGTCGGTTACTGGTCATTTACCTTGATCTAGTTGTATTTGAAATTGGTGGTTTTAGGTCATTAAGAGAAGTCTACATGTCACAAATGGGGGAAGTGGTGATTTCAGTACATCCTACTTTACTACCTCTTAACCATAAACGCCTACAGGACGTAGTGCCTATTCTTTGGAGTAGATCAACCAACTTCAAGGCTGGTTTCATTCCATTTTGCCATTCTACTAGACTAGACTTCACTATCTTTTCTATTTTATTTTATGATTTTTGATTGGATTCTCATCTTTGACACAATAATAAAAATGTATCAACTTGTAGTGTATTTATGAAATTTTGGCTATTTTTTTGCCAAAACTCAATTTAGACCATCTAGCCTCTAAACGACAATTGTCCTACAAAGGGTTTTTAAAAAGCTTGGGCAGGTACCAATGATGACAATTTAGATACAGTTTTGTGAAACTTTTTGTGAATGATGGCCATAACAAGAATTTTTGAGGAATTTAATTTTTTTGAAATAAACATTTAGAAAAATAGTTATGGTATCTGAAGTGGAATTTTGTGATCAATGGCCAATTTGGGCAGCCACGCTAAATGCATATGTTACCTTTGAGAATTTTTCTATAATTACTGAAGGTTGTCATTTTAAGATTTCTGAAAAAAATAACTTCTTTGAATACAAAATTTTCATTCCACAAAAGATCAAAGTTTTCTCACCGGTTTTGGAATGTACGAATGTACCAAAAAGACTTCTCCTTTACGTCATAAAAGTTAATTTTTTTTTTTATTTCAGTTTTTTATATTGGTTTACTTAACGGATAGACATCAACCTCTATTTTAACCATTTAGATTAAGACTTTATGAAATAATGAATTTTTAGGAAAGAAATTTGAACTAACATTCTTATATATTCAACTTGATAAATATATTGTTTTCATCATGCTACAATTATCTTCTCTCTGTAAATGTTTTCATACAATTATCTAACTTAGTGTCTTTTTCATGCACCAAAACCCCCAAAATTCATAATGCAAAAACCTAAGAAAAAAAAAATTAAGATGTGTCAACCTAGTTAAAAATTGTGTCAAAAAAATTTGTTTTCAAATTTCATTCACTATAATCTTTTAATCTCAAAGGAAGATTATGATGAAATTTGTGGAACTATTTACTACAATAACATAGTTGAAGATCTTATAGTTAGAATTTAAAAATACTTATGTTCTAATCATTCATGCTTTTTACATCAAAAATGGCAGTTTTGGAGCAGTTTTTGGTGATGCATACCGTACCCAAGGTCAGCTTCGGCAAAAAACAATTCCAAAAATAGATGTCGGAAATTTTAGAAAATTATTGGCATTTTTTGTCGAATATAACATCAATTATTTTTCAAAATTGCCGGAATGTAAAGAAATTTCACTTCACACTAGACGTTTACTTATTTTGATGCATATGCAAGCTATAGTGGAGAGAATGTGCTCCTTTTGTAATCAAGCTCACATACATTAGTCTACAAAGAATATGGGTTAAGAAGTAGCAAGAGTCTAAGTGAGGCTTTTCAAATGTCTTGTATAGAGATTTTGGAGTCCAATTGAGCATAGAAGATGAAGTTTTATAGAATTGTGTTTAATTAACAAAAGTTGATAAATTGATTCTTCTTCCAGCTCCAACAAATTTTGTTTTAAAATAAGTTTTTATGCAAAAGCTATGAACAAATCATTGCAGCCTTGTAAAGATTACAAAAGATACAATGGGTTTAAAACAGTTTTTTGGAGGTCATTTGTGCATAGAAGATTAACTTTGTTGATATTTTGTTGGTCTCAGAAAAGTTTACAAATCAAGTAATCTTTCACCTCCAACAAATTTTATGTCATTTGAAGACTATATGCAAAAGTTATGTGTGTTATAAAAAAGAAGACTATCTAAGTGCTTCTCCTCAAAGTTCACATTTCCCATATGGATTGTTGGACACAACTCCACTTTACTTGCATAGTAGAAAAATTAAATAAGGCTTTAAGACGAATTTTTAGAAATTTAAAAAGAAAGTTGCCGAAGTTGTGAATATACTATTTTTAGGTGTATGACATTAATATTTGAAATTAATTGATTATTTGACAAAGGGGTGTCGAAGCTGACCCTTGGGTACGGTAGTCAATGAACTTTAGGAATTAAATAGTCTTTGTTCCATTTGACCTTCACTGACAAGATAAAGCCTATACATTATAGTTTATACACCATTTTTGAAAAAATTATAAAATATAAATATTGGATATTTATATATTTTTATATATATATATATATATATATATATATATATATATATATATATATATATATAGTATTTTTAAAGCAATTATAAATTAGTACCTACCACAAGAAGGTGACAATTTGAACTAATTTTAGATGCACAGATGGTTTTTATCTACCATGATGTTCTCCATTATCATATGCCTACATTGTATAGAATTAAAAAATTTGAACTATACATTGTAATTGATATGAGTTTTTTTCACAAACACATAAAAAAAGTCATAATAATTATTTCAACTTTTTATCAAAAAATATTAAAAAACATTGGCACCAGGCACACAAAACACATATAATGTCACCTACCAAAAACATAAAATTGAAATTTAACCCCCAAACGCCCGTGCCTGTAGCCGTGGAGAAATCTACAGTTGGGACCCATGGCCGTGGAGACTCCATTTGGGCTCAAATCACTTGGCTGTTTGGAGTAGTTTTGGTGGTGTGAGGAATAGAAAGTGTAGAGAATACATGGTGCAACACCCTTGTGGTGATTGATTGCAAATCAAGTGAGTGAATAGTGCAAAAATGAGCTTTGAATCTCGAAATGGAGAGTTGACCAAAGCAGGGCAGCAATAGAAAAATGGATCTAGGTGAGTGAGATTCAAGTACACGGTAGGTTTGGTGGATAAGAATCAAACTCTAAGTATAGGCGAACCATTTGCAAAAAGAATCACCCAAAAAGAGCAAGTAGATTGGGAGAAAAGTGGCTTGCAATCACACCCACCTCTACGGTCTAAAAACAGTGAGAGATTGGAAAATGAGCTCTACCACAATCACCACACATGAGATGCTCAATCAAGTGAATCATATTGAAAGTATAGTGTATTAGAAAAGAAGTGTGCAAAAAATCTCTTACAAAAAACTCCAAGATCGGAAGTAGTGGAGGCCCGAATTGGAGGTGCACTACAAGTGCTGCCCAAACTTGCTCGGCGTCCTTGTGAAGACAGAGCTCCCTATTTCGAGGAGGAAATTTTGGAGAAGGTCAAGCTGGCCCCGCTGCCCCACCTAGGGCCTTGGGCAACCCAAGGTGTGAGGGCAGTCAAAAAAACCGTGTGGAGCCCTGCCCCGTCAGCAAAAGTGGAGGGCCATGTGCGAGGACCGTTTGGTCCAGACTGTCCCCACGCCCAAAATACCCCGCCCTCCCCGCCGCGTGGTCACTGCCCCTCCCTCAGACCCGCCCCGACCTGCAACGGCACTCCCCGTTCCCAATCAGACCCCCTCCCCGTTCCCCTAGCCTCCTCCGTTCCCCTGGCCTCCCCCGCTCCCCCGTTCCCCTGGCCTCCGCCGTTCCCCTAGCCTCCCCCGCTCCCACAGTCCGTCCCCATCTCTCGACGTTCCCTCTACCTCCCTCGGCCCCCCTTGCTTCAGCTGACCCCACCCCTCAACCGCCTCGGTCCCACCCTCGCCCTCTTCCCCAGTTCACTGAACTGCCCTTTGACTGTACCGCCCCCTCGCCCCCCACAGGTATGGTTTGATCAAGAAATTTGGGGATGACGGGACTGTGATTGGTTTTGTTGTTTTTTTTTTTTTTTTTTTTCCTTTGCTGGCCATACCTTTCTGATCCTCCTCCCCCCATGCTGTAGGAGGTTGCAGAGGCTAAGCATTTTTGCATATGGCTGCAAAAATAAAACTCCATCAAAAAGGATCTATGAGTGCTAAAAACTCACAATCTGTAAGCCTTGTGTATAGAAAAGTAGCACTCTCCCTCACAAATGAAAAGACCTGCACATCCTGGGCAGGTTTTGTTGGTGCGCACCCCGCACACAATACAAACTCTCCTCTTTGCAGATGTCAAGGTCCCATGCACCCGTGGCTCCAATGGCGATACCGTAGAAGTGCAGAGCCTCGGGCCTGGCATAGAGGCCCCCAATTGCTGGGCAAGCTGCAAATGAAACTCTAGATGAGTTAGTGGCTCCACTCCAAACCGAAATGAAACCTCAGAGTGTATAATCCAAGAGTTGATGAAGGCCGTATCAAGCAAAAAATCAAAGACCCTGTGCCACCATTTATGGCTCTTGGAGAGCAAAGAGTAAGCCCCTCTCAGTTGGTCCGCCACGTCAACACCCCTCATCTCCTTAGTATACTCTAAGTGGATGGGGGTGGTGGGGATTTTTGTCTTGGCTCCATCAACCAACCTCCAAACATACAATGGCTTCTCCACGGGGCTCAATGGCAATGCATGTGTGGATAAGAGCAAAACCGGCTTCTTATCCATCCACACCAAACAACATAGCTTCCCCGAAGAATGAAACCGGTAATCAAACCATCCTTGGTGATGCTTCCCATTCTCTGTCTTGTTGGTCAAGCAAGGGGGAAGCCCCTTGCGATCTGCCCTTGCCGTTCCCGTGGCGAAGATACCCACATCCAAGAGATCAGAGAATAGGGGGATGCTAGTGAAAAAGTTGTCAACAACAACTAGGTGCCCCCTATGGTGTAAATCCGCCATCAAATTCTTCACTACATCCCCACCTTGCTTCCCAACTCCCTTCCCACTTTCCTTCTTCTTCTCACCAAACTTTGAGCTTGCCCCACAATATATGTCAAAATTGAGGACATATTTAGCCTTCGAATCCGCCAAAACCCACACTTTGACACCAAACTTTGTGGGTTTTTTGGGCATGTATTGTCTTATGGGACAATACTTCCCCTTATACCGGATCATGGTTTCATCCACCGTTAGGGCTACATTTGGATTCCAAAGCTTTGCACATGCATCTCTCACGTCGTTGGCCAACCATCGAACCTTCCAGATTTTATCATAATTGGGATCCCCCTTGTCCCCCTCCCTACTAGAATCCGGGGTCAAGTGCAAACACCGGGTAATGCTCTCAAACCTATTCCTTGACATCAAAGAAGAGATGATTGGGCAATGATATAGAACTTGGTCCCTTGACCAATAAAGCCGGAGATTCTGTAATCTCTTGAGGCTCATAAACATGCGGATGCACAAATATCCCTCTAAATCCTTATAAGTCACGGGAATCCAATCTATGCCACCTCTAGTGCACCCATCATCCTTGATCACCTCCGAGGCATATCGATTGGTTTCATGTGCAATGATTTTCAATGAAGAGACAGGAAAAAATCTGTGGAAAAGCCCAATTGGAGAAGGCACCTTCTCAAATTCTATTTTCACACCAGGCTCAGGTCCTGTAAATACATCAGTTTCGTGACTGTAATTTTCTACCTCAGTTGCCCAACTCTCTTCACAGAACAGATCCTCAATAGAACCGGGGACAATTCTCTTTGGCTTCTTGGGGGCCCCTTCCCCTCTACCTCTCCCTGCCCCACCCCTGCCCCTCCCAGCCCTACCCCTCCCTCGTCCCCGAACTTCAGCTGACACAGTCTGAGCTAAATCCAAACAGTCCTCTCCCAACCTCCCCCTTGCTGCCCGCCCGCCCCGAGATCCCGGGCCTCCACCACGTCTCCCTCTTCCTCTGCCCGACTCGGCGCTCCCACCCTGATCTCCCTGTCCTTGGTTTGTCGCCCTGCGCCCCCGCCCTCTCCCTCTTCCTCTCCCTCGCCCTCGACCTCCCTCCCCGCAGACCACTCCCCTTGCTTCCCCGCTCAGCCCACCCTCGCCCCGAACTCCATCCTCTCCCTCAGTGGAAACCTCTCCCTCAGCGTCTATCAACCCCACATCATCTCTCAACTCCCCACCCCCGCCCAACTCCCCCCTCTCTTGCAACTCTCCACCATCTCTCAACTCTCCAGCATCTATCTCTCCCGAAACCCCTCCCTCTTCGGCTCTCGGCAGCCCCCCTTCAGACCCGATCAGACCCCCACTGCCCAGAATCCCAGAGCTCTCTCCCCGCCCTCTCATCATTTCCTCTCTGCTCACTCCGCCCACCTCTCCCCGAATTCCCCCTCTCCCTCTCCCTCTACCCCGCCCCCTCCCCCTCATTTCCTCTCTGCTCTCTCCGCCCACCTCTCCCCGAATTCCCCCTCTCCCTCTCCCTCTACCCCGCCCCCTCCCCCTCACTGGCGTGCTCTCTCCTCCACTGTCCGAATCACTCCTTCCTCTCCCACGCCCACCGCGGCTCCCCCTCCCTCCTCCACGGCCGCGCCCCCCACGACCTGTTGTCACCCCGTCCCCTCTCCCTGTCAATGTCACCAAGAAACCACCACCCTCCCCGCAGGTCATACCCCCCTCCATCTCCATGTCTTCATCTTCCTCACTTGAGGTGTCTTCACTTGAAGAATTCATTTCCTTCCCTATTTTTCTCACTACTTGTTGTATGTGATTCTCTGTTTGCAGGTGGGGGATTGGAGCGGGGATTGGGATGCTTACCAAGCCGGGACTAGCCGCCCCCGCGGGGCCCTGTGCCGGCGCCCTGGGAGAGCTGTCCATCGTCACCGCCGACCCCACGCAATTCGGGTGGGGGTGATACCCCTCGCGGTGTCCTCCGGCCCCCTGGTCCCCTCCCACGCCCACGCGCAACGCCCTCTCCCGGAGGTCTCCCGCCCATTGCTCGCTCCCAGGCTCCGAGACCGCCTGCCCTCTCGCTGCGACCTCCGGCCGTGGCTGCATCCCCGCGCTCCACAGGTGGGGGAGACTCCACCTCCCCTGTCCGCCTCCGAACTGCTCGTGCGTTGCTTCCTCCAGCGCCCTCGCCCCCCTCTCCATGGCCGAGATCTGGAGACCTGCTCCTGTCACGCTCCCTCCTGCGGCCGAGCTGCCCCCCCGCTCCATCGCTGTCATGTCCGTCGTCTTGCTGCCCACGCCCTCGGGCTCGTCCATTCCGCCCCCTCGCCCTGCCGCGACCCCCCCTCCTTCCATTTCGTGGTGGCTGGTTTGCTTCCTCCTCTTGGTTGCCGTTTCCATTTCCCAAGTAGGCTGGAAGCCCACCATTGAGTGTCCACGGGCGGCCTCCATCTCTTGAGACCTCCCAGCCATCTGGGGAGGTGATTGGATCTGGCCAAATGTATCCCCGGAGAAGCTCGTTGAGCCAATCGGGGAATCCATCCTCCCTCCCCTCTTCTCTACGCTCACCCCACCTCAAGATGTAGGCTGTCCAACGTCGGAAGGAGTAACGGAGCCCTCGATTACTGTCGTGGATCCTTGCCCATGTTGTCCCCACAAATCCGGGAAGCCTCCTTAGGTAAGTTTCATCAAACAACCCCAATACCAAAGATGTTTGATATTCGGTTGCACCTTGTACTTCCTGCAGCCAATGTTCAACTGCTGCTATGTGCTCACGTAGTTCCTGTGGTGGTGGTGGGGGAGCAGGAAACCAGTATCCTCCAATTATGTTCTCGTTTGGCCACATCCCTCTCCAACAGTGGCTGCGAACTCCCACAGCTCCCGGCCTGCCCCAACTCTGCTCAGATCCCCCGAATCCCCCCTCACTCTCTCCCTTGGCCCCCCTTTGCCCCCCGAATCTTGCCTGCCCTCCACTTCTCTCCTTCCTCAGCCCTCACTCTCTCTCTGTTGCTTCCCCTAGCCTTCCCCGTCCTCGCTGATCTCTCCCGCTCCCACTCCCCTCTCCCCGCTGCTCTCCGCCCGCCCTCTCCTCACCGTATCAGCTCTCCCTCCCCCTCTCCCGCTCGCTGATCTCTCCCGCTCCCACTCCCCTCTCCCCGCTGCTCTCCGCCCGCCCTCTCCTCACCGTATCAGCTCTCCCTCCCCCTCTCTCGCACAGCTCTCTCCCTTCCTCTCTCCGTCTACCCACTGTCCCCCTCTCCTTCAGATTTTTTTTTTTTTTTTTCTACAATTCCTTTCCTCAGGTCCCCCTCAATCCCCGAGATCTCCCTACCCCTCCTCCACAGTCTGCTCTCTCCCGCGGCCCCCCCTCTCTCCCAAACAGCCCGTCAGTCCCTCTTACCTCCCTCCCCTCCACTCGCTCTCCTTCGATCAGCCCGGCTTCTCTCTCTCTCAGCAGCTAGACCCCTTCACAGAACAGATCTGATTTTTATCCCTCTACCTCTCACCGCCCAACTCTTTCCCTTCTCACCGCTTTCACCATGCGCCCCCCCCCCCACTGCTGCTGCCTCTCTCACCTCGACTACAGCTCTGAATCCCACAGCTCCTTCACCAAATGTCGCCCCCCTCAGTGCCGTTTTTGCTAGCTTACTGTTTGCTGTATTGCAGTGCAGACTGCAATTCTCAATGTGCCCTCTTTTTGTAACCAAGCTGAGAGGTTCACCACTCAATCTTACAATTGCATGAATCAATCTTCCAATGTTATGACATTCTTTGAATTGCTTACATGTATTTGCACTTGGTAATGTTTTGAAGGTGACGGCCACCTCTAGTTATGTTTTGGTTGTTAGTGTCAGATCAATCTCACTTTGGAGGCTGCAATGACTTCTTTGAATCTCAGCATTGTTACTCTTGATTGCTCACTGATTTGGAGGCTATGGGAATCTCCCACTCTCCCACCTTTACTGCTTGCATTGGATACTACAAGCTTGTGAATTTAGCCTCCTTGAGTGCCCTTGTAGTTGCATCCTTCTTAGCCATAGCCAAAGCCATTGTTTTGAATTGTTGTGAGTTTGAATGTGGTTGTGCCATGTGGAGGCATTGGTTTTAGAGGGAACCCTTCCCCTCTACCCCGAGGCTGCTTACATGGACTCCCTTTTTGACACTCTTCTCCTCTGCCCCTCAAACATCCAACTGCCCACGCCACAAAATTTGCACTCCCGGGCGGCTGTATTTTTTTTTACCAAGAGCAGATTTTACACACCAAAGCTACTGCCCACACACACATACCAAACTCAAGATTGAAAAAGTGGACTGCGCGGTATTGAGGTTTTGCACTTTGGAGGGGTCCTAAAAATCAAAAACATTGAATTTTACTACAAAAAAAAGTAATTTGGATAGATTTCACCATCCCAAGCTCAAAAAAAATTACGTGGATGAAAAACTGTTCACTGAATGACAGCTGCGGGCGGTCAAAGAATGAAATCGACCAGTTTTTGGTCGTTTGGGCGTTTAGGGGTTAATAAAATAGTCAATGAAATAGTCTGATGATGAAGCCTAAAGCCATTTATAGGTCCGGCGTTTCAGGGTCAAATGGTAATCTGACACATCACAACAACATGTACTGTACAGAAACAACTCTTTACTTCAATTGGTGTTTTACAATGCCCTCTTTCACTGCTTGAGCCTGTCTTCACAAGCTCAACTTTCTCACCAAAACAGAGCTGCAATCTCTCACAAACCCAACCGATGATTCAATGCCTGGTGGTTTTTAGTTCATTGTTCTCCCTTTGCTGAAACTACTCTACACCTCTGTCTGTTCAGGTTCGATGGAGGAAAGTACTCAAGATAAACAACCTTCCAATCACTGCAGCAGAGTCCGACAACTTCACCGATTTCGTGCAAATCCGGAGCCTGGTCAGAAGAAGAAGTGCTCCAATTCTAGGTTTTGTACAAGAAGCGCGGACGCCATGATGATCATGAGCGCGAACAGCACAGGCATCACTAGTTGGTCGACGAAGGTTGTTTTGAAAAGAGTAAGCGGCAGCAGGAAGTGTCCTTCGCCCGGTCTGTCCACGGGGATGCGCACCCATTGGGTTTTGGATGTGGAGCTCCCGATGTCCATGACACACACGCTGGACTCAAACGCCATTTCTAGAAACAGAGCTAGCACAAGCATGATCACGAACGAGAGGAGGGCGGAGGCTGAGGCTGCTCTAAGAACTGTGGATGGCAAGGGATTCGGATTTGGCCGCTGGCTTGTTGTCGGCAATATGCTTTGCGTTCTGTTGTCCATGTCGGGAGATCACGCTGGTTGCACGCCCAAGGTGCTCCCTATATTCCAATGAGAACCCTCAAACGGCCATCGCCATGGCATCAACCGACGATGAAGGTTTTAGTCTTGGAACCGGATACTCGATTTCAAGCCCATCCTCATTCTTGTGTATTGAGATTGGCTTGCATTTGGTATAAACTTGGAAGAGCAAGATGTTCGCCTTCGCATCTCACGAACTTTATCTACGTCTCTCTGCAACATGAATTCTTGTAAGTTTCATAGCCTGCCACCATGAGTCATGATGCTTCACGTCCTTTTCAGTCCTTAGAACAAGACACACTTCTAGATTAATAGAGCTCGCTTCTAGAATTGAACCCCCCCAACCCACTGGAAATAAATTTCTGTCAACAACTCGAAACGACCACGGCGACGTCTCTAACCAAACCAAAAGCCATATCAAAGTTCAACTCACGCTATCCCCGCACACAAATTACGAAACTAACCTCCCATGACTGGCCTCATGAGCTCCACAACCCTCACACACCACCCGTCGCAACTAGAACGCCATCGCTCCGATGTCTAAAATTCACCGCTTCGACACATAAACCTCAACAGTTACGTGAGGAACCTTCTGAACAACATAGAACAAAACTAATGTTTTCAAAAGAAGGACCTCTTCATGAAGCTGTGGAGAAGCTTCAGCACGAGTATCTGATCAGAAAACAATGCGACAAGAAGGCGAAGCGGGGGATCGACAACTTATAAAAGTTTGATCAGACCGATCTAGAGAGCACGTTTGGTGCCGATCGAAGGAGACGACCAACTGCAACGATGAAGGCGCCTGTGGGGATGAAAGCAGTGGGACTATGCATCCGGATCCCTGGAATGTCAACGAACAATCATCAGGCTCCTTCCGAGGAGAGGGCGCTCCTGAGGCGTCTCACACATGTTGCATGGCCTTTACTGCATTCATGTTTTGGTGACCTTCCAACATCTTTGGCCCTGCTGTGACTGTGTCTGTGGGTAGAAGGTGGACCAGACCATGACTGCCGCAATAAGGTAGCCAGCTTTTTGGAAGTATTGTGTGATGTATTCTATGTTTTTTATTGGAAGGAAATAAGGTTTGGGATTGATGCAATTTTAGGTTAGTGTTTTTTGATAAATTTGGATTAGTTGTGTATGGTGGAGGAGTAAAATCCTTATACACGGTATAACATTAGTCCAATCCATTATGCACTTGATCCATAGTCAAGTGTCACTATCAGTTGTATGCAAAATCACTTTAATTTCATTTAAATACCACTTTGTACCAAATTTATTATCACTACATGTTTATTTTGAAAAATTTGAAGTATTCTTCATTACAATCATTGTCTTGCTGGAATTGAGTTAAATCTCGATCAATAATGACCACTTTCTCATCCATTGTCATAGTGACTTGAATGTAGTGGTTAACTAATGTATTTTTGACGGTTATAGGTATTCATATAGTTGCGGTCATGGGACACTGGTGTTGGTAGGGTAGTGTACGGTAAAGCCAGTCTGAGAGTCTGGTTGATTTTGGTTAGAAGCACCGGTTCTGGAGATGCTTTTTTTGTGTGTTAGGATTCAATAACTGAGATTCATTCAAGGTGGACCGTTGCATGCAGTAAATGATAGGCTGATAATTCTTGTCAGGTGAGTGAGCATGATGTGTGCAAAGTGGCTCTAGAGGTGACATTCCTGTATCCCTACAATGAATCCTTTGCATGATTGATCATGAATCCTGTACATTTTCAATACTCTGAGTCCAGCACTCTAACTTGTGTAATTTATCCTCTTATGCAGTGGATTTGTCTTTGTTGTGGACACTAGTATCATGGTGACTCTTCTATGATTGATCATGTATCCTGCATATGTCTGTGGTTCTGTGACTTTTACAGAGGTTTTTGGATCCTGCAGTCCATGTGATGTTTTGGTCTTATCAGGATTCACACGCATAAGAATTGAACACCACAAGATATAATTACAATTAATAAAAATGATTGTTCTTGGGTTACTTATTGTTGGTATTTGTTGCTAATTGCTTTATGTCACAGAATGTCTAAATCTCAGAAGGGGCATTGGGAGTAACATTCACTAAACAGGTACCAATGTGCCATATTGTATAGTAACACTACCCCCAATGTACTCTTAGATCACAGTGGTTATTTGACCAGAGTTACTCTTATTCATCTTTTGCAAAGAATTTTTTCTGATTTAGAAACCTTCACTGTTGAAACCTTGGCTAATTCAGACATCAGACTTGTTCCAGATCTAAAATTACTCAAGGAATAGGGAATGATCAGCATGCAATGTCCTGTAGAAAATGGTTCAGTGTTGAGGTCTCATTGGATGAGTTGGATTGAATAGTTACGGAGCTGGCCTCTGTTGGATATTAGGCCAGCTGCCCAAAGATTACTTAAAAACAGGATGAAATTAAGGGACAGCACATTTCTGGGTCTTACTTAGTATCTAAAAATGTAATGTATTTTATCTCACATTTGGGTATTAGCAAAATTCGATACCAAAATATACTCTAAGATTCAACAAGAATGATTTTTTGGTCAAATTTTAATAAATGTGCACTTCCCTAGGATAAGAACAAATCTTACGTAATTAATATGTGTAAGGAGATGGTGTCTAAACCCCTCATCGAGCGTGGCTCTCAGGCCAGGCTCGGGGATGGGGAGGGGTGGGGGCAAATCTCTGCCCCTATTATTTGTTTGAGTGGGGGTCTTACTGATCTCAAGAGGACCTCCGTAGAGTAATTTGAGGCCTGCGGCCCCAAATTTATAAAATAAAAAATAAAAAATAAAAACCAAAAAAAATCCCAAAATGGGGAGGGCTTTTTCATCCCTTCCTGAACATAAAAATATTTCATTTATTTTTTGAACTATATCGTTCATATAGAATGTAATGCACCCTTTAAAATGTGAATCCTTAGTCAAATCTTAAATTCAAGTTGTACAATTTGAAATAATACTATTAAAACATGGTGGTCTGAAACACTTTTTAAAGCATAAAAGTATGTTAAACGTGATCAAGAGATCCTTTTAAAATAAAATAATATCTTAAGAAGTGCCTTGATCGATTCCATTAGGCACTGGTATTTGAGTATTGAAATTCATATCAAGGTTCAAACTTAATTTTCATTGAAGGATGAGTTTCCTTTTAACATTAACCTCCTATGGCAAGTTTAGCAAAAAATAATTAAATGTTTAAATGTTGATACTTTAAGAAAATTCTTGAAATTTTGGTGAAAATCTAAGAATATTATAAATCCATTTGCCTATGTTTCTGACTATTTAAATAATCTAAAAAATTAAATATTAATATTTATTGTATTCAATATGTAAAAAAAAATTCAAAATAATATGTCTTGCAAGAAAATGTAATGTACTACAAACTATAAATGAAAAGCAACTAGTCATTGATTCAAACACTATCAAGGTATTTAGCCATCAATTCTACAACCTAAGCATTAAACAAATCAATTAACCCCTAAATGTCTGAGGGTATTTTTCATCAAAACAGCCTCAAAACAGCCCCTCTTCAAAGCGAGGTGGATTTTGCAAACTTGGGGTCTTTTTTGGTACATCTAACCGTAAGATCTTGTAGCTAACTTCTATGTCTAAATGTCCACCAAATCTCACACACTCATTCCTCACCAATTGCGAGATTCTAATGTTCAAAGTAGAAAAACAAGTTTTTTTTCCCTGCGACAAAAGGGGACAGCAGACTTTTGAAGGCCCAAATAACCATTTTTTAAAGTAGATGTGGAATGAGTCTCTCCATGTTATTGTTCCTAAGTGAGTTAGGTACATGTCCAAAATATATCATATTCAAAAAAGTTGTGGAAGGTTGTCAATAAAATCATTTTCCGCTAGGGGGTATGCTGAAATTCACATACAAAGGCCGTTTTTTGACAATAAAATAGCACATGAAAAGTTCTTGGATTGAAAATCCGAAGGATGGAAACATGCTCTACTGCCTTCTCTATAAATAGATTTTTTTTTTTTGAAAAATATCAAAATCTCAAATTTTGGTGGAATTTCAAAGTTTCGTCTTTGGGCAGATTTTGGTAGTTTTGGGCAGAATTTGCTACATTCACAGAGGCTTAGAAAATTTCAGCAGATGCCCAACGAGTAGTGTTTGACACTTAAACCTTCATAACTTTTGATCCCAATGTCGGAATTGAAAAAGAAAAATATGTACACATAGCTTTCAGAACGGCACATCTCCAATTAAAATTTCAGAAAATTCCCTTAAAGGCCCATTGTCCTAGAATGGGCTTTTTAAGTTTGGGCACGTTCCTAGAATTCCAATTTAATTCCCAAATCTTTGAAAAAACTAATTTAGATAGGCATTTTGAAGGGGTTTGTGTAGAATTTATTTTTATTTTTTATTAACTTACTGAAAAAAAGTTACGGGGTTTTGATTGTCAAAAGCTGCATTCAGCCAAACTTTGGGCAAGCTCACAGCCACTGTCAATGCAGCAAATTCTGCCCGAAACTGCACGAAACTGCCAAAAATCTGCCAAAATCTGCCGAAATCTGCCCAAAGCCGAAACTTTGAAATTCCACCAAAAATTGAGATTTTGATATTTTTCAAAAATAAAAATTACTATGTATAGAGAAAGCAGTAGAGCATGTTCCCACCGTTCCAATTTTCAATCCAAATTTTTTTTCATATGCTATTTTTATTGTCAAAAAACGACCTTTGTTTGTGAATTTCAGTATACCCCCTAGCAGAAAATGTTTTTTTTGGCAACCTTCCACGAATTTTTTGAATATGATTTTTATAACACAATTAGCTACCTGAGTCTTCTTTGACGTGCATCAAAACCCCCAAAATCCATAATGCAAAAAAATGGTTATTTGGGCCTTCAAAACTCTGCTGATCCCTTTTTGCGCAGGAAAAAAAACTTGTTTTTCTACTTTGAACGTTATGATCTTGCAATTGGTGAGGAATGAGTGTGTAAGATTTGTTGGACATGTAGACATAGAAGTTAGGTACAAAGATCTTACGGTTAGATGTACTAATTAAGGACCCAAGTTTGCAAAATCCACCTTGCTTTGAAGATGGGCTGTTTTGAGGCAGTTTTGATGTAAAACACCCTTGGCCATTTAGGGGTTAAATTGAAGTCACAGCCACTTGCCCATATTCTAAAAACACCCAAAGGGGGTGCATTCTGGTTTAGGGGTTAAATTAGTACAATTGGAATCAAATAAATAAATAAATAAAAACAAACCACCTTAGTAAAAGCCTTGGAAGTAAAAACTTTGTTGCTTTAGTTATACCAACCTTAAAAACTAAATCATTTGATAGGAAGTGTTGAATTTGCCCATCATGTAGTGTATTTTCACTTTTTATCTTCATAATTTTTAATTCTTTTTATTTAAAGATTTTTATGGTATATAAAATTCATGCATGAAATTAATTTTCATTGGCTGAAATGTTATATTCTATGTGGTGATTTTTGGTGATTTTTTTTATTACTTGATTTTATTAATCAATTTTTTCTAACCTAATTTAAAATTTAGATCATAAAAATATAGATGTATCACATCAATATGAAATAAAACTTGGAAAATTCATAAATCATCTTATTTCCAATTCTATTTTACATAAAGCTACTTTGTTATAGAATTTAATAGTGTATTTTTTGAATAGCAAAATGCAGATTAATAAATGCAATCTTGAAATTGTTTTTCATTCATCATCCTGAATGTAGATGTTTGAATAGTATAGATTGCCATCTGTGGATTTTGACTTGTATAGGATTGATCTAAACTATAAGATTATGGTGATGATCAGAGGTGATTAATATTGAGATTGTACTACATTGTCCAGACTACATAATATCTCATCAATGAATGCCTAATTAACCTTGTTTTCATTTGTATGATCAAATTTTTATCTTACCGTTCAATGGTAGTGGTTGCTTTATTTCAGAAGAAGGTCTAAATTTTTCTTTTAAATATAAAAAGATATCAACAAACAACTAGGCTTTTTTGCTTAGTGAGAAGATCTTCATCCTTTTGAAATGCCTTTGCAACTTGTATTAATATCTAGGGTAATCAAATCAGAGTATGTGGCATAAACAAAGCTTGGTTTTGTAATAATCTTTCCATGACCTCTCTCCTTTCAACCAAATCTTATAGCTCCTCGTTTGCATGATCATCAAATAAAGTTGTCTACAATTGTGTTATACGAATAAAAATATTTCGATTTTAGAAAATTGTTGAAGTCATTGATTGTACTTTGTATATGCTAAAGTAAAATAAAAATATGTCTCTTTTTGTTGACTAGTGTAAGGTTTAGTAGAATACAAGTATACATCTATATCATACATATAATAATGTAGATTAGAAAAGATAGAATTACAAAACTTTCATATCAAGTTTGGGTATAGAAGTTATATACTAACTAGATGTATGGAGTCCTTATTATCTATATAATGAAAGCTAAGAAACCCATTTAGCCATTGTCAATACCTCAACATCCAATACCTGGAAGTACACCAAATAATTGTCACTTTGCTTGAATTGCATTGTACTACGTCGAGCAACTTCTTTTTGCATCTTTGTAACCTTCTATTACTTGCACATATTAATGTGTTGATTTTGGAACCCAAACTCAGCTTGAAAAATTGTAGTTTTCTTTAGACATGGATCCAAAAGAAGAAGCATATATATATATATATATATATATATATATATATATATATATATATATTCTTTGTTGACCATGCGAGCATCACAATCTTTACTTCCATAAACCTTTTTTATAACCTTCTAGTTAGATCCAACAATATATATGCCATGAATCCTATAAAGTTTATCTTCCCTATTGCATTCTTGTGTGTAACTTTGTTGAGGTTATTTTAAAACAAATTTTGAGCCCTAGCATCTTCAAATTGAATTATTTTACATACAGCAATAGTCATCACCTTTTAGAACTTCTTGTTATAGATACTCCATGCTAGGTCATTTATCTTGCACTCATTTGACATAGTCAAACTCAATCCAACAATCTCAAAGGTCTCCTTGGATTGCATATACATTGCATTTAAAATAAAATTTTGAATGTTTGGTGTAGATAGAATTCAAAACTTGCCTTTGACTCCATGAACAAAATGGCTTATAAGATATCTTAGTTTGAGATTTCTTATTCACTACTATAACAACATAAGAATTCTTTTCATTTGAAGTTTTTAAGACTTGCTTGTTTATACCATTATAGATGCAATGAAGAGTGTTGAAGTAGATACTTTCATATATAAGATGTAAAAGGTTGCCAAGTTGGACAATTCTACAAATTAAGTCTAGAATAGAAGAATAAACATGCCATTGAATCCTTGCATTGTAGAAGGCCAAATACATAAGAGAATATGATAAACCTTACAAACAGGGTCAACACTACGTGCAAATCTTTTTCAGATTCAAAAGAATTTGTTGTCAATCGAATCCATTCTACAAAGTTCTTTGTTCTTCAGTTCCTTGTTATGTATTCACAATCAACATTTTATTGTTGCCAGATGACTCCAAAAAACAATCAATGCCTATTATTGATGTTGATTGTTATGGTTTTAGACCAATCATGTATGTATGCCATATTGTTTACCAGTACTATTTAAGTTGCCCTCGTAGTTGGAAGGTATTTTTTTTGAGTTTAAAATATCCAAATTATTCTATGATAGTTAATTCAAATTCAATTTTATAATATCTTTTAAAGGTTCATATATCTATTATTGCACATTGAATTTGTATTTTTACATCATACTAGCATATCATAGTAATGTATATATTTTTCTAATATATTATAGATATATTAATTTATGGATATATTATATTAAAAAATGAACATCTATGATACATGAAAATATTTTATTTTATTTAGAAAAATTATAGATGAAATGAAGGTAAAAAAAAAAAAAGATGTTGTCATACTAAAAAAATCATGAAAAATTAACCATTAAATTACCATTTTGACACTGCATTTTGGAAACATTCCTTACATTTTTGCAGTGTTTTACTACAATTAGTCTTCAAAGCCGTTTAGGCCACCATAGCTCCAACCCCTTGCTTCCTAATGTATTATGAAAAGTCAAAATTAGTGAATTTTTTTTTCATGATCTGGTTTGTTTCTACATGTAAATCTTTCTAATTGCCTTCAAAGTATAAGCTTCTTAGGAAAAGATAATGGATGACATGAAGAAACAAACAAAAACCTCTTCTAATTTTGTGCAAAAAAAACAATCAAGTGGATTTAATAAAACCACAACATTGGCATGAATTTCTATTATGTCTTTAAGGTTCATATCTAAAACTAGGCCATTGTTTAAATCAATTATGAACTCCATATGGTCTTTAGCGACCTTCACTCTACTTAACAATGAGAATTTGATAGTTGATGTAGAAATCACAAGAGTTACAATGATTGTTGACATAAACATCTAAGAACATGTAAGACCAAAGACTTTAAATATTCTGCTACCAAGAGTTTAGATTGCCCTATATCATATATCTTTTTGTCATCATTATAAATCTTCAATTCAATAAACATTTTTAAAAAATGAATTTGAAAATTTGTTTGCCAATAGTGACTTGCCATTATGTCTCAATTCTAACGTATAGAGTAAAGCATGGATGTTGAGGAGATTTGAATGATATGTAGTTTAGGGCCGGTTTAGACTATAGTGGAGAAGTCCACCGGTCATGAAAAAAGGGCGTCTCTAAACTATAACTTGCCGAAAATTCAACTCTTGACCGGAAGGTGTTTACACTAAGTGAAGACAACAATGGTGGTGAAGTTTTCTCATGAATGATAAAATAACATGGCTGCCTAAATGGCAACACTTTTTGGACTTGGGCTTCTTCGGAGGAGAAGTTTCTTGTCCTGCCTCAGGTGAATAAAAAATCAATTTTCAAAAATAGATCTAGAACGTTGATTCTACCACCAAGAATTGATCCATGAACATCATGCTCGTCAAGACAAGTTCATCTTCGGCTAGCAGTCCATCTCCACCTTTTCCTTGTGTCCCCACCTTCTTAAAATTGGATTTATACACTTCCCACTCTAGCTCTACATGCTGTAATTTTTTTTTCAAAGCCATTTTGAAGGCTTAGAGCTTCTTTTTTGGGCTTTTTATCATGTTTTCGAATACATGAGCATATAAGGTACTAATGGCATTGTTGTTATTGATTAGGTGTTGATACATGTGCCAAAATTGACAATTGGCAATTTGGCAATTTTAATTATCTTTTGAATAATTTGAGATTTTCACTTTCCATAATTAAAAAACATCTCATGGTAATATAAATGTTTTTAGAATTTTAATATTAGAACTTAAAAATTAAAATTCTATATCTAAATATATCTCATTTAAATAGCTTTTAATTAAAAAATTATATATTATGAACCTAGTATTACACTTATATAATTTTTTAAATTAAAAAGAATTGATATGTCTACAAAATTGGCCTTCCTATGTCACAAAATGCCTCAAGGTAAATTACAAAACAAAAAGGATACCTCCTGGTACTAGAATGCTTACCAAATCTTTATGACATCTTCAATATACGACAAAAAATAGACTTGACTTGGAGTAAAGCCCAAATTCTTTTCTTGAATTTCATTTTGGATAAAAAAAAATTTGA
The DNA here is from genome assembly GCA_014871385.1 of Ceratodon purpureus. Classification (NCBI taxonomy): domain Eukaryota; kingdom Viridiplantae; phylum Streptophyta; class Bryopsida; order Pseudoditrichales; family Ditrichaceae; genus Ceratodon; species Ceratodon purpureus. The sequence goes on from CM026427.1 coordinate 13,953,404, forward strand.
CTTTTAGAGTAAAACATCTCAAATATGGATGATGTAGTCTTTAGGATTAAAACTTATTATTTGGACATGATGTGGAGTAATTATTTACCAGCAAGTTATGTGGTGAAATGAAATTCAACTTCTTTATATCTTCTTCTTCTTACTTCTAATTAAATAGAATCATAAAAAACATATAACAAACCAAATTTTACAAAAGAAAATATAAAGCATAGTTTACAAGTATATGTATACATAAACTATAGAAAATTCAATTTCTTGCCAATTCCTTTGAGTTTGAGATGTATCGTTCAAGTACCTAATGGACACTAGTCTGAAAGATTATATACAACCTTTGAAAATACAATTTAATGAAGTCACCAAAATCTAAGGAAAAGAACAATATGTTTTAAGAAGAGATTTAGAATATTTAAATATGCAAACTTTATAGTATACTTGTGAAATATGAATATCAACACACTTTAGTTATTGGTATTTATTGTTTCAGAGCTATTACTCCCTCCGTCCCACTAAAAGACCCTTGTTTGCTAATAATATCAGATTTAATGGCAATTCTATTTCTGATTTCCCAAAACTATGTCAGACTTGTAGTACTCCACATGTCAACCTCTAAAGGACAATCTTCCACATTTGGGCTTTTTTAGAATTTGGGCATGTACCTACGAATTCAATTTAAATCGAGATTTTTTGAAATTTAAAATGGAGTTGTGCCATCCTGAGAGCTCCGTGTGCGTATTTTTATTTTTCAATTCCGACATTGGGATCAAAAGTTATGAAGGTTTAATTGTCAAACGTTGCTCGTTGGGCAGCTGCTGAAATTTTCTAAGCCACTATGAATGCAGCAAATTCTGCCCAAAACTGCCCAAATCTGCCCAAATCTGCCCAAAGATGAAACTTTGAAATTCCACCAAAATTTGAGATTTTGATATTTTTCAAAAAAAAAAAAATCTATTTATAGAGAAGGCAGTAGAGCATGTTTCCACCGTTCGGATTTTCAATCCAAGAACTTTTCATGTGCTATTTTTATTGTCAAAAAACGGCCTTTGTATGTGAATTTCAGCATACCCCCTAGCAGAAAATGTTTTTTTTTGGAAACCTTCCACAACTTTTTTGAATATGATATTTGTTTTGGACATGTACCTAACTCACTTAGGCACAAGAATATGGAGAGACTCATTCCATATCTACTTATAAAAATGGTTTTTTGGGCCTTCAAAACTCTGCTGTCCCCTTTTTTCGCAGGGAAAAAAAGCTTGTTTTTCTGCTTTGAACGTTACGATCTTGCAATTGGTGAGGAGTGAGTGTGTGAGATTTGGTGCACATGCAGAGATAGAAGTTAGCTACAAGATCTTACGGTTAGATGTACTAAAAAAGACCCCAAGTTTGCAAAATCCACCTTGCTTTGAAGAGAGGCTGTTTTGAGGCAGTTTTGATGAAAAATACCCTCAGAACTTTAGGGGTTAAGGAATATTAGCAATTTCTGGATTAGTCCTAAACAATTAGTTGGCCAAATATAGAAAAAAATTGGCTAAGTTTAAAAATATGTTTGCCAAATTTAGAAACAACAATTTTATTTATGGACAATTTTTTTGAGCAAACAACTGTCTTTTAGTGGGATGGAGGGAGTTACATAATTAGGAGAATTATAAATCCTTTTTCATAATATGCTACCGTGCAATTATGTTTGGCTCAAAATTCTTTTACAAGAAAATTATTGGGGAGGTTTAGGATCTTCAAGTTACTAAAAGAAAACTGAATCATGAGAGTGACATAATTAATTTCGTGTCAAGTGAAAAAGTAATAATTCCAACACTAATTGTTGTAGTCAAGTTCTCAACACTAATAATTTCATTGTTTTCTATACTGAACACAACAATGACCAATAATTTTGCACAGATTTGTGTACAAAGTAAGCCACCTGCAACAGGAACCATTCCCTGGACAATTCACCAGTGTGAATGAACCACAACCCATCTCAAAACGCTCCAAAACATCGCTGCAGAACTGTACACAACCGACAACGAAAGGCAAACTCCCAAAAGCGACACAATCCATACATAAAACGTACTACATCTACTGTAGCACAGAAATACATTCAAAAAACAAAATACTATTTGAAGAATAAAATTTACCATTTGAAGAATGAAATACTGTTTGAATGATGTTACATCATGAAATACTCTGGATAATGGTGCTTTTGGCTACAACATTGCGTTTGGATATGGTAGTCCCAGAAACCGTACAAATTTCAGTTTTGCTTACCCAGAACAGTGCTGGAAAAAATGCAGAATTTTTGGATGGTCTGCAAAGTCAGTGCAAATCCATCCCAAAAAATAGCACATTTTGGGAGTGAGTCTATAATTTCCTGTGAATTTCTAAGTGTGAAGTCATAAAGTGGCCACTAATTGTTCATTGGGTCTTGGTTTTCATGAGAGGTTTGATTTTGAAAATAGAGCTTCTTCACCATTCAGAAGCACTCAATTTTTGGAGGCATGAACGGAATTAGGGTCGGTTTTGACTATGGCCAAACTTCAAGAGGAAAAGCATCCCAATCAAGAAGATAAGGCTCATGGCTAAGATTAAGAGCCGGTCATGCTGCATTAGCCTTGTCATATTCTATTTAATGTACCTTTTGACAGTCATTGGCATTACCCCAATGCTGGTCCAAAAATAAGCTAAATTTCAATCAGCCAAAACTTTGTCATAAAAATATATATTTTGCTGAAATTGTTTCCACACATTCTTCATTAGTTTTCACATTTTCCTTATTTTTTCCAGATTTTTTTTTTTTTTTTTTTTTTTTTTTTTTTTTTTTTTTTCCTTCTTTTTTCGATTATCTAAAAATGTTTGAACATTTGGATCATAGGTCTTGGCCTTTGGACTCCTCATTTGAGTCTTCACACTGTGACCGGCCAAAGGCTTCAAGTGGATTATTTTAATACACTATTTCAACCCAAAGGCTTCTCCACTCAACATAGTTTGGGCCAAAGAAGTGATACTTCTCATCTCGACTTTGGCCCAATCTGAACCGGCCTTAGAGCACTCTTGGACACTTTCTGAAACCAGGTTGGATAAGATTCTGGGATCCTACCCTTCAGCTACTGCTGGGTTCCAGGACCCGCTCGGTTTCTAGGACCTCTACCTCATGCTCTCATGCTTTCATGCTTTCAAACCATCACAGCTTTGCTCCTTTTCCAGTAACCAGAGCCATGGGTCGAGACGCGCACAGAACTGTCGTGAAAGGCTGCAGCTACAGTAACCACATCGACGAGAGTGTGCTCGGAATTTACCACACAGCCACCTGATGACGATCACATGATGGACATGAGCCGCAAGTGGCGACGAATCTGCACAACCTTCACCACGAAATCCTCCCAGAAGTGGACCTCACTTGCATGTGGGCCAGAATATCCATCATGATCGAAGGCTTCGATCCATGCAGCGTCTCGACTGCTTGGGCGGACTTCCGGACCCTCGGGCATCCTAATTGCACGTCACAGTCTGACTCCGCTGCACTTGATGTTTTTTAATGGTTGTTTACCTGACAACTAGTTGACATGCGATCCAGCATGAAGGTTCCTCTCCACTAGGCTTGCTCGCACATTTTTGAAGCAATCTAGATATGTTACAGTTGTGCAGGATGGTAAGCTAACGAGTTTATCCCGCGTTGGCTGCTGTGCGGATTCGAACTGCACATGTTGTCTGACTTAGTTCTGAGCTGTGGCGGATACTGCTCTCGTGGTTTTGAGATATTGCGACACAGTGGACTTGAAGGTGGTGCAGCAGCAGGAGCTAGCTGGGCCCCCATGGAGGTTGCGACTTTTGGGACTGTGGGACATCATCGGGATCGTTTGCGGCAGTGAATGTTGGTGGAGTGGTTACTGGGTACACAGTGTTTTTGTAACTTATCCGCTCAACTGCCTAGGTTCGACTGTCGATACATTATTGCGGGTGGGAGTCAGTTTGTTGCCGGAGAAGGAGCTGCGTTTAGTGACGAGTGAGGATTGTTGTGTTGGTTTTCTGATGTACTGTTTTTGAAGTATCTAGCTTTGTGAGAGAGTTCTGTTTTTTGGAACCCTGGTTGTGGCATCGTCTTCTTACGGCGCAGCTGAAGCGCTTTGAGGGGTGAGTTTGAATTCTAGGTGTAGATCAGATTCCCTCACTAGCTGTAATCGGAGGCGTTAGCCATGGATTCTTTCGGAGAGGACCTCAACAGTCCGCTTCCGAAGCGGATGCTTGCGAGCCCGCCCGAGATGATGGAAGGTGTGGTTATGGAACGGCCGGCGTTAGCACGAAGCGGCGCTCACTCTTCTACCGTGAAGGCTCCGTCAGAGATCGAGCCGCGAGCTGTGACCCTGAGGCCATTGTCCGAGCGGTTGGGACGTATAACCCTAAGGCGAGCTCCAGTGACTGCCGTTGAAGAACAGAAGCGCTCGGCTGACGATCTGTGGAGCCAGCTGAGCGACGACATGGTGGAGTTCATTCTCGCGCGGCTGCCGTTGTTCCCCCTCAAGGCCTCCAGGAAGGTCTGCAAGCGCTGGGAAGCCATCATCAGCACGCCCCAGTTTGAGAATCTGCACAAGGAGCTCGGGGAGCAGCAGCCATGGCTTGTGTGCTACTGCGTGAACAATCTGGTCCCGAGCAAGTCGCACGGGGTTGTCTACGATGTAGAATCGGATACATGGATCACCCTCCCTCCTTTGCAATTCCCTTCGCATAATTATGGCTCTTTGGCAGGGGCAAGTGGCTTGGTGTATGCCATTGCCGGCCCTGGCGAGGACAGGTTTCGCTACATGCTGACGAGTTCTTCGACATCGCCTGAGAATTTTGGAGAGACGTGGTACGAGACGCCGGCCATGGCGTTCCCTCGCTCTGCCCCTGTTGTGAGTGTGGCTCTTGGCACTGGCAGGACGGGCTTTGGGCATAAGGTGGTGGTGGCAGGCGGTGTGCCTGACTTTGAGGCAGAGCACTCCGCTGTGGAGGTCTTCGATTCTGAAACTGGTAAGTGTAGGAGACCGATCTTATGAAATGCAGGAGTACTTCTATTATAATGGCAACTGATTCATTTCGACTGCATTCTTTGAGCGTTGAGGTGATGGCTTAGATTTCAGTTTCTTCTCGCATGGGCAAAGTTTTAGTTCTTATGGCAGTTTCGTTCCTTGCAGGTGCTTGGGAGGTATACGATGACTTGCCGGATGATTTCTCCGAAAGCAGCTCCAGGGCGTGGATGTCTGGCGTTGTGTGTGACAACAAGTTTTATGTGTCTTTGATTCATTCATGGTCGATTCACGTCCTCGACCTCTGCACTAAAGAGTGGGCTGCAATCGAGTGGGAGCATCCTCAGAATTTGATATGCCACCACATTATGGCTATTGGTTCCACTCTCGTGGTGGCCGGGTTATGTGGCGATGCCGATCAGCCGGAAGAAATTGTTCTAAAGATCTGGAAAGTTAGTTTGAAATCAAATAGGTTGATTCAGATCGGGTTGATGCCGAGGCAAGTGATGGCCACGCTGGGGAGGCAGTCTGCATTGCCACGCTATAATTTTTTGATGACCGAGAATCTATTATACGTCTCCAATTCAGACGCTCAAGATTCTGCGCTGGTGGTTGGGGAGGTTTCTCTGCAGGAATGCAAAACGCAATGGCGTTGTTTGCCCAGTTTATCAACTTCAGGGCATAGATTTGATCATATGATTACATTTTGCAGTTCGATTAGCATTAGTGCCCACACTTCTGCAGCTTGATTTTGTAAGGCCTACATTTTAGAGATTACGCTACGTAGAGTTTGCTAGCAATTTATATTGCAACTGTGAATACTTTGCCAATGTACACTACAACTGAGGACAGAAGTTTCTCAAAACTTTTCAATTATTGATATGATTAGATTGCAAATGTTTGTGTCAAAAACTTTAGATAATTCGGTGCCGGCAGTGTTCAAGATTGGAGGAGTGTTCAAATTTGAAGACTCAATACATCTATAGTTTGTGCTATCTACTTCGTATTTGAGATTCGGTAACCAGAAGTTGAGATTATTTTCGTGCTTTTATTACCTTTACCATTACATTATAGCTACTAAAACAGTACGATGTTGGCAACAAGCCTTTGAATCTTTGAGAACGTTGTCTTGCAGTGAAGAACATTCTTATAAGTTCCTTGTTTATCTTAGTGTTGGAAGTATTATTTATTGTAGCAGCAATCACAAGCTTGGCTTCTGTGGCGAAGGCAAAGTGTTTGGTGCAGACCGTTCACCACTCACCGATCAGGAGCTCAGTTGTGTGTGTGCTTTAAGAAGTAAAACAGGTATCACAAGGTGCACAAGGTTTGTTTTGTCACTGTCAATGTACGATGATGCTACATAATGAGCTAAGCGGATTGAAATATGCAGTAAGGTAGCAGTACCTTTTGTTTGTGATTGAAACATTACAAAGGTGTTGAAGCTCGAGGTGCTTCTGTGATTGTCCAAACTAACTCCACAGGTTGCACCAGCGCCATTGCCCAGTGCAGTTCTTCTCTCTCTCTCAGTGAAGGCGATGATATTGTGTGGGTGGAGCTGCAATTATCTGAGTGACTAAAATGGCAACATCATGATGGCTGTTGTGTGGGATTTCAGATCATCATGTCTTCTCTGCAAAGTACTTGCCCACCTCACAACGAAATTTTATACTACTACTGGAAGCCTGTTGGTTTTTCATTTACTATTTTGAGGATTATGCAGTGTTGAGTGGTGTCGGTCACATGAAACAAGAAAAAGAGCATTTTTCCGCATGCTCGTGAACGAGAAGTGACACTTTTCAAAAGAAAAACGACGGGATTCCTACTAGTGTACTAATGACAGTATGTGCACATTGGCAGACTCCAGCACTCTTGTTGTCATCCACTCTGAAATTATAGAATAGCTATTGGAGAGTGAACAGCATATTCATTTTGAAGTATTTTTCAAGATGAAAACTTGGGGCCTCTTTACATCAGAGACCATGGTCAAGTGTCCAATAGAATTATAAAGGGCTTTTGGTTACCAAGAGCATTATAAAATCATCAGGTTCTTTTTGTAGTACAATCCAAAGTTGAACCAAGGAAGAATCTTTTTGTATTGGGAATATAAAGTAAGTTGATTTTTTTAGATGCATTCCTAGCAAGGTATCAAGAATGAAGAAATAATCAAAGATGTGGAATTTTGAGCCTCATTGTATCTTTCACTTTTGTTGAGACAACCTATTGGTAATTTGTCAATGGATTTTACAAAAAATGATGAAATATTATCGATAGAATAAAATTTATTAATAAGTGGATGTACCGAGCCTATGGTTAGTCTTTCTTTTGTCATGTGATACAAAGTGAAGTTGAAATGATATGAATGACAACGAACTTGGTCACTTGCTATGTTACTTCTTATATCATTTAGCCAAACATACACTGTACTAGAAACTTGGTCTGCCACGACCAGAGTAGTACATCATTGCAAACATTATGTCTACTCAGAAGCTTCAATACACAAGTGAGGTCCGACTACATCCAACTACAGTGAGAAGGGTGGGATCTTGCTAAAAATAAGGTAAGAGTGTTGTTCCATGCAAATGGCCTAGAAAATAGGAGCAGAATGTTGATTTCATGGTAGCCCCCCATGGGCCATGAGCCATCAACGTCGTTTCAAGGTTTGGTAAAGTCCGCCGCCACTGTGTGCCCGGTCACTTACTTAAATGCGGTGTATCCGATGATTTGCTCATCTGGTTAACGGACGGACTGGCGGGTGTACGGCTCATATCTCTCTTGGAATATGTCTTGGAGGCGCGGGTTTGAATCCCACTATCGGACATAAACTCGTAGCAGTTCTACAGTCTATGGTATCAGGATACCATCACTTTATCACAATTCCTAATTGCCACATTTAGCAACTAACACATCTGATTGCAAAGTCCCAGATTAGTATGGACCATAGCCTTGGGGCCACCTTTTCAGATCAATTCCGTCTACACTGCTCACATTCTAATCAGCTTCATAGTGGCAGTTTACGCAAGAGACACTCTGGAGTACACCACGCTGGGTATACCCTTACAGTTTGAGTGATAAGTGTACACAGCCTCCAAGTTTCTACTAGTGATAATGGAATGTAAGTGTGTCAAGTTGTGTAATTTTAAACTATTTGAAAATTATAATATTCAAAACATCAAACTCTTTTTATAGTTAAAAAATAAAATGAAGCTTTTATAACTCTACAATTGAGCTTCTTATAAATATTTTTGACTACATCACTTTATTTAAAATTCTATTAGTAGAATATTTTCTAACTTTTGTTTCTTCCTTCTACTACATATATTTTGCAATCAAAAACAAAAAAAAATTCATACAAAGCTCTTTTAATCCCTACATCCATAAAATATTCAAGAAAAATTATTTGAAATATTACATAAAAAATTGACATAATAAAAATCTACCTAAAATTTCAAAAAGTTCAGTCTAGAACAACTATCCTTTAGTTGTTAAAAATTAAAGATATTAATACAATGTCTAAATTATATATTTAAAAAATTTAAAATATATTTATGTGAAAAAATCAACAACGAAAACCAAACTTTCACAACTTCCAATATTGATAGCCATTCTCACCTTAAAAATGTACAAAAAATTGCAGGTCTCTTTTTACACTAAAAATGAATATCCATATACAAAAAGTGAAAATAACTTATTTTCATTTAAAACCCTAATTTCATGAATCTTCTGTTTTTTTGTCTTTTCTTTCCTCTCAAAGTGCGAGTCAAACTACATTGACCTACTACATGAAGTCACTGCATTTTCTTACATTTTCTTACTCCACGTCTAGACCTTCCGGTTGAAGGAACAATCAACCGAGTCACCGACCCATCCACAAACGAACGTGACTCGTCACAGACGTCATCCTCCTTGACCCACTGAACTTCAGCTGACCCCCGACGAACGTCCCCCGCCTCATCCATACTTACCTCCCACGACGGGGATGACTCTCCACTCCCCTCATCCAAAATCCCAAACATCCATCCACAACTCGACTGGTCGCTGCCCTGGTTGAAGCAGTCCTCCAAACCACGCAGGGTTTGTCTGATTTCCCCCAAAATTCTCTCGCCCCGGCTCCGATCACCAAATTCCCCACTTAGAATCCTACGCAGAACAAAATTCCAAGCATTTCGGTAGGTGGGTTTTCAGTTTTGGCCAAAATTTGATCAGTTTTGGCCCGGTTTTGGCCCGGTTTTGATCAGTTTTGGGGAAGGATTGGACCTGTTTTGGGGGTGAGATCATGGGGAGCTTTGAGCTGAGGGCGAGATGATGGTGGTGGTGAAGAGGCGGGTGTTGTGAAGGAGAGGGGAGGTTTGGTGTAGGGAGCGGGTTTGGTAGGGTTGAGGGGTTTGGGGATTGGAGAGGGAGGGAGTGGAGGGATGGCGGGGCGGGATTTGGTGCAGAAGTTGAAGCAGCTGGATGCGTATCCGAAGATCAATGAGGATTTCTACAGCCGGACGCTGTCTGGCGGGATCATCACCATCATCTCCGCCAGCTTCATGGTGCTGCTCTTCTTTTCGGAATTGCGTGAGTGGTCTTACTTCTGTGGATTTTCGTATGGGAGCTGTGAGTAGGGTTAGGCGATTGATTGCTCGGACAGCGCTTGTTTGAAGGTTTTGAACCTGTAATTCTCTTTGAGAGAATTTTCTGGTTTAGTAATCTAGAGAGGCCTGAGTCTTCCCCTGCTCTTGGAAAGCCTACCATGTGCATTTTTGTTGCTGTTCATCGGCTTTGATGTACTAGGAATGTGTGTTGCTGTAATTTTTCCTCTGTAGGGCGTCATCGTGTGCGTTGTAATGTGGAATCGTACCCGCACTTGATGAGTGACTTGGGTGCATTATTTAGGGTTTGGGGATTAGTGAGGATGTGCATTGGCGTTTGGTAGAGAGCGGTGGTGGAGATTCCCCTGGAGATGTGATTTGGAATCATGAATTTGCTTCAATGTAGACAGCACAAAGGTCGACATGGTATTGGATCCTTAGGTTTTTGGTTCATCGTTCAAATTTAGTAGTTATATTGGTCACGTTTTTTTGTTGGTACCAACGAGTAGTAGTGCTGCAGAGGTTCTATTTTTGCAAACTCTTAAGTCGATTATGAGAGCTGGGCATTTCAATACATTGCTTGAGGATTTTGTCACGCGACCTAGTTCACTAGGTTTTTCACGATGACCTTCAAGGGGGGACCTATGAGCCCAGTTAGGGTACTGAGACTTGCTCTTACGTCATTGGACTCCTGTTTGGATGTGGAATTCTGTAGGCATTAGTAGGCTTGTGAGTTTATCGATCGATGCAAGTGGATGGGATGAGCTGACATGATTTTTGTTCGGTTGCAGGGTTGTATTTGAGTCCCACAATAGTAAATCAATTAGTCGTTGATACTGAACGTGGAGGAACTATTCGAATAAATGTGAGTTGGAGAATATTCTCTTCTTTTGTATAGGTGGTGCAAGTCTAGTTGGCTTTCTACTGGAAATTCATTTGATTTCACATACTCTGCCTGGCATGCTATATATGTGGTTGTGAAGCGTGCTTTTGCAATAATTGCGCATTGTAATGGGATGCAGTTGGATGTCACCTTTCCGGCGTTGGCGTGCTCAGTTGTGAGTTTAGATGCTATGGACATCAGCGGGGAGCAACACCTTGACGTGGTTCGTATAATTCACCATCTTTAGAATTTTATATGGATTGACATCGCGTACAAGGTAGGATAGTAGTTTGGCCCATGGCCGATAATTTCCCATGAAATCGAAGTTCTAGTTCGCCTCTTTAGGAGCCCGGGTGGATTAATTAGAACTCGGCCTCAGAAGCCTTATTTCATACGAAACAGGCTTTTTGATGCACCCACTCTAATTCGTTTCGTTTAGGTTAGATTCTGTGTTTATTGTGATACAGATTGTCTAAACTGAATTTCTTTTTTCGCTGTTAGGAAATGTAAAGGTTGTCTTGTGGACGTACAGTTGTGCATTTTCATGATCAACTGTTGTACCATCGTTGGTGATTGTTTTATTGCTGTGTAATTTATCAGAAACACGACATCTTCAAGAAAAGGTTAGACGCTCATGGCAAGGTTATCGAGCCTGCGAAACAAGATTCTGTCAACCAACCCACGGTAATCACATCTGCGAGCTCATGAAAATGGCCTGAACTCTTCTCCTTTAGATGTGAAATGTGTTGTATGGAAGCTCGGTCACTTTGCACAGGAGCTGCAGTGTTTTCTTTTGATCGTGGCATCCACATGGAGGTTCCAAAATTTTGAAAGGGCTTTCTTTGTACTGATTTTCTGTCACATGTTGATACAGCTAGAGAAGCCATTGCAGAAGCATGGAGGCAGGCTTGAGCACAATGAGACGTACTGTGGATCTTGCTTCGGTGCTGAAACCGTAAGTTAGATAACTCTAGAAACTTGAACTGGTCTTATCTGGCGCTTAGAAACTGCAATTTGCTTGTTGTGTCAGTAGGCTGTGATTGCGAAGCGATTCCTTGTTCCTCAGAAATGCGGTGAGACTGATTTCGTATCCGTTCGTTGTTGTGCAGGAAGAAGATCATTGTTGTAACAATTGTGAAGAGGTCAGAGAAGCATACCGGAAAAAAGGCTGGGCTTTAAGTAATCCTGACCTCATCGATCAGGTAAGTATTGATTAATTCTTGAAATTTGTATTTGTCATGCTTGTGGAGTAGTTTCATCAGTTTTCTTGTGCTATTTCGTCACATCAGTATTCTTTGCGCTCATGAGACCCTTTGTTGGGATACGGTTGCAAAACGACAGTGCAAGAGGGAGGGCTTTTTGCAAAAAATAAAGGAAGAAGATGGAGAGGGCTGTAATGTGTACGGCACATTAGAGGCCAACAAGGTGGCCGGCAATTTCCATTTTGCTCCTGGCAAGTCCTTTCAACAAGCAAATATGCACGTTCACGATCTAATGGCTTTTGGGAAAGAAAGCTTTAATGTCAGTCACAAAATCAATGAAATAAGCTTTGGTGTTCATTTTCCGGGTGTGGTCAATCCATTGGACAAGTACGATCCTTTTTTCCCCTTTTTAAATTAACTGTTAACTTTTTATCTTCTATTTAACAAGCTCTTTGGTTACGGCAATAATCTAATACTGATTTTTATTTACAGGGTGGAGAGGACACAAATACCCATGCATGGAATGTATCAATATTTCATCAAGGTAAGTTTTTCTCAATGGAATTTGCGTCTATATGGCAAACCCTTTGATTCTGATCTTCTTTAGCCCCTACAGTGTAGCTTATTTGGAAGTTGGTTGTAATGGTGACAGGTGGTACCTACAGTTTACACCGACGTGAAAGGTCGTAAGATCATAAGTAATCAGGTTCGTTGGGCACTCTTTTGATATTTGCTGCTGTCCATAGAACATGCTAAATTTGTCATACCTTCTTTAATTTGGAATGCCGTCGTTTTGTACATTACATTGCGAATGTTGCATTGGTAGCAACCTCTTGGATGTACAGGCTCTATCTCTGCTTTGGAATCAAGGTCGGTCGAGTTGGGTAGAAAGCGCAATTTAATGTGTTCAGGTTGTAGTGCGCAGTCTGGTAACAAATTGATTTGATTGTGCAGTTCGCTGTTACTGATCACTTCAAAGGAGGTGGACCTGGAGAGGGTCACTCACTACCAGGCGTCTTTTTCTTTTACGACTTGTCGCCAATCAAGGTCAGTCCTATCTTTTCCATCTCTACAATGATATCTGTTTAGCTACTACGAAGACAATGCATAAGATCATTTATATTGCGAAGTTGCTCAACTTCAGAATGTGTGCTTAATCAACAACTTTTCTTCGTTCGAAGAGTTTTAACGTCTGCGCAAGTTCTCTAACTTCGAGTTATCTCTATTCTAGAGGTCCTTTTGCTCTAAACAGAAATTTATCAAGTGTGTTGATTGGTTGTTCTAAGCATCATATGTAGTGACAGTTTTTGCTTGGCATGCTTAATAGGTGCAATTCACTGAGAAAACGATGTCCTTTTTCCACTTCCTCACTAATGTGTGCGCTATAGTTGGCGGTAAGAACTATTTTGAACCCCTTTAGTTGTACCTCATGTTTTATTCCATGTGGAACTACTGTCAATCATGTACTGAAAACTTTTAGTTCCTCAATTTATTTTCTCAGTTTAAACATACTATCTTGTATACCCGTGATGTTGTGGAATAACGTCCGAAGAATTTTAATTTGAAGGAGGTTCTGACAATGAGATCTGTTGCAGGAGTTTTTACGGTGTCTGGCATCATCGACGCTTTTCTATATTACGGACATAAACAACTGAAGGCGAAGCTAGGGAAGAATACTTGAGTTGATTACAGGCTAGAGCTACAGAGTTTTTTTCGAGTTAGCTTTACTTCAAGTGAATGCCAGGGGATTGTCAGATGGGCTTCTTTAAGCCTGTGTACAAATTTCAAGTGGATTGTTGATGTAGGTGATCTTGGAAATGCGGATGTCAGTTAACTTCAGATAAAATGGATAGGCTCCAATATTGGAGCGGTGTCAACATTAAGAGCGACCGAGTACCTCACGTTTGCGCTGTCTTCTGTATTTCTCAGGTTCCTGAGATTACAGCTTGCTTTTGTCTTACCAATGTATCATACCTGTTGTAGCTCGTATTGGCAGCTCTTGAATGTTCTCCACTGAAGCGCAGTTCCTTCCGGGTCATTATTGTAATGGTAGTACCCAGTGCTTTTATTCAGTCTCGATTTATTGTAAAAGGTGTGGTGTAGGGCGTCGCATATGGTGAGGGAATTGTGTGGCCACCCATATACTGGTCTGTCACCCAAGCCTTCGCATTGATCAATTTCTTGTTACTGAATCCAACGCAAGTGCAGCCTTGTTGATTCAGTTGTGTGAGCGTCTTACGGAATTCAATTATTGTAGGAGCAATCAACCCCAAGCTTGTCCTGTCTGGCAAAAACAGTGTGTGGTACAGTAGTCACTGCTCAGGAGTTCTCATGTGTGCGCTTCGGAAAAGTACTGTAACGTACCACCACAAGGTACATGAGATTTCTCACCAATGTATCCCACACAAATTACAATAAAAGGGTTGAGGTTTGCAGGTAAAGTACCGGTACCTTTAGTCCGTGAATGCCACGAAACTCTCAAGGTATTCCTTCTAAGGGGGCCCCTTCTGTTTTCGAGGTGTCCAAAGGCTACTGGTATATACAAAATGCTTTGTAATTTCTTCGTGAATCATAATGTATACATGAGTTGCATCCTCAGTGATTGGAGCAACATCAAGATGCAAAACTGTACTACATGCAAGGATCGTTCAACTATGTGCAAAATACTGCACTCACCTGATCTGAAAAGTTTGCAAATTCGTATGGCTAGAAAAGGTCTAAACGGACCCAATAACCGCAGTTGTACTAAGCACACAATCAAAGACACCACAAACAAATTGCTGTAAAGCAAGACTACTCCCAAGCACGCCTCTAGCCTGAAATTTTGGGTGCTAACTCATAACACATACATGAAGACAACACAAAATCCTGGTGGGATGAGTCAAAGTGAACTGGAAATTTCTTGAGTCCATGACGCAAGATGTATGAGCCTTGTCAAGGCTGCCACTGTGATTTATCAGGCACTATACATGGTCCCAAACGACAACATCCCGGGACAAAAGACTTCAATTACTCACTACTTGTACTTAAATTACTCCACCTTGTTCTTGTACCACAGAATACCTTGTTCTGTGTTGTCCGAATCCTTGTCTACATACACACACTCCCTTTGCTCTCGCCATAAGGCAAGCAGCACTGGTGTCCTGTCCATTTGGTAATACTTCCCCAAGATGGGCTTGATTGCCTCCGTTGCTTCCAAAGCATGGTAATGCGGCATGGTCGAAAACAAGTGATGAGCAACGTGAGTATCGGTGATATGGTGAAGCACATGGTTCAACACTCCATAGTCCCGGTCCATCGTTGCAAGTGCTCCTCGCAACCAGTCCCACTCTGTCCCATCGTAATGAGGAAGAGCAGCATGTGTGTGCTGTAGGAAAGTGATCAGCACCAAGAAGCCGTTCACAATGAGCAGAGGGACGAAGTACATCTTGACAAGGTACGCCAACCCGAAGGCAGCGTACACGCGGTACAGAAGACCTGCAACTGCAAGGAGAGAAATATCACTAACAAAAATGAAGAACCTCTCCCTGTCGACGAAGATGGGGCTGTGGGTGTTGAAGTGATTCGCCGGCCTCTCGTACTTCCTTCCGGAGACGTTAAAAAGCAAGTACAGTGGCCATCCAAGAGTGAGGGTCACGACGATCTGAATTAATCTGCCCGGAGGGTGCTGCAAATACTTTGATATGCCACCGAAATCCTCCTTCACCTTGGGTACAAACACTTCGTCCTTCTCAACACTGCCGGTGTTTGAGTGGTGCCTGCGGTGGGAGTATTTCCATGAGAAGTAGGGCACCATCAAGAGCGAGTGGAAAATCAGTCCTACGGTGTCGTCCAGCCACTGGTAGTCACTGAAAGCATGGTGGCCACATTCGTGGGCGATGACCCACACTCCTGTGGCCACACAACCGGTGACAACCCAGTAAGCGACCCACATTGCCCAGTTCAGTAGCCCATCGTAGACGAAGTACTTGGTAGAGTACACGGCGAGGGCGATGATGACAAGGTCAGAGATCAGGTACGAGAAAGATTTTGGTATCGATCTTTTGAAGCAGTGCGGTGGGATTGCCCTCTTGATGTCACCAACCGTGAAGGGTGGTTTAGTCGCAGGTGCTCTCTCAACTGGGCAGACTGCGTCTTCTGCCAGTATGGCCTTTCCTCCCTTCCCCATTTTGGTTGCGCTCAGACCCCGTACCTGACATGAAATGCGGATGAAACTGTCATCTTTCAGAAACGAGAAATAACAGTCCAAATCTAACCTAAATGAAGAATTTGCTGGTTTAAGGAGAGGCACAACACAAGGTTCATTAAAACCTCCTAATGCTCGAATATCTTGTCTTCTGAACAAACCGTACATGCTTGAAAAGAGAAGTAAAACAGAGACAGCACATTGAAATTACATGACACCCAACAATAGACATCCAAGCTCTGCAGGGGTAATTGCCTAATTGACGTCTGTTCCACACGAAGACAGACCTATAACTGTGTTGTAAAACATGCTAAATCTGTTCAAAACATTGACACAAACCAATTCAGCTCAGTTTACTCTCCAAAGGGGAAGGTTTCGAATACAGGCTGCTCACAGTAACATTCACACATTCACAGAGGAAGAGAACGAAGGAAACTTCTGTTCATTATACCCTCCAAATGCTGGGAACAGTCACAATTACGGCTACCCCGATTAATGCACAGAGAGATCAGGCTATGTCAATGCTGTTGGAAGCCTCGCAACATAAGCAGAAAGTACGCGAGATACACGAGGTGCATGCACGGCAAAGGAGAAACGAATGATCTCACTGTGAGTTCATTGAGATGCATATGGACATACCCCTCCCAGCCCATTCCTATGTGAGTTGAAACATCACTAGTACAAACACAACCCCAAACTTCCACAGTGACCGACCGACCATCATGTTGACGAATCTCTATGGACTTCCCGAAAACAGTCAAACCATAAGCTAAGAGGGTCTCTCAATAAAAGCAGAGATTCCGACAATTTCCTTCCATCTCCTCACTGCAGACACCCGTTCCAACCTCTCACCCCTCTGCTCCTCTCAATCCCTCTATCAACCAGTCATCCAGTTCCAAGCAACCAGCAACATAACCCACCTCCTCCAAACTCGAAAGCTCTATCGTCCCCCAATGCGAAAACGCCCTCTGACCACGCCCTGCCGAGACTCAGAACCCAACTCACGCCGCCAGAGCAGCCGCCCACTGGTCCCCTACAAGCACAAAAACCAACACCTCCAAATCAACAAAAGCAATCCAATCCCCTTCCACTCACCCTCCCTCGCACAACAACCCTTCCCAACACAACCAACATCCCAAACCAACCCAAAACCATCCAAACACCGACTCAAAAATGCAACCTTTCGTCACCATAACACCACTAAACTCCTTAACTACCGCAATCCTCAATCACACGCCCCAACCCACACGAACTCCACACCAGACCACGACCGCATTGGCATCAACGCAAGAAAGATCTGGCCCTGGAAACTGCACACACCACCCTGATCTTTCAATGCATTCTCCCGAACATGACCACCACAAGTGAAAGCTTGAACAGGGAAAAGTGTTACCTTGGGGTTGGCTCCGTGTGTGCAGCACAGGCGGTGCTGCTGGCCGGGAGGGCTGGCAGCGGGAGGAGAGAGCAGCGGACGGGAGAGAGGGCGAGAGAGGGCTATGGCGGAGTGGCTCCCGGGAGTGGCAGTGGGCTTTGAAAGGCAGGCGCAGGTGCGGAGAGGCGGACATTCCAAAGGCCAGGTCTTCTCCTTGAGACTTGAGACCTCACCCTCCCCTTCCTTCCTTCCCTCTTGTGGGACCCTTATATTTTCCTATTCCTACTTCGCCTCACTGCTATGTCTCACCAGTGGTGGCAGCTTTGGTGTTGCAGGAGTTTTATATACTTCTGAGTTTTTATTTTACTTTTTATTTTCATTCTTACTTTTACTTTTACTTTTATTTTTACTTTTTATTTTTTACTTTATTTTATTTATTTATTTAGTCAAATGGTGAGAATTCCATTGCAGAAGAGAAAACACATTGCTGCAGAATGAAGTAAGGGAAATTTGACTGGCGAGCAAATTTTTAAACAATTCTCAACTTTTGACATTTTCTCTTCAGTTGGGCGTGGAAATCTTTAGTCAAGGTAGAGGGACGAAACTAGACCTTCACTCCCATTTGGGGTGTTAGTGTGGGATCTCTGTAATGTAGTGCTACGAGCCTTTTTCGGGGACAGGGTTGATGAATCCCCTAGTTTTTGGTTTTTTATTTTAAAATCTCTAGAGGGATGCTCCTGGAGCAATTTGGGGCCGCAGGCCCCATTTCTGAATTCAAAATCACCAAAAATGGTCTTGAGGTGGCCGAACTGAGAATTTCAGGGTTTTGATAAAAAAAAACCATTGGCTCCTGTAAACGCTCGTAGCACTAAAATACGTGGATCCGTTAGTGTGCCCTCATTGGCCTATTAATCCATGAACCGTCATTATTTTTGGAGCCAGATGTTGACAATTTCATAAATAGCTTTTCATTAATTATTGATACCCTAGTTTTTGGACTTTAAAATTCAGTTCCAAGATTATTATTCCAAGTTTTTTTTAATTTTTTTTGGAAGGGGATTCTTTTTCTGAATGTTTGCCCAACCTTTGAGTATTTTTATTATACCTCATATACCATTTGATTAGCAGAAGGGCTCCAATTTTGTCAGTTTCTGGTCCCTCTATCTTAGCACTTGTGTCAAAATCCCAAAAATAGAAGGTGTGCTTCATTGACTTCATCCAAGTTTTTGTGCATTTTGTTATGTCAAGTGAGGGGCGGTTTACACTACAGACCATGAAGATATCCCAAGAGAATTAAAATGATTTCATGGTCACGGCTCTTGGTCTAGAGCCGTGACCATGAAAAAGAAAAAATCATTTTTTAAATGTCTTGGTCACTTGTCATAGTGTAAAGTGGATTTGGACCGGGACGAATTTTTTCAGATTTTGGCCAATCACTGATTTTTGTTCTCAACGGTCCCCTTGTTTTTCGTCGAGTCGACCTCTTTGCCTCGACTCGACGAAAAACCCGTTGGACCATGAAACATTATCCACTAGGCAAAAAATAGCACATTTTGGTAACCTCAAACTTCGTGGTCAATGTCCTTTTTCCAAGGTAGTGTAAAGCGAAGTTGGACCGGGACAACTTCCTTGGCCAATCACAGATTTTAGAGGGCCGTGGTCAATGCCCACGGTCCATAGTGTAAACCGCCCCTCAGTATTGTATTTGCTTTGAGTTATTTGTACCCTCTCTTTTTTCTTTTCTTTTTCTGTGAAATTTCGATTGTGACTTCAATTTATTTTGATTTTGATTTTGACACAAGCCACAGGCATTGCGACTTCGACTTGGTGGCATATTCTTGTGGCAGTAAATAAGTTATTTTCTGATTCATGTGATTTAATGATATTATTCTTTCAAGTTGGGCCCGGAACCTGGAAACACTTCAACTGCATTGCAGGCTTCTGTGCAGTTGCTGTAAGTGATTATATTATATTATGTAACTCAAGGCCTGGGGCCTTGGAAGGCTCCAAGGAGCTGGAGCTTATGAGAATACAGCACTTACAGTAAACCCTCTTTTCGTCGAAACAATGTCACTAATTAGGGGAGATTTTTGTAGTGCGGTAATTTTTATTGTTCATTTCTGCCGCATTAATCCCCTGAAGACACAGACATCAGTATTTTCACCAAACTAGTGTATTGTATTGCTCTATCGCCCTCACTTCATTTCCATTCTGAATGCTTACCCTTTGTTCTATTGCAGAAGAACTTCATCATTGTACAGCCTCTTTTCAATACCCATGTGGGTCACCTCCCACTACGACTGTGGAACGTTGCATGAAAAATCACACCGTCCATCAACCTCGTGATTTTCATCAACCCACCTGAGTCTGAATATTTTTTTCCCCCATACTTTACAGGTTCACATTGCCAAAGTCACATGTCAACAGAATTGTGTTCAGCTAAGTTAAACTGCACCAAAGTTTCCTCAGTGCCAGCAGCACTCAGTTACACAATACTGCAGTACTTGTTTATGATTTTCAACAGAGCAGTAAAAACACTGTGGCAAATAATTCCCATGTTTCATTACTTCGGGACTGTTCCCCAACAGCAGCGAAATTATTTATATATCCACTCACCATTCGACTCAAAAAAGATAAATGAAAAAATAAATCATGTATTCATTCAAACAAATATACGTATATTAATGTCAAAAAAGAAAAAGGAAACATCGGAAACCAAAAATCAACCAATCGGTATAATACCAAAAAAAAAGGCAGTGGGATCATGTGGAATGTGTGCCAGAAGTTCCAAAATAAAAAGGAAAAAGAAAGGAGTGAGCAGAAAATACTGGTGCAGGATGAGTGAGTGCTAGTCCTGTGTCCGGTGGGCAACGAAAATATCTGAGGCTGCCGCTAAGCGAGAAGCCAAATTTAGGGGCAATATACTATATGTGTTTTAGTGCAAGTGCCACAGCCTTCAAGGCATCGCAGTGTTGGACTCCGCTCCCTCCACCACTGCACCACCACTGCTGCACTGCTGCACTGCTGCACTGCTGCAATGCAATGGCTATCGTCATTGCCAGGTGACTGCTCTCTTGTGTGCACGCGGCCACAGACTCACCTCTGATTCTCTCCACCACGGTACCACGCCTGGTACCTGATGTACTGGGCCCTGGCCACCTAACCATCATTGTTAAACCAAGAGTACAGGTATATATACAAGGTAGTAATACCATAAACCGATAGAATAAGGAGTTTTGAGCAATTTGAACTATCATTTTCTTAGGGAATTATTGCAAGTACATAGACAAATTGAAAACAGAATGATAGAAGTTGTTTTCATAATTTTCTGATGAAAATACAATTTTCTAGAAATATTTTAGCTGAAAAGTTTGTCCACCCCATTTCTTGTGTTGTAGACTTCATAAAGTCTGCTACTGGCATAGGCACTACTCCAAATGCAGCTCTACCCAAAACTGATATCAGATCTCAAGGCTTGTCAGGTATATCAACGGTTCTCAACAAATCTTAACGCTTATCTAACTGTACCAAAAATCAAGGATCATGATTTCTGTTGGTGCGGTTTCAGCACAAGTCTACTACACAGGTTATGGGGAGGTCTTGGTTTATGGTATTACTACCTTAGCGGCACTGGGCTTGCGTCATTTCTAACCCGGATTCTATGAGGGCTCTTCACCTCTCTCGGATCTCTCTTCCAATCACAAGAATAGTCAAGCTTCTTTTTACCACCGAATAGAGTAACCTTAAGTAACTTCTCATCTGCACTCTGGACTTCTGCTTTAACAAACCATGAATATTTTAAAAATATCTATATAATGTTATTTGTGTTAAGGTGTCTTCACACCTGGAGTTAGGTAAGAATTACAAATGAGCTGTAAGGACGATCCACAAGTCACTGGAAAATCGTTTCACACTAGGGGGCCCAAGTTGAGACTTATCCCGTATATTATGGTATGTAAAACGTATGTCACATTTATACATGTGGAGGTCTTATCGTATTGATGTGCCAACATGGCATGGAATGATAGTTTACTATTGTGGCCGGTCACACCAGATGCGGAGTGGGGAGGGCGGTCTTATGATGTCACCTTGCTTTCCTGAACATTTCAAATTCTGGAGATTTTGTTTTCCTTTTTCCTTTCACTTATACCCTCCCCATCCTCGCTTTCTGTTGCGCTCTTCAGTCTCTCCTTGGCATTGCTTGGTGCGATTTGCACAATTTTCTTTTAATTTCATGTCAATTGTAAGTATCCGGACAATTGAAGTGATTCAGTTTTAGAGGGAGCAGGGAGGAGTGGGTTGGGGTGTTCGGGAAATCTGTTTTTGTTTAGTTCATTGTCGGAATGTAGATGTCATTGGATTTGCTGGAACAATCTCGAGGGGAATGTGGAAGTTTGTAGGTGTAGGGTGTTCTTGTTGGGGGTTCGGGGTGTTTAGGGTTTAGTATGTGTCGTTTTATTTTTTCCACTACAACCTTTGCCAACCTAGGAATTCACTAGAAGGAGTAGTGCTGCGAGGTATGGTAATCTGGAGAGGCGGGGAATCCATGGCGTTGTTTTTTTGCCTGGTTTTTTTATTGAGATTCTAGAGATTATCACCATATCACGCGAGGCATCCCAATTGCACCGAAAACTCAGTTTTGGATGCGGGTGTTCATTACTTGAAGCTGAGTTTGATTCGTCATTGGCTGCGAGCATTGGCGTAGTTAGACCTCGTATGCACATCAGGTAATCCGCTCATGAGATATCTGTTGTCGTAGGGTTAGCGCTTGCTTTTTGTTCTCTGTTTCTTCTTTCCGTGTTTTTTTTTTTTTTTTTTGGTTTGTTTATTGGCTGCATGGCTTCTTGCTCATTTCTACTTTACCATAGATGCAACGTTTAAAACTGATCATAGTAGAGGTAGCTCGTTGGCTAAGGTCAAAGTCAAATTGTTAATAACACCTTCAGACCCTCCTAATCGCATTATAGAATAACTAGTAGAGAATTTTGTCGATCTTCTCCTTATATCCATGGGGGTATAGCTCGGCGGGTTTAGCATTGATGTCATGGTTGATCTTGATGTTGCTCCGAATTCAACACTTGTTAGAGCTGCCCCGAATTATGGAGGCTGAGGTCGAAGCCGAAGATCCCTTCTCTGACATCGTTCAGAGTCTTAGCGGGCCACACTTTGATTACGCCACTCTCATGATCTCATCAGTTCGGCCTTGCAAAACTTTAGGCTGTGTACACCTTTTGCGTTCCTTGATGATGATCTCGGATACTAGGTTAAACCTACGTCCACAATCTGTGGATGGCTTTGCTCCATACATCGTCGGCGACCTTAGGTATCCGTTGCTGCCCTCGCTCATAGTTCCTCACCAGACGCAGGGACACTTGACTGTGGCTAAAATTTTATTCAACCAAAGGCTTCGGCGCGGCCGTTGCGTGGTTGAAAATGCCTTCGGCATCCTAAAATAGACTTTCCGAGAACTGATAGGGAAGTTTGAATTATCCGTTACCTTAGTTCCTGACATCGTAATGTGTTGTGCCATTTTACACAATATATTGCTCGGGCAATCCCATGATGAGGTGGAGGAACTACTGGAAGTACTTCATAGAGAAGGTTAATAGGGTGAGGTAGTGGATGATGACATCGGAATTCCGGTGGTTGGAGAAGTCATCAGCGACTATGTGGCGACGGCTTTGGGGAGGGCGAAGAGAACTCAGATGGGAGTGTACTTGACAACTTAACCACACCACCAAGCATAGTGTGTATAGCTTGTAAGTAATGACCTCAATTCATTTCCCTGCAATTCTAATTGACTTGTTGACAAGTAGATAACAATGATAGACTTTCTCTTTCCGATGTTTTTTTTTTTTTTTTTTTTTTTTTTTTTTTTTTTTTTGAGTTAATCTTCTTCTTTATAAACGCAAAAGTAAGTAGCTGTAGAATGTACTTCAGCTATGCTTTGTAAACATTACAACTAACACACTACCTCTATGCAATGTGGCTGCAATGTGGTAAAGGCCAAGGACTCATATCATGGCTTCACCGTCAATGGTACTCGGGAGACATTCAAGGCAGCTTGTATTGCTACGTCCTCCCATCAAGGCACTTTGTTCGAGGAGGAACATGATCCCGGTGGACCTACATTGGGCTGCTCACTAGGCGTCATGGAGATGGGATTGTGTATCCCCGGAGCTCCTCCGGCATGACTTAAAGTCTAGGCAATGTGGTTTGGAGTTGCAATTGGGGCTGTGTTCAGTCAAGCTCGGAGTTCGGGACCCTTGATATGCCGCATGGTGCCACGGTTGTGTAGGAGCAGTTGGAACAGTGAAGGTAGGGGGGTTATTGAAAGTAACGGGCAAGGTTCCGTATGTGTCCTGTGGCAGCTGAGTAGAGTCTTGAGTGTGCATTGTTGAGGCTCGGCATCCTATAGCGGTGTTCATGGATGGAGAGTAGTGATGTAGAGGTGGAATACCGCCGGCGGGGGTCATAGTCATGGCTCCTGGTGGCATTGTTTTCTCTCTTCACATGGTCAGCCCATGATCGAGCACAGTCGAGAGTTGTGCAAGGCATGATACCATCTCACCTTGATTCATAATAGCCAACCGGGCATTTTTATTTGCTATAACGGCATTCTTATACATGTCCTCCTGTTTGTTTATTTCCATATATTTGGTACTCCATCTGTTCGGTGAACAACTTGAGCTGAACTTCAATCTTGGAACGCTTTAGGTCTCTACTAGCGTTGGCAATTTCCTTTGCCAAGACGGACCCTGTTGCCTTTGTTGCCTAGGCAATGAAAGTATGCGCACTCATGCTTTTCTTGCGCACGACCATGCTGCATGACCTTCTCTTTCCGGAGAAGTGGCAAGTGTCAGATGAACTCATTACATGCGAAGTGACTCCCGCAAGCAAAGCAGTAAAAAGCCTCGTGCTTGGACTTCCACTTCTGTCGGCATGGTTTGGACCTCGCCCCCGGGTACCAACTGTCCTCGGAGGTGACCGAGGCGGAGTGGATTCCTTCGTTGGTTCAACGGCCTCAGGTTGAGACATGTCTAGGGGGTCCTCTCTCTCGGGCTCGCTCTCACACTCCTTGGCGGCCTCTTGCCCCTCTAGCCTTGCCGTTCTTCAATTTCCATCGTGAGGTGAAAGCAAATCTCGGACATGGGAAGGCTGGATCTGCGGCCTATTCCCAAATTACTCATGAATTGCATCAAATACGTCATGTGCAAATTGTTGTAGGAGTCCATCCGTCTTGCGCTCTGATGCTTATAACTTTCAATAGTCCGGTACATTCCTTCCCGTTCTACTCAAATAATCTACAATTCGCTTATAATCAGGTATGAGCTGATTCCACTTTGTTTTGTAAGCCGAACCATCTCTCACACAAGGAGAAAAACCAGCTTGCATTACCTGCTGGAATATGCCGATCCACTTACTGTTGTCTGGGGTCATCAAATCTCGGCCATCAATTGCATCTAGCTCCTGCACGTACATGTCCCATTTAGCTTTGATGAGAACGAAAATTTCTTGAGGTAACCAATTTGAGCCCCTATCGCGTCTTGCTCTTTTTGCTTGGCTGCTGTATATGGGCGCAATGGATGCAAGCGCTGGTCGCGGCATTCCAAGGAGTCCTCGTCCAGCCCCATCTATGCGTATAGGCTGATAACTTCCGGTTACAACCGAACGTGGCAAATGTTTTTGTGTTCTGTATAATGCAAATCAATCATATTGGTCATAAGAAAAGAATTTGACTTTACCATCGGAGTGTGTGTGTGTGTGTGTGTGTTGTGCAGGTGTAGTTCGGAAGGGTTGTGGACAAACTTGGCTATAAGGTGTTGCATGCAGCGAAGAGCAATTTGAACGTACCGTCTTGGGAGGTCGCTGTAGGACAGGTGGGCGCTTCAAAGGCATGCGAATTCGTGGCTAGTTCCATTGCTACGGCATCTCCGAAGAGTCGACGCTTAAGACCGTAGCTGCATGACGAGAAAAAAACCCGCCTCAATGACTCAAATGAAATTGAAAAACCGAAAGGAATCTGGGGACAAAAAGAAAAAAAATGAACAGAACAAACACAATAAAGTAGACACTCTACTACTATTGGAATGGTGCATCAAAGTCAGACATGAGGCAAAGAACTCCTTCGATAGATGGACTACTAATCACTAGATACGATTCTGTATTGAAGAATTCTTCATTTTCATAGTTCGGCCAATGCATTTGTAAGCTTCCGTCATAGTTGCGCAGTGCCGAGTTTTTTGCATGCTCACACAGGTACGTGCACTGTAGATGATGGTATATTGTTTCCACTTCGTGCCTTCAGGCAAAATAATAGACACCGCTTTATTCAGAATCCACTTGCTCTAATTTCACAATTAACTACAAATTGCTTTTTTAATATCCACTAACAACCGATCTTATCTATTGATACAGGGGATGTCAGCTAGGTTCGGCAATTGCCAAAGAACGCAGGTGTAAACAACACACTGAATTACCGGCCTACTACCGCTCTTCAGAAGTTACAAAGCGCCAAATGTGAAGGCACCTTTACACTATGACTTGATTTGAAATTTCCAAGGTTTATTTATTTTTATTTATTTTTATTTATTTATTAATAATTTTATTCGTGGATGAAAGTTTTTGTTGTGTTTTGGAATTAAAGGGTTTAAATTGTTATGTTTATTTTTAAGATTAAATTTTTATAGAGTTTCAAATCAACTATTTAAGAAAGGTAAGTGATTATGATATAAAAGAATTCGTAATGAAGAAATAAAAGATTTAAAGAATTCATTTATATTGCAGAAATTGGAGGAAAAAAAATAAAAAATTATCTATATTTAGACTGATTTTTTTTTATCGATATTATAAATAGAATACTATAAATATGGTATTTTACTTACAAGAATTGCTAAAAGACACTATGGCCTTTGGTAAGGTTCCTACAATGTCAATTTTGGATATAATTTTTGAAATTTTTAATGAAAGTAGAAATTACAAGGGCTTTGTACATGTATAATATCTTTTGCATCAAACCTTTGAAAATGTTTTATGGTGATCAAAGATTTCTCCTCCTAACTAAGCAACTCTAAGTTTTTATTGCTAAACCACTTTAGACCATTAAGATTTATTATGCAAGTAAATAAAATGATTCCCTTTGAGATTGTTAAGAAAATCCTTCTATGGTAAAAGA
The DNA here is from genome assembly GCA_014871385.1 of Ceratodon purpureus. Classification (NCBI taxonomy): domain Eukaryota; kingdom Viridiplantae; phylum Streptophyta; class Bryopsida; order Pseudoditrichales; family Ditrichaceae; genus Ceratodon; species Ceratodon purpureus. The sequence continues at coordinate 13,979,790 of CM026427.1, forward strand.
AATCATTGTGAAAATAGTGAAAAGTTTGCACATTGTTTTTTTGGACATTTCTTAGAAAGGTGACAAATCTTATACAATTATATTTAGAGTGATATTTTTACCACTATAGATTTTTATATTTTTTATTTTAAAAAATAAATCTCCACAATCTTTAAGGCAGTCATATTAGTGATGTATATAAAAAATCTCAAAGGTAGTACACAAGTGTAGCAAAAGAACTGGAGCTACCCAATGAGTACAAAAAATTAATTTTGGAACTTTAAAAAAATTCCAGCATCTAGTGCCAAAAAAAAAATCATATTTTTGCAAAGCTCTTGTTATTCCCTACATTTACAAAAAAATCAAAAAAATACATTCAAAATTGACATTGTTGGAACCAATCCTAAAACCTAATTGTCCATTGAAACGGACCAAGGAATTTTAGGAATTTATTTTAGAAATACTTCAATATGAAATTCATTAAAATAGTCATTGCATCTAAATTTATGCAATTGAAGGCAATGCGATAGAACTCCAATTCCTTTTTTGGAGACTAATGCGAGTTGAAGGTCTGATTGTTTGGTACCTTATGTTTATGACCTCAAGACATACAGGTAAACCAAGAATACACAACTATCAGTGTCTGGATGGTGGAGGTGTAGAGTATTGTGGTATCCCTAACATTACATAGTACATTGTGCAGTGTCACGTCCCATTTGTTGCTGGGGTGGTTGGGTAGCCTTGCAGACAATATGTGTATATACTATGTGCACGAGTAAAACATTTGAGGACATCCCTCAGCTAAATATTTTATAGAAATATACCCAGTTCGCAATTGGGTAGCCATGACTTTAGTTGCCAAACCTAAAGACATCAGTGTGGCCCATGTACAAGTTTTACACACCTCACCCACAATTACCTCACAAACAGACTCTTACATTGTGAACAATGCACAAATGGGCATCCTAATTTCATTCCCTAACAAGCTTCCATCAACCATACAAACAGATCCTTAAGGATGATTCACAAAGGCAGGCTTAAGCATCGTGGCAGTTGACAACAACTGGAATCTCTTCTCTCAATAGATACTATGGGCTGCTTATAAGTGCATAGATTGCCAGAGTTGGGCATCTGTGAGAGAAATGTTCCTTCAACATCCTCTGCATCTAATTTTGAATAGATATAAATTTCCAGAATTCTTTCCTCTCACTCATTAGTCATGGTAGTTTTCACTTTTTCATAGTGCCACATGAATGCTTGTTGCACCATATTGTTTTGCAATGGAATAAAAACTCAGTTGCCAAGATAAACACACCATAATATTTCAGAATTCAAGGCTGAGAATAAGACGTCTGCAATGATGCATCAGAAGCCTGGAAACCCGGGATTCACCACCTTCGTCCGTGCCAGCCATGCCAGGTTCTGACTTCATGATGTTTTCCAATGTATTGCACTGCATTCTCAGGTTCATTTCCTCTGTTTCAATCATTCATAATCTGCTTCAATGGTCAAAGACCTCACCCTTGCCTTGGGACGATGCAAAATCAAACATGACTTGCATTGAATGGATGGTAGAAAGTAGGTTAAGGCAGGAAGCAGATTCATCAGTTGGATTCATAGCCTCCATTGTTAGTTGAGCAAGTTCTCATAGCAACATGCTATGTTTTGAAGCTGATGTTTGTTTTGAACCAACTTGCAAGTTGCAGAGTTTGATTTGTTCTGTAGTGCCTGCTGATTTACTGAATCCAGTAAAGCCACCTCATGGGTTACCTAGTTGTGTGGAACTGTTAGATCATGAAATTTCATGAGCAATTTCATGATCAAATGCTCATGAAATTGCTTATGAACTTCTTTTAAGGGCATTCAACACGTCTGGACTCTAATAAGATTTTGCATTACTTTTCCCTGATGTGACTTGATGTCATGCTTTCAACGCTTCCATATGCTGGAATATTGTTGCTTACGTGTTGCTGAAATCAGTTGCTTGATTTCTGCTGAAATATTGAATGTCATGAGCAACATGTGCATGCAAAATTTCTGAGAGATGTACTCTGGATTTGGATGTGAAGACCAAGGGTCTTGCCAGCAGCCAGTGAAACCAGAAAACTTGAGCAGGAAACACACGAGAAGATGCGGAAGCTTGCAGAGGTTCGGTCCACCATCGCTGCCGAACGCCAAATGACGGAGGAGCTTCGGTAGCAAACCAACCCTTATGGATCCCTTGGGATGAATCGAATTTGTGTACTTAATAGACTTCATCATTGACAAGTTAGTTTTGGCTTCAAAAGTGCAATGCATCTTGTGTACTTAGATGGGAAGTTAACTGTGAAGGATCGGCTGAAGGTTTCAAGTATGGCATCTTGAATTGTGTGTGAGGTATCTTAATTCTTTAACAGCCACACTGTCCAGATAGAACATGAGTTTGTGAACAACCAGAGCACATAGCTTTCTGCCTCAAATGATTTGGTTATGAGAGTCTTGAAACGGTTGTTGTATATGCAGGAGAGAAGTGTCGTCCAAGGGATGGTCTAGCTTGAATCCGGTAAGGCCACCATCACAATAATCACAATGTATTTGATTCTATAAGTTATCTCTGTCATTCAACCTACGTTACGTTTCTGCATCTAACCCTAATTTTGTCCCTATCGATTGTTGATGAAGAGCTCTGAAACTGCAGATGCCATCAAGCTATGAAAAGTCAATGAAGCCGGTCAAGTCATTGTTGCAGCAACCCCCTCCAAGCAACTTCAAAATCAATCGCAGCTCGTCGACATTCAAATCCCCCGGTAAGTATATTTAAGTCGTTTCCCTCCTTAGGTCTCATCTCAGGAAACAAAGAGCAATCTCAAAAGGAATGTATGCTGAATCATGACCAGATGCTCACCTGAATGAGAACAAGTTTGCAAAATATGGGCCTCCCCCTGCCCACCTCCAGAACACAAACCATGGCACAGATGATCTGGACGTTGAGGAAGAAGCGCACTGCACATCAGCAATGGAGGCTCTCAAGGAATGGCACAACTCGCAGAGTATCAACTCTGCAGGCAAGTTCAAATCTCAACTTCTCCTCTTTCTGCAAAACTGGGAAGACAAGTTATCGAATTTGAGAGAAATAATGAAAGCAAAATGAGACAACAAGGAGTCCTATTGCTTAAGACCAAAGAAGAGTTGTCAAATTTAGATCATTTCTACATCAAAAAACTCTTCTTTGGTCTTAAGCGGTAGGACTTCATGTTGTTTCAAACTCAAACTGGAAATGAAACATGTTGTTTTCAAATACTCCGGTCCTCACTTTTTTCTTCAGACATGCATGCTGAACTTAGGCCTTCGTTTGTCCAAACTGGTGCACACATCCTCAGTTCAAGGGACTTCAGGGAAATGCAATCCTATTGCCTCGTCCGTACATCTGATTAGTTGTTCATGTAGTTGAGGACATACAGATGTGGAGCAAAACAGAGCTAAGTCTCAGCAGCAGTTCCAATCAGAGCCCGTGCCCATTTCACGTTGGGAAGAAAGTAATGAGAATCATGGTATGAGTTCAAACGTCCTGAATTAGGTCTCAAAGTTTTGTATAATTTTCATCAATTTCAGAAAATTTCAGAAGACAATGTTGGCAAACAAACAGCTGAAGATTGATTTCATATTGTCAGGAACCTGCCGGCCCATGGAAATAGACACAATACCCGAGGAGCAACCTGATCGCACTTGGACTACTATGGACACACAGACAGAGAGACCAAAACCAATTGCTGACATTGAATCAAAACCCCCAACTACCATCGAAGGCACCTACTTTCAGCATGTAAGCAATTTGCTTATGATTTCCTGTTTGAGATGATGACTTTGTCATTCCAGGGCAAAGAGGTGCGCAGGAACATTACTGCAATCTCATTTCTTGATTGTATCAACATTGAAGTTCTTGTCATTTTCATCTGTGAATAAATGGCAGTGCTGGTAGTGCCGGTAGAATATCCAATGTTGAAGAGGAATTTGTTTATCTTGCAGCTCTTTTTACGCCAGGACTATCATAAGAAAGTCCGAGCGTAGTATCGGCTATGTGACAACACATGTGAAGAAAATGAACACGGTCTAGTACTCAAACCTAAATCTTATATTATCTGTGACTTGTAGATTTTACATTGGTCTCTTTCACAGTTCATATCACTCTGAGAATTAAGGAATCAATTGTGGTCAAGTAAATTTCTGATGAATTTTTGCACCTATCTTCTTGTAAACCATCTGTAACGGTTGATTATGCTGACAACACTGAATTGGCACCAAGTCCATGGAGTAATAGATGTACATCAGCCTCATTGTTTGTAAAGTTTCCTAGCAAAATAATCAGGCTTCATTTCACGCCATTTGAACTTTCTGTACAAAAACCTGCACTTCAATGTGATACTTGCAGTGGGATGTCCACGAATTGCCTCAAAGAACCTGTGTGGATGCAGAATTGTGGCAAGGCGATTACAAATGTTTGACGTACAGTTTCTCTTTATTTGGTAGTTCTTGTAAGATAATTCGGTCCAATTTTTCAATGAAAAGGAATCAAAGGATTGAAACAGGGAGAGTGAGTGGGCACGTAAATTTCTCAAGAGTAGGATGTATAAAGTCTGCTGTTGCAACGCTCCTGAATTATCTTTTCTCTTTAAGTCACGCTCAAATATGTGGAATCATTAAGCTAAATAGGTTTGATGCAAGGACAGTCCATGTCTTGTGATTGTCAGCTGCAAGTATAGGATTGCTTTCTGATTGTTTATTACATACTCTTGGCATGTTGAATGAAGTCTACATTGAATTATTTGGAAAGACTAAACAATATTCAAGTTAGATCCAGTTATGCTTAATCTTGCATGGAGCCAGGGAGAATTTCAAGATACCTAACTTTACATTCACAGACCGGCTTCACACTTCACACTGCACAGCCCCAAGCTTTCACTTAACCACAATGGTCACTAGAGATTAATGTGAATTCTGGACAGCCTCACCTTCTGCATTTCAAGAGCTGCAGATCGACTTCAAACACACCGGAGTATGAACCTTATTGGGCCAAAGGTAATCTGGTTTACTCAATCACTGATAGTATTCGGCGCAGTACGGTAAGGGCAGAGAGACAGCGAAACCCCCAACGACCATCGAAGGCATCTACTTCAGTGAGGGTATACGTCACTACGGAGCACTTTGAAGTATGCTCGTTGGCAACTCTATGACTCAAGGGCTGAAGTCTGATAGTCATACATGTTTCACCTCCAGACAGATTCGCGAAGTTCAGGTCACATTCAACTGTAACACTCCGCAAGTTGGATTGCATTTCACAGCGGCGAGCATTGCTGCAGAGAAATGTCCTTCAAAGACGGTCAAAAAGTCAGATGAACGTTGAAACAGTTTATTCAACCTGAGGCGATTGGTGACACAGAAGCGGTTAACACAATCTCTGTCAAAATAAAATTAACGTAAACATTGTCTGTCGGCCTCCTTTTGAGACCCGGGAAAGAATAGTAGGCTAACTTAGATGAGACTGCTAAAGGACTGTTGGAATTCCAGCCATCCGTAACAAGGGGTTAATCTCATTGATGTCAACTTGTATGAAAGAACTTTTGAACTTTGATACAAGGAGGCTGAATGGAATAAGTGAGAAAAAAATAATACAAAGGACTTCGAGATCCCAAGTCTAGCTGCGGATGTGTTGTGATCTTAAGCTACAATTGTTGATATTGAACATGCCAAGCAAGTAGATCCCTTCTGGTTTTGTCCAGCAGCTCCCGACGTCTGCGTTCAGAGTCGTCTGACGACACGGCTGACACTTCGGATGGCGCTTGTGACATTTCAGATGGCGCTTGTGACATTTCGGATGGCGCTTCAGATGGAGCTGAAGGGGAAGGCGGAGCTGACGCATAGCTTGCTTCTTCACAAGGTGAAGGTGAAAGCGCGTGGTTTATGAGGTGTTGCAGTTTGGCAGGTTTTGGTTTGATAGATGCCACGTCGTGGACACACTCTTCCACCAATTCCAGAAGAATCATCTGCTCCAGCTCACATCCTACTTCACCGACTTCAACGCTGAAATCCAACCACTGGAAGCCCTTGCGCATGAAGTCCTTCTGCAGGACGGCGTACAGAGCATCATACGCAACAGTTGTGGGCCAGTGCATGTCTTTCAGCTCATTCCAGACTTCATCAACCAGGTGCTGGCCACAAGGCCTCCTTCGTATAACAGGAGCACCCCATGGTTGCGGGTTCTGGAAAGGACTCATCTTTCGCTCCAAGATCTCGTTCATACAATCGAAGATCAATCTGCGGTCAAGGCTCTCTTTGTATCTCTTCTCCTCGCTCTTCTCTAGCTCGCCCCTGTCGATTCTCTCAAGCTCCGCTGTCTGCAGCTCCTCTTCCTTCCTGGTGAACACGTCAAACTCCATGATCTCTGCTGCGTCCTCGGGCAAAGGGGAGGCCCCATGTACCAGGCCTGACTCCATCAATATGCCCTCCACGTAGAGTCTACCCTTGCTGCGGTCTCCAGAAATGAGAGCAGCTGCATTTTCAGATGTCGGGATCTGAAGGTCTGCAATTGGCTGACCCCGATATGCATCTTTCTCGCCCAATTCAAGAGATCGGGCCACTTTGGTGTATATGTCTCTAAGAGGATCCAATGCCTCCTTGCTCGCTCGAGATTTGGGAGTCAAGGACTCGGCTTCCTGCTCGTATGCCACTGCGACTTCTCGTTGGAGGGTGTCCTCGGCATCTACAGAAACAAATCAAGATGGTGTCAAATGGCTGCATACTAGAAGCGATCTAGCAAGTTTACACAACGATGTTCAAGAGTAAAGGCCCTTGCAAGGTTTTATGAGTACGTCGGCTTCCGTAAGGACACGGAATGTACTTATCCAAAACTGACATGCAGAAGGCACAAATGATGTAACTTTAAGAAACACAATACCTTCATGTCTGAGCATGCTCGACTTGGCAGAGTCGGGGCTGGTGCTCAGCTCCTCCAAGTGAAACCCTTCTTGAAAGATTGGGCTGTCAAGAACTGAAACTGGACTTGGATGATCAGCACCTTGGAGAGTAAACGCGCCGTCTTCTGAGAAACATTTATCCCTCCCAGAGGCAAAACCTTCAGGCGTATGCGCTTCTGCTGTGTCTTCATCAAAAGCATCTTCCATCTACAATACAGAAATCCAGCGACAAAATTAGTGGAGTGCTCAAGTCTTTCAGAGTGAGAGAACACAATGCAAGCTAAGGTGTTTACTATTCACGTTAAGCTTAGCTCTTCCTGGTAACACAAGATGTGAACTGGGTTAGTAGTAGTCACCTTGGCATCTTGTGGTTCTTCTGCATCGCAATCTGCAGCAGGGGTAAATTGAAGGTTGAGAAGTTCTCCAACTTGAGCATAATCGTCCTCATCGTTTGATGAAACCGGCACTTCAACCTCAGGAATAGTAGCCACTGCAGGTAGTTGAGGCATCTCCTCAAGCACAACAGCCGGCTCTACAATTTTCCTCTTCTTCGGCGTCATCCTCGAACTATCATCTGAATCCTTCAAAGACGGTGTCAAAGATGGTGTAGAAGTGCACTCTCCTTGGACTTTTGAATCTGCACTTAAGCTCGTAATCTTGATGGGGCTCATAACCTTGATAGGGCTCATAAACTTAATGGGGGTCAGATCCTGAAGATGGGGGTCCTGAACAAGCTCGTCTGTCAATGAACAGGTTTCGAAGTTGCTGCTAGAGGGCAGTGCACTTGATTTCGAACGCAGACCTCCAGGGTGTGAAGCCCTGAGTTTCTCCTTCGAGCGGCTCGTCTTGCCCGATGAGCGCTTGCTTCGAAGAACTGCAACTTGAGCTGGAACTCTGTCGAGGGAAGCCTCCATTGCAGCCAATGTTTCAACTGAATGTGCAGAAAGCTGAAGATCGGACTTGCTACGGCCAACAATCTTGAACTTTTCTTCATCGTGATTAGCGTTCTCCTGAGCTATATCAGACAAAATTTTCCTTGAGCCAGAATCGTACTCCTCTCTGTTTTTCGATAAGTACTCTTCTAGGCTTTCCTGTACTCGTGGGCTCCCAAATCTTTTCTCTATCGAGCCACCATACTTCAAGGGACTAACATCCTGAGACCGGTGTTTCAACGCAGAGCTCTTCGAGCGAGATTGCGATTTTACTTCTGCAACCTCTACAGTAGCTTTTTTCGCAGCGTCTGCTGCAATACGCTCTCTCCAAGACAGCATGACATTGGCGAAGCTTAGATCTTCGACCTGTGCTTTATCTGAAGATCTCTGCTCAGGCGGTTCAAGAGAATGAGATCTGGATATTTTACCGCTACTGCCAGCCCGACGTTCTGATCCCCTTCTTCTGCACAAATCACAGGTGAAGCGAAATCTTAGAACTTGCAAATAAGAACCATGACCTACATGCGTTCAAAAAAAAAGGAGTCTAACAAATAATTCCTCTAACTAAAGGCAACGCCAAACACATCCATCGAAACAATTTTGAAACTCGTGGAAGTAGCCAAATTTAGACGTAGAAGGGGACTAGAAGAATTACCTGTGGCCGATTTCAATTTTTTCTCTCTCGAAACCAGAAACAGCTGCTGACTCGGAGTTGACATCAATTTCCTTAGTCGCAGAAGGGGGAATGGCAGAATGGTAACTAACAGGCTTCATCACTACAATTGACGCTTCTCCAGAGTGATCAATGTCATGTACTGGCTCTTCATGCATCTCGCCATCCATTCGTATCATATCTTCGAAGTTCACCTGCTCCTGGTAATCGTTACGATTCGCTCTCGCGACGTTGCTCGCACTTGAAGATGGCTTCGATTCAAAATCATGCAAAGGTCGCTCTGCTTCCTCCTTCAAGTACCCGTGTTCGTTAAACTCCGCCCTGGGTGACTTCGGAAGCTTTTTCTGAGGCGGGTGTAGCAACCCCTTCAAGTGCATGGCTTCCAGAATCTGCTTCAGAGTTCTATGCTCCTGAATTGAATTCTTGATGCGCAGCTGATGTAGTCTCTGGTCGAGATCTCCCGAAGAATGATCCTGGGATGCTCGCTTCTTGAACACGTTCGGCATTCCTTCCATATGGTGATGTTTTGGAGACATGGGTTGCCTGGGAAGAGGACTCCCAGGATCTATCTGGCGTCCATAGATACCGTAACCTTGATGCTGACTCAGGCTTCGTGCATCCTTCTCCTTCGGTGGTGGAGCCGGTGGTGGAGACCGTGACCTCGATTGCGTTCTCGACTTAGCTTTCGACTTCCGCTTCGGACGAGTCTCCTGCTGCACTTGCACGGACTTTTGACGCAATTGCGAGTCCTGATGCAATCGAGCTGCTACTTGCTTCATCTGCTGGGCTACCTCACTCAAATGAAGCTGTGATTTTGCCCGGTCAGATGGCGGCGAAGCCGCTTCAGCTGGAGGAGTATTCAGCAACTTCTGCAAAGACTTCCCTTCACGACCCTGCGGCCTATCTGAAGACGGAAGTGGGGTGTCCTTCTCAGGAAGCTCAGCTAGACCCATCAGCCGAGCCACCACACTGGGTCCTCGCCTCTTGAATTCACCGGAGGTACTACTATCCATAGAGTTAGTTCTAAGCTGAACCTGTGCATCCACAGACGAAGCTCTCGAAGAATGAAGACTGCTAGCACGTAAATGCTCCCTCCCGTCAACAGAGAGGCGAGGAGTGCTGGTTTGGTACTGGCGGCTGTCAACTGAGGCACGAGACACATTTGACGTGCGAGGCGGGTCCCTTCCATCAATCGAGTTCCGTGACGAACCAACCCCAAACTTCTCTGAAGTCCATTGCGAATCCTTGAAGTCGATTTGCTTCAGCATCTCCCTGAAATCGTAAGAACCTGTCATACTCTTAGGAGACAGTAAAGACGAGTCTGGAACCGATAGAGACTTCTGTGATTCTGTACGGAACCCGTCTCGGAGAGCAGGCGTTTGAGAACTCTCCCTAACCTGGACATTTAGCCTGGCCAAATCTCTCATGTCCGTCATATTCCTCGGGCTAACCTGGAGGCTACTATGGCTGCGAGATGACCGAGGTGGCAGATCCCTACTGTACACGGAAGAAGATTCCTTGTCCTTCGAATTCGACAATCGAGCCTTCTCACCAGATAAATGTAGCTTCAAAGAGTCCTTACTAGAAATAACAGAAGAGTTCGAGCCCCGCCGTCTGTGCTCTCCTCTGGACTCCACAGAAGAGTTTCTCCTGTGACCATCCTTCGCAACAGCAGGTATGGGAAGGCTCGGAGCAACGGTAGCTTCCTCATAGCCCCATTCTCCATGCCTATCGTTACTACGGACATTCTGATACTCTCCAGTAACTCCTCTAGTATCAACGGCAGACTCATACTTAGAAGCATCTCTAACAGATGACCGGCTTCTGTCTCTCCGTCTCTCATCATTGGAAGAACTGTGTCTGTGCCCGTCCTCATTGCCTAACGAATACCTCCGGTGTGCATCTGTTGCATTTGATGAACGTCTAGCATCTTCCCGGCCATTAGTGAGGTTCTGTTGTAGAAATACCTCCCTGTCATCGTCAGAAGACTCATTCTGCCAACTGTTATATGTATGAAGAGATGGGTCGTGCCTCTGACCACCAGCTCTCGCCCCTGCTGGAACGAAACTCCTGTGGGCACCTCCTCTTTCATCGCCAGAAGACTGGTAACGGCGACCTTCATATCCACTAGTAGAAGGTTGATGTCTGGAAGCCTTGGCAGAAGATGCATGATGCCTATATCCAACCTGATCTTCACCGGCAGATTGGTATCTCTGATGCTCATTCACTTCGGCGGCGGAAGTCTGATGTCTGTGACCTGCATAATATGCAGAAGAATGTCTCCGATGCAAGTCCTTCGTATGCAGGTCCTTCGTATGACGATGGGCACTCCTCTCGTCTCCAGAAGAGTGCAATCCTTGGCTTGAATCTCTTCCTGCATCGTAAGCCGCGTGTCTTCTGCCATCACCCCGTTCTCTCGATGAGTAATATTTGTGGCCCCTTTCATCCGCAGATCCTTGATGGTGGCGTCTCCGGGCAGACGAGGGAGGTCGCTGTGCAACTCTCTCGTCTCCAGATGACTCGTCCCTGAGCCCATCAAAACCATCACCTGCAGAATGATATCTTTGACCGTCTCTATCCACAGGCCAGAAGCTTCTGTTACTCTCTTGATCGTGGGATCCACGATGTCTGTTTCCATCCCAACGCTCACTTTGAAGGCAAAACCGGTGAGCTCCCTTCTCATCCCCAGATGACAGATTCGATCTCCTATCCATTTCGTCACCGGAAGACATATACCTGGGCATGTCCTTCACATGGTTTGTTGGTGGATTCCGGTGCCAAGAGCGCAGAAAGTCCTTCCCTTCAGAAGGAAATTGAGGTCTATGATGATCTTTCTCATCGTCATACGCCTGCTCCCCGTAATTTTCAGTAACCGAAGAATATCTATGACCCTCCCTTGAATCACTAGGCATGTGGTGCCGATGAGCATCCTTTTCGTCACCAGATGATTGGTAACGACGACCATCCCTGTGATACTTTTCCCCTTCCCGTTCATCACCGGAGGAATGGTTCCGTTGGACATGATCTTTCCTCGTCACGGAGGGCGAATGTCGGCGAGCTTCCCTCCCATCATATGGAGACTTCGCTGCCTCCCTCATCTGCAAAATCGCCCGGGAAATATCCCTGGCATCATCGAGATGCGCTGAAACCTCTTGAACATTCTCCACCGACGCCCTCGACCTGTCTCTGTGAGTTGAAGATTTAGGAGCACTTCGAGTATCTCGAGGAGGAAGCTTGTGGACATCCCTACTTCGGTGATCCACAGAGCTTCTCGAAGGAACCGTGGGCTTCGGTGTCACAGCGTCGGACGAGTAATTCTCGGGATTTTTAGAGGGATCCTTAAAACCACCTATTTCCTTCTGGGATTCACGAGGTGAGGAGGACTTGTGACCTGAGAGGCTGGACTTTTGCGAGTCGATAGACGGTCGAGCAGAATGGGGCTTCTGTGCAATGCCTGTCTGAGACTCTTTGCTGGATGTCAAGGACTTCACCACAACCTCACCGACGTCAGCACTAGAGGGTCTGCGGGAGTCCCGTGAAGCTTCAGGCCTTGACTGGCGATCGGATTGATCGGGGACCACTTTCCTTGCCACACCATCTTCCTCAACCTGCATATGGAGGAACACATCCCATTCATTCAGAAAGATCAAAAACACAGAGCAGTGTGTAGTAGATGTAGATCATTTCACTCATATATGTGATCAAGTGCACTTAACGTTTTCCTAAGCCCTTTCTCATTTCCGAAATCTATGATATAATAATGAGAGTAGAGTTCCATCAACAAGAAGCAGAGAGTCCAGAGATGCGTTTGCACCTGATATGTTTTTAAGTACATCATAGAAAATGTATTTGTAAACATATCAGGTCGAGAATATGTTTCGTGTCTAAGGAATAAATGAGAACGTACCAAATAGTACTTTGGAATTGCTTTGCTCTCGGACTCTCCTGCAATTCAGGATCGCGAAAGATGAGTTTGACAATCCATGGCCAACAGGTTTGAAGACATTTTCTTCGATTAGTTAACAAAGGATGAACAGCACGGAACCAGCTGTGTACGTGTAGAGAACAAAGTCGAACAATGCACGAATAGAAAACCCACCAGAATTGCTCTTCCTGCGGTCATTTCTGGCGTAGGACTTCGACTTGTAACGGTCGAATATCTGGAAAATCCCTGTCATAGCCCTGTTCTGCTAATTCAACCCTGTAAATAATCATTCGTTCTCCTGGCAGCTACGTATTCTCGTCAGAGCAGTTTCGTCTTGCGGCCCTCCCACCTCCCCAGCACATCGCTGTTCGCGCTCGGTAGAAGTCGGCAAAACCCGATATCGAGTTCAAATCCGCTCACCTGCAAGGAGGCCATCACAGCTCTACTTAAAACGAGAACCCCAAGAGAAGAACTCTAATGCCGACAACGGCGCGCAGCAAATCCGAGAACCAACTTTCACCTTTCCACTACTCACTCTCCTCCGAAGCATCCCAAGCACGACGGGTTCCCACGCCACCAATTATCCCGATTCTACAACGTGCATCAAACTTCGAGAAAGAAAACCCAAAAGCAAGTTCAATGACTTATGAGTGCCTCCATCACAGCGTCGCACACACTACAAACCGTGAGCACTACTCATCGCTGCCTAACGAGTGCTCCTTCCAGTTCGAGCGCAGTTACGACGTAAGCACCGTTACGATCAATTAATGCGCCTCCTTCTACTCAACGACAGCATATACCAACCCGGCCAGGAATATTTTTAACCTACACTCCCTGCATTACGCCTCTTGTGAACCACAGACCAAAATTACGCCTCACATTAATGGCCACTCCCTAGACCCTACCAGCCTCGAGAATAAACACAAACCGATGCTCACAGACCATGAACAGCAGAATGCACCTGTTACACTAGCAGCTTCCTCCCAATGCGGATCCTTCGAACAAGCGCAGCCCGAACCAACTACCCGTCACACTAGCTCACACCCGGTCCGATCAACCTCCGAGCGCAATCCACTCGCATTCCCCACACCGCTTCCGAAAATTCGCCCACACTGATCCATTCCCGAGGCAGAACGCACTCCCTCTCCCACAACGACCAAAACTCGTATATTCCCACTCCTTGAACCCCACGCCGACTCCTCAGCTAATCGCTAAACCCGAACACGCTCTCCCATAGATCTACCCAACCAAACCTCAATTCCAAAGCCTCACAAACAAACGCAACCCTCAAGGAACCCGCCTCCACTAAACCCAAGCCCACCCCGAGAAACTAGATCCTAGAACTCTGGCACCAATTGAGCCGCATGAGATCCAACGAACTCCAACCAACACTCCTAGCCTAGAAAACTCACACCACCATTACCTGCTGCCTCGCCCCCGCATCCATCATCACCCATCACCTCATCACTGGTAGCTCCTAAACCACACTCAACACACTCGACCCAAACCGCGATGAGCTAGCTAGCTACCGAAGCTCTGCAGAGAGGGGCAGCTAGCTACAGGAGGGGGACTCGCCAATAGTCCCGGACATGCGCATTGTGGAGGGAGTGAGGCTGGGAGGCGCGACGCAAGCGGGGTAGACCAGCGCGCCACGGCCCGGTTTCACGCAACAGCCACTCGTACCTCAACACCCGGGAGCTCACTCAGTAACGCCCACCCCGGCCCCGAAACAGCAAACGCCCCACAGTCCCCGATAACTATTTACTAGCCAAACTAGCACAGCCGGCATGGCGCTTACGATGATGAAAACTAGTCACTGCGCTAGAAACAGGCTAGAAACAGACTAGACAGGGGCTCGAACCAGGCTAGAAACAGGCAGCTCGGCGGCGGTGGCGAAAACTTTGGTCGCGCTGGTAAACTGAGCTCTCCCGCAGTCGTCTCGACGTCAGTGTACTGGTGCCGCTGCCAAGGCGGGGGCGTCAAGTGTCATGAGTTCATGTCCAGCGTCCGATCGGTCTCACGTCCCTGCAATCGAGTTTTTGTGTGTGCACGCGTAAGTTTACTTGCGTTGGAGCTTGGCCCGTCATGTACAGAGGTAAATACAGGGGACTGTAGTTTGGTGGGGGTGAATACTGTAGCTGGTGCTGTGGCGAGGCCGGGGGGCGTGGCGTGGCCTTGGGGCGGGATGGTCTTGGCAGCCAGTCCGTTGCGTGTGCCTACTTGGCATGGCTGCCATCGTGGCGGAGATCGGGTGGGGTCCACTGGGTTGGGGCCCCTTCGGAGTGGGGTCCTTGGGATGGGGCCCCTTCAGGGTGGGGTCCAGTGAGATGGGGCGTCTTGGGGTGGCACTGCCTTCTTACCTGAGTCGTTCCTGGTTGGTTGATTGGTCACCTGGCTCATTACCTCGGACTTTGGGATGGTTTTTTTATTGTTTAAATGAGTAGGTGTTTAGTTTTTGTTTTTTGATGTCTGCCCCTCCAAATTTTTCTGGGAGACCGTGCTGGTGATGTGGGGCGCAGTAAATGTGGGGGAGTTGTTTTATCTAATGGATATGTGGGGGAATGATAGGGAATAGTTTTGCTATAATTTTCAATGTAATCTATTTTAATTAAGGGTTTAAAGGTCCCTCTTGGACCTCAACTTTTTAACGGAATTTTTTGACAAATTTTTGTGTTTTTTAAATGAAAGAAAATCATGTAATTTACATCTCAATTTATGATAAAGTCTATGATTTTTATGATTAAAGGATTGGATGAAGAAATACTATGTCGAATAATAAGACATACATCTCGAACAGATGAAGATGTGCCAAAAATATATTATTGATCCTTTTGTGAGATTGTAAGGAATTTATGCATTCTTAAAAAATTATAAGGTGAAAAGATATCAAAATTTATTGAAATTTTGTCGCTGATACTTTTGAACCAATATCAAATGTATGATATTGTGAATCCTTATATGAGAAACTTTATCTTCTTTATTGAAACCATCAAAAATGACAAAAAAAACTAAATCTTCATGTTAATTTAGATGTCAATAAGAAAAAAAAAATGCATTATTGTTATTGTTTTTAATGTATTTACATTTTGAATTTATATAACATAGTTATAAGAGCTTTCTAACTATGATATATGATAAAAGATTGTAAACAAAATAAATAAATAAATAAATAAATAAAATTGTCTTAGAGTAGTCTTCATACTCACATTTTTTATTTCATAATATTTTTAAATAATAACATAGAATTTGTTATTAATTCATCTATCCTAATTATTTCAAAGAAACAATTTCATCGTCTATTCTCAACTTTGTTTGTCATATGTAGCTAAGGAGAAGAAGTATTCTAGCTACTTTTTGAAGGTCAACACAAATTAAGTGTTTATTTGTCAAATAATTCTATTATTATCTACGTGATAGAAATTAAGAAGAGGCATTGCCCCTACTCCAAAGGAAGGTAGTCACTACTTTACTTGATCTATATGATATCTTCATTTTAAAATCATCCAAGAGAATAAATGATGAATTTTCTTGAGAATTACTCATAGAACATAAATTTAGAAAAAGAAATATTGAACACATTTTAATTCATAGTAAAGTAGATTCTTTTAATTATACAAATTTGCAACATTTTATTATTACCATCAATGTAATATTCACAACTTTTCCACCCAAATTTAGATATATTAGAGGTATATACTATTTTTGAAAACTAAAAGAATGGAAAGAATGTGGTTTGAAGGAATTGGTTTGAAAAATCTTCAATAAACACTAATTTGTCTAAAACTGCTCCAAATTCTACAAATTAATATGAGTCCGAAATTTCACTACTTGAATAAAAATGTTTGCCAAATTTTCAGAACATCTTGGATTGAACTCAATTTTTTATAACAATTACTTGACTTAACCCCTAAAGGTTCAAGCCGTTTTGGGACCTCCAAAACCAAAAACTATGATTTTTGACAACCTTGTAGAAGTTGGAGTATGATTCTTATTTTTTTTACTGTTTTGGTACATCCAACCGTTGGATCTTCAACCTAACTACATGCACTAATACCATGTCAAATTTCAACAGTTGGATTCTTACCATTTGTGAGATTATAACGTTCAAAGTTTATTGTTTTTTTTTGGGGGGCTTTACGTGAAAGGCATACTCTAAATGGTGCCAAGGGAGACTCGATGATTGTTAACCCAAACATTTTGCTCATATTTTTTCCCATGTAGGTAACTAAGTAAGGCATCTCCATGCAAAATTTTAGAGTCTCATTCCGCTTTTATGGCCTTCATGCAAATTATTTACCAGAAGGAGGTAGAAAAACCATTATATGGTAAAACTTAATTAACATTAGTTTTTTTTTGTTTTTTTTTAAAAAGTGAACGGTTGGAAGTTACGTTTATAAGTTTTTGAATTATTGGAAAAAAAATTTGAAAATTTTCTAAATCTCAAATTTTGACAAATTTTGAAAGAAAAAATTGCAAAATTACCAAAAACTATGAAGGTTGTTTTTGTAATTTTGGAGGCTGCCCTTGTAAAGTTGGTAAACTTTTTGACATAGGCCACTTCGGATTTTGAGTAGTAAATTGGTTTTGAACACATTTCCAAAAAAAATCTAATTTAACCCCTAAATTTCCTTGTGTTTTTGAGAGCTTGAATCCTCAAAACTGCGATTTTTTACCACTATGCCCTCCCGAGGATATGAAACAAAATTTTTAACCTTTTTTGGAATTTCAACCGTAAGATTTTGTACCTAACCCTACTTAGAAGAACTGATCCAAATTTCAACCGTTGGATGTTTTTCATTAGGGAGATCGTAGTGTTCAAAGTTTCAGCAAATATTTTTTTCGGCCTTGGCCGAGAGGCATAGTGCAAATGGGCCAAAGGGAGACTTGATGATTATTACTTCAAAAATTTTGGTCACATTTCTTTCTATGTAGCTTACTTAGTTAGGTATGCTCATGCAAAATTTTAGGCCAAAAAAACGCTTTTTAGACCTTCATAAAAATTATTTTCTACAAGAAGGCATAAAATTGATAAAATAGGAAAACATGCATTACAAAAACAATTTGTGAGCTAAAGAAAAATTGAACGGTGAGTAGGTACCTTTATAAATTTGTGATTTTTAGGAAAAAATATTTTTAAAAAATTCAGAAATCTCGAATTTTGACAAATTTCTAAAGAAAAAATTCAAAAATTACTAAAAACTTTGAAGCTTGTCTTTGTAAGTTTTGGAGGCTGCCCTTGTAAAATTGGTAAACTTTTTGACTTGGATCACTATAGAACTTGATTAGTGATTTGGTTATGAAAATATTTCAATTTTTATTTTTTTAAAAAGACCTAATTTTAGACTGCCCGTTTTGGACTTGAAACCTAAAATTTCTAGATGAAGGTTCTAAAATTGGAATTTGGCTTCAAAATTTTTACTACATAGACCTTACAGTAAAGGGAGATCCGAGTAAAAATCTTGAAAAAAAATATTAATTTTAACCTCTCCATCCAGGCTGCCCGAAATAGCCAAAACCCATTTTGGGTTTTAAGGATAGTTAGGGGTTAAAACTGCCCGTTTTGGACCTTAAACCTAAAATTTCTAGATGAAGGTTCTAAAAGTGAAAGTTGGCTTTGGAAATTTTACTACATACACCTTGCGGTATAGGGAGCATCCAATAAAGTTCTTAGGCAAAAATAATACTTTTAACCCCTTCACTTAGGCTGCCCGTAACAGCCGAGAGCTATTTTGGATTTCCAGAACCTTTAGGGGTTAAGTAAGATACTAATCATATGATTTTCATTAAAATTGGATTTTAAATATGAAAAAATGGAAGAAATAAAAAAATAAAAACATGCTGAAAAACAATTGTCATGGATGTGGATGCCACAACATTCAAGGGATTATTCCATGCATGCCACTCTTCTAAATAAGTGATTTTTTATTTTTTATTTCTTTTAAATGGATATTTTCTTCAAGAATTCTCTTGTGAGGGAGGAAATGGGAGGCAAATGAAAGAAATTTCACAATAAACAGAGCAGGGCCATGTACGCTGGGCAATCTCTGGAGAAGTTATGTTTCACACTCAGTAGGATCTTAGGATGACATTATAATTAGTCTCACATTTACTTCAACACTGGCATGTTCTGCTGAGCACTTTCAAAGAATTCAATTCGCTCCATGCACAACATCCATGAGCAACAATATTCCCAATTTCCCATGACTACACTCTTCATTCTAATCACAGTGAGCGCCTGAATGTTTTCACAGGAGGCTATGATTTTTTACTGTGAAGGATAAATTTACCTCAAGCTAATTCACCTACAGTATTCATGTTGTAGTTGATGATTTTTTTTAAAAAAAAAATCACAGCAAAAATATACAACCACATGTAAAAATATTTAGGTGCCCACACCAGGTAGAATTAAGAGTACAGTAGGATACAACACTGAGTGGCAAGATGACATATTCACAAAATAATGCAATCAAAATAATGCAATAGAATTGAATAACATTATCATTTTCCCATACTTTTACAGACCATACTTTTGAGCTTGGGCCTAATGAAGTAAATGCCAATGGCTTGCAAAAACTGCTCCACATGTACACAACTTGTAGATTTAAGCCAAGAAGATAGAGAACAGCAGGCAAAGTATTAATGAATTTCTTTTGATTGAGCTCAAGTGGCTTTCAAGTGCCACTTGCATTATGAACAGATGAAGGAATTCCTCTTGAATGCACAACTAACATTATATTGCATTCTTGAAGAGCAGCAAAAATTGCATGACAGCAGCTCAGAGCTTTCGGAGTGACACTTCCATTTGGGACTCTGCAAGGATCACAGAAAAAGCCACAACAAGTTCACATCAACACTTTACAATATCATTGTCATCTACAGTAGATAATTCTAGTCGATGATATTCTGACCTACTTGCAATTGCAGGTTTTGGATCAAATTTCTAGAATGATACATGCTCTTCCAATGTCAGATATTCAACCTTTTACACATGTAACTTAGCAATGTTGTCTGCATTTTAACACATTCGTTTCCTTCTTGTAAACTTAAACTGAGACAGTTTTATCCAAGAATCTACTTGGTACTTTGAGACTAAATTTCAAAGATGGTGTCAATTCTAGACATTTGAGAAACTGAAGATTATAAGCCTTTGAAACGATTTACATGGTTTGTGTACTTCCTTTTATACTTTTGGATCCGCAGAAATGAGTATTTTAACCCTTCAATTGCAATCCCAACCACTTGGATTGGGTTTTGATCCAAAAAAAAATTCTTTCATTGCGAGTGTCATTTAGTTGAAGTTAATTGTGATAACTCATCCAGGGCCATGAATGCATCTCAACACAAGTCATCTAATGCACTTCCTTCCAACATCAAATTTTCTTGTCCTTTATAAAAGTTAAAATGGGGCATTATTTGATTCTTGCCAAAATTTCCAGCTGATTTCCCATGTGCATGTTTCATTATTAAAATTGGTTACATGTTCTTGCCCAACCTAAATACATAAGCCATATTCTTTCTAAGATGCTTTGGGCCGTTAACCACCAAGGACCTTAAATGTCTTTTTAACCGGGCACTAGTAGAAATGAGTGTCAACTACATGGGAATCAACACCAAGAACAAGCCTATTATGAGGTTTGAAGAAATGGTGTACATGGAACACTGTTTGGTGTAGTTGGACACTTGACAGGTCTAATTGAGTCCGAGAGAAAAGTGGACTTGTAATGTGGGCCTTGTTCTACTTTGGAATGCGCAGAATCTACCTCCCCTGATATAAATGTAAGAATCATGGATGTACACTACAATGGATGAAGGTTTTTTTAATTGCGGTGGATGAAGGGTTTTCCCGAGGTGTGCATTGATGATATTTGCTGCGATACTCGGGTCCATGTCTGCAAGTTTAGGTTTTGATGTTGGTTGAGCCCCGTGAGGTTCACTCTATGCTGTCAACAGAATGGTTTACTTTGTGTCGAGTATCCAGTCGCGTGAGATAAGCAAAGTGAGTGCTTGTTTTTATACTCAAGGAGTAACGTTCTCTGTGCAATACTTGTGGGATATGTGCATCACTACAGATAGCCACAACATGTCCAATAGCCTTGGCTAGGAACCCACATTCTGCCACCAATTTCTCGACAATGTTCACTTGTTTCCTACAACTTGGTTAGTAATAGGTTGGCCACCTAGATTCGCTTTTTAAAATTACCTCCAAGTTAAAATGGGTTCATTAAGCGCGAGGACAGAAGGGTTAAAGCCCATGTACCATATATATATTGTCTTCCTATTAGCTAACCCCGTGGCCAACGACTGTAGGCGCAAAATCCGGGCAAGCTTCACTGCTCGGACCCCACAATTACACCGAAACTGAATCTCGGCCAATCAAGAAACAAGGCTAATTCTGAATGAACACCATATACGCTTTCTTGTATAATACTCTGGTGTAGTTAGCAGCTGTTTCCACTAATGGGAATACAAGTATATAAAGCAGAAATGGGTTGTGTCATTTGTAACCCTAATCCTATGAAGGCTCTCCACCTCTCTCACACCTCTCTTCTGATCACAAGAGTAGTCAAGCTTTTTTTTGACCTCCACATAGAGTAACCCTTACTAAGGTGAGGTATGCACTATGGACTTCCGCTTCAAGGGTAAGAGGGGATGGAATATAAGAAGATTCTCATACTAGGTGGCTCTGGCAGCAGTCAGTAACTGGGGTGAAAACTTAGAAGCCTATGACAATTCCAACCTAACAAATTTGAGTACATATGATTTCATCCCACAGAAGATTGTCCCATCTCAGTGGATTTGTTTGAGCGTCGACTCATTGGAGGTTATTCTCTGTCTGTGGAAAGTTCCCCAATGCAGCAGGCTTTATCCCTGATTTTTTTCACCTGTTCCTGTCATCCCTCTTGACTTTTATCACCCTTGTCAGCTGCAGCAAGTGCGTGAAACCAGTTTGCTTGTCACTTATCCTGATTAATTTATGTAAAATTGTAAAACAATGTTTGACCTTTAAAGGCCTGCCATTCAAGTCACTTGGAAAAATACTTTTAGCCAAAATATCCTGTAATGCTTGAGATTCTTGAAGTTAAAGATCAAAGAAAAATAAAAATCAAATTCAAGTTTACAGTAAATTCTTATGAATTTTAACTGTAAAAATGGAAAAAAATGCTCCATAGAGCAAGAAGACATACATTTCGGAAATTGACGTCAAGTCAATTTGTATTTGACTCCTAGTATTTGTTATTGGACCTTTCGATATAATACTTTCAAAAATTCACCAAAAAAATCAATATAATTTTCAATTTTTTAAATATATTCATATCTTCTATGATTGTACTACCTTTCTCTATAATTACACTATCTTTCCCTATGATTGTACCACCTTTCTATATCTTTTTCACACCAATTGTGCCATTTAACCAACAAAACTGCTTAAAAGTGGCTGTTTCCTACCTTCTATTTTGATTTTTGCGGATGTCTCAGTTTTTTGGTATTTCCACCTTACTTGCCATGACACCAACAAAGTGTAGATTGTGAATCTGGAGCTACTTGGAATCCACCCGTACACCAGGCACCTGACCCAATTACCTGACTCCCTGCAAGTCTAAGCTACCAGAACTTTTTCCTGACAGCGCTCAGCTACACCTGATGCCGGTATTGATGAGAGTAGAACACATCGCCTGTGCACTCTGCCGCTGGCTGCACAAAACCAATTTGCTACGGGCTAATCAAGAATATTTACAATAAACCATACTCAGATCACAGCCTTAAACTGTATAATACTCCAACCATCTCCTCTCCGAAGGTGGAACGTTAACATCAACATTCAATTCGGTTGACAACCAATCTCTGAGGTGTATCAGTTACAGTAACTCAACCCAAGCCACAGCAACAACATCTCATTCATTTCACGTAACGCAAAGCATCCTATGATCACTCACGATGAAGCAACGGCTTTGTTTGGGCCTCACCCAACTCATGAGTTTCCATAAGGTTGATAATTTAGTTTGTACAATGGAACGGACGTCGAAGTAACCAAGTCTGTCAACTGCTGACAAGGCAACCTTATATGGCTAGCTTGCGTGGAATTTTAATGTTCCAGTTTCCAATTATTTTCCGGGAAAAATCGAACTTCATTCAATAATGCGAACAGAATGTGAAGGGTGGACTTTCATTGAAATAGAATCTGTAGACATTCTATTCTCGAAAATTAGTCCTTTCGCTGGACCCTGAAATAGCTGCTTTAACTCTTTACCTTTCAGCTAGAGTGACCCACTTCCATCGTTGACATGTGAGCATAGATCAGGAATTATGATTAGTGCCGGCCACTTCTCAAAGTTAGCAAACTGTTTGCCTCATGATTCTCTTCAAAAGTAATTGTAAATGTGCTTATCCGGAGGTAACCATAGGTTGTAGTCTTTCACCAATAGCTGTAATTTACTGGAGCTCTAGCTTTATGATATTCTTTCATTCTGTTGCATTCCAACATGCATTGTCAACTGGGTAGTTTGGTGCCTCTGGTTTCCTTCCAAGGGCAATGGAATGTTCACATGACTATGATTAGTAACAAGTGGTTTGATATTTCCCGGATCACACCATATCAGAATCTTCACTATTCTGCTTTTGAATTCATAAGAAAATTAGGAAAGTAACCGGACTGTCGCCGGTATATTTAGCCTCAAATACAGTCGTGTTTATCTTGGAGATGCTTTAGCTGGCATGACATTCTATAATGCAAGGGCTCTTGCAATGGGCATGGTTTTATTTATAAGGTTTGACATGAGATCAGGAGCACTGGTAACTTACTGTAAGCACGTCCTAGTACGGGAATTTAGCTTCCTCCACGTGGAATCTGGCGGCAGGGCGCGGCAGTTTGGCAACCGCTCCAGCTGCTTAGCGTCTTCCCAGAGTGCCGCAGGTTCCCAGTGGTCAACCGATTCATTTCATTTGAAGTGGGCATTTCACACATGACACGAACTCACTGAGGTTTCCTCAGCTTATTTGCAATTTCATCTGTTTTGCAAGATACCGAACTCCTCGAGTCCAAAGTCCAATATAGCCTGAGTATCACATTAGGTATCATAACAATATCACCATAGTATGGACCTCAAATGAAATCAATACGAAATCGGTTGATTCTTGCATTCAGGAGCTTCAACTTCTTCCAAGATGGGCGATTTTCAATGCATTGAAATCTCAATATACAATAGTTGAGCAGTTGTAGAAACTGGATTTGGAGAGTTACAAACCTCCAGATTTTGTACGAAGAGTTGAAAAGTGTGAAACGTTTTGGACTTTTGAAGGTAGTAAGTTAAAAGTGAACGATTTATACTCACCTGGACGCTTTGCATGTGAAGGAAGCCATTTCTACGAGTCACTCACTGGAGTTGACATGAGCAGTGAGCACTAACCTCTTCAAGCAAGTTAGCTTAAATAAGCTGGTATGAATTACGCTTGCATGTTCAGCTTTGTAGAACATTAAGAGAATGCACTCTGCTTTAGTAATGACGGTCGATATATTTTCGGAGGTGTGATGGGCAAGGGGAAGTTTGTGGATGCAACTATGTTTGTGTTTATGGAGAGCTGGCTCGGCATGGAGTTTGGTCAACTCATTAGAATTAGTGATGTGATATGAATTACACAATGTGCCCATTGCTCAATGTGGTCCTGCAATCAAATCTCATAATCTGGCATGGAGCTTGGTTTTATATGAAAATTTTCTTCCGAGTTCCTTCCGAGCTAGTGCAGACTAGGTGACCCATACCACTTGAGGATACGCGGAATATCACACCTACTGGATAAGTATTTTAGTTCTCATTGGCTGAGCAAGGGGCACTCTTAATAACACTCCAGTTGGACTGTTAGGTCACCTGGGTGTGCACCAAGTCCTTTGTTCGGTGTCTGCATGACGATGCAAGCCACAGTAGTTAACTAGGATAACTGACAACGTCTGGTGTACTAAACATCCGTCCTAGTTCTCATTGGCACTCTCAAATGAACCCTCCAGCATTTCATTCCAGTTCCTTCTATGTTTACCTTGTCTCTCAGTTATGTAATCCGATTGCCTGGAGCGTTGGCAATTTGATTAATTAGTGTTCGATGTGAAATTAGTGTAGAACTCAAATCTTTCCGTAGATCACGGGAGTAAACTCAATTGGAAGATATTCACAAAAGAACATTATCAGTAATTGATAAGGACTAACAGTGCAAATTCAGTCAAACTGATTGAGATGCCCGTCGAGAAACTACTGTACAGTTAATGACTAATGCACAAAATATGTGAAAATGCTTTTGGACATATGTCCATGAAGGCAGTATGAATGAAGTCGAGAGAAAAGACTCTAGAAAGATACTGTAGTCTGTTAAAGTAATTGTTTCAATCTGTTTGTCTATGTCTTGGATTATGTTTTGGATATGTTTAGAAACAAGATTCTTTAAAGGCTAGGTAAAGATATCTGGCAAGTTCAGATTATATGGCGTTTCTCCTCCCACTTCGGAGCATCAACTGCTTTATCTCATCAATGTATGCAAGTACATTTACGGTGATTAGGTGAGAGTCACCTCAATGCCTTCCCAAGTTACATGACTCATGAGTTCACATTCATGTCTAGCTAACCTAACGAAAAAGACACTCACGTATAGTGTTCCCTCTCCCTTCCAAGTACATTTATCCGCTGTGGATTCCTCTAGACTGTCTTGTACTGGAACCAAAGGACACATGAGCATTTGGTATCTGGCTGCTATACGGCGTATATCGGTCACAAGCAGCTTACGTTAAAACGTCAGGTGAGTATGGTACATGAATGAATTGAATGTGGAAGGACATGAGCTTGTCAAGAGCATCCACAAGGTTCAAAGGTGATTAGCTTGATTCTTTTAACTTTTAAGCAAAAAGAACTCTCAAAGAATTCTAATCTGGACATGTAATGATACCTGCCAATGATGGATAAAGACTCTAAAGGCAGCAGTTGGGTGCACTTATAAATGTCCTCAAATTCACAATTTCAACGCTGTCTCATATGTTTACTTCAACTGAAAGCAAATTTTGACATACATAGTGGATACGGACAAAGCAGAAAAGAGGAGAAGCTTGAAAGGTGCTGTGTGAACCTCTTACTTTGGCTCCGAATCTTCGATAGTACACTAATCACCCAGCGAGACTCTGAGAACCTCAAGTGTTAGCAAGCTCCCATATTAACAATGCAACAGACAAAACATTAAGGTCCTGTCTCAGTACACACAAATCGGCCAGTGAGCAATGCTGGGCAAAGGTCTATTGTATCAAAGTCGATATACACCTGAGAGGAACGTGAGACACCGTATCTTACAATCCTGTACAAGTGGAAAATCACTCCACCTCAATGATTTGAATCTTGTGGAAATATTTGTCAGGAAAACTAGTACATCGAACTTTTCAAATTACGAAATCAGATTTGCAGTTCACATTGTTACAGAGGAAAGTGTACTAGAGAACTGTTCACGTGCAGGTAAGCCATAGGCATCAGGCGTGGTACGTTCTACCTGGCTCTGTCTGGTGCACAGACAACAGGATTTTCCTTCCAGATGTGTTCCTGAACGGAAAATATCGGGTCAGTCATCGAACAGTCCGGCTGCAGGGATTCTGCACCGGACCCAAGTATGCCATGACTTTGTACATCTCTGCCTCGATGTTGCCATCGAGAACACAGACTGAAAATTGTAGGCGGACAAGATTGCCACACTTCGAACAAGTTGCTTCAGGTGTTTGTTAGGAAATGTGTCAAGAATGTAGGATTTGAGTGGACATGGACACTGGGCTGATGAAGGGTATGAGACCAGTAGTTCTAAGTTTTTAGGAAAATCTGAGATTCAGAAAGTGGTTTAGGATTCAGCCGGAAGTTGGAGAGATGGGAGTTTGTATGAGTGCGAGGGATTTGTTTGACAGAATGACCTCCTCCATAGGTCTTGTTGCAAAATGCATGGCTCTGAATTGCAACTGCAACTGGAGACATTATCAAATTTTTCAACCCAACTTACCTGCTAATTATTAGTCATAGTTTTATTTATATGTTGCAAGAGTTAGATATGATAAAAAGGTTGTAATAAGTCATCATATTCAAAATTTATTGTAAACTAAGAGAGCAAACATGATTAATGAACATCTCAAATTCTAGAGTATTGACATAAAAAATATTGAAAGCAATGTCTTTGTGCTTAGAGGTGATTCCATTGTACAAATTCAATTTTGTAGTCTTTTTGAAAAAAGATTTAAATGTAGTCAAGAAGGTATATTTGAAGAATTTATACACTAACCATATATAGATTAAAGTCTGAGAGGAAGAATTGTTTGTATAATGTTCAGCCTATTAAAAAAAAATGACCTCATAGACTAAAGGGTGATGATGATTTACACTACAATCTAAGAACTTGTACCGAACAACTAGACCATGGGCATGAATTGTTATTTTTAATGTTTTTAAAACTTTGTTTTAACAAGGGGAGCAACGTTTTAAAAGTGCCATATTTAGGTAATCATTTAAAAATCAACATGCCCCCTTATTAATTCATGGTCATTCTTCATGGTCCAAGTTCAGTTCACACGAAGTGAGAGGCCCAGGAGCTTTGAATTTTTTAATTTTTTTCTAAAATGAGACCGTGGAAGTATGACCATCAAGTATAATCATGGAATTAATCCATTTTCCTTGTCATGGCTATTGGTCTGTAGTAGTGTAAACCGCCCCTAATACAAAGTTTTGGTAATCAAGTCAAATTGCCATCTTCCTGTGGGTTTTCACAAAGCATGACCTACTCCACTTGAGATTACCTTAAATCTTGCGAGAACTTTTGCAGCTCTCACGTGTTTAAAGCCAAAGGTGATGATGAGCTCCAAATCCAGCGCGTCTGCGTTTTATCTGCTAAAGTAACTCTGACTGCTGTGGATCTCTCTCTGTGCATGTTTTGTCGCTGCGGAGAAGATGCTGTCCACTCCTCCATTTGTTTGGCTCCTGCAATGGACGCTCGGATCACATCGAAGGTTTCTCTTGAGCAGTAGCGAGATTCGAGCTTCGGAGTAGCTCTGATGTTGGGTCACCAAAAAATTGGATTACTAGGAAGTTGGGAGATATCGGTAACGTATTTGAGATGCCGGGCCAAGTGTTTTTCACTTCTGAGCGAAAACAGATTGCGTTTATCCTGCTCAAACCATTGAACTGTCTTGTTTTGTTTAAGCACTATGAGTACCGTGACCGTGTAAGGATGCCCTTGGTATATTGCCTCTTTAGAAAATCCACAAGTGTCAATATGCATGTACAGTTTGAACGTTTAAACGGGGAGAAATCACTTGTTATAATATCTATATCTTGACGACATTATAAATTTTGTTGAGTACTTTTATGAAGTTCTCAGCCCTAATAGATCCCGCATCACTAATTGCCTGGCTTAGACATGGAGTTCTCTTTTGTTCTTGGTTCCAGTGAGGAAAACAAGTCATTTTGACACTGCCTTGAAGACTTGGCTCGGGCAATGAGTTGATGCGAGTAGGATAGCAGTACATGAATAATACTGCACTTGAAACCTTATATTCGCAAGTCAGCAGAACAGTGCACTGGGACAGTGATTTGATTTTCTGCAAAACCATTTTCCAATGCACCCAGAAAGTATATGGCCGACAAACGATAGAGAGAAGACACACTTGATGGCAAAGCAAGCAGACTCAGTAAGTAGCAACAAGAGTGAGAAAGTTGGCTTCAAATTGTTCTTAAATTACAATATTGCATCAACAGCATCAGTTACAATTATAATCTCTCTAAAATACCTTCTGCTTCGTAATGTTACATTTCAGTCATAGTTAATGACATTACCCTGACCTTTATAGCTCTTCCTGACAAGCGATCACACCAAAAAAAACGCTAATCTGATAGTTTAGTAGATGCTAGAAAAGCACCTCTATCTGCCTTTCGAACTCAGAAATCAGCTCCCTATGAATCGTTGTCAAATATTATACCACTAACCTCCCGAAGTCATGTACTGTACAAGTCCCATTGTTATTCTGAACTAGATTACTCCTCGAGTTATAAACCCCAGGGCTTTTGGCAGTTGCTTGCACAACCCACCATGCATTTAAAGTACTGAACAAAACCAGTATCAGTTGGATCTGCAACTTCTCTTTCTCTTCGCTGTAGCACACCCAGAAACTCATCCATGCTAAGGACCCCATCGGCATCAGTATCAAAAATGTGAAAAATTATATCCACCACTGCATCCGAAATTGGGGCATGGCAAATCTGCAGTTCATGCACAGATGATAGTTAATTCCAACTAAAAAACTCAAACAGGTACAGTAAGAAGGAGTTCAACAAATGAAGTGACCGAACAAGGCGGTCTAAAGCACGCTTATGTTAATACAATAGTGCGGAAGAAATTACATTCTCGTTGATCTGCAAACTAAAGGACTGGCAAAGTTAATCAACGTGACTACCACAGACCTTAGCAGCAGCACGCTTAACATCATCCTTTGACAACTTTCCCTGAATCTTGCCAAAGCTGGAGATTGCCAATGCCATTACTGGGATCTTCTTTCGCAGGGTGGCAAATTGTATGAACTCCTGCAACGTATACAATTATATACAATCAAAAAATGGAATAATACGAAGTTATAAGTGAGGTAGATCAGAGGCCCTTCAGCTGAGGACCGAATCCATAGGAACTGAGAACAAACATCCAGAATAGAGCTGCGTAAACCTAACATTCTTGAAAAGTGCAATGGTTACAACAGATGGGATTGTCCGAAGGATCAGACATAAATAGCCTCACCTCAATTGTTATTCGCATGTGAGCAAAGTGAGGAATAGTTGCAAGATCCTGAACACGATCTAAGTAGTGATTTATCTTTGACAAGTCTGCAGAGGCTGTCATTGACAAACCAAAATCTGTAGCTGAGATGGTCCCTTGACCATCAAAGTCGTAATGGGCAAACTCGAGATGAATAATCTGTTGCATGAATTCAAAACGTAGTGTCATTTTTAATGACAAATTTGAAGGTTGTGTATATACTCAACACATTGGAAATAGAGACAATTATCAAAAAATTTACATAAGTTTGATACCTCACTGTGAAGATCCTTCATAAATTTCTCAAATTGGTCCATCGAAAGTTGGCGCTGTCCATCGCGTCCAAAAAAGAGTTCAACTAAACCAGCATTTTCGACATCACCCGACACGTGCAATCCAGTGCGACGACCACCCGAATGAGATCTGCCGAATCGATTTTGATCACGCATCCAAGCCATCACTTTTTTAAATTCCTCCCTGTCAATCAACCTGTCTCACAGACCACCCGCATTTAATCTGCAGTGTTAGGCGAAAATTTGAAAAGATAAACGGCAGCAATTTAGTATACCGATACTAAAATTCAAGAACTGTTTTACAGTAAAACTTCTCATCACTCGGGTGTACCTATTTGGTTAAAATTCCGAGTACAGATCTTTCATATAATTCATATCTCTCAAAAAAAAACCCAAGGCAAAGACATCGTTCTTTCTTGACATGAGAACTTCTATAATTAATATGCTCTACTTGTTTTTCAAATGAAGTCACTGCTACGAATAAGGTTCACAGACGGACTGCTGCCTGTATCCAAATACAGATTTTGAAAAACAAATCTCACCCGTTTTCGTTCACGTCAAACATCCGGAAAGTTGCCCTGAAGTTCTTTTCTGGGATGCTCAATAATGTGATAAAGAAGATGTACCTGAACAGCAGATTGTATATGAGATTTGTTAGCATGGCACATAGACCAACTCAAGACAAACTCGCAAGTCATTTCATCTGGTGTGACACAAAAGAGGAGCCAGTACTATCGTCCACTACGTTCACGAAACTTACTCAGGAAATGAAATCATTCCATCCCCATTGGTGTCGAACAGCATAAAGAACTTTGAGGGAGGACACTTCAATTCTCCTGGGGACCTCTCACCGCCAAGATAACCCTCTCTCACCAGGTGTGAGCCTGATGGTG
The DNA here is from genome assembly GCA_014871385.1 of Ceratodon purpureus. Taxonomy (NCBI): domain Eukaryota; kingdom Viridiplantae; phylum Streptophyta; class Bryopsida; order Pseudoditrichales; family Ditrichaceae; genus Ceratodon; species Ceratodon purpureus. Next base: position 14,010,238 of record CM026427.1, read on the forward strand.
GGAAAACTGGAACTATCGCTCTCATCAAATCTCCGGCTGTCATGAAATTCTCATCCTCACGGCGCACTGACGAAAAATAGAAGAAGACCTGATATTTATTTGGAGAAACTCAAGAATCAGTAGTTTGAATATAAAAACATAAGATAGCCACGAAAAATGTGGCATAAGAGCATTTATGGAATGTATTATGCATTATACACATGGATGTCCCATATAAGAGATCTCATGCACTAAAGAAGGTCGATTAGGTTATTGTTCAACATTCACCTTCTCAGGAGGGCTGCGCATGCGAAGTCGTCTCTCATAATTGAAAAAAATACGGCGCCTGTACGCCTCTGGAACCAGATCCAACAAAATAAGCAACCCTCCTAAAACGCCAATATGGGATTAACAGTTCTGTACAGCATGCTCACATCTCAAACAAAAACCCTTCAATCCAAACAAATCCTTATGAGGAACCCTATCCATGCTAATCGGTGAACAAGGTGCCTTTTAGGACATGCTTACCAGAATACTGTGAACTCAATGGAAGACATACATCAGCACTCGAAAAAACAAATCCGAAATTAACATACAGAGTCATGCTTATCGGTACTTTCTTAACCAAAAAGAGAATTAAGCTAATGAGGAGATATGGACAACACCAGCAAGAGAGAGTGAGTGAAGATCAGGGTGGAAGATGGTCAGGGTGGGAGATGAGACTAACCGCTGAGGAAAAACTTGGGCTGAGCTAGCTTCGATTCGGGAGTTTTCCCCATTGGTGAAAGCAGAGGGCGCTCCAACCCAGCTTCACAACAAGCAACTCCATCCGATCGCCCCGAATCCATGGCCACCACACCTGCCATGAAAGCAGCACTCCATGCAGCCAACAAGGCTGGCCTGTTGGCTTCCCCCGAACTCCCACTTCCGCAGACAGATGAGGCCGCAATCCATCGCGAGCTACTCTCTGCAGGAAGGCTAGACGACCGATTCCAGAAATGTAACAGCGAAGTCTCATAACTCGAAGCAACTGCCCTCCGGAGCAAAACCGGAAGATGCCTCGGGAGTATCATGATCTTCTTCCAACTTACCACGAAACGCCCTCTCGCAAGCGTCCGCCCCCACTGAGATAACTTCACTAACCTCTCACCTCACAAAAACCGCATAACCCAGCATTCGACACTCCATCTTCCCAAAACTCCCACATGGGCATCCTCCAATTGACTCGCCCACTCACACCCAATCCAAACACCTCCCCAAAATCCAAAAAAACTCAAAAACAAACACCTAAAACTCAACCCCTAAAAACTCAAAAAAAAATCTTAAAAACTCTCAAAAACTCCAGAAAAATCCCAAACTCAAAGAAACTCTGCAAGGAAGCTCTTTCACCAGTAAAACTGGAAGCAAACTCAACGAACTAAGAACCAAACTGACACAATCCTGACCTGCTCACTACACCACCTCCAGAAACAGCTCAGAGAAACTCCAAAAACAAAACCAGAAAAAATCAGAAAGAAGTCAGAAAAAGTCAGAAAAAAATCAGAAAAAATTCAGGAAAAATCAGAAAATTTCCAGAAAAATTGTACCAAAATCCTGGAGTTTTGACAGATCAAAAAAGCGAAATCTTTCGATAAGTCGGGGAATTGGGAGTGAAGTGAGCGAGGTTAGGAGGCAGAGACTGGAGTGATGGCTTCATCATAGCTGCTGAAAGGAGTGAGATAGTGGAGAGTGATGAGTTTTGTTTGAACTGAATAATGCAGACTTTGGTCCTGGAATCCACGTCGGATGGCGTGGACTGGCTGGCAATCACGTCATGCGGATGGGTGTCATCGCTGCAGGCTTTTCCGGCTCCCAGGTTCGCCGCCAGTTGGGGTGATTCGCACTCCGGAGGCACGGACTGAGCAGTTCTGGTGCTTTGGGGGACGGAGTCTGGTCACTCTTGGACGATGTATCAAGTCTTGTTTGAACGGAGTTGTCGATTGTTGTGCTCACATGCAAAGTGTGTGGATTGTGAGAGACGTGTGGGGAGGTATTTTAATGGTTTTTGAAGGATAGTTGTCCGGACCGGAGCATCTTCGTTTGGATCTTTCTCCTTCCAGGTAAGACTGGGTTGGACCGGAGGTGCCGCTGCCGGTGGTGGACCGGAGGTTGCTGCCGTGACCTTGGGATGGATCATGGATCTTGGAAGGGGCAGCTAATCTGTGTGCACTGTGTGTTAGTGGGGAATAGTTTCTTCAGATACTATTATGTTATGACTAAGCACTTGGACGATGACATCATGTTTTGTATGGATCCAAAGTTTCGGTTTGATTGACTGGGCTATGGATGTGGAATGGGGGCTTTGTGGTTGTGTTTCTCCTGAACAGTGAACAGTGATTTCATAATGGGTATGAAATGGGAAAATCCATCATGTAATTAAAACAAGCAGCTGCGTCACGAGAGGTTCTGACCATAGTCTATAGTTGAAAACAAAAGCAGAGTAAATTTGGCGTAGATTGAAGACGGATGTAAATAAATTCAAGTCCACTACCTAGTCTTAGTCCACGGCTTACAAATACAAATATAAAACTAATTCTCCTTTTTGAGGGTAAATTTCCTAGTATATAGTGACCAATAATTAATGATGGTCAAAATCTAATTAAAGTTTATTTTTCAATTTTGACAATATAATAGTTATAGTTTGAGTTTGATGATCGCCGAGTCACGAGCTCGTTGTTGGTTGGTGATAATGTTTGTCTCATATAACTCGTCCGGTTCGAATCCCGATGGACTCGTTTGAGCAGATGTAGGGTATGTAGTGACTTGGCACTGCTAAGTAAGAAATTGCAAGCGGGAAAAGAGTTGTACCAATCAACATCCCACCAAAGAAAATAAATATAAATTAATAAATAGCTTTGGCTACTAAAAACTTTTTATTTTAGTTAAGGTGATCTTGCAATTGAAGTATCTGTTGGTGATTTTCTAATTCTTTTGTGTAGAAGATGATATGCATAACATATTGGACAGTAATGGTATTCATGTTTCTTGAGGTATTTCTTGATACAAAATCAATTAAAGTATATGTTTTTTTTTATTATTTGTCTATAGTTTTATAACTATTTGTTTTTTCCTATGACATCTAAAATTATTTTTTATGTTTAAAAATCTTTATAAGTGAACTAAACGTGGTAAACAAAATTGGTTTCAGTTAGCATATTTATATAAACATTAAATTTTGATATTGATAAATTTTGTTGTTTGTAGTGAATTATTCAATATTTTCTTTTCGTAAGAAATAATATATGAGGACATTGGATTATTTATTTGTAATATTGATATATGTTTTTCTTTGTTTATTGACACTTTTTCATATGGTTTGATTTCAAAGTATTATCCCTTGAAGTTTGTGTTTCTTTATTATATGATTGAATATATTATGAATGTGATTACGTCGGTCTTTTCGCTTTATCATTATACAAGTGTGTGACCAAAAATTTTAGAAGATGGTATAAGCCATACATGTATTCAATGGTTTTAGTGCTTAGAACAGAGATATTTGTTAATATGGAATGATTGATGTGCAAGAGTTTTGTAAGCATGAACTATGTGATTTAGGCAATGAAGTTTGTGAGGTTAGAATTTGAGTAGGACTATTTAATTTCTTGTGTTGAGGAAAGTGGCGCTATCTATTATGAGCTGAGCAATTAATAGTATCATGTATGGAAGATATTTTGAGTTTTAGGTGAATATACAGCTAAATATTCCACAATCTAAACCAAGATTTTAGTGCATGAATGATTCTATTCTAACTAGATTTGGTATGTTTAGTATGTACAGATATTTTGTTTACGTGTATTTAAAAGAGTGTTTTAGTGGTGTATATTCTTAAATGTACTAGAGTGTAGATATACATTTATAAAGTGTAAAAGTATATATATCGTTTTTTGTGTGTCTCTTTCATATGTGTAGGAGAGTGTTGGAGTTGTAGAAGAGCAGTGTAGAGACGTTGGCATTTGCTTACAATTTGCATAGTGTTTGTTGATCATGGCAGGGGTTGTAGTTATAGATTTAGACAAAGTGACCAGTGCTTCATCAAGTTCATCTTCTGATTCGATTGTGTCTAGAAAACGTGGAGCAGTACATGGAACAAGTTATGCTTCTATTCAATCTTTGAAAGGAAGAATGTTGATGAGAGTGATGAGTGTAGTTTGCGGCGTATTTGTCGTTGTTTAAAACATCTAAGTTCTACAATATGGCATGGAAGTCTTCAAAATGATGCAAGTGCATTAGTGATAGTTTTGAAGGTCGGTTCTATTTTGCCTCGTGGTCCAAAGTATCTATTTGAGGGATGTTTTGAAGGTTTAAATGTGGACCAAGTGACACATCATGTTACAAAAGATGGTATTGGTCATCATCGATGGTTGGAGAGACCTATGCATCATGTTTGGAAACTAGACAGAGCCTTCTTTTATCACCACCATTCTGCAAAGGATTTTGGAGTTTGTAAAATTTGGTTTTGAGGAGGTGAAAGATTATCAAAAAGTAGAGGTATTGTCATCTGAAGATCAATTTTTTAAGCTTGATTTATCCACTGGAGCTAACATCATTGCAAATCAAGGCCATGAAGAAGTTACACCATTGTTGCCTAAGGGGAAAGTGGTTTGCCCAAGTCTTCTTTCTAGCATGGTTGTTTGAAAAAAGATGTTTTTGCTCTTGTTCGGGTTTTGAAAAGGGGTGCTTAAGTGGCCCAATGTTTCTATACGAAGGTTGCTATGAAGGTTTAAACAAAGAACAACTAATCGACAGGGTTATCAAAAATGGTGATGGACATCATCGATGATTAAAAGGTCCATTAAAGCTTGTGCAGAGAAAAGATATTGGAACTTATGTTACAACTGTAGTATATAAGGTATTGGAGTTTATAGAATTAGAATGTTGATAGTTTAGAGAATCAACTACCATAACATAAATTTAGATATCAAAGTTTGAGTTATGGATAGTAGTTGAAGTGTGATATGTTAAGTTGGTATGTTCCTTGCCATGAAACTTATAGATTATATTTTGTAATTATTTGGATATGAGTTTTATATATATATATATATATATATATATATATATATATATATATATATATATATATATATATATATAATATAAGATATGATCACCGTTTACAATCTAGTATCTCCAATTTTAGCTACCATGATTTTTGTTTGCACTACTATGATTTTTTGTCTACATTAATATGGTTTGTTTGATATATCTCAAAGTTGTCCTCAAATTAAAAATAAATTAAGGTTTCACAGCTAACAAATTTATTTTTGTTTAAAGAGTATATTCTTGAAGACAACAACTTTTCTATTTTTTGCTAAAAACAAGAACTCTATTAATTGTACACACGTAACATCACATGATTACAACATTGGTTATTAAATTATCAATTGGAAACTGTGACCAATCATATATTCACCAGTATGTTATAAAACAATTAAGACTTATCATCTTGCATGTATATTTGTTTTATTTGTTTGTAGTTTTTTGTATCATTTTTAAAATAAAATAGTACTAAAAATTTTGCTTTAAAAATTATCTAATTTTATTTGGTAAAGATTTATGACAAATATAAGAGTGCGGTATCTCTTGCTAAGAACATCTAAAGTTTAAAATATTCTCTGGTGTAAATGAAGACCATTTGCGAGAGTATTGCACTTCAAAAGCTGGGCGAGCAAATTTTTGTAGTATTGCGACGGGTATTGTTAGGCAAAGGTTTAGTGAGTAGTTTTTGCTGAGTCGCGAGGAATACTGCCTAACAATACTCCTCGCCAACAACTTTCAAATATTAAATTGCTCCCTGGTCCAAATGAAGAGCACCGGCGAGGGGTATTGCTCATCAAAGGTTTGACGAGCAATTTTTTACACTGTCGCGAGGGGTATTGCCTAACATTATAACTTTGTAATACTATGTTATATAATTAACTTTTACCACTTAGATTAGTTACTTCGTGACATGTATGATTGATTAATAAGGTATTTTTTTATTGTAAATTTACTTTTCGCTTAATATGAAATTATATAATAGATTGATATTATTTTTTATATAAAATATTAATTAGTGTTTTAATGTTTTTATATAAAATTTTGAATGTTTTTAATTAAATACAATATTTATTGTACTTATTCATAGAAATATGGTTGTTTATCATATATGTATTTTTATTACATTTTTAATAATTTTAAAACATTGATAATATTTTATATCCTAAAGTTGTTTTAAAACAAAAGTGGATTTTCAAGGTTTTTGATTAATCTAGATGATGTATCAATGTTTATAACTTTATTTCTTCATGTCAATAAACATGAAAAATTCAAAGAATTTTGGTAAAAGCCAATTTTTTTAATTTTTAATTTTTTTGAAACAAATGGAGCAATTTTAAAAAACCAATTTCCACTAGTAGAAGACATTAGCTTTAGAAATTACGATAGTTTTTAGTATTAGGATAGAATTGAAGCAGCTTAAACGGAATACTTTTTAAATTTTTATTCCGGATTGTTTATTATGAAAAACATTTTAAAACAAATTTATATAAAAAATGCAACTTGTCAATGAGTTGAATTAGAGCAATATCAATTTTGTAAGTATGCGCTTCAAAGTTTGACTAAAAAAGATTTTGGAAGCCTGAAAAGAATTTTTGCATTTTTTTCAATGTTACAATTTCACAAATAAAATAATCAATTTTTAAATTTTGGTATACTAATAATGTATCAAGTCAATTTTAAAATTCAACAATTGAATTTATCAAAAAATGCTTCGGTAAAGTCTTAGTAGACTTAAAGTGGTTAAAGTCGATATTGATAGTTTGGCAAAAAATTAACAAAAAACTTTAAGTGTGAAAACCACGAACATTATGTAAAGCAATAATTACAACATTTTAAAATATAATCAATTTCTATATGATGTTTGGAAATAACAAGCCCATATAATTACAAATAAAAATTGGTATTTAAAAATAATATATTAAAAAATAAAACACAAAAGATATCAGTATCTAAAATGTATTTTCTGGTTACAAACTTGTTCATTATCTAAAGACTCTTGACTCTTAGTACTCTCGGAATCTGTAGAATCACCACTCCCATCTCCATATGGTTCTTCTTGTAGGCATCACATGCCACCTCAATATGAGCCCTCATTGTGATATATTCCATTTGATACAGTGAATTTCACAAGTGTAAATAATCTTTGATCCATTTTGTTTTCCCATCTGAAACAGTGCATAATACCTATCAAACAATGTAATCAATGAATTATTGAAATATATATTAAAAAAAATGATGATATTAAATTCTTAAAAAAATAAAATCATTTGTATTTATAAAATTAAAGTAAAAACAATGATTGAAATTACATACCTTTTAAGAATGACTTTCATTCGATGTCATTTAAATATCTACTCAGTTAAACCTCTTTAAAACTTCTCATTCTTCTCCTAGTTTTTTGTGCCAAAATAACTTTTGATTTTTTTTTTACTCTTTTGTTGCATCTTGGCACTTGCAACACAAGATTTGAAAAAGATTGATTACACTGAAAAAAAATCACACTTTTGCAAATCCATAGTACCTTCTCCAACTTGAGACATGACCAAAAACTTTTGCAACTTGCCTTCATTTTTCACCACAAAAAGTAAAATAGGACATTCTATAGAGAAGGTTGTACATTTGTCTTCTCCTCCAAAAGTGCCTACGAAATCTCTGCTTTCTTCTTTCAAAACACATTTCTTGCTCTCTTGAAAGGATTAGATATCACAGCAAAATTCATTTTTTTTTAATTTACCAATTTTTTTTTCTGTCAATCTCCTGGGCCTAGTGGTGGTCTACCTACTTTGAAGTTTTATACATAAAGGCCATGATGATTTTTCAAGTGACCATTCAAATTTTTTTTATGCTTCCAAGGTCAAAATTTCTAGAAATTACTTTGAATGGAAGCAATACATCTTAATGACTTCTGTTTGTTGTTCTTGTCCATAATTCAATGCTCGTTCTCAACAGTTTTGCCATACTGTCCTTCATAATCAGACTCTTCTTCAACCCCCTGCTCTTGCACCCTTGACCATGTCATGGTATCTAAAATCAAACAAACAATTTACGATTATCACAAAATAATAACAACATAAAGATTATAATCATTAAAAACTATAACAATTTTGAAAAATATTATAATAATAAAATACAAGCCATGTACCATAAATCCTAGACCTTACAACACCCATACCCCATCCCCACCCCCCCTCACCTACCCCTCTCCTCTCCTCCCCCCCTCCCTCTCCTCTGCAATTTTAAACATTGAAATCTGATTACTCATAATTATACACATCCTCTATTCTCAATAATATTAAAATATGATTCATACAAAAACAATGTGCAATCATCAACCCTAGGCTCCACAAATTAATCCAATTCCTTTTAGGTTGCACAAACATGTTGAGATCTTTCTACTTTTAATTCCAAGAATTTTCTAATCAGAAATTGCACTGAAATTTTTTCCAAGTCTTCCATGAAAAATATAATACAATCAACCATGTCTCCCAACCCGTCTCCTGACCGCCCTCTCCCAACCACCATGTCCCCACTTCCTTGTCCTGACGACCCTCTTCCCGCCCTCACATGAACCGCTCCTCGCTGTCTCCGGCCTCAGCCCTTCTTCCCGCAAGCTCTCCCCGTCTGCTCATGTCCCGCCTCCGGCCCCAGCCCCTCTCCCCGCAAGCTCTCCCCGTCTGCTCATGTCCCGCCTCTGCTCCCTCCAGCCCTCGCCTTCGCTTGCCTTCAAACTCTGTTCGGAGAAGCGCAGGGCAACCCCCGGCCACACTGCTCACTTTGCCCAGTCACTTGCCTAGTCACCTTGCCCTAGATGAATAATGGTTAAGTGGATGGACATTTTTAGTTGAATGAAATACTTTTGATGTTATAGCATTTAGTACAAAAAAAAAATGTCCCTGCAACGCTTCTTCCTACGGTCAGAACCTACAAAGCATTGTGTTGGTTCTTGCTAGTGTTGACACAATGTGATTTATGCCCAATGCTCTAAATATGTTAATAGAAATTTATTCAATCAAATATATGATTACTTGATTTTTGAAAATTTACAAAAATATATCTAATAAAATTTTGCTTTGGTTAATACATGGTATATATGCTTACAAATAACTCTTTTTTAAAGAAGCTTTAATGCTTGTATCAAATGCCTTATTTGCAAGGCATTTGAATTTAATAGGTATATGATTTTGTCTACATCATAGATGCAAAAAAAATTATATACAAATTTCTTTGAAAAATCACTAGACTATTACTTTATCAATCAAATTTAGATATTACGTTGTAATGATGGCAAGCATCATCCTTCAATAAAAATCCACATTAGAAACTTTGTCCAAGTTATCTAATTATTATTTTGCAACTGCAAAAACCGGAGATGCTACTCAAACTAAGTGTAAACTTGACATCCTTTGAGTACGCATGCTTCCATAAAATTGTAGTTTTTAAGCTATTTGTGCAAAAACTATATAAATTTTGGATATTCTATAGTTTTTTAGTTTATTTTAAATTAATAATTCAGAATATAAAAATTAATATAGATTTTTTTTAAAGATATTTAGAAATGTTTTCAAATCTTAAAAAAAAACTAATAAATCAATAAATAACTTTCAAAATTGCATTGGAACTATGATGGAATGCAACCTCCGTAAATATGAACTTAAATCTCACCACTTATATTGTAATGAATTTTTTTACTTAAAAACTTTACAATTAAAATTGACAACATTAAATACAACATTTATAATACGAAATAATATTAAAACAAAGGATGCCAAAATTATCAAAATGAAAAAATCCATATACAGTACATATATCACTTCTCAAATTACAATTCGGACACCAAATTAGATTAAGGTTTAGAATTGGACTAAACAATATACTAAACATTTGTAACATTCCAGAATAAAAGTCTAATTTGTCTACTACTACTGGTTTGGAAAAATACGACACAAATACTCTAATACATTTTGTTTCTATTAACAACTTAAAACACAAAGGACAATAAAAATACTAGACTCGTGAAACATGTTAGGATGCTTTCAATTACAATACCAATTTAAACGTAGCCAAGTAAAGATTCAATTTGGTATTAAAAAAATTCACGTTCTTGATTCTAAAATTTTCTTCATTTGGATATTTAAAATATTCAAAGAACAAAGACATCAACCATGGAAACCAACTTACTTTTTTTTCTCTACTTTTGTGCTTCTTCTCTTAGCTTGAAATGTGCTTGTAATGAGCCATCTACAATTAGACTTAAAGGAGACAACAAAATAGGAAACGTAAAGGTCTAGATTGTGACATACTTGATTATACTCGTTTGTTGGTGGCAGTGCGTGCTTCATGTGCCTATGTCTTTATAAAAACCTCCACACTACTCACCATTGGAGACTATATCTTCAACGCAACCTTGTAACAAGAAGAAAATGATTTATTAGAATTAGGCAATAGATAATGATAAAAGAAGATGTCTATAATAAAAGAATATGCCTATAAGAAAAGAAGATGCTTAAGATATAAGATGATGTCTAAAATAAAAGAAGATGCATAAAATAAAAAAAGATGCCACCTTGTTGAGTCCATTTTTAGATACCTTAACTCGGCCAAGACTCTTGCTCTATTTTTAGACACCTTGACCGGTTCTACGCCATATTATTAAAAACAATAAAGTTGTTCTTTTCTATTTACAATACAAAAGAAATTGATTAAATACTACAATTTTTTTTTTTACAATGGAAATCTTAGAATTGATTAAAGATTACAATTTTTTTTTTACAATGGAAATCTTGGTGGATAGATTCTAAATTCTCAAAATATTTAAATAAAAAATATCTTCAAAAATATTATACTATACCCATTCATAATACTATTTCTATTATTCTTCTTCTCAAAAGGTATCAACCTCTTTTAAGTTACACCATCCATCATAGAAGTAAAATTAAATTAAAACATTAGTTGTTAAAACCACTTTATTCTGCCTTTGTTCACTTTGCAAACTACATGAATCCAGTTAGCATACCATAAATGTTTTTTGAAAAATGCTAGATTGTATTAAAAAAAATGGCCAATTATTTTCCAAAATGATAAATTTTTTTTGTTGTAATAATTGTTGGTTTAAAGAAATTATTATATTGAATGGCTACTTGATGTGAATATAAATAGTAGTAAAATATCTATTATACAAATGAGCATGGATGTCTCACTCGACGGTTCCACGCCGGAATCCGTCGAGGAGACAACTCACACCTTTAGCATGTGCCTTGGGGACCGCTACGGCAGTGGTGGCGCGGAGGGTGCAGTTGCGAACGGTTTGATGGAGAAAGAAGGCGACACATTCTTGCAGTGCTACCTGATCCATGCACACACCATACACAATCTTTCGGAGCTCCTTCCCATGAACTATCCATTTCTTTCTTCAAACTTATTCTAAGCTTATCGTAATTTGGTCAGCTTGAGGGTTTGAGGTCTTGTGCTTGCGGCTCCAGTGAAGTGATCGCAATCGACTGGTTTGCTGAGCTCGACTGTTTTGTTGAGTCGTTGCTGCGTTTCGTGAGCTCGGGGAGCAACGCATCTTGCAGTAGAGCTGGGATTTATTTTTGGAGAGGATGTTTATAGCTTTTGGCTGTGCGCTTGTGGTGATTGAGTGAGTGTAGGGCGAGGTGATTGCCTTTTGTTTCGTGACGTGATTCTGGCTCAGGAATTCGGAGCTCTGATGGAGCGTTATGGTTTTGGTAGCTGCGGGGAAGTGGAGGCGTCTTCACGGCTTGGCAGTTCGGAATTCACTACATTTAGGTGCGTGGTAAATTTCTTAGTTCTAGTTAGGGTTTCGTGCGAGTGGTTTCTCTTACGGAATTTTGAATTGTAATTTTAACTACCAGGAGGTTTGATTAGGTGCTGTGAGTAAATGTCACAAGGAATTGTTGTCGTTGGTGCGAACATTGCGCGAGATTTGTTATTTTCGTGTGCTTGGAAATGAAATTACAGCAATCAAGAGGTTTTTAGTGCTGTGATTATATTCTGTGGATAAATCTCAATAAGCAATCATCATTTTTTGTGAGAATCTTTTAGAGATGAGATCATATTCATACGTTACTCGGCTTGATTCGTGTTTTGTAGACTATGGCTTTCCGCCAATGCGCATTGTTCCAATTTCTTTTGTTTTGTCTATGCAGCGAGATAGCATTGGTATTCAGTACACTACGTATTAGATGCTAGAGAAAAAAAATCGATGAAATTGAGATTTAAGTTTCAATTCGTTGTTGAGCTTGGCTGGAGTTGGCTGATGGGGGCGTTGTGATCAAATTTTGCTTGTAGAGAAACGGGTCAGCTGATTGTTGAGAGAACTGTTGTTTGCGTGACCCTTGAGTGAGCTGGAATTGCACTCATGAGTACTGGTACGATTTCTTAATCTTTGATTTTCCTCAATTATCATATAACCTTGTGCAATTCGCTTGGAAACTGTGTTTAATGAAACGTTTGTTTTCTCGATATTTCGAGGGGTTTAAGTGTACTGAACAGTTTCAGTTCTCAATATGCAGCGATTGTGTGTATTGAGATGTTTTCGGATTGCTTGTATCAGTTGCCGTGGACTATTGTCCTTTTGTTGTGGCAGTGAAAGAATCAGCAAGTAACAATGCTGGACTTTGCACAATGGCTGCAGGCAGAGCATGATCGAGGAGTTCTGGAACTATCTTCGCGACGACATTGACACTGTCTTTTTCCAAGACGAGCCTGTGAGAACGAATTCATTGTGTTCAAAGAAAGACGAGATGCTTTGCAGTGGTCATGAATTGTTGCGGTAACATATATCGAAGTCACCATGATCGCTGCAACAGTCATGCATTGCGCCAGCAGTCGGGGGAATCCAATCGCGCTAGCATTGGGAGCATTCCCACACGAGGTGTTCTTCAAATGACTGCAACCTGCTGAGGCAGTCATCAATGGCCACCGCAAATTACGTTGAGTCACCCAGGACCGTCCTTTCAAGACATGGTTGTCTACACTTTGCACCGAAATACACGGAAGAGCTCACTTCTCTCGACCCAAACATCAATACATGACTCCGAAAATTAATTCGAAAATTCAACAATTTGCTCTGTTCCAATGCCCACATTTCTGTAGTTCGGAATAATCCCTAATTCCAAGAATGTCTTGCAACAAAACAGCCTAAACCCTGAACCGTAGGCCAATTTGGCCTGCAACCTGCATTAAGGGTTAAGAAGAACCACAACGTGACCATAATTATAACAGTGCTGGCTGCTCCTATTATTGTGTTGCTGGCGTCTATCGTCTCTTTGGTTATAATTCGGAGATTGTACAAAAGGATCCGTGTCCTTCGTGATATCCAGCGAGGTATGTCCACTATCTTTCCTTTTCCGAATCAATCCAACAGGACTTGAGCAGTTGTGGAAGTTGATAAGCCCTCCTGAATCTGCTATTCATTGAACCGACCAGATTTTGAAGTACGAGTTGTTGTGTGGACAGGTACGAGTTCAACATGCGGAAGAATATATTTCGGCTTCGTGGTTTCGTTTTAGTGCTTCCATCGTGAGCCTCCGGTTCGTGTTTAGAGCGCACTTCTTGGGTTTAAGTGCTAGGATTTTGCGCCAATTGAGTGTTCATTTGTACACAGAGGTATTACTCTGTCTCAGAGAGGCATTGAAATATTTGTAATTGGATTGCTTTTCAAGGAAGGAAAGAACATCATTTTATAAAATATAAATATTTCAATCAGAGTTAAAGTTTCAACCAGTGAATCTTCTACAATAGTGAATGTAAAATCTTCTATCATAGTGAATGTAAAAATATTAAAAAATGTTCAATGCAGATACGTACCTTGTATACAATTCCAAAACTTCCTTCTCCCAATATCATACTTGAGTGGAAATTTTTGGTTGCCACTTGTAATTCATGAAATCTAAACAAAGTTGGTTTAACATCATGTTGAAGAAATTTTACAAAACAATAACAAAGACATTGGTTTTGGTTTAGATTACCACTGTACCACAGCTCAATCACCACCCACTGAACACATATTTATTGTTTTGATTTTTCTAACATTTCAAAAAATGGATTTTGAAATTTTATTTCTAGCAATGTTTCTGAGAAATCAACTATGATGTAACTACAGTATCTAGAATATAGACTATATGTTTTACCTGAGGTTTATGAATTCAAACTTATGTTTGGTCAATGTCCTCTTCAGGAACATAGTTTTTGATTTTGTGGCAAAGACAAGTGCAACTCTTTAATTCTGCACAGTTTCCATAAATCCAATTATTGATTGTTAATCGTTGATTATTGTTATTTTGCAGGGCATTGCAGACCTTTGTGGAGTTCTACGAATTGGTGTGAAGTTGGGACCCTTTTATTTATTTGTTACTATAATCCACTCTTGGTTAGTCTTTAGGACTCGTGCATATTGCATTTGAGTTCTTTGACGGTACCGGGAGTGGGTTGTGCGGACGTTGTTGGATTGACCGAAGGTTTTTAAACCTTTCGACGATCGCGAACGACCGCTTTACAGACTTTTACTTTATTTTATATCATCGATTTCTTTATTTGGTGGTGAGTGAAAAAATGAATGCCTTGTGATTTTTTTTGAAGGGGGAGTGTTTATTTGGAATTGGATGGAATTTTAATTTTGAAAAGGAATGAAAATAATTTGTAATTTGATTATAATTTTTAAATTTTAATTAAAAATCTTTTGGTAGGATTTTCTGATTTAAATTAGCTAATCGTGTGAATGAGTAACAAAAACACAACAAAGGCCAAGAGTTAGAACTTAGACACAGAACTGACATGGTTTTCTGAGAATTAAAATACCTTGAACTTTTTGAAATAAGCAACACACTCAACATCAACTTTCTGAATATCTACTTTACATAATACTACATTGAAATTTAATTACAACTCCCAAGTTAACACAAATAAAGAAATATACGCTGTAATGAAACTTGAATAACATCTTCTACAATTAAATATAGCTTCTATTATTCGATGATAATTTATGAAATATAGGAGTTTTTATTTTTTTTATTTTTTTATTTTTTATTTTTTTAAATTTTTTTTTGAATTGAGGAAAATTATGTTGTTTCACAAAAATTCATCAAACAATCATTGGTGTTTTACCTTAAATATCTATAGTGCACAAATGATTTTCAATTGAGAATTAAAATTGACATAAATCATGATATACTAAATCATAATCTATTTATTTATTTTGGATTCCAATTATTTCTTTTATCTTCATAAAATTCTTTTTGAGGAGACTCATATTTTACCATCACATTTTATATCATATATCTTATCATATAATTCATTACATTTTAATATAATATTGTAAAAGATTTATTGGAGATTTGATTTTGAAAATTTTATTTGAGATTGATATTTTTATCTGATTTCATTCTGAATTACAGTATATTAACAAGACATTTTTTCATATCATTTACCAATATGAATCGATTTCGTCGTAAAGCTTTGAGTGTGCGTGCTCTACGTTCTATGGTTAGAGATCGAGTACAACGACAACAACCATCTCAAATGTCCGTGATTATGTCACTTCAAGGCTCATTGTTAGCTTCAGAGTTCCTGGAGATTCCAAACTCTATTCTTTCATCTACAACCTTAGATGTTGGCAGAGGAGTTGAACCCTCCCAAAATCATGTAGATCTTTCCGCCATTGGGCCATTTCTTGCACCGTTGGATCAAGGAATTCCCTTGAGTGATGTGGTGACCATTCCGAATTTTGCTTTGTTACGGTCGGAAATGAACAGACAAGAGGCTTTGGTTCGACGTGCAAACTCTCAACGTCAACGGATGATTCGAAACAGAGATGCGATATTGGCAATTCGTGCAACAAGGGAGAGAATCAGAATTGAGCAACAAGCTCGATCAGAACGGAATAGGGCTATTGCTCTTAATATTCGTAGACAGAGGCTTGAAGATGAACAACGTGCTAGGTCGTTGCAGAATAGAAATATAGCATTGGATCGCCTTGCTTTACGAGAACCTATAGCTTTCTTGCCGCAATCGCCAGATCGTGTTCCAGAATCTGATGAAGAAGATATTACTGTTTGACGTTGTAGTTTGAAATGTTTATTTCCTTCTATTTATTATATAGTATAGCGTTTGTTTTAAATAAAATATTGTTCTTTTTTGCTATAAATTATTAGACTATCAACTCAATATTCTATTGCAAGGTTTTTTGGAATTTGTGTCTTTTCAATCTCAATGATGAAAATGATTTTTGAAATTGTTGTTTTGAATGTTAGAAGTGAAAATTATGTATGCCTTTAATTTTATTGTTTTTGAGCTCAATGTGTACATATTATAAGCATCACATTTTCTTTGAACTTCAAATAACCTTGAAGAATTAATGATAATAAAGATTTTGATATTCAATAACATTTATCCAAATATCTTGAAAAGTATCTGTATCTCACATTCCTCATTTTTTTTTCTAATGTTTAGATGTATTTTAAGATTTTTTATTATAAACTTATATTAAAAAAATATATTTGATACCTTTAGCTCATATTATTTATTATTACATTTGACATGATGCAGGTGATTATGTGATTATGTGATATATATATATATATATATATATATATATATATATATATATATATATATATATATATATATATATATATATATATATATATATATATATATATATATATATATATATATTTTGTCCATGAAAAATGGACAATTCATTGGTAGAAGAAGATACTTTGCCTTACAGCCATAGAGTTGGAGGTGTTGCCGAGGTGCAAAGTCAAAGTATGTATGAACAGTTATTGAGGCGACGTGCAGCACGAAGAACTAGCAGAGCCAGAGAAGATGGCGGTGCACATGAAGTACGCTTGGAGAGGTCACGATTAGGAAGACGCGGGCGGATGGATTTGACTCCTCATTATTTGGGTCGCATGGATCGAGTTTGTACTTACTGTCGTGGACTACATTGGAGTGATGAAAGATTGACAACCTCAAGTAATCTAAATCCACAATTTGGATCTTGTTGTCTAAAAGGCAAGGTGAGCCTTCCTTTATTGCGAGATCCTCCACAACGGTTGCGCCAGTTATTTGAAGGTGACAACGAACAAGCTAAAGAATTTCGTACAAATATCCGGAGATACAATGCTGCCTTTGCGTTTACTTCTGTTGGGACTTCAAGTTCCAATACATACGTTGCAGGAAATGGTCCCTATGTTTTTAAATTCCAAGGAGAATTAAGACATCTGAGTGGATCGTTGTTGCCTACTGTTGGTGAAACACCCAAATATGCTCAACTTTATTTTATTGATACTACTGAGGCAACTAACATTCAAATGGAGCGTAATCCAGAGTGTACTCAAACTACTATGCTGGAGATTCAAGAATTATTACAAACTCATCATGCGTTTCATAGACACTACAAAGAAGCATATGAAATCATGATGGAGTTCGAAGAACAACAAGAACAACAACAACAACGACAATATGGTAGAAGAATTCCAAATGTTGTTCCGCATTTGCATTTTGAAGGTCAAATGGATCGAAGACGCTACAATCTTCCGACAGGCAGTGAGATAGCTGTTTTAATACCTGGAGAGGAAGATCGACCACAAGGGACACGGGATATTGTGCTTCGACTAAGAGGGGAAGGTCATTTTTTGGAGCGTATTAATGAGTGTCATCCTGCTTATTTGCCATTGCACTATGTGCTGTTATTTCCATTTGAGGAGCTTGGATGGCATGAAGGTCTAACCCATTCTAATGGTGAAGGTCGGCTGACCCAAAGAGAATACTTTGCTTTTCGGTTATTCCCACGGAATTCAGAATTTTCTACCATTCTTTGTGGTGGGAAGTTATTTCAGCAATTCATTGTCGATGCTTGGGCTGCAACCGAACAAAATAGATTGAATTATATCCAAATGAATCAATCGGATTTGCGTGCCGATCTGTATCAAGGCCTTGTTGATGCACTACAAGATGATGGAGAAAGAAACATGAATCTTGAAAACTTGGGGCGTCGTATTATTCTTCCATGAAGTCACATTAGTAGTGCTCGGAACATGTTTGAATTGTTTCAGGATTCCATGGCCATAACCAGATTTTTTCAACATCCAGATGTTTTTGGAATCATGACGGCAAATCCCAATTGGCGTGAGATATCCCAAGAAGCACTTTTGCCTGGACAAACTGTAGCAGATCGGCCTGATATCGTAGCGCGCGTATTTGAACTTAAGCGCAATGCACTCATGGCTGATACAAAAAAGATGCATTTTTTTGGAAAATCTGTTGCCCACGTTTTTGTCATTGAGTTCCAAAAGCGGACTTTGCCTCATATGCACTTTCTGACCTTTTTTGCTAATGAAGACAAGATAAGAGAACCCTGCCAAGTTGATAGAATAGTATGTGCAGAGTTCCCTGATGAACAAGAGGATCCTGAACTTTTTGGTATGGTCCTAAAGCACATGGTCCATGGACCATGTACTCGTGATCGGTGTCTCGACGAGACTGGACAATGCACAAAACGCTTTCCTAAATCTTTCCAAGATCAAACTGCAATGGACCAAGATGGTTACCCTCTTTATCGTCGACGCAATGATGGACGCAGTTTTGAAAAACACGGATTTTTCTTCAACAACAGCCATGTTGTTCCTTATAACCCTGATTTGACACGAAAGTATGACTGCCATATTAACATTGAAGTTTGTGCATCTGTTCATGCAGTTAAATATATCCATAAATACATCTATAAAGGTCACGATAGGGCTACTTTGAGGATTGGGGAGGAACAAGATGAGATCAAACAATACCTAGATGCACGTTACATTGGAGCATCGGAGGCTGTGCGACGTTTACTCAAAATGACGATGCACGATGAAGATCCCAATGTTGTTAGGCTACATTTACATTTGCCAGGGATGCATCGTGTGATTTTTAATACTCGCGATGATCCTCTCACTGTTTTGAATCGTGGCCAAGTTCAAAGAACCAGATTGAAAGAGTTCTTTAGGATGTGTGCTACAGATGAAAATGCCCGTCGGTTGACATATCAAGAGTTTCCCCAACATTATGTTTGGAAACAACATGAGAGTACATGGAAGATTCGTGAAAGAGGCTTTGCTATCGGTAGGTTGTATTTTGCAAGACCAGCTGAAGGCGAACGTTTCTATCTGCGACTTCTACTAACGACTATTGCTGGGCCTCGCTCATTTGAAGATCTACGAACGGTGAATGGAGTAGTACATGGAACCTTCAAAGATGCCTGTAATGCTCTAAGCTTATTACAAGACGATGGAGAGTGGATTAAGTGCTTAGAAGAAGCATCTATTATGCGTACCGGTGCATCATTGCGCAATTTGTTTGTGGTTATACTCTCCGAATGCAACCCTTCTCATCCTGAGTTATTATGGCAGCGATTTCGTCCTCATCTGTGTGATGACTTGCGTCATCGTCTTCGCCAACACCATGGATTATTTGAACCGAGTGAAGAAGAAGAATACGATTTTGGACTTTTTCTCATTGATGAGATATTACGTGAGCAGTCAAACAGAAACCTTTCTTTGTTTCCCCCAATGCCAATACCAACTCTAAATTGGTCCCATTATCGTGGTAATCGATTCATCAATGAACAACTACAATGGAATCGTGAGGACCTCGAACTTTATGTTCTGGAGCATGAACCACAATTCAATGGAGAGCAACGGTATTGTTATGATGCCATACTCAGTTCCATTGAAGACGAGTCTGGTGTTGTATTTTTTGTTAATGCTCCTGCTGGTACAGGGAAGACATTCCTCTACAACATCGTGACTGCAAATGTACGAAGCAGAGGAAAAATTGTTATATGTGTTGCTTCTTCTAGAATTGCTGCTCTCCTTCTTCATGGAGGCCGCACTGCTCATTCAACTTTCAAAATTCCTTTTGAAGTTGATGAATATTCCATGTGCACTATTAACAAAAACTCTGAATATGCGGATGTGTTTCGTGAGGCTTCTTTGATTATTTGGGATGAGGTTCCTATGCAACACCGACATTGTGCAGAAGCAGTGGATCGATCACTGCGAGACATTCGTGATTCAAATTCTCCTTTTGGGGGTGTTACCGTTGTGTTTGGAGGTGACTTTCGACAAATCCTGCCGGTTATTCCAAGAGGTTCGAGACCTCAAATTGTTGGAGCGTGTCTTCGCCGATCTACAATATGGCAACATGTTACAATCTTGAACCTTTCCATCAATATGCGTTTGCAAAACGCATCTCTTGCAAATAGGGAATTTGCTCAATGGCTATTACAAGTAGGCGATGGCTCTAATTTTGATGACGCAAGCAGCAATATGATTCAATTGCATAATTGGATTAACATTGTTTCCTCTATCCGATGTCTTATCGACAACATCTACAACAACATTGACGACATGTCTTTACATGAAGATCAGTATTTTCGAGATCAAACAATATTAAGTGCTCGCAATACAGATGTTGATTTAATCAACAAGGAGATTTTGCAATCTTTTCCTAGCAATCTCGAAACTTTTAGGAGCGTTGATTCGAATACTGTTGAAGCTGGTGCGGACAATCATGCTGCATATCCATCTGAGTATTTGAACTCATTGGATTTGTCTGGCATTCCATTGTCAAAACTTGATTTGAAAATTAGATATCCTATCATTTTATTGCGAAACCTTGCTCCAAAACAAGGACTTTGCAATGGAGCTAGAATGGTTCTCACACGGTTTTCGCACCGTGTTTTAGAAGCTCGTTTACTTTTCGGTCCGCATGCAGGCGAGCATGTTTTTATACCACGGATTTCTTTAACTCCTTCTTCTACCGCATTGCCATTCCATTTCAGTAGGCGGCAGTTTCCAGTGCGATTGGCATTTGCCATGACAATTAACAAGTTCCAAGGCCAATCTGTAAAGTATGTAGGATTAGATATTAGAGTCCCAGTTTTTAGTCATGGACAGTTATATGTTGCGCTTTCAAGAGCAACTTCTCCAAATCATATTTCAGCATTGCTTCCACAAAACAGTACAGTGTCCAACACTGTTAATGTTGTTTACCCAGAAGTTCTGTTACAATGAAAATTCCAAATTTTTTTTTTTTTTTTTCAAAATTTCAATTCTTTGTTTCTTTTTTTCCATTTACTATTCCAAAAATATATACTATTCAATTTAATTTTAATTTTTTTTTAATAAAATTATTTGGAGTTTCTAAAAGTCCTTAATATTAATCTAATGACAACGTGCTCAACGGCACGGGTCCCACTAGTAGATATACAATATACTTTATAAAAAATACGGATGAATGTAAATATGTATATTACTTTTATAAAATATAATACCGGTATTGCCAATTTATTACTTCATAAAAAGTAAAATAAAAAACCTTGGCACACAGTTTTTCAAAAAAATCTACCAAGATTTCAATCCAATTCAATTATGAAGGAGGGGAGGCGCACATGGCCATGTAGTTGAGATTAGAGGTGCTTTCAAGTTGAGATTGATTTCTACATGAGAAAGTACATGAAGGTTCAATCGAATTCCGAGAAAAATGCTCAACTGTGATCTTCTAAGAGAATTTTTTTCTCTATTGTGGTCCTCCATACCACAATTGAAAACTACACTACAAAACTCAACACAGCTCTTTTTCATTATTAATTGAACATATTTTTTCATGCTTATAGAGAATTGGATGATTTTTTTATATGGAGAAAAATAAAGATTAATCGGGAATTAGCTTAGAATGAGTGATTTTTCCACAACATTATTTGAGCATCAATCATTGGCATAGCATTATGATTATTTTAACCTAATTAATAAATGAACTTGCATTCATATGAGCATGTCAAATTGAACATGTAATTGAGTGATGGAAACACCTTAAGAACTTAAAGATCTAGTCTACTTCTTAATTCAATGACATCTTACCTATAAGTATCGAGTAAACAAAAAGACCTTTTTCCTTGATTTACCACTAGGTGAAGTTTTTCTATCTACACTTTGCCAATCCAATTTGTGTGATAGTTTATGATTCATAGTTTTAACAAAATCAATCAATATTTCATAAATTATTGATTATCCAATTCTAAATAAATGTAAGACCAAATTTATTGTGAATCCACTTCTTGATTTAAATAATGCAACAATAAATTTTCTTCCAACTTGAATTGGCTTTTTCCAAATGGTGGTTTGCTTTTGCAAATTGTCTCTTAGCTCATGACATAAATTCATATTTTTTTTTTGTATAATGTATAATATCAAACAACAAATGTAAGAGATACTTTTGTATCAAAATAGATGATTTTGATTTTATAAAAATATGCAATAAATATAATGATTTAATTAAGGATTTTAGAATGTATAAGATTAAGGTCGACTGTCCTAATACCACCAACTTAAGCAATTTAGGCTATTTTGAGCAGTGGTAAATTTTGAAAAAAAATATGAGAGGCTTTGAAATAGGATTTCATAAGGATTGGAAAAAAATGCAACAAGAAATATGCATTTCTCAATTTTCTACAAAATTCCAAAGTACAAAGTAACCTATGACCCAAATCAAAACTCTAGGCTACTTCATGTTCACACCATGTTGTACAAAATTTCACTCATAATGATACCCAAAACCACCAACTATTTTTTTGCAATGCTTGACGTGCATTGGTTTACTTGAATAGTGAAATTGGTGGTTTTGGGTCTCAACTGTGTTGGCCAAAGAAAGGTCTACATGTCAGACATGGAGAAGGTGGTGGTATTAGGACAGTCGACCTTATATTGAAAAGATATCAAAAAGAAATAATCCACGATCCTAAAAAAAAATAAAAAAAATAAAAAAATAAAAAACTGGAAGAAGGCAAAACTACCTACAACAATAGATAAAATAATGGATGACAATATGAATAGTTGGTTTGAAAAATTTGAAAAAATTGTAAGTAATGTATTAATTGTTGATTCTTTAATAAAAAAATACAAGGATGTATTACTTGGTGGCATGGATATTGAAGGCTCGAGCAATGAAAAAAATGTGAGATAGATATGAAAAGAAAAAGAAAAGAATATGAAAAGAAAAAGAAAAGAATATGAAAAGGAAAACTCATAGTAAAGGTTTTAGACTTCAGTGGGCATCTAATTTTTTTTGATAAAGAAGTGGAAGAGACACTGTATCACTTGAAGATAAGAGATGAATTCCTAAACAAAAATCTTACAACATAAACAATGTTTTGGCAAACAATGATGGAGGCCCAAGAAAAGATATATGAAAAGGAGGCAAATGCTTGTTAAAATATGTTGAAGCTCAAACAACAATGTCTCTGGGTTAATCAAGAAAGAAACAACCAACACATAGCACAACTAGATAGTATCATGGCTGTAATTTATAAATTAGCACAATCATTGGCTACAATTGCATATTAAACAGAAGAGAATCTTGAAAATGATTAAAAAAATTAGTTTGATATCATAATATGCATTTCTACGATTATGCAAGTTGTTATTATAATTGATCTCCAAATGTTGAAAGATCGTGTTCATCTTAAATATTGAATAAGAACTAAAAATATATATTATTTTTCTCAATTAATTCAAAATACTCAAAATTTCCAACATAACATGTATTAGCATATGTCTCAATAACCAATTTATGTGTATTCAATCTAGTCATAATAATGTAATAGTCTAAGTTATGTCAGAATATTTTCACTTCTGTCAATAATGTAGAATATTTTAAAACAATACAATTTGGATTAGAATTCTTCAATTGATATAAAATAATACAATCTATATCTCAACAATACAATTTGTATAAAAAATAATCCAGTTAGTTTCTTGATAATATGATTTATGAAAAGACAATCTAATTATTTAAACTATCCAATATATACACAAATAGATTAATTTGTATTAAAAATATTGTAATTTAAAAAAATCAATCCAATTTTTTAAAAAATATGTCAGTTTATTCTAAAATAATGAATTATACACCAAATTATAATAAAAATTTATTATTTATTTGAAAATGGCTTTTAAATTATTTATTCAATTTAGTACAAATCATAAAAAAATAAGATGGCATAGGTTCATACACTAACTAGTAATTGCAATTAAATGAATTTTAAAGTTAAAAGGTTAAACGGTGCATTAATGGATTATAAATTCTTATCCATCTTTATATTCACGTGTTAACTATGCGGCCTACATTTAGAAAAAACATTCAATTTGAGTTAATTTTTAAAAACTAAATTGATTAAATTAAAATACATGTGCCACTTACAATTCAATTGAAAACTTTCAATTGGCTAAGTTCAATTCAAGTGAACTGCTCTCCTCCCTGCATGACATAAACACTTTACTCAACCAACATAAAATGATGACATGGCAATGACCAACTCCCAAATGAAAAATCAGTACTTCTCCAAATCCCAAGTTACAATAAAACTTTGATCACCAATTTGATTACTAATTTCAAGTAACTTACTAATTTATTACTAGTCATTGATCAAGTATCTACCCTAAAAACGAGGGCATAGTTAAACCGGGAGTCCGTGTATATAAAGCGGGGACACACTCTAGACTATTTGGAACCCTAATCCTTTGAGACTCTCCACCTCTCTAGGAGCTCTCTGCAAATCAGAGCAGCGGTCAAGTTATTTTGACTCAGAATATAGAAACAGGTGAGGTAACCTCGGGAGTGAGTGGGGACTACCGGTTTAAACCAGTGTTGGACTGTTATGGCATCTTTCTACAGTGAAATCTTGGACAGTGGTTCATTCTAAATACCCGTTTGAGGTACACGGGTAATTAGAATGAACCACTGTCCAAGATTTCACTGTAGAAAGATGCCATAACAGTCCAACACTGGTTTAAACACCAGCAACGAATGCCATGCGGACACACTTGGCTCACAACCGGAACACTTCTTCTGTTCAGGAGATGAGCAGGTTGTCAGTGCTGTATATGGTAGAAATTTACTGAAGATTTTGGCGGAGAAGACTGTCGGGATGTCGGAGCATGGGCACAGTACTTACCATTATTCAAGTGTACTCGATCGTCGGAGGTAGAGTGGTGAAGCCAGAGCTTGCAGCCTGGAGCGGAGAGACTCACATTATTACGGTTGCATGCACTTCTGGATCGGCTAGCGCGATAGATTGCTGATCCGATAGTCCTCTTTGTGCGTGAGTTAAATTACTTGCAAGCCTTGAGGAGAAATCTAGAGTGGGAGAGGCAAGATGATGATGATGAGAGGACCTGCCCCAATGGGCTATGGTCCGGCTCATGTGAGAAGTCGCGTGGGGTATAATTCTAATGTTATTTGGGTAGTTCTTGCATCGATTCTCGGGGTGATGCTGCTCATGATGGCCATGCTATACAAGCGAACTATGGATATGTTTTACACCGTGAGTACCGGGACCGTGATGCACTGTACTCGGCAGACAATTGTGCGAGCGTCGTCGACATCTAGACTCTCGCTGACTGTGGTGGTGATGGCTGTGGCGTTTGGGTTTACCATGTTGCAGTGCTTCGGCGAATGGTACCATCGTGTGGGCGTCGGGGATCATCGCTACGGAGCTAGGTCAGGAGCAGCGAGGAATCAACAATATACTTACCTCTATTACACGCACCAGCGCCAGAGGGGGTTACCATCCACAATGATCAGGGATTACCGTGGCCTCATGCTTCTCGTCTTGGTCGGAGTGTCTGTGCTCACGCTCGTGAATTCCGGGAGCACCCCACAGCAATATTCCCGTTCCTCTCGCTCTGTGCATGTTGAGTATCCCCTGGTCGTGTTTCTTTTGATTAGTGGCTTCCTGTCCGTGTTGTTGCTTTTGATACGGTAAATACATGCCCTTTCGTGACTCTCCCTCAAGACCATCATTGACCGCTACTTGGGCCATGTCTTCGAGTATGTATATAATATCGTGCTTGGGGACGTGGATTTCATGTCATTAGCTGAAGGCTGCAGAAATTGCGTTACTATAGCTATTAGGTTGAATTATGTCCATGTACATATAGGAATCTCGAAGTTCTCTTTGTGTCCCTTCTCTGGATATCCAACATCTGTTTAAGTTTGAGATACAAAGTTCACATGAGAAGGATATATTTGTTGAGCAATGCATAGTACGTAGCTAGCCAGCTGAAGTTTGTGTGGACGGGTAAAATGTCAGCTCACGTCCACCTCCACGTGACCATACCTCCTTTCTGGAATCCTCAATTCATTTCGTTCTACAGCGCGACTTCTACAGTCTCTTCTACCTGATTCAATGTCTCGACTATATGATAGAATATTCCGTGTTTGTCACTGGTAGACATCCCACACTTCGATGTTACATTTCATAGAAAATTATGCCTGAATTTTTCACTCTCAAACCGTATACAGTGCAAGGCATGGCATACATATGCAGTGCTGTAATTGTATCTCTTGCCCATGGTGAAGGAAATGAGGAAACTTTGATTTACCAATCATAATAATGGTGGTGTTTGAATGAGCGACGCCTGAAAAGATACTCTACGCAAATTATGTCATTCTTTTACTCAATGCTTCATTAACTCAATATAATCGGCCACAACATGTAGTATAATCAAGCTCGGTACATGGCAGCACCACTAAAAAAGTACTTTAGATATCGCAAGTCGCTAAATCCTGCAAAAAGACTAAATCCGCCTTTAAGATAGCTTGTTAACCGTCGCCCTTAAGATTGTAAATCTGCTAACCTGGCACCCGCAAACATTAGCAACTACATTATCATAACCACCCAGACCATGAACAATTCACAATCGAATACGCACACCTTTCTCAAGCATTTGTTTACAAGAACGCAACCAGGATAAATGGAAATTATTCAGCTTCAGAGACCTCCTAGAAACCTTCAATTCTTTTTTGAATAGAGATGTACTTTTGATGTGCCAAGCTATTAACAGAATTTGTAAGAATCTTCAATAGAATGATATACAAAAATGTAATCATGAATCTCGGGTGTTAAATTTTAGGTGTTATTACAAGTTTGAAGTTTCTATTCCGAAGTTGCTGAATTCGTCAATGAAATTTTCATAGATCTCAGCATTTCATCCAGAAGAGTTCAAAAATTTCTTAAAGATAAACTAGAACAGTCATTCTCCGTTTGCTTTGAAGTTCCAACTTCCAGAAAGGCCATTCAGATAATTTGTCTTCTCATTAAAGGCTCACTTGATCATTTCATTAAGTTCAACAGAGGTTTGCGATTGATTGTTAAATACAATTAAAAAAGTTGCAACCATTTCAATGGTTACTTTTTTATTATCGTGTTGTTTAGATTGGATGTACTTGTACTTGCTCATTCTCTCCTGTTTTGACGTTCTCTTATTTATACTCATGTCTGTTTGATTGGTTTTCCAAAGTTGATGCATTGATGCGTTCAACCTTTCAGCCCTCAGTCCAGAGAAAGAACCATCTGCAGTAGGTTGGTGGCATAACATTGAAGAAGCTCTTACTCGAACCAACACGCAGACGCCCAAGCATTTTAGATTACTGAATAAGAATATCCGTATTGCTGCAGAGAGAGCATGAAAAACAAACACGTTGACGTAACATACCAACCAGTGTTCTTACCCATCAGCACGGTGGCGATGAAATTTCGGGGTGTTACGCGCTTGCAACTTTGCATGATGTTTTATGAGGAATCAATCCTAGGTAAAAAATTCCACTAGAGCAGGATGTGATGGTAATCATGCAGCCTGGTTTTCACCCAACTTCTGTAGCATATTGTGACTCATCACAAGTTTCTCCTGTGCTGATTGTGGGAACAGCTTACATTGACAGTGCTCGAAGCCATTTGAGCAATTTCCTGCCATTTGACGCATGCCAAAACAGTAGCAATATCTGGACCCCCTGGACGTCAACAACTCATCAACAGCCCTCAACAGCCCTTCAACAGAATCCGATCGGTCCCGACTCACGACGTAGTACATCATATGGACCATCAATTTTGTTAATTCTGATGGCAGCTAGTAAATGTTCTCTAGGCCCCTTCACAATGTCTCTCAGACGAGGAATAAAAGTGACACAAAGTTAGAATTTCTGCAGAAATCGGATTCTTCTTCCTCATTCCAGCCATGACAGGTCACGATCTTCACTGATCTTAACAGGAAGATATGCTTGAGGCTCCGCTTGTGGCAAAGCTTCAGGTTGACATTCACAGAGCTGCTGAGGCTCTCACGGACTTCTTGTTTGGGACTTCGCGCCATTGCTCAGCCGAAGCATCAAAAGTGCTTGACATGGACATGGTGCCTAAAATCCAGGCCTGCTGGCAATTTTTATCAATGAGTCAATGGGCATGTACTATCTTTCAGAGACGTGCAGTACCAACTGAGATTGTGCCAATCTTCTTGCAAGGGTATCAGCATGCACGTTTGCTTGTATGTGCAGTACAGCAATCAGATGTTGATACACACAAGTGGAGTTCAAAGAGTTACCATCTGGCACCTCTTGAGAGTCCGTCGTCGTCTAAGCAATTATGTTATGGGCATTGCTTAGCTACCTAGTTTCTAGTGGTGCAGTTCTGCATTTGCTTCTTGGCAATATTACTATTGGTGAGTATGGACGTGCTTCAGTATATATCATACTCCATGCAGAAGTTTAAGCTGTGTTACTTCAACATTAATTAAATCAATCCATATCAAGTAGAAACTGGAGTATCGTAAATTCTCGTCAAAGTAAATCTCAAGAAATTAATTTATTACTATCGAAGCTCAGACGAGTTTCAAGATTAAACATGTTGATGAAGTTGTGCGCTTCTGCAACGTTTTAGATACATGTTCCCAAACTCCCATTAAATTCTGCAAATTCTGCAACAAGGGAATGGTACTTGGGGATCGAATACTATCCATAATAATGTAGGAAAAATAAGAAGAAATATTGAAATCAGTTGAAGATCCACCAATTTAAACGGCCAAGAACATACTCAATATTTGAAAACATGTTAATCTCAATTACAGAAACTAATCATCGATTCAGAAAATTCCACTGTGTATATCAACATAGAACGTGGTGAGTATGACCAATGCCAGACGTCGAGTACAGAAAGAGTCCTTATCGAAGGATACCCCCAAAAATGAATCAGAGAGGATGCTCAGATTTACTGCAAGGTGATCCTGGAGGTTAGAAACAAGGCAAGGTGAGGTGAAGAGGGTGAATAAGAGGCGTGCCTGCAGGTGGCCGTGGTATAATGATACAAAGCTGCTGCTGCGTTACGCTCATGCTGCCCAGCTTCTTGCAGCGAGGCCCGTATCCCCACTCGCTTCCATCGAGAGCTGTTGCGCAGAGCTCCTGCCCCTCTAT
Source organism: Ceratodon purpureus (assembly GCA_014871385.1). Lineage (NCBI taxonomy): Eukaryota > Viridiplantae > Streptophyta > Bryopsida > Pseudoditrichales > Ditrichaceae > Ceratodon > Ceratodon purpureus. The sequence continues at coordinate 14,039,593 of CM026427.1, forward strand.
ATTCACGTTAAGATCGATCGGCAGTGACGACGCGGGATCAATCATGGACGCACGAAGTGCTCGCGTTGCTGTGTTGGTGTTGCTCGGAAGCGCCCTTGTTGGGTTATGTCTCCCCCATGATGTCTTGCCCCCGGTCACAGGAAGGTACTCTCAGCCCAGCTTCAAGGCTCTCGACCCTTCCAGAGATGTTGAATCAGGGGATAGCAAAGCGGGATTTCATAATGTATCGCCCAGTTCAATTAGGTCAACAGCCCGTCGGAACTCAGACGGCAAGGTTTCGGTGCGAACGGTGGCTCTTAAGCATGTCGACGTTGGCGGAGGAGGTCCAGAAGATCCGGGAGAAGATGATCACCAGAAGCTGGAGTCGTTCGAAAGCGATGCTGATGTTGTAGCATCATGGAGGGAGAGTACTGACACAAGAGCAAGGATGTCGATGTCCGGTGACGGTGAAGCGGATATTGTTCACAGGATTGGGAAGAGGATGATGGTGATGCACCGATCCGAGCGCAGTTTGCGCACGTCGAAGCCCTACCCGTGCAGCTTGCCCGTCGGGACGTGCCAGGGATCATTAACGGTGGCTTGCTGTGGGAGTTCTTGTGCTGATGTTGCGACGAATCGCAACCATTGTGGGCGTTGTGGACACTTGTGCAAATCCGACAGAGCGTGCTGCAATGGAAAGTGCCGGCGCCTGGCTACGGACGAGCGCAACTGCGGACGATGTGGGTTGAGGTGCGCTCGCGGGACCAAATGCCTGTTTGGCCTCTGCGGGTACTGAATAAGATTTTCATCACATATGAGTGAGTGATTAGCTACCTGCAGTGGTGATGAATTATGCTAGGAATTATACAGAAGTGGTTAGTGCCTGACCATCCTGTAATGTGTTGCCTATCTGTACTATCTGCTCTTGTAGCAAATAATTAGCAGGATGATTAGTCTTTCGAATGCTCAAGGGCCTTGTGGTTAGATACTGCCGCTAGTTCAATCAGTGAAGGTAAATTTCAAGTTAGTGATGATCTGAGTTGATCCCGCGTGTGTACGTACGGGTGTGGCATTTCATTTAGACTTGCACACTGCTGTAATCACGGTACTACTTAAGCACGCCCATCGGGGGTTACTTCAACCTTTTGAAACTCTATTCAAGTTGCAATTTAGCCGGATTCTTGAAGGTTTCTGAGGAGAGATCTAGGTCGTCTCTCTTTTCTCTTCTGTTAATCAGTAAAAAATGATTTGTGGATCAACTAGTATAATTTGCTATACCTGATTGCGAACTATCTTTGTTTCGTAGGATCTGATGATGATGAATCAATAGGTAAATTAGAGGAGTTCAAGTCTGACATACAGATTATAAGACTTTGCAGTAACTGAGCCTTTTGGCTGCATCAATTCCCCCTGTGATCATCGTCTTTGTCATTGTGAATACTCAGGTCTTATCTTTTCGGAGTCACATAACAAAGCATCTGTGCATGATCGATGATCGTCCAACCCAAAAGTGTACGATTCGTTGTTAAGTAACCTCTGTGCAGGGTTGGTCCTACAATTACACTATACATTACAATTCACCAAGATGTGCCCTACAGATTATATCGCAATTAAACTGCAAACCAGGTCTAAATTAGTTTGGTTTCCTTATTTTGTTGCGTTCTTTTTCGCTTTCATTGAAACAACCCTGGGTACAGATTTCACAGCAAACAGGGTTGAATATGCTTAGCTCAGATTGGCGTTGAGAACATCCTACCAACGTCGATATCGTGTAGGCATGAACTGTATACTCTAGTGCATAAAGCAAGATGTCATGTGACCGTGACATTTGACGCCATAGCTCCTACGACATGCGAGATGCATAGAATTCGTTTATTCCTCTTCTACACGTACATCGATAAACTTATGCACGTTCTCTTAACATATGCGGACAGTCATCCCCGGGCGGTCATTCCTTCGATTACTTAGTGATGCATGGATTGGGGATATGTTTTAATAGATGATTATGTTAAAAATCAGTGTACCTTTTGGTGGAGTAGGTTCAATCACGTGTGAATGCCAAGAGATAGGTGCCTTGTGAGCTTACTGTGGAAAGATGTCGCTAACTTATACATGGGCCACACCAAAAACCCCAGCAACTCTAGTCACCAAAAACATCAGCCCTGTATAATCTCCGAAAATATTGGACTGGGTTTTCAATTGGTTGGAGCTACTGGAGTGGCTTGAAGGAGGGGTAACCTTGCAACCAACAGGTCCTGCCAATTGAAATCCCAATCCAACATTTCAGGTGATTATATAGAGTTGATGTTTGTGGCTCAGCCGCCTTGTGTAGCCATGGTATTAGTCATGGTTAATTCAAACGATTGACACTTGGACAATAAATTGTTTCACAATCTTCCCACTGCTTGTGAGTCTTCGGGTGTGTAAGGTAGGGAACCACCGTTGAGGATGTAGGTTGATCATTAATCCCTAAATGTCCTCACTTATGTCCAGTTTAGGCAGTTTTGTAAAGATGCATTATAAAATGCAATTAATATGAATATTCATGACTTGATGTATAAATAAAAGTCATACATGCTGAATTTTAAATTCTATCTATACGGTTATATCTATGACTGCTATCACCAATCTTTTTTTATAAATTTTGAAACATAAAAGAAAAAATTATCTTGTAATTCAATGACGAATAAGATATTGACAATAAGTGGACGAAATTTGTTGTGATGGGTTATAATGTAGTAAGTTTAGGTGTGGTGATTTTTGGAGATTTTTTGGATGCTTGATTTTAATAGTTTTTTTCTTCAAGAACACTTTTAGACCAAAATCTTGAAGATTTTTGGTGAAACACTACATCACAAAATGAGGCATAGAAAAACACACCTCAAAAATTGCATGACGGATGAGAAAATATGTAAGAAATTTTTACATCAGGCCAAAAAGGCTTGCTTGGGCAGCTAGGGGTTAAAGATTATATTAGTAAGAATCCGTTGAAGAATTTTGATTCTAACATATCCATTGTGGGTCATCTTGGTATTGATGGATATTTATCAAAGATGTCCATAAATAAATTGTAGAAATTGTTGTAAGATACTAAGATGATTCAAGTTGTGTAAAGTAAAATTCCATCGTACTGAAAATTCAAGGTGGCTTTTAGAGGATAACTTGAATGCTAATTGCACCGTTTTGAGTATAGTAATACTGTCACGCAAAAATACCAGAGTAGAGTATACAGGGTAACATGTGAAACATAACCGTGGGGGAAAGCACGGTAAAGTGGACCAGTCATTTGAAAAAGTGGCTAGAAAAGAATCAAAAACTATCTAAAAATCACTTCTAATGAAGTGGGGCCCTCTTTATGTTTAAGAGGTATTCTAAAATAGTCAATTCATATACTCATTAATTGGTTTAGGGTTCCAAAAGTACCGCAAGAATGTTTTTTGGGAGGGTCACTTCCACAGTACTTTTAGTAAGTTTTTTCCATCAAACATTGTTTTTTAAATTGAAAAAATATCCTCTAAAGACAATAGAGGGCTCCAAATGAAGAAATTAAGACTTTGAAAATGTACATTTTCATGATTTAGAACTAGAGGTCAAATTAAGTTTCAATGAAGATGTTTTTTTTATGAAGATGCCTCTTAGATACCTCATGGCACCTTAAAAAGTGACTAAAATGCTCAAAAACTACACCGAAACGCTCAAAATCAGATTTGAGCTTTGAAAAACAGCATAATCACTTCATAAATGATCACATGTGTCACTTTGTGGTCCACTTTACCTTGATTTTTTTAGTGATAAAAAAATCCGAGAAAATCTTATTAAATATATTTGAAAACCCTTGACCTCACCCTTGGGCTTTGGCTGTTGTTGTTTCATTTAGAGAGAAAGAGAAATTTTGGTCTTTGGAGGAGACCAATGTGAATTAAGTGTATGTTCATTCCACCCCTAATTCAATTTCCAATTTTTTTTTTTTTTAATGGTTGTTTTTTGATCAATACTTTTGAAGTTGCGCAATGGACACCTTCACAAATAATTATTATATTAGTTTATTCATTCAAAAACTAATTCAAAAACAAGAAAAAATTGGGAGATTCTAATGATAAAAGAAAGTTAATGTTAAATTGATTACAGTGATAGTTGGCTATTTTCAAATCATATGAGAAATTTTTAATAATTGTTATTCCGAAAACTTAAAAATCAATAAATAAACTTCATGGTAGTGTGAGTGAAGACTTAACTTTGCTAGATAGTGAAGAAGAACTCACCTAGAAGTATCATTTTCTTTTATAAATATTTCTATTTCAATTTTTTTAAAGAAAGTTTGTCAGAATCCTTAGTGGTTAGAAGACTCACCCTCAACCAATATCAAGGTTGTTTCTAAATCAATATGTAAATTAGCCCACCTTTTTAACCAAATTAGTAAAATAAGCCAATTTAATTAATTGATTAGTAGTAAATTCCTTGGAAACATAATTCAAAGTCGCTTGCTTAACTCATGAATTATCCATTAAACTATGAAAAAACTTAAGATAATTATTATAGTGGCATTTATTATGTTGGAGGGTTCCAATTAAGTAAAGTGTCGTGCAACAGAGGTCAAAATGAAGGATAAAAGGAATTATAGAATTCAAAAAAGGAATCCTTTGATTGTGTTAATTTCTCTTTGTGCATTGCCTGCTAGTGTGTTGATTTTACTCTATGAGCTAGTGATTCCATGGTTCATGCAAATGGGTATTCCTACTTCACTTATTAGACAGATGGACTGTAGTCTTAAAATGTTCATAATGTAGAAATTGTGTTCTACTACATTTAAAAAGATCCCCAAAAGATGTCCAATTTCATCCCAAAAAAAGACAGTGGAGATAGTCTCGGTAGCCGGTGTCTGTCCACATCATCAGTGTAATCAAAGACACATGCAATAGTCTTAAATCCTTAATCATGTACTACAGAAATTAGATTCTACCAAGGCAATAGTCTTAAGTAATCAATCATGAGTTGAAGGAATTTGATTCTACCAATTACATTGTACCTATAAGTATTTAATTTATTCTTCTTTGACTATCACCTTTCACTTCATCCAATGAATGACGTTCATTATGCAATTTAACTTCTCAAACTAAAGTCCACTAATTTCTCTCATAATGATTACAAGTGTAGCCTAATTCTTTCAACATTACTTTGCCCATCATGCTATCTACAAGGAATCTGGCATCTCACGACATGAGTTTGATCCTCTAGCATCTCACAATATGACTCTTCCCATCCTGCTACCACCCATCCTGCTATCTACAAAGAATCAGGCATCTCACTACGTGACTTTGTCCATCCTACTATCTACAAAGAATTTGACATCTCACTACGTGCCTCTGCCCATCATGCTATCTACGACGACTTTGGCATCTTACGACATGACTCTTCCCATCCTACTACTACCCATCATGCTGTCTACAAAGAATTTGACATCTCACTACGTGCCTCTGCCCATCATGCTATCTACGACGACTTTGGCATCTTACGACATGACTCTTCCCATCCTACTACTACCCATCATGCTGTCTACAAAGAATCAGACATCTCACTACGTGGCTCTGACCATTCTGATATCTTTAAGGAATCAGACATCTCACTACGTGGCTCTGACCATTCTGATATCTTTAAGGAATCAGGCATCTTACTACGTAGATTTGACCATTCTCATATCATCAAGGAATCAGGCATCTCAGTACATGACCTTGCGGCTCTGACCATTTTGATATCTTCAAGGAATCAGGCATCTCAGTACATGACCTTGCGGCTCTGACCATTTTGATATCTTCAAGGAATCATGCATCTCAGTACATGACTCTGCGGCTTTGACCATTATGATATAATCAAAGAATCAGGCATCTTAGTACATGGCTCTGCGGCTTTGACCATTCTGATATCTTCAAGGAATCAGGCATCTCAGTACATGACTCTACGGCTCTGACCATTCTGATATCTTCAAGGAATCAGGCATCTCACTACATGACTCTGCCCATCATGCTATCTATGTGTATATACATATATACATCCTTATATAAAGCCAAAAATGTAGTTATCATGATTTTGGCTCAAGGAAAAAGACTATAAACTTCTTTAAACACACTCTAAAATACACATCTAAGGTATTTTAAATACACATCTAAGGTCTTTTAAATACACATCTAAGGTATTTTAAATACACATCTAAAACACACATCTTAAGTTAAAAAAAGTAGGATCTTAAAAACAACTTTTGAGGCCTTTATTTTTCTATCATTCAACATTTAGAATTAGACAATGACAAGCTAAGTACTTTTGTGTTTTAGATTAGGGTTACAAAAAGATGCACACCCCTAAGTAGTCTACTATCTTTAATATATAAATATATTAATTTACAAATTAATACCAAAAAAAATTAATTCTTATTTCTTTATCATTAAAAATGTACTAGAGACAACAACTAAAAATTCTTTGAAAAATACCAAAACATTCTTTTTGACATTGAATCTTAAATTTAAATTTTTAAACGTCCACTTTTCTAATTCTTGGCTTTGAGAATTTGTAAATTGAGAGCTTAGAATTCTATTGTCTCTACATTAAAGTCTTAATAACAAGAGAAAATGTTGGACATAATATGAATGAATTTGAAAACATAGAAATTAATTAAAAAAACATGTTTCTATCAATCATCAACAAATATCACAATATGAGCCTAAAAGGACAAGCAAGTATAGGAGAGCACAACCTTTCAGGTTGTTCAGACAATCATTCACAAGCTTGCGTACATAGACTTTATTCACATCGGTAAACATGAGGGAACAAAATGATTCTTCTTCAAAATGTAATAAGAAATAACGATTATTTGGCTACATCATTGATCTTCAATTGGAAATACATCATCTAATAATGTTGCATACTCATCACCATTATTTCATCTACTCTCTTCAAATTACTCTCAAATAACATCTAAAATTCACTCTAAAATACACTTCTTTCACCTAAAATAAACTCACACGTTCACAATTGTAAAAAAAAATAAAAATAAAAATAAAAAATAAAAACCCAATAGAAAAGGACTAACATCTTTGAACACCATAACTCATACTCATATATCTCCTTAAAACCCATCATCTATTCTCATCACACGTAGGAAATCGAAATGTACGGCACCTCTAGATATCATCATTTTGCAGAGAGCAGAGGGACACCGGACAGGCAGTCATAAACCCCATCCCCATCCCGCGGGAGTACACTCCAAGCTCCAAATACAAGAGGAGCCCGTACCCGGGGGCGCGGCAGTAGGGCAGAGCAGAGCAGCGTAGAGTAGAGTAGAGTACAGAGTGGGGGGGAGTCTCCCGCGCAACTCAGACGCACTTTGCGAATATTGCACCACCTCCCTCGCAATGGCCAGCCGGCCATAGCCACCACCACCACCACCACCCCACTCACAGCCCCAGCAGCAGCAAGCAGCAGCACAGCCCAAGGACACACCCTCCTCCATTTCCCGCTCACTCCCATTCCTTCCCTTGAAGCGATTCGAACCCCACTCTTCTCGGACTCACAGGTGGGATCTAATCGCCATTGCAAGCACTTCAATTCGCTGCCACTTTGAGACCGAAATCCATCTAATTTTCGTGGTTGAGTGTCGCCATCGCAACGCGGAGAATATCAATAGCTATCAATATCAACGCGGTGTAGTGAGTGTCGTGCTGTTCAAGTTGTTGAGAGCCTCTTTGAATTCAGAGAGGCATTAAGGGTACCGGTGGTTTTTATGGAGTGTTGAGTTATTGTGTTCTGCAATAGGATTTTGATTTCGGTCTACTCTTTTTGTTTAGGGCTTTGAAAGCAAGTGTATAGGTGTGTCTCGGTGGGAGGGTGAGTAGGGAGTGGGAGGCTTGTTTCAGAAGGTTTGGTTTGGGAGGTGGAGGAGGGGTATATAAGTGGAGGTTTTGGGGTGTATTGAGAGGTGGGTTTTGGAGGAGGTTTTTCTGGGTGTGAGGAGCGTTTTTGTGGTGTTTGGGGAATTTGGGGGAGTGAATTGGGGGAGTTTGTTGGTGTTTGGGGTGGAGAGGTGATAGAGGTGGGTTTGGGAGGGCAGAGTGTGGGATCGGTTGCGTGAGAGGTGAAGGAGGGGGACTAGGGTTAGGGCGCGGAGGTGACCGTTGAGCTGCTGAGCTTCTCGCAGGGGTTAAGATTTTTGGGTTTGGGTCTGAGGGGTGTTACGATGGATTCTCGGATTGGGGTGTCTAGGAGGAACAGGCTGTTCGAGTTGATGGATGCTCGGGTTGGGGTGTTTAGCAGGAACAGGCCGTCCGGGGTGATGGCGAAGCCGAAGAATGGGAAGAAGAGTTTGGACTCGTGCCTGATTAAGGGAACTCGCAAAGTTGTGAAAGGTATGGCATCTCTGTTCCGGGTTCTGGAGTGTTTAACGGTTGGATTGGAAGTTTAGGCTCGGTTTTTGTGGAGTTGGTTTAGGGCGTGTGCGTAACGATCGCCCCTGTGTTGTCTTCTTAGGATTGACATTGTGCTGATCGTGAGAGTATGTGACGGTAAAGGTTAATCAGGGAATTGGGTTGTTGGCAGTTGGAGACACGGTTCTCATGCGCAGCGAGGATCCGGATAAACCTCCCTACATTGCGAAGGTAGAGAAAATCGAGGCTGATAGCCGGGGCAATGTGAAGGTGCGGGTGCGGTGGTACTATCGGCCGGAGGAATCCATGAGTGGCCGCAAGCAGTTCCATGGGCAGAAGGAGGTTTTCTTGTCTGACCACTATGACGTGCAGAGTGCCGACACGATAGAAGGGAAATGTACAGTTCATTCTTTCAAGAACTACACGAAGCTGGAGGCTGTGGGCGCTGATGATTACTTCTGTCGGTTTGAGTACAAGGCCACTACTGGTGGTTTCACTCCTGACCGCGTTGCTGTGTAAGGCTCCGCTTCACTTGGATAGGTTCACTGACATGAGCTTAAGTAGTTGAATGATGTTTCTCTTCTGATAATCCACTTCTCATGCTTTGCATCTGGCATACCCGCCTACATTAGGTGGAGTGCAGCATGTTTTGGAGGTTTGAGGGGAACTAATGCATTAGCATTTTAAATGCACTGTTTCAGGTATTGCAAATGTGAGATGCCGTACAATCCCGACCATGTGATGCTTGAATGTGCAAATTGCAAAGATTGGTGAGGTTTCTTCTCGCTCTTTCTTCGTCGTACTAGATCACCTATTTCCTTAGTGCAGACTCATGAATCTTTCGTGGACTGATGTGTATATTTGTCCTACCTGTGCTCTTGAAATGATGTGTTCAAGACTCTGATCTCACATCTTTGACAGATGTTTTTATAAAATTAGGGTTACGAGTAATAATGACAGAACAAGCTGAATTTTATTTAGCTCAGTCACAGCACCTAACGGTTGATTAGATGCAGTGAAAGGAACATGTGGATTCTTTCTGAGTGCTTGAACTACTGGATGGATGCCTGCAGGTTCCATAGACATTGCGTAGGCTTGAGCCCAGAGCAGGTTGAACACTTGGATAGGTATATTTGTCCTACCTGTGCTCCTGAAAACGTGAAGAAAAGCAATGGACCATCACACAAGACACCTGACGTCAAGGTAACCCGCATTCACTTTACAGCCTTTCTCCGCTTTCTTCACCGCTAAAGCGAAACAAATATTTTACAAAAACTTAATCTGAGTTATGTATTTAATAGTCGTTGTTACAGATTCCTCAATTCTGTCTGGGTTGCTCTCTTATACTAGTCTCTGCAGAGACGCCCGTGATACCTGCATTATTCTTTAGGTGGACAATGATGTCTTTCATGTAACCCTCGTGACGTCTTTCGTGTAACTCTCATGACGTCTTTCGTGTCTTTCTACTTCTTGCAGCCGGAGCCAAAACGCCAGAGAAGGTGATCTTACCGCAAGTTTGGGCCCATCGAGTGGCTCGAACAGTATCTTATTTGGCTCATCCCCTCAGTCGTTAAAAGATGTGTGAAGTTGATGTAGATATGGGAATAGATGAAAATTTGTAAGATAGTGGGTTGACTACCTTGGTGGGCTTCTACATTGTTTCCCTCAATACGGAGCTGTGTACCAGGAACCACTCAAAGTATTTATTCAAATACACGAGTTGGGGCTGTTCCAATTAAGCAGTCCAAGGACTTTCCTTACGCTGTCTCAGGGTAGCGTAGCTCATAAATGCTGAACAAGAGCCTATTCCACGTCGATATCTGTGATGTCCCTTGGATGAAATGACCCTGTAGCTCATGTCACAGTTTCTCCAGCAAGACCCGTTTTTCCCCCCTCTATTGCAGGTTAATAGACATAGCAAGACATTTTGGTCAGTTGAGCAACTCGAATCTGGCGTTGGTTGTAAAGTGTTCTCATCATTGATGTGTACTTTCCTCAAAATATCCAACGTGGCTCATAGTTTTACTATGGGCGCCTTTGTTTACTGCTTGCAGCTTGAGTTTGTGCAGTTCCTTGATGGCTTCTTCGGGTTTCCCTTTCTTCTTTATCTTTTGGTTTTAGAGCTAGAATTCCATTTTGAGGATCATGAACGAGCAAATCGTGGTACAACGTGGAGAAAGGTGAACAACACACGCCAGCATACGAAGCGGAAACTGATATGTTTGAGATCATATTAGGCTGTATTGCCAGAGTTCCACCTGGTTCAACTTATGTTGAACGTAGGTCAGCTGGGATTCAACATCAGAACGACTATTTTTGCAGAGTTGAATAGTTAGCAACCACTGCAGGCAATTGGTTATGACAGCCATTCAATATTTTTTCTTCACTAGTTTTTTGTTTTTTTTGAAACAACTGGAACTTTATTCCACTGGATTAAGTGAAAAACAAAGTGCCACCGAAAAGTCAAGCAGGCAACAAATAACCAACTTTCTTCACTAGTTTCAAGTCGTGGATAATTCTATATTAGTCATTCTTTATTAAATTTTAGTGGTGAATAATTGAACAAAATTGCATACAGTAAGGGCCTCCAGTGAGCATCCTGAGTCCCGACTGCCTCTTTGTACAGTGCTATCATGGAGTTGAAGTGTACCGGAGTCTGTCTTCATGAATGCTCATCTTTAGGAACTCATTGTTTATGTTGTGATCATTGTAGCTTGCATTCAGGATTTTATGTTTTATGATGTTCCCCAGGCGCTGAGGATTACAGGAAAGTTATCCTTGAACAATTTTAGGAACACATTAGACAAGAATTGAATCAATTAACAATATCATGTTAAAATTTTATAAATTCATTACTTCATTTAAATTTCAGAAGTAACAAAAATGACTAGATGTAAATTATATCATTATGGTACACTGTCGCTTCTAGAATATATTTTTTTGAAGTTATGGCCATATATTTTGAAATGACCACTAAAAGGTACATGATGTTCCACTACTGGATAAATTCTAGGTTTAGAAGCCTTCATTGTAGTACTCTCATGAGATATAACTTCTTGAAGTACATTTTTTATTTTAATAGACAATTCAATAGTTCCTTGTTCTTTCCCATTTGGAAGTGAAAGAGGCCATTTAACAACTATTGGCACCTTCTTTTCTTTGTATTGAAATGTTAAAGGAATTTTCACTCGTCCTAATAATTTATCATCCTTAGAGCCACGGTGAAAAACATCAATGTTCAAATACACCGACTGTCTAAATAGATCGGTATGTGTACAAAAGAGTTGCAAAATATCCGAATTCCATATTGGGTTTCTTCCTCCATTGTATAGAATTTTAGTATATTTTTTAGATTCTTTAGAACATATCCACACTTGTACAAAAGGATTCATTTTTTCAGAAAGTGACCATCGTTTCACATCCATCAAATTGCGAGCACGCAACACTTTTACTTCAACACTCTGTAAATCTAAATAATCCGCCATATTAAAACATACAAGAAACAAATGTAGATCAAATGAAAATATAAATGACAATTCAACTGTTATCACTTTATATAAAGAATCATTCCTTCTCACCAATGAGAAATTAAAAGAACAGAAAGAAAAAGTAAAAGAAAAAAGTAAAATAAAATAACAAAAGTTAAAAATGTCGAGTTAATGGTGCCTGCGGTAGTGACTGAGGCATATCAAAACCCGTCACTGTTACTAAAACCAACACAAAAAATAAGACCAAGTACCCAAAACCGTCAGTATATCTGAAACCAACACATTAGTGAGGGCGATGTATCTAAAGCGTCATACTCAAAGGCGTCATAGTATCTAAACTGACTTTAATAGTTATTTCCTAGATTCAAGGAATAAAATCTAGCCTCTGCAGAGATAGTGGGAGAAGGCTAAATGCCATGTAGTGAAGGATAAGGCGGGAGCAGCGCGCCGTGCGCGCCCCCGTGGCGCGCCACGTCAAACGCCCGGTTTCCACCTAAAGCAGCCGTCGCGGGTAATTACCGGCTACAGTGATTACTTCGTTTTGTGACACAGAGCTTGTGACTCTGAACCCCGTGACACAACCATATCCTCGTGACACCAACAGTGAGACACTGATGTTTGTAACACTGCCCGTTGAAAAAAACATTGTGACGCTGGCATGACGTCAGCCCTCGTCTCCATCAGTTCTACCGGGTTAGGGTTTTCGTGTTTCAGTGTCTCCGAGGCTCAGCACCGAAGCTCCGCTCCGTCTCATAGTGAGGAATGTACGTTTAGGGTTTTCTTTTAGCGACGGTTCTTTGTGCTATTTCTTCAATCGGTTTAGGTCTCAGATCTGTGGTTGTTTCAATTTGTTCTCCTTGATGTGAGCAATGTCACATGCAACAGTTGTGTGCGTTTACGGTTTAGGGTTATTGTAAACTTACGATAATGGAGTTGCATCGTGTTCTAAACAGTACAGTTTCTATGTATCTCTCGCTACCTATGTCCTTCTGATTGCACTTCCCATTTGAATCGACGCATTTGAGCAACATGGAGGGATTTTGCAATGGACAGCCCGAACAGAAACCCATCATTGACGATGATATGGGTGTTGAGGTGGATCTCTCCCAATTTGACATTCACGCACTCCAGCTCCAACAGATTGAGGACCTAGTTCAGGAACCACCCCCGGGTGTTTTCGGTGCTCGTGACCTAAGATGGGAGCTAGAGTATCGGCCTCCCCGAGGGGAACACAAGAAGTCACACCTGGTTCAGCAGTGTTACATTCCAACAAGCCGAGTAGGCGATTTCGTAGATGGTATGCAATGTGGGCGAGAAGGGACACAATGTAGGTTCAGGGCGAATAAAGAGAACCGGAAGCCGAATCTACGCCGAGATGGACCGCGGACGCCTCTATCCTTCACTAGGTATGGTTTAGGGATTCCTTCGTAATGCATGTATTGTTGTATTGTTGCATCTAGGGAGGTGTGGTTCACAGATAAATCTATGTACAATATCACAAGCACTGGGTACTACATGCTGTGCCGGGTGTCATGTTCCATCCCGATTGATCTAAAAGATGTGGTCGACAATTCTCCAATGGCAGTTTTTGTTTCTCGTCGTTAAGGGTTAAAGTCATATGAATTTATGGCCTGCATTGTTTTCTGATTATTGAGCGCAGGTACAAATGTGAATATGGGCCCAAGGATTACTCCCGTATCGTGAAACCAATCACTGAGGACCTCCTCCCTAAGGAGAGGAAGAAGCACCGTATTCCAGATTCAATTCCAGAAGGGAACATGTTGGCACCGACTAGGAAGGCAAGGGCGAAACGGGCTCCCAAGAGTGAAGCACGCAAGGCACCACGGAAGTTCAAGTCCAGACCTGGAGGAGTAGAGGTAGACGCCATGGACTGGATGCTTCAAGATCCAGTCGTTCCACCTAAGATGCGGGTGAGTAGGAAGAAGAAGGGAGTTGTTGGAGACGGTGTCACAGCACTTGATCCTACTGAAGGGCATGCTGGGTGCATTCCGGACCTGAATGAGGTTCCCGCTGTGGAAGATCCAGTTCTGGATTCGGCAAATGTCACTAAGAAACGAGCTCCTCGAAAGAAGAAACTGCCCGTGGACTCCGAGGGATTCACGTTAGAACAGTCGGGCGAACTTCCAGCAAAAGAGAAGAAAAAGCGAGCGCCCAGGAAGAAGAAACCGGCCGCGGACTCCGATGGATCAACGATAGAACAGTCGACCGAACATCCACAAAAAGAGAAGAAAAAACGAGCGCCTAGGAAGAAGAAACCTCCCGTGGACTCTGATGGATCATCGATAGAACAGTCGTGCAAACTTCCACCAAAAGAGAAGAAAAAACGAGCGCCTAGGAAGAAAAAATCAGATGCCACTCACGAACAGGTAGCATGTCTGGTATCATCGGACCACATACCAGCGGAGTCCGTTGTCATGGATCTGAACCAATCCTCTTCTATGGCCGGTTCTACACCTGTCATAAATAAAACGACCACAACTTCACCAAAGTGTGGTTGTAGGAAGATGAAGGGGTGTGAAACACCAGTGGTACAGTGTCACGCTCCACTGCCAACAGTTCTGGATCAGTGTACTGGCAGCGGAACTTACTGTTCCCCGGTGACAGACAATGCGAAGTCTTCTTGCTGTTCGGCATCAATAGATGAAGATAACGCCACTGCGTCTGTGAACAATGGAGACTGTTGTGAGTTATCAGAACTACTCTCCGCGCTTGGTGATATTACGGAGTCCTGTATGGATTTTCCAGAAATTGAGAGTGGACCTTCAGATGACGGGGAGGTTGTGGATACTGTGGCTCCCAAGGTAGAAGTACACACAAGTGGGGGTTCACCGAAACCAAACAACGTGAAGAAGCCACCTCGAAAGTCTCGGGATTCTAAGAAGAAATGGGGATCGTCCATTAAGAGGGGCTGTTTGGCGCAATTTACTGTGAAGTCGCTGTTGTACCTCCCTCATGTCTCCGAGATTTGTATCATTCAAGAGAAACATGTGAATAGCGATGGCCTCGTGGTTCATGGAGGGATGAAAATTGGAGATCGAAGTGCCTTCTCAGCTCATCTGTCCCCTGAAATCAGATCGTTTGTGGAGGAATGCTTGAGGCGGAAGGACACACCGAACCAGATCATGAGGAAGCATCTGGACTTGCTGAAACAATGGGAAGCGGAAGGGAAAGATCTGACTAGGGATTTATTGCTGACAACGAAAGATATCCGTAATATCTCTGGGAAGCTTGCCCAAGAGACATATATGTTACACAAAAACGACGCCCAAAGTGTACGGATGTGGGTGCAGAGAAATCCTGAGAAGATTTTCTATTACTCTGAATCAAACAAGGAAAAGGCCAAACCAGTTGAAGGTGAATTGACAGGGGAAAATATGCCTTTCACTATCGGGATCCAAACGCCATGGCAGGCCAAGATGATGCTTAAGCACGGTCATTCGGGTGGAATTTCTGTTGACGCCACATTCGGTACTAATGAGAAGAAGGTACTCATCAGATTCAAACTCCCCTTTTTTTTTTCCGTTTCTTACATTCGATACTGTGACATTGTGACACTGGTCAGGACTGACCTCACTGTTCAAACCGTGTGTAAATTGTCTTCGCAGTTCCCATTGTATACGCTAATGGTTTTCGACGAATGGCACAACGGAATTCCTGTTGCATTCATTCTCACCTCTAGATGTGCTGAAGCGGATTTAACTCCGTGGATGGCCGCCTTAAACGAGAAAATGGTGGGGATAAAACCAGAATGGAAACCCGCAGCCTTCATCGTGGACTGTGCGCAGGGCGAGATTAATGCCATCAAGTATGTGATCCCCCTTCACGTAGAATTTAGTCCAATCTATTAGTTATGGATATATGTCATTCCTGAAATGTATCCTCCTAATGAAACTGTTATTTTATTCTATGTGTACAGCAAAACATGGCCTAAGACAGAGATATTCCTGTGCCTATGGCACGTACGTAGAGCGTGGCAGAAGAATGCGTGTTACAAAATCTCTGATTTGAAAATGAGAGCCGTCATAATGAAGGAGCTCGGCATGTTGATGTATGATAGGAGTGCTCCACCTGGACCGGAAGGTAGGGAATGGGCTGAGAATAAAATCTTAGAGTTGGAAAAGAGGTACCCAAAGGAAGTGGAATTCTGGGAATATATGAAATTTCAGTGGCTTGATAAGGTGCATATGTGGGTAGTTGGATTTCGAAATCTATCGTACTGTGGACAAGACACTAATGCGGCCATAGAGGGTTATCACGGGTTTGCGAAGTCGATACTGAAGTCTGAGAGGAGTAGAATGACTGGTAGAAGGGTTGATTGGTGCATTACAGCTCTAACAGAAGACGTTGTAGACCATTACTGGTACAAGTGGTTACGTAAAGAAAAAGGGTTCGTTGACAATAAGAAAGGTCAGGATATCGTGGTCTCATCTATCCTTCGAGCCAGGAAAATTCCAGACGAAGATGTGACACTGCCAGAACATGATGGTGACACTGCCCTTGTGACATCCACTCAACATCGTCATCTCCGTTACACTGTCCATAATCCGGGTTCAGAATGGGCAGTCTGTAACTGCGTCTGGGCGCAGCGTGGGAATATGTGTAAACACCACGTCAAAGTGGTCATGATGATGAACCCGGATGTCGCGGAAGGAACAATTGCTAGGTTCTGTGGCAGGTTGGCTGGCAGTGTCACAGGTGGACTGCATCAGCTTCTCACGCCCCAGAGGGTTCAAATGCCGAACATGTCACAGTCAGAGACACCTTTTTCGGCTCCGAGACCCACCCCACAAACGAGGAATGCTGAAGACCCCGCTGAACGCTTGCGGCTTCAAGTGATTGAATTACACGAGGAAGTAGACGGTGACTCCGTAATGATGGAGCACCTAATAGCTGAGTTGAATAGAACGCTGGGTCGTATCCGGAAGATTAAAGCCGAGCTGAAGCATGGTTCTCTGCATCCGCTTGCTGAGTCACCAGTGTTACAGGTTGTAGACGACGGTCAAGGATTCAAGCTAGGTCGCAATAAGGACTTCCTTGAGAGGTCGTTCAATCCTGTTTCACGACGGTTATAGGTACGATACGTAAGAATATCCTGTTTCATCCAACCAGTGAATAGTAGCGCTGTTAAGAGACGTCAACCACACTCTTCGGTGATGGTTACTTTGTTTCTAGTCGTGTCCTATAGTCGCTCATTCTAGTTTGACAGTGCTCCATCTCCAGAGCTGGTCATTCTCATTTTCGATCCGTCAGCATGTATATTAGTTTCCGTGTCGTTGTTGATGGTTTAGGGGATTGGCTCTTACTTTCTTTGTTCACCTTATCGATATGCCTGTTGCTCAAGTTCTGCGTCTCTCCGGTGGCAGGGCATAGTCAGTCGATAGGTGAACGTGGGCGAGCCAAGAGGGCGGGCAGTAGATGCTTCCGCGTGAGGGTTGACCAGGCGTCCAACCAGAGACGGAATGTGCGGTCGAGGCGGCGCTCTAAGGATGTCGACCCATCGGATTTTGAGACCAATGTTGCTGGACGGCAGAGTTGCAGAGAACGTCATTTTCTAACCCTTCCTAAAACGGAAAGCGGGTCAGACAGTGAAGAGATGCGATGGGTTATGAAGAATTTCTACTCTGCCATGGGTGAGGAGGAAGACCATAACATAAGCTGTTATAGTCGCAGTTAGTGATTACGAGTCTGCGCAGATGGGTATATATCTTCCTGAGTCGCCCCTACGTTTATTGACGACTTAGCATACGTTGGAGTGGAACAGTTAGAACTGACGATGTCCGTGGACGAAGTGTATGGCTTCGGCTAATTTTTGGCCACGCGTGTGCTAATGGAATAAATGTTTATAATATGTTCATCGTTATCAAATTGTATGTTCAATGCTTGCCTTCACTTATGTGTTACACTGTGACACTGTCGAACTGCTTTCACTGTACCTACGGTATAGTCTAATCATCACCTCCAATGTGTCCGAGACTACATCTTCCTTTGCTCAATTAAGAGAATTACTCAGTACTTACATAAGAATCGTACGCTCGTCATTATTTGCGGTTGCGAACCATAACTATATTTGATTTAGGGTTCATACTTCCGGACGTGAACAAGTTCCCAGAGGAGAAGAACGTGAACGTACTCAATACATCGACGCCCTCTGCTCTGTATATAAGGGAGAAACTCTTTGTCTCATAAACTCTCTTTCAATCTCTTTTTTGAGCTTCCATTTTCTAGGCTGTGTTTTTCGTTAGGACTGTTCTCGTTTCAGACTCTAAAGTAGGTATGGATGCGTTAGAATCAGAAGTACTGGACTTCTTAGCAACTATGGCAGACTATGTAGAGGCACCTCTCCGGAAAACGCATATCTCCCTTCCGTCCTCCAACTGTATCGGCGTGCCTGCGCAAAATGATCGAATTTATCTTCCACCTCTGTCATTAGTCCGTGGCCATGTGAAGCGTAAGCGGACTGTACCCTTAGGTGTTAATACGAAGGCTCCGGAAAGGAAGAGGGTCATTCTCTTCCCCGACAGTGGACACTTCCAGGGAGTACACTGTTCTACTACTTACGTATCCCTACTGCAAGGGCATTCCAAGTGGGAGAAATCGACATGTGACACTAAGAGACTTCAGTGTGGTTGCAACTCTGTGGTTTCTTGTACCCACAGCAGCTCGCAGTTTTGAACTTAAGGCAATTAGTTGTATGTCGTGGTACGTTCAGTAATGCAGGTGTAGAAGCGTCTTACATTATGACAGTAGCCATAAAGTGTTAAGTCATTACAGTGTGACACTATCCATCATGTGTTACACTGTGACACTGTGACAGTCTGTACGAGAGTTACTGAATCAATAAATGATTCACTCGAGACTGTATTCAGACGATACAGAGTTTTATGTTCTTATGTCTACAATTTTATACTAGTTTTAATGAAGAATTAAAGTAATAAATTCGCATTATACTCCATCTTTGCAAGTTAATTTGCCATTGTTTTTATCTTCTTATAGGTTTTGCTACAGAACTTGACGATTTTATATTCTATGTTTTCCAATTTCTTTCTTATCTGATGGACTTGTCTTCAGTATGGTATCGATTACATTTTTAGTACACATATCCCCGCGAGATTACAGTATTAGTACAAATATCCTCGCTAATTTGTATTTCAAAACACATGTAAAAACTTTGTACGTAACGCACTACTTTGGAAACAAATTATATTAATCCCTACCCATTACTACGATGTACTTCTATCCTACAGTACACCATGTAATAAAAATAAAAATAAATAATTTAGAGTTTAATTAGGTGAGTGGACTGAAATGCAATTAATTTTTTATAAACAATTTCCATGTCGTTTACATTTCGTTTATATAATTTCTTTAAAAACAGGGACAGAGTAATATACCATAAAAGAATTTGGAAATATTAAATGCAACCATTATTTAGCCATTGATATTTATATATGTATATTTATATATATATATTTAGCCATTGATATTTATATATGTATATTTATATATATATATTTAGCCATTGATATTTATATATGTATATTTATATATATATATATATATATATATATATATATATATATATATATATATTTATATATGTATATATATACTTGTTCCTTCTTATGGATTTATACATGTCTAAATTGAACATGTGATTAGTACATTTCAGCATTATAGTATTTCGTGGTTTTTGTGTCCTTGCAAATATTATTTACAGATAACTCTTATTTGTTAATTTTTTTCCCCCCATAAGGGTATGTACTGCTTGAACACGGACAAAACATATTGATCAATTTCTGATGATATATCTTCTCTAATTTTTCTTCTTTCAGGAGATGTTATTGTCTTCTCATTTCTATGTATTTGCTTCAAGGATATTTATAAAATAATACTGAAAGATAGTAAAAAATTTAATTGTCAGTATCCCTCTGTTTTTAACATAGTTTGCAAATGTTCAGAGTATGCATGCCCCAGATATATGTTTTACATAAAGCATAACAATGAATATTTCGACTACTAAGCATATTATTGATATTAATAAATTTACAGTATGATGTATGCCATGTCCTTAATTACACTAGACTTTAAGATGTGCAATTCACTGATTGAATTGTTCATTTCAATATTGCAAAACTTGGTATATCATAGACACATCCATATCCTGTTTGTGGAGTTCACACATGAAAATATTATTATAAATATTTATAAACTACTTTTATTGTAAAAATTATAATATAAAGGTATATTCTTATAAAAGACACAAACTTTCCATTCTTATAATTTTGACTATATATTTGAATTTTTATTATTCTATTACGTATAAAGTATGTCTTGGATATTAAAGCTTGGACAAATTCATGGTCATGTTACGTACTTTCTAAGAAAACGGAAAAACTTAATTGAATTTAGAAAATTAGAAAATTACTTATTTTAATTTAATTGTTTAAATTTTTTTTATCATTATACTCAATTCATGAAAGAAAACCGGTTATACTTTTATGCCCACTTCCTTACTTTCTGTACCCTGATTTTCATTGTTTATTATTATCAATACTTATACTTATTTATTTTTTATTTATGTGTTTCTATTTTTTTGAATTAGTACTATGTTTTGTTTTCATTTACTTATTTCTGAAGTTAAAATTGTAGGGAAGCAATTCTCTTTATATGTCAGTACTCTTTTGGTTTTTTATCATGGTAGATGAATTCCTTAATTTTATTTATCCTAGTTATATATTTGTTTAGGAAGTGAATAGTAGGTGCTTATCAATAACTTGGTATTTAGTGGGTGATTAGTTGGGGGGTTAGTGGTACAATGATGACTGCAGAGTAATGATAAGGGAGGGAGTGGGGGGTTAGGGGTAAGTGTTGACGGCGGAGTACTAATGAGGGATGGAGTGGGGGGTTCAATGCGTTGGATGGAAGTTGGGGGGGAGCGAGGAAAGAAGGCGGGGAGCGTGGGTTTGAATCTCAGGACTTCTTTCTTGGTATGCCTCGTTGGGCTGTGGTGCGTAAGCTTTGTTGTCTTTAAGGTTTCAGAGGGACTCTCTTGCTAACGTCCACTGCCCTGCGCATCAGGTTCGCTCGCAGTTACATGATCGCGATGTCTTGTTTCCGGTTTTCTGTTTACTGCAGTCGGCCAATATGGTTTGGAAGACCTTGTTCTCGGTGTTGCTGTGCTGTGATGTTGTGGAGAGATGAGTTCGTATCTGGAGCGTGCGAGGCTTTATGTGTTTCTCGTTTTCCTGGAGAGTTCGTGGTGTTGTTGTTGTTGGAGAGGAACTGGCCTGCTAGAGTCGAGACTCTCAATGTAATCATTAGTATTTGATTACTTCGTGTTTCCTAGGCGCTTGAGATGAATGTTGTGCTGGTTTTCATGACAGCGGCACCCGGTGCGTGCGTACGTGTGTGCAGGAGTCGACCTAAGATTCACCTCGTCGTGCACCTGACCTTCCGTCTGTCGTGCTGTGGGAGTGGTGGAGCTCTTTGACACTGGACTCCGGATGGTTGACAAGCACCTCGACTTCCTGTTGGCGTAGACAGCGGTGAGCCTGATACTGGTGTTGGGCATGCATTTCGGATGTTTTTTATGTGAGCTGAGTGTCTGTGAGGTGCTTTCGGAGATCGTGTTGACAGTGTTGGCTCGGGACCACTCTGATTGAGGAGAGACAACCTTCGTTCTTGGGTCACAAGCGTTCTTGGGTCTCAGCTTCAGCAACCGGGACAGTGAGCTTTTTCAAGTGAGCTTTTTCAACGAGTATGAAGTATGAAGTTTACACTTTCATGAAGTATGAAGTTTATACAACTCAGGTTTGGATGGCTAGGGTTTAGGGTTTAAGGGATGGTAATGCTGGGATGGAGCGATCGTTAGTTTTGATTTCTGAATGCGTTTCGTTTGTTGCGAGATTTCAGGCCTGTCGCAGTGCGCGCAGAGGTGCGCTAGGCATGCGTGTTCGCCGCTAGCGAATGACAAGTTTACTTGCGTTGCGGCGACTGAACCAGTTCCGGGTTGCAACAATTCGTGCGGGGGGATACAATTGGACTTCGGAGGGAGTGGATTTGTAAGGTTATTCTCTGCTTCTACTACGAGAAGAAATGGTAGAAAGCGGAATGTGCCATGGAGTTGAAGCTACCACCCGATCGGAGAGATGAGCCCTAAATCCCACCCTCATACTCTGTTTTCTAGAGCTAGCTTCCATGAAATAAGCACATGGTGTTGGATTTCAATCATGCAGGCACAGGAGTCATGGTACACAGCATTCACCAGCTCAGATCTGTGACGGACAATTTCGCGGAGAGCAATGTGCTCGGTCAAGGCGGCTTTAGGGTCCTGTACAAGGGCGTCCTCGCCGACGGCACCAAGATTGACGTCAAGAGGATACAACTGGCGGTGGTGAGCAGCAAGGGGCTTAGTGAGCTCCGATCTGATATTGCGATATTGACCAAGGTGAAGCACCGGCACTTGGTGGCCCTCCTGGGCTACTGCACTGATGGCGTTGAGCGACTCCTTGTGTACGAGTACATGTCGCAAGGCCCCCTGGCGCAGCATCTGTTCAAGTACGAGGAGATGACCGGGAAGCCTCTCTCGTGGACGATGAGGTTGGAAAAATGCGCTTGGGCGTTGTCCAAGCGGTGGAGTATCTGCACGGTTTGACGCATCTGAGCTTCGTACACCGCGATCTGAAACATTCGAATGTACTTCTGAACGATGACTTCCGAGCGAAGAACTGTAAATGGCCTTATAAAACTCTTAATTAGATCAGCATCATGAGCTGTTGCATTTTTTGTGAACAGGATGGCAAGACCGTGTTGGCAGATGATGTGCTCCCTGATGGAACAGTGGTGAAGAAGGGTAACATAGTGCAATATGTGCCATACTCCATGGCAAGGATGCCTTTCTTGTGGGGTTCCGATGCGCAGGAACTCAAACCAGAGAGATGGCTGAAGGACGGTGTGTTTCAGAGTGTTTCTCCGTTTAAATTCACTACCTTTCAGGTACTGAAGCTAATCTTCTCATTTTCCATCATTGTCATAGATTTACAAAAGCACTAGGGTGCGATGCTTCAGACTGTGGATTAGGAAATTGAAGGTTTGGTTTCCAGTGCGCTGCAAGAATAATCACTCAGACTCTGTCTAGATTTGGTAGTAAAATTGATGGATTGACATGGGATACGCATTGTTACAGGCGGGGCCTCGTATCTGCTTGGGACGAGATTCTGCTTACTTGCAGTTGAAGGTTACCCTAGCGCTCATCATTCATTTCTTCACCTTCCAGTTGGTACCCGGACAAGAAATAACTTACACTTCCTCGTTGGTCATTGCAGAACGTACTTCTGGACAAGTAGGTTTACTTTGGACGAGCTTGGTGATTCAAGAGCCCAATTTTTAGTATTACCTTCAAAAAACAAATCATTCATTCTTACATCGGGATTTGTGTTGATCTGATGCAATCTCATAATGTGCGAACGAGATTGCTAATTCTGTGAATAATACAGATGGCAGATCACGAAAGGAAAGCGGATGTTTTGACAAGTTCATGCGACACTTGCTGTAAGCTTCAATCTTCTAATTGCACAAAATCTACTCTTAGGATTTCGATCGGCCTTGGCACAGTATTATATTTGCACTGACTTAGAAGACAAAGCACCTCGTCAGAATCGTTATATAGCTGCCTATGCTTGTGAAAGTTGTGTTGCATAGTGGAATGAATTGTATGAGCGGACAGTGTGTTGAATATCATTGCATTTGTAAGTTTTGTTTTGGAGTTGTTAACCACTATTTTATTTATGTAAATGTAAATGTAAATGTAAATGTAAATGTGAATGTGAATGTAGTGAGTTCTTTAGCACAATGTAAATGTAATTTTTGTTTTATTATAAACATTGTAATTTATTAAAATCCAGAGGGGACTCGGTTGGTGGTTTATCTTCCTAAAGTTGATAAGCCGGATTCCTGATGTCCTCTAAATAATTTAAATAATTATTTTAATTTTATAGAACTCGCATGGTGGATTGTTTTCCCGAAAGGGTTAATTCTTCGGATTGTTGATGTTCAATTTAATTCCCTATTTAATAAAATCTAAAATAATATGAAGAACTCGGTTGGTGGCTTATTTTTCCGAAAGGTTAATAAGTTGGATTCCTGATGTTCTTCTTTAAATCATGAAAAATATTAATTTAAAATTTTTGGAGAACTCGTTTGGTGGATTATCTTCTTGAGAGGGTTGATTATCCGGATTTCTGATGTTCTCTTTAATATAAAAAATCTAATAAAAATTTAACTAAATGTATATATAGTAGATGTTTCCTTTTTTTAATATGATTTTTTATTTTCATGAAATTTTAAATTTGTTTGATACAGGATGGCAGACCAAAACAGTTGTTGAATATATCGTTTTCATCATATGATTTTGGATTTGTATGTGGACTATAAACATTCCATTTCATGTGCATAATGGTATTTTTCTTTTACCTAGATTATTCTTTAAACATTTTGAATATTTTTTTACCTCAATGAATGTAAACTCTTATATTATATGAACCTTCATTATATGTTTAACATAGTAGATTTATAAAGAAAGGCCGTGCCCCAATATACTCCGAACTCATAACAACTGTCCATGACTGGCTCCGTTTACATTCTAGAAATTTGATCTGTTGCATGATTTCTTTTTTATTTTTGATTTTTGTTTAGACCATTGAAAAATCATAAGATTCTGTTTCTGTTTCATTGAATATAGAATAGTTATTATCATCTGTTGATGGATTTTTTGAATTGAATCTCTTAAATTTTAAATGAATATTTGCTTCTTGAGTTGATTTTCCCAGTGATCCTGGAAAACTATGAAGGACTGAAGTTCTTTGGAGTATGATTTTTCGTTGACTAATTTGGAAAGGTTCTCACAGGTTTTCTTTTTTGCCTTTTGTCAATTTTTTACAGATGAAACTAATTTGTTTTTTTCAAGCAAGACTTCTCTTAAGTACAATATATTGAAATAGCCATAAAAGAGAAATCTAATCAACGTTTGTTTGTTTGTTTGTTTGTGTTTTTTTTTTTAAAAAAAAAAAAAGAGAATATAAAAAATAAAAATAAAAATCATATAGAGCTTCTTTGTTTTTCTGTACCCCTTATTGTAGGAGGTAGTTTTTTTAGTAGATTAGATCAAATTTGAAAACAACGTATAGTCGAGGGTATAGATCGAGGGTATAGATCGAAGAAACGGGTGTGCGATTTAATGGTATTCTTCATAACAAAGACAGCCAGAATACAACATACTTCCCGTTCATTGTAACACTGGGAAACAGATAAATTATGAAGACTCTTCATGCAATCCTGTGTCACTAGTATCACTAGTGTTAGCAGTATCAACTGTGTCACCAGTATCACCAGTATGAACAATGTTCACCAGTGTCACCAGTATCAACAGTGTTAACCAGTGTCACCAATATCAGCAATGTCACCAGTGTCACCTGTGTCACCACTGCCAGCAATGTCACCAGTGTCACCAGTGTCACCCGCGAGAGGACAAGGAAAACACTTGGACAAATCACAGAAGACATTCAACGGAGCATACTCCCATTTCGGAACATAGTATACACTCAGAGATAATGACAGTGTGTGGAATAAAAAAAATTGAAGAGTACAGTCTGTGACTTCGTACAGAAACAGTGAACGTTTGCTATACACAACAGTGGCACTATGCACAGAAGTTCTAAACCCAGGAATCTAACAGCACCATATCTCCGTCTGGCTCTACGTCTTTCTCTAACACATTCGCGACTACGCAAAGCGGTGGTCTGTATCTAGTATCCCGCCTTCTGAAGTCAAGTTCTCTTGCCAGGAGTGTCAGAATCTCGAGACTGGTATCCTTAGGTTTGAACGGCTCCATTAGTGCCGCGGCCAAGCTCTCCTCCCTGTCCACACTCAGATGCCCTCGAAACTGCACATGAAGTTCAACACTGACTGTGACATTACGTAAGAAAAAGTTTGAATGGAAATATGGGACTATAAGCTGTACACAGTTCGAAAACAGTCGATAAAAGTGAATGCCACGTACCTTCAAATACAGCATAGCATTGCGTAGAGTATGATGACCACACTCGTAAGTCCCCTTCTGATGGAAAACACTCTGAGAGACTACGGGGACATCGTACAACTCCACTCCTCTAAGAGTCTGCCAAGAATGACTAATGACATTAACAAAATCAGCATGTTTCTTCCCTGGAACATGCAATTCACTATCCGGAAATGAGTCAAAGTGAAGGACTCTATCGTATTGAAACACAAGTAGAGACCAATGATTGGCCGTAACCCAAGGGAGGAGTAATTCCTTCACTTGATATATCCGAACAGGTGAAGGAGGCTGAAGAAAAACGGACGCCCACTTCTTCAAAGTTGTCCTGCCTTTGGCCACTGTCATATAGCAACTGGATACCCGGGACGTGAGGAACTGAATCTCGTGGCGACTGCGAGCCGGGTATTGATAATACATTCGTGACAGTGTAAAATCAACAATGTCGTTGCCGAGACGAGTGCGAAGACGCTTCAAATCGCGAATGTTGGAAAATTTCACCTCTATCTCTTTACGCGACTCGTTGTAAAAAACAACTACATCCGCGGGGTCCTTCTTTCCTTCCTTCCGGGGAGTTTCCGTAATAAGTCCTCAATATTGAGAGAAGTATAGGCCTGTGCCAATGTCAAAACTCCAATTTCCCCAACCTGAATTAGACACAAGTCCGGCAATGAATGAGCCCCCCTCTTCAAAACCTCATTCTTCGTAAGATATCTGGATCGTGTGGCAGGTTTCCTCATCGGGCCCACAGCAGTATCACGTTCAGCAGCCTGGGACAGGTTCACCAACTGAGACACCGCTTCAAGGTCTTCTTCGTCTTCAAAGCTCTGGGCAAGGTTCCTGCAAGTCGTAGCTTCATCAGCAAATCCAAGATGCCCACTGTCTTGCCCCGCAACAATGGACACCCCTTTATAAGGGGTTTGTACATGATTCTGTACATCATCTCTTACCCACTGATGAAAGCTAGGGTCTTGTGAAAACGTGCCATTTTCAACTACGACGTCCTGACCTGCATGGGCACTGTTATTAAACTGACTTAGCGTAAGTAACGGTGCCGCACCTGGGGACACTATGTCCTCGTCCAGAATTTTGTCGATCTCCGGAAATACAGCCTGCGTTGAACTCACCCCGGTAGAATGTAAGTCTACAACGACGGGGGTAATTATTTTACCTTTTTCGCGAACGAAGTCAACTATAGCCTTCTGATCTCGCTTGAACTCCAGCATCGCCTCATGCCCTGGCTCATCGGGTACTGAAATCTCGCTTTGAGACAGGTTAGCGTTCATAGCAGATGTTGTTTGAAGTTCAGAGTTGCCGCCGGTCACACAAGGCACAACAGGGTTACAGAGCGCTGTCTCAGTAGAGTCTCCGGAGTCACATCTGTCAACACCGTCTGCTATATCTTTTATCACTGCTGCGATTACAGAGTCATTGTCGTCGGTCAGTGTCACAAGGTCTGTGACACTGACTCCTGGTTCGGCTCCATCATGCACCTCAGTGTCACAGTCTCCTGACCCTAAACCACCGGACACCCCGATCTCCTCAACTGCAATTTCTCCTTCGGCAGTAGTATCAGTCGTGGTAACAATGTCCGTCACTATAACCGTATCTTCTAATCTCTCATCGTGACCAGAATCACAACCGGATGGCATCGCCTTCGACGCATTCTGTACATCATAACCTTGGCCGGCTTCTGAATCACTGAGTAAGGGTTCTGTAGAAGTCGCAGAGTCGGGCACTCGCATATCACGGGTACAGTCCCCCCAATGCTTCTCATCCTCCTCGCGGATTAGGTTGGTCATAGTGTGAACATTGTCCTGGAGTTTGAGTCGCAACTCGGACACAAGGGGGTTCGTGCTTGTAATACAACCGCCCATAATCCACCCAACATCTCGCTCCTCTCGAACTCTAAGTGTTGATCGCCAATTGGAATAGTGTTCCGCCCAGAGATTAGGGTCTGTGGTAGTCCAGGCCTCTTGAAACTGCTCTGGGTGACATACCGCAAAATCCTGCAACGCTCTCAATTGCACCAATCGTACCCAAGCAACCAAATTCGATACTATGTCGTCGCCCAATCCGGAGTTCACTAGCTGGATTTCCGAAAACACCGATTCCCTAAACGCTGCATCTTTCACATCCACCGACAACGTCGCAAATAAAGAAGGTCCTTCCAAAATCAGCATGGACAGCGCCTTCATCACGTCCTCCAGCTCCAGACATTCACTTCTAAATATGTGGCTTGTAATCCCGTAAAAGGGACATGTGAACTGACGAAAAATCCCGTGTTTGTTCCTGAAGAGAATCCGCATAATATACACAAAATGCGAAGGAGGTCGTGGGTTCACCCGCGATTCATAGAGAATGCGTCGCACCTCCTGAGCCTCGCTTACTGCGACGGAATGAAGAGAACACGATAACAGGGTATCAGTCGTACGAAAGTGGAACACCCTTAAACCTAAAAAGTCACGACAATAAAGCTTAGAGCGAAAAAAAATGAGAATGTGAAACAAAATTAGAGCAGAAATATTTACCGTCGTGCACCCAAGGCAAGGATGGCAACTTCTGCATTATTCCCTCGTCCGTTGTAAGAATCTGCCACAGGGGACACCAGTGCCATACAGATGCCTCTCTTAACTTCCCATTCTTACGGCGGAATTGGATAATCGCGGACTCCAACATGTCGTCGCGTTTCCTTACGATGTCGACCCGGTACGCAGCAAGTGCTAGTTCGTAATTAGAATAATCCTGTGTCCACTGAATGTATTGACGGAGGCATTCCAGGTCTTTGTAAACAGTGCCCTCTTCCACAGAAAAAACTAATCCGTCAATGGCAACTGAAACTGCTTCAATTACATCAGCAGGTAGAGGTGCTTTCCTATCCCCCTGAATATCAGATTCTCTTGTTAGTTTGGATGTGACCTTATGCGCCAGTGTCACTCAGCCGTTAAATGGTCACTGAATTCAGAAAAGGTCAAAAAACTAATGAACAGCGCAAGCAGGAATCGATTACTCACCTTTCTACAAGTCCACCAGTACACGCAACGCATGAGCTTCAGTTTGAAATCTGTACACATTAGGGAAAGCTCCCATTTCTCTACAAACTTATCTCCACTGCTGCACTCCCACGTCCATGGCAGATCAACCTCCGCCCCTATCTCCTTCAGATAGTACAATCCAGGCATGCGTGGCTTCAACGGACAGACGGGAGGGGGAATCTGGACCTGTAGGCTTTCCTCCGACGGGCAATTCTTCTCGATGTACTCGTCTTCAGCTCTCTTAAAATCCGCGAGCCCTCTTTGGTGAGCCACCTCGACATCGGGATGAAACGATAGAGGATGAGGTGTGCCCATCCCATCCGCCCAGAATTGTCGGAGTTTGGCATTCCTACTCCAGCCGTCACTTTTAGGGATAGCGGCGTATGTAGGGTCCTCTGAGATCGCAGGTGTAGATGGGCCTGTAGGAATCACTGATACAACGTCTAGGGCGCTTCCTGTAACATTGTCACAACCTGTGTGACACTGTGACTCTACCCCGACAGTCAGCTTTCCTGAAGAGATTCCCACCTGTGGCCAACATACACAATCCAGAGTTAAGTGGAGAACTTCCGAATTGTAGGAATTCAAGAGAAAGGAATTAAACCTGTACATTTAATGTCACGAGAAGTAACTAACCTCAGAAGTAGAATTTGTTGTGGATCTAGGTAATTTAAGTTTCCGATGCAGCAGAGGATCCCGGACAAAGACCTTGAACGTTTCCAAGTCGTCGTCGCTACATGCTTTTCGCTTCAACGTATCCCTCCCGACACCATCTGCTCCATCACCGCTGACCTCTGGCTCTTGTGCCAAATTCGTGTCGCAAAATATTGGGCTAGAGATGCCCTCTGTTGACAACATCCCTCCTTTACGATGTGGCGATAAGTCGAGAGCCGCCATTTTCTCTACAGCCCGGACCTGCGGTGAGACATCTCTGGAACCCTTCTTCTCATCTGCCGAAGTAACCCGAGGACTCCGTCGAGTCTCAGTTGTGCTATTCTTCTTGCTGATATTGACACCACTTCCCGCATTAAGCGTCGGGGATTCCCTGTTAGCACAGTCCTTCCCTACGAGTACTTTGGGTTTTTTCCCTGTAATCTTCTTTGCCTTCTGTATCTCAACTCCCTCAACCTGCGCGACCGTGGGCTTTTCAGTACCTGCTAACCGTGTGGCGGATGCACTTCCTATCCGCACTGCTGGTCCCTTGAAGAGAAAATCCTGTGGAATACTACAACCCGTACGTGGAAAAGTATGTGGCTCAGTATGGGAACTCCCTTTCACCTCAGTCGCCTTCTCGCAATCCTCCGCTGTGACTAAATCTGCCTCGAAATCGTCACAGTCATCCCCGTCCACACCAAGGTCGTCATCTGCTCCATCTTCGGAATTGCCATGCGGTTTATCGTGGCTCTTCAAAACCGCGACTGACTTCCCTAGGACCTCCACCTTCTTCCCCTCTCCCGTCCTGAAATCCGGATACGGAAGCAGCAGGGCTTTCTTTCCATCCGGATACCTGGCTTCATCACACCCTTCAATAAATCTGTGCTTGTTAAGCATCATTTTGTTAGAGTAGTGATTCTTACCACAGTATATGCAGAGGAAGAACTTGCGATTGCCACATGGTTTCACTCCCCCTTTAGCCATGGTTGCAAACTCTTTCTTGAGATCCTCCACTCGTTGCTGGCTGGGATACGTAACGTTGTAAGTTTGCTTGTAAATCTTCACCCTCAATGTCACAGGTTGAGGAGCCATTTCTTCAGCACTGCAGGGGACGGACATTTCTCCACACGTAGGGCAGTCCGTATCAGAAAAACTAATGTACCTGAATTTGTTTTGTAGCCCCACTACGCGCCCACAGCCTCCTAGACACCGCACAGAACTGTAATACCAATCCGCTTCTTCGTAATTCACTTGGTCCCTGGAACAACAGTGGGAGGATGTGTTAGTCTCCTCAAGCATCAAATAGGGTTAGCCGAATAAACTGTATCCGAAGGTCGCGAAAACATCAAGAAGGAAGACATTCTGAATTGCGCAATTCAAAGACTCCTCGAAATCAATCCGCGGAACAACCTAGGAATACTCCAGAAAAACAGTCCGGTGTTACTGGGCTTCACAGGCTTCACCGTGCGTAGACAGCGCCTGTTCTTGCGAACGCGTGACTCACTCCCCATCACCGAAGGAATTGCTAACCACAAAGGAAGAAACAGAGGGGCTCCGTAAACTTACCGGCATTGTGCCCATCACGTAACCCCCTTCATGTTGTAGTCAGTTGCGGGAGCATAACTTGAATGCGCCATTGGAACCCTAAACCCCAATGTATCAAGTCCTTGCCCGCCAACCCTTCATTGCACAATTAAATCGAGTCTCGACGTACAAGGTAAACAATCACATGGAAGGTACAATCATCACCTCTATTAAATTTCGTGATAGCGACCTTCAAATCGCCACAAACCCTAAACATTATCAATGCGACATAGCCCCTGCGCTAATACAATATGACCCGAAAACATTGCATAGAAGACGGAGCGGAGCTTCGGTGCTGAGCCTCGGAGACACTGAAACACGAAAACCCTAACCCGGTAGAACTGATGGAGACGAGGGCTGACGTCATGCCAGCGTCACAATGTTTTTTTCAACGGGCAGTGTTACAAACATCAGTGTCTCACTGTTGGTGTCACGAGGATATGGTTGTGTCACGGGGTTCAGAGTCACAAGCTCTGTGTCACAAAACGAAGTAATCACTGTAGCCGGTAATTACCCGCGACGGCTGCTTTAGGTGGAAACCGGGCGTTTGACGTGGCGCGCCACGGGGGCGCGCACGGCGCGCCGCTCCCGCCTTATCCTTCACTACATGGCATTTAGCCTTCTCCGAGATAGTGTCGCGTTAAGGTGCGCGAGCAGAAAGCAAGCGCCGGTGAGTTTGCAGGCTGCGGGGCGCAGACAAAGACAGAGGAAGACACAACACAGAGAGCTTGAGGGAGAGAGAGAGAGATCGAGGGATTGAGGGATCGCGCGAGGAGAGGATGGCCATCCCCGTGGACGGATCTGCCGCCGGGCCTTCGACCTCCGGATTCACAGCGCTGCTGGACGCCATCCGCGCGCGCCACTTCGCTCAGCTGGCCGACATTCTGGACACTTCAGAGCTCGAGGTGAGCGTTTCCATCATGGTTTTTGGATTTTAGGGTTTGGTGGGTTATGGGTTTGCGATTGAGCTTTAGGGTCATTGTTTTTGCGTTTCTTTCGTCTGATGAGGTTGGGGTGGTGATGCAGATTGCAGCTTCTGGAGCATCGAAGCCTCAGGACTGGCCGTACGCTGTGCACGTTCTTGCCCATGTTGTGAATCACGACTTGTGAGTAGCGGTTTTATTGCCTCTTTGGGCGATTGGTGTTTGGGTCGATCGGGATCGGGATGTTGAAGTGTTGAGAGTTTTTGTGGAGTTGGTGAATTGAGAGTGGTGAAATTTGGGTAATTTTGCAAAACCCTAAAAATGTGAATAGGGTTAACGATAATCTGTTTTTATTCCTTCAGGAATAGTGCGAGATTCGTCTGGAAACGAACCCCGGTGAGTGTGAAGGAAAGCAGCCCAGAGCTGGTGGCAGCATGGAAAATTGTACAGAACATGTGGACTCATGATCACGCTGGCGTATATAAAGCCTTGAAAGGGTTTGATTGGACGGAGCTAGTCCAACCTATTACCGGTGCTATTGGTGGTGAGTTTTTAATTGCTGCAGAGGGCATAGTATGTTTACGTCCACCTCAGGGGCTTAGTTGTTGTTGCAGAAGTTTTTTCTCTAGGTTTTATCTACTCGATTACATCTATATTGCTAAATTCAATAATCTGTGTAGGTTTCTGATGGCTGCATTAGAATTGAGCACGTCTGGGTACCTTTTTGTCAACCAGAAAGTTTGCTAAACGCGGTGCGTCTTTTTCTCTGGCAGATAACTACTCCACCAGCATGCTGAGATTGCTCTCTACCGCTTATTCCACCGTTAGCGTCGCTGATGCCTCTGGCTTCTTAGGCTTGTCGGAGAACGAGACAGTCACTTGTAAGTATCCGGGGTTTCTAGAGATGTTGGATGCACTGATCCTACTTAGGAAAGGAGTGGTATGCATTGTGTACAGCGGTGACGTAGTTTGTTACAGATAGCTCTTTTTAAATTATTTATCAGCATTAAGAGTTGCCGTTTCTCAATTTTCTGAGGAAGTTTGACAGATTTGCTTGTTGTGTAATTGCAGTCTTGACACAACAGCATGGATGGGTTTTGGATCCTGCTTCACAAATGTTGACAGTAAGGCCCATGTCTACTGTGTCCAATAAGAAGACGGACTCAAGCCAGTTGCAGAATTTGACGGAGTATGTCTTTCACTTGGAACATTGATATACACATTTTTATTTCTCAGTTTTGGACCATCCTAGGTTGGACTATCCCCTCATCAGCGCGGGTTAGAAAAGAGAAGTTATACCAAATGTAGATAATTGAACTATATGTTACGTACGAGACAGTCGTGTCCGTACTCTGCAGGACTATATTGGATACATTCACAAAATTCTCTGTTTCTTTTTGGTTAAGGGAGTTTGTGTCCTCAGGATACTGGAGCTCTAAAAATGCTCAATGAGTTTTTTTACATTTCTCGCAAGTCATTTGGCCACTAGCTGTGAATGTGAATGTGATCCACAATTGTTTGTGGACTACTTACATCACTTTGCGTATTCTCACGGTCTACATTTGATGAGATTTTCTATTATGCTGCTACAGTCGTCAGATGAGTGTCCATCTGCTACGTTTGTAGCTTCTTTGAAGCGTCATTTGAAGGTCCCAGGTCACAGTGCCGAACGATAATTTGCGGAAAGAAACGGAAAGACAATGAGGTATCGCAAATTCCACATCTCACAGGTGAGGATTTCAAGGAGCTTTGGTGATTGAAATCCTAAACTGTCGCAGATGTTTGCGATTCCGCACCAGTCAAAAATTTATAACGTATTCTACCGACTTAAGTTGCCATCCATTCCATAAAGCCTCGAAATTCTGCTGTGTAATACAGAATAATTTTGCAAAATAGATGTCTGATTGGAACACGCACATTGACGAATGGTAGATAACTCAAGGCCAATGAAGCATGAAAACGTTCAAGAGTCGTACAGGCTTGCATCGGCAAGAATTTCGGTACCACAGCACACTGCAGAACATGATTGCTTTTGGTACTGCGCAGTCCAGCAGACACGCTTGTGAAGGCTACTGTCACATAAATATCAGCAGCTTATCGAAACAAAGAACCGAGACTTGAGATGTCCCCTCCACAGTACCAGTGTAATGAACAGATAGTATGGGTCTATGAAAATGATAAAAATCTCCACATGCTGGAACAATAACACAAGTAATCAGTACTTCTTCAGCCATACGCCATCTAATTAACTTACGAACAGCAAGAACCAACGTGGGTCGTGTGCTGAACGTACTATTAATCACCCAGAATTATTCCCAGCATGGTTCACTTCTTGGGTAAGTGCTTGAGGGGGTGAGAGAGACAGAGTGCCACTAATTTTCTCTTAAGCTCGGCGTTGGATTGAATAGCAATATTAGAGAATCACAGCAATATTGTTGGTTCAATGGACGTGATGGTCGGGGTAGTGGTATTGAAGCTCTGGACTCCTCACGGGGGATTGATGAGAGTTTGAAACGTGAAGCCTTAGTTGATGTTGTTTGATGCAATTTGGTC
This sequence comes from Ceratodon purpureus, assembly GCA_014871385.1. Taxonomy (NCBI): domain Eukaryota; kingdom Viridiplantae; phylum Streptophyta; class Bryopsida; order Pseudoditrichales; family Ditrichaceae; genus Ceratodon; species Ceratodon purpureus. The sequence continues at coordinate 14,074,312 of CM026427.1, forward strand.
CTCAATCTGCTGTCAAGCAGAAAGCGGCACCGGCATCTCCCGTGGTACCGATTCCTTCGAAGATGTCACGAGGTGCAGCTAATTGTGGACTGCAACTAGGAATGCACAAAAGTTTCTAAATAGCGCGGTTAGATTTGAATCCTGGTGACAGACATGCAGCAGATAAATCCAGCTCCAGATCCAGGCGTCTCAGTGATGTCGGTGCATGTTTTCATGCCGCATGCGTTTTAAGGGCATTTTCTGTCATGGTTTCAATGGTGAGAGCTTCGATCTTCAACACTGCCCTGGACGTGCCTCGGGATCCGGACTTTTGATGTTTCTACAACGACGCTATCTCATGGCTTAGAAAGTGGCTACACAGGCTGTTCTGGCCCTGCCCAATTTTGTGAACTTGATCGGCACCGGGAATTATCTTTGTTGCTGTTATATATACAGCGAGCGTCCCATCATACTAATCTCAGTACATAAACGTCAGCAAGTTCACCACTAATTCTCTTATTCTATGAAAACGTACGTATACATGATAAAAGAACAATGGACACTATTTTAATTGTAAAATATATGTTTCTCATTAGTTTTTTAGAATATTAGTATGATTTAATATTTTGACACGAGTATGATTGAATTACAAGTCAATGTTTACTTTATTAAAATGTCATATATAAATCCAAAATTTTGATACAATTAATAGTCTTTTCATTTCTATTTGAATTTTGATTTCAAAGATTCAAAATCTCAAAATAAGGTGACTAATGTCTACATATATTTAGGTCATACTTTTTAAATATTTTTGAAATAAGCCTTCAATATATTTTATCACTTTCACAACTTTGAGAAGGGAAAAATAAAGTTTTTTGTCAACTTTATTTTACTTGAATTTATTACAAAAGTGAATGTAAAGTTGAGTGAATAAGTTGATAGCAATAAAACAATAAAAAAGAATTATGGACGATGTAGCTTAGAGCGTATAAATTCTTGTATATCTTCTTCCATATCTGAAGTATCTGAATAAAATATCCAATATGATATCCGATGAAAGATCATATGAGATATCCAGTGAATCAAGAGTAAAATAATGAATAAAATAAGTTCACGCTTCAAACTTGCCATTGCAATTGAATATTTTGTTCAACACTAGGCTCTTGAATATAGTAGATAACCTTTATCAAATGAAGAACGAGGACAATAAAAGGCTTTTAATTTACTATATATTACAGAAATATAAATCAAAATAAAAGATAGCTTGAATGGATTGTAACAAACTTGAATTTATACTATCCCAAAAAGTAAAAGAAAAAGAAAAAGATTTAAAAATGGATAAGTTTAAGCCTATTACAGGGAGCACTTTAAAATACAAAAGTAAAAAAAAAAAATACAAAAAGAATAAAAAATGGAAAAGTTTACAGTTCTCTCCACAACAAAAGCTTTTAACCATTTAATTCAGCTTTTTGATTGACTAGGAAGTGAAGTTTATTAAAAAATAATTCAGGGAACATATTATTGCATTTTATTTTTAGCATTAATTGAGATCATTCTATGAATTTGGAGTGAATTAAAAGAATTTTTATTTATTATTTATTGGTCAATAATGTCTATGAAAAAAAGGTTTTAGTTCTTAATTCAAATATATGAGGAAAAAATCAATATGTTTATTGTTGCATGAAATAAGTCTTATAAATTTTGACTGGTTACATTTGAATTGATGATCTAATTTAAGGCTCATCTTCAAATATACTCAAATTTATATGCCATTCATTTAAAATATATTATCAAAAAGTGACGTTAATGTGTAATGGTGTTTAAAGGTTGTGGTGAAAGTTCAATGTCTTTAATTTTGAAGAATTTACGATGGAATGCTTAGTATATGTTGCATACAAAATTCAATTAGTTTATTCAATCATAGGAACATTATTTGCATTTTGAGTAGTAGGAATACACTACTATGATTTCTTAACAACCCAGGCACCTATCACTTAGGCACCTATCATGTAATAAATATTTATTTCAGAATAACTATTAGGTGATCCAAAAAGTAATATACCGAAGTAGGGCATTATAAAAATAAATAAAATTTAAATTTAGGTGTTTTTTTAAAGAAGTATAATGTTCAAAAACATT